>CM077147.1:117908923-118508923 GCA_039583875.1 Platanthera guangdongensis | reverse complement strand
CTCAGAAGGCGCAATCGTCAACCCAAATGGCATAACCGTGAACTCGTAATGCCCAAACCGCGTACTGAATGCTGTCTTTGGGATGTCGCTCTCCCTTATCCTCAACTGATAGTAACCGGACTTCAAATCTAACTTCGAATATACAGTTGATCCAACCAGCTGATCAAATAGATCGTCAATCCTCGGGATCGGATATTTGTTCTTCTCCGTAAGTTTGTTCAATTCCCGATAATCGATAAAAGCCGCAAGCTCCCATCTTTCTTCTTAACAAAGAGAACTGGTGCACTCCAAGGCGACGAACTTGGACGCACATAACCTTGCTCTAGCAACTCTTGCAGTTGCACCTTCAACTCTGCCATTTCTCTTGGGGCTATCCGGTAGGGGGAGCGTGACACCGGTTTGGCACCCGGTACCAGCTCTATAGTAAAGTCTATCTCCCGATGAGGAGGGGCTCCTGGGAGATCATCTGGAAACACATCAGGATACTCGGACACAACTGGGATGTTGCCCAAACTAGGTTTAGGCGTCGCAGTCTGCACTTGAGTGACATACAGTTCTGCCCCACACCGAACTGCCTTGAACACCTGAAGGGCCGATATCAGAACTTTCCCTGAACCCTTCATGCCCGCAAAAGTAGTCTCTCCACCAGTGTCCAGACCCAACTTGACTTCTTTACGGTTGCAATCAATGCATGCACTCTGCTCCGAGAGCCAATACATACCGAAAATTACGTCGAACTCCACTAATGGTAGAACCAAGGCTCGCAAATCAAACTCCCGGTCTCCAATCCGAATCTTCACAACACAAACCCTATCCGCACGCATTGAGCACCCATTAGGCAACAACACATCCAACTTGTTTTCTGCCATCGAGAAGGGAACTCCGATGCGCGATATAAACTTTTCAGACAAGAAGGAATGTGATGCTCCCGTATCAAAAAGGGCTCTCGCCGGAAACCCAAAGATTAACACAAAGCCTAGCATTAACAAACGTAAGCTAACAAATACGAAGGTAACAACTATAAAAGTTAAACCACTGTAATTTAACTCATACCTGTCACCACGTCCGTTTGCTTAATGGCCTCCTGCAGACCAAGGTTGTAGACTCTAGGCTGAGCTGGAGCATGATGGGACGCGGTTGACTCCACCGCCTTCCCTTTCTCCTCATAAGTCGCTCCAGGCCTCCTCTCGGACTTTGAACGTCCGCTCCAACACTCCCGAGCAAAATGCCCCGTCTTCCCGCAGTTGTAGCAAGCTCCGGGGACTCGACTTGTAGTTGCCCCCGATGCATCAGCCGAAGGGGCTGAGTTCGAAGTCCTCCGTTTCTTGTTCCATCTGCGGAAACCTGTCTTGTTACTTGGCACCTTGAACTCGGTCTTCCTTTCTCCTGGGTCCTTCTTCTCTTGAACTTTCTTCGCAACCTTTTCCAACGATCGGGCTGAATTGACCAAGGCTAGGAAGCCCTGCGCCTTAGGCTCAGCAAGGAGTAACTGTAAATCGCCGCGAAGACCCTCATAGAATCGGTTGGTCTTCCTCTCTTCTTCTGAAAACATAGCACCAGCATAACGACCCAACTGTGTGAACTCATGCAGATATTCGTCCACACTTCTGGATCCCTGAGACAACCCAAGAAATTGATTCTCCATCTCCAACTTCTGAGCAGAAGGTACAAATCTGGCTAGGAACAATCTTGAAAATTCCTCCATCGGCACATCCGCAAGTTGCCTTCCCACTAGAAGATGAAACTCCATCTCGTCCCACCAAAGCCTCGCTTCACCCTCCAAAAGAAAAGTCGCTATGGTGGTCTTCTTCCACTCCTCAGTCAATGTGGCCGTCAACACCCTCTTTATGGAAGAGAGCCAGTCCTCAGCTTGAGTTGGCATTCCAACCCCATTAAACCTCGGAGGATTAAATCCCATCACATGCTTTAGCTGCCTCTCCGTAGTTCTCCTCGGCTCTACTAACTCAACTGCTGCGCGTTCCACCACTCTCGGCTCTGCCGCCCTAACCGGTTCTTGCTCACTCGCAGGAGGTGCACGATGTATTTGCCCTGCAGGTTGGGCATTTATCATTGCGAACACGGCTTCAGCCACCATCCTGATGGTTTTCTGCTGAAGGAGGTATAGCAGGCACGTCCCTTGGTGCACTACTTTCCGCTGATTGCGGACGCTCTGACTGACCAGCACCGCTCCCAGCTGCCTAAATTAGCAAAGACACACGATTAGACAACAAACAAATTGCTAAAAGCAATCATTGGAACACTCAGGTTCCACCAAACAAGTGTATTTTTCATTCCTAAGTGGACATTCATGGGTTCTTTTTGATGTTATAAAGATGACGCACACATGTGCTCACCACCCCTTAAAAGAATTCGCCCACGAATTCATTTAAGCCTGATCGTAACCAGAAGTCTGATACCAAATTGTAACACCCCCATCTGTCGCATGGCATATAACAGAAGGTCCAGCTGGAACCCCACGCCATATACCACAGACAGTCGGAAGGGATACTAAATGAATAATCAAACCAACCGAATAAGACTACTCATCCTAATCACAGAGCATTCTAGCGGAAGATTTTAAAGTTGAAAGAACCCAAAATTAAATCCATCAATATGAATGTCCACAGCTACAACAAAAGGAATGAAATCCCAAATACACAGAAATGGGTACATGGTCCTTATGGCCTTACAAATGTTCACTTAATAAAGAGTGTTTTACATACATCGGCTCGCAGGCCGGCCATACATGCTAAATATAAAAACAGCTATTTTACGGCCTTCTAGGGCCAGCACAGCAACATGGGCTCCAGCCCGCTATTTGGCGCTCGGCTCCGCAGCACCTGCAATCACATACCACCGCACGGTGGCAAATAAAGCAACGGTCAGATAAAAGCCGACCAAATTATAACGACCCCGCCCCTGACTCGGGACGGCGGTGCTCTTTCCCTGCATAACATTAGCCCAACAATATATATAGCGCAATTATAATTCGCCACAGGTGTAGGCTCGCACGGCCAAACACCTCGTGCACTCAGGGCACATTCATGGTGAACCCTGACCCATCAGTGCATTCACCACCACCCCCAGGATGGCAACAACATGTGAGCATTTAGCCTTTCTGACCACCGTCTAAGGCCCCGACAATGCCAACGGCCAGTCCCCGTCTTCGGGTCTCTCGCACCGAACCACATAGCCTAGGTCCAATTCCACTTGCCCGTTGCTCACGCCGCATGTCCAATTTAAGTACTTTGCGCGGGCCAAGCTTCTCTCGGATCCCAAATTTTCCAAAACAATCTCATAACCCAGTTATGAACAAGGCCGGTTCCCAGACCGCCAAGTTAGCAGAACACGTTTCCGCTCAATTTTTCCGGGTGCGCCTTGAAGCTAACCTCCAAGGATCCCTGCTGCAATATACCGCGTAGAAACCCGAAAAATCCAAAGCACGGAGTCTTCTCCGGCAAAACCACATCAAATGCAACATCACCGATCCACACAAAACATGTCCGGGTAGGCTTCACACACAATGCCTATGCCCGTACTTACGATTCCGGGCTCTATATGCAACACAAGGGGGACTATTCCCGTCAACCCCAAGGAACACCACGCACTCACCGCATACTCGCGGGAGCGGGATTCCCTATGCAGAAAGAAAGAGCTTCAAGCGCTCAAGTTGAGAATCGTTACCCCTGTAGTCCGTTTTGGCGCCATGGAAAAACTGCGTGGTTAGAACTCTTCGCAATGACCTTCCCTCCACGGATCCGCTCTCCGATTTCGAAACGGTGCTCCGATGCTCCGCCGGCGGCCGGAAACCTCCTTCTTCTTCCTCTTCTCTCTCACTTTGGAAAAGGAGAACTTTGGAGAGAAAATGAGGAAATAACCCCCTATTCCCGGCCTTAACAGAGCAGAATTTCATCTGGGCCGTCGGATCTAAATTAAAGGAAACGAACGGCTCGGATCTGCACAAAATTCCCCAGACCTGGGCCGCACACGGCTTGGCACACGGCCGTGTCCATGGCTGTGTGCCTCAATCCAGGCACGATCGTCGAACTGAGAAACGCACACAGGCCAAGACACGCCCGTGTCTGACCTGACACGCCCGTGTCGGGTTCCTCGACACGCCAGTGTTCGTGGGCGTGTCACGCATAACCGCCACGGCAACGGATACGACCCATCAGGACACGGGTAGGGACACGGGATGGCACACGCCCGTGTCGGATGACACGCCCGTGTCATCCGGCCGTGTTTCTGGTCGTGTCCTTCTCGGGTTAAAAACGGCCAAAACAATCACCAGCCAGACACGGCCTTGGACACGCCCGTGTCCTAGGCCGTGTACCCATACAGGCACCAAAAACTCTTTTTTCGCGACCGACTCGCACACAACTTTCGGGGCGTTACAATACAAGCTCCTCCTCTGTCTTTGAGAAGACCAAAATGTCATCGATGAAGACGATTACAAAGATGTCTAGATATGGCTCAAACACTTTGTTCATCAGACTCATGAAAGCTGAAGGGGCATTTCTGAGCCCAAACTGCATCACGGTGAACTCGTGCAAGCCGTAACTTGAGCTAAAAGTTGTTTTCTAAATCTCCTCCTCTTGTATACTCAATTGGTAATACCTCGGGCACAAATCCAACTTGGAGAACCCATGCGCTCATACCAATTGATCGAATAACTCGTCGATCTGGGGCAGCGGATAGGTGATCTTCACCGTCAGTTGATTGAGCTCCCGATAATCGATACACAATCGCAACGTTCCATCCTTCTTTTTGATAAATACGATAGGGGCTCCCATAAGGTGATGTGCTAGGGCGAACAAACCCTGATTCCACCAGTTCTTGTAGTTAAGCTCTAAACTCTGCGAGTTCCTTTGGGTCCATTCGATAAGGGGTCCTAGAGATGGGCTTGGCACCCGGTACTAGATTAATTTTAAAATCCACCTCTCTATGTGGGGGTAGTCCTGGAAATTTCTTAGGAAATACCTCGATAAAATTCCTCACCACTCACACATCCTTCATATCTTTTGTCCTTTCTTTCAATTCTAAACATAACATGTAAACTTCATCCCCTCTCATGTGGGCTTTCAAGGTCTGAATTGAAGATAATAACATACGGGGTATGAACTTAATACCTTGGAAAAAGATTTATGAGTCTCCATGTCTCAAATTGATTCGCTTTGCCGTGCAATCAATCTTATTGTGCTGCCAATCCAGCCATTACATTCCCAGAATGAGGTCGAATTCCGTCATTCACAACACTATTGTCGGGGTACCGGAGAAGTGTTGTACCACTTCCAAGTCTTTAACAAAATCTGCCGACAGAAATGAGTGTGTGGCTCCGGTATCGAACAGAGTGTAGGCCAGTGTACCACCAACCATCATGATGCCTAAGTACCAATAACAAATACTCAAAGCTAGATTTTTAGTACATCTTAGGCAAATCAAGGTGAATGCTAAAAACGTGTTAATTAACTATAACATACATGTGATCACCTCCTGAGGGTTCCTCTCCTATGCTATGTCCAGCGCGAACACCTGATCCCGAGTAGGTCCGGGGTTTCCTCGTCATGTTCCTCGTCCTCGACCATGCATATGTCACCGTCCTCGTGGAGCTGCCTGAGGGAGAGCAGGAGGAACATTCCCAACTAGCTGCAGGTAGTGATGTAGGATGTAGCCCGGTTGGTTGCATTGGAAGCATACTCGCTCATATCGCCCTTCGGGTTGTTGGAACTGTTGGGGTTGTGGAGGTGGAGGCAATGCTGGTGGCTGTGGGACCGGGCGCTCCATTCTAAAATTCTGGTGGAAACGCCCTCCACCTCTCTGGTATCCTCTTCCACCTCTATTATCATGCATCCTTCTGTTACTAGGGCCAGCTTCCATCACACCCTCAGTGGGTCTCTTACCACTTCCAAAGTGGTCTGCCTCTACCCTCTTCGCCATGTCAGTTATTTCTGCTAAGCTGGAGTCCGCTGTAAACAAAAAGGCTTGCCTCAGGGGGTCTCGCAAGCCTTTGTAGAACCTTTTAGTATATCCTTTGTTGCCCAACTCATAGGAGTCAACAAATCTAGCCAGATGTTGAAACTCTCGCTGGTACTTTGTCGCTGTCTTGGATCCCTGCTTCAGGTGCAGGAATCTTTCTTCAAGTTCATCTTGAGTTGTCGAAGGGATAAAGTGCTCCAAGAAAGCTTCAAAAAACTCGCTCTAACTAATATCCGTGTAGACTCTTCCTTGGAAGGTGGAGCCCATGAGAGACTTCCACCACCTTTTTGCATGCAGTTCCAGAAGTGACACTACAAGGGTCACATCCATATTGTTCGGACATCTAATTCCCGCCATCAGCTCTTGTACGGTGTCGAGCCATTCCTCTATACGCACTGTCGACTCTATCCCAAGGTATTCAGGAGGGGAGAGAGCTCGAAAAGTGCTCAAAAAATTAGAGCACGGTGCTTGTTGTTGTATAGGGGCTTGTTGGGACCTCAAGGCATCCAAGATAGCTGTGAGTGTCTGCCCTAGCTCTGATTGCTGAAACTGTGTGGGTACGTACGGGGCGGAAGTTCCCCACACTAGCTTAACTTGCACTGGAATCTACACATAAGGTAAAAACCTAAGGTCAGGTTGGCTAATCTTATGGTCAAAGTTGGGCATACTTAGTGTAAATTACATATGGGCACATCACTAATTCCGTTAAGTCAGTTTGTCCCCAAACTGACTTATTGAGCGGGGGTGTTCCATTGTTGAATGACTTCCTTAGTTCAGAATCATAGAAATTTGATATCATTTGTAAGCCCCCACCACATCCCAGAACACAAAACACGACACGAGGGGAGTCTTATGCCCAGAACAGCCGCCTTGCGGTAGCGTTATCACACGGGCTAACTTGTACTACAAGATGCCTATTCTGCCAAATATAATCAATATCAATCATTGCCAACCCAACTAAAAATATAAAACAGAAGTCAAATCCACACATAAGTAAAATAGTCCAAAAGTACATCAAATAAAAGAAGCATCAACAAGCTTCTATAACATCAAAGTACGTGTACAATATGAGTCTCTCCGACTCACATCAATCTCTGACAATAGAGATGACACCATCCCTTCAGGCCCAGTGGTCCTGTATTGGCTGTCCTACTGCATAAACTGCTTCTGCTCTATCTACGGGGTTCCCCCTAAAAAGGAAGAAGGAACAACTGTTAGTCATAAAGATTAAGTGGCTTCACATCCTCTCCCCCAGCGAATCCTCGGCATCGGGCGGAGAAAAGGACAAGTATAATATATAATAAAGAGCAGTAATACAAACAGGTGGAAAAGAGTGAACAATATCAATGTATATCTGCAGTATAATAAATGAGTTAACAATCTACTCTAGCAGTTCTTCCATCTATAGTAGTATAAAAATCTGAAGCTACAATAGAAGTTGAGGATCGGCTCAGCAGTAAAGTAACTCATCATATAAGAATGCCCATACAAACTTATACGATGAGGATATTGTGTATGCAATGTAATGTAATGACATGAATGCAATGCAATGAATCACCCATGATCACCCACATGCAACTGCTATGTCGACACAGACTTGTAGTTCCCACTTTTTAGCAGGTACCTAACCAATCAAGCATCAAGCATCGTGACCATGTGGTGACAGTAGAGCGGGCTTCTCCACTAATAGGTGGACATCCGCACTACCAAGCCTAGGCCTCCGTACGCCTTAACGCTAAGAACACCATAGCGGAGCTCACATGCATACTACGGCTCAGAAGGAGTCTCGAGTAGATGTGCACCAAGAGCCCAGCCCAACTGGCCTATCTTTGTTGCACGGAAGGTGCCTCTGTGAACAAATCACCAAAGGACCAAGGCCAACCGTCCACTAGCACGGATGGTGCCTCGGGAAGTAAGCATTGAGGACTAAGAACCAACTGTGAATTCTAACTATCAATTCCCGTCGGTGTGACGACTAGCGATCCCGTAAACCTGCCACACTATCCTTAACCCAGGATTACAACACCGTGTGCAGACTCACACTGCATGCAATATCACATAATTGTGGCACGGAAGATGCCTCTGTGGACAAACCACCATAGTGCCATGGCCGACTGTCCACTTATGTCCCTTTTCATCATTACCAATCTAGTGAGGTCAAACACCCGCACTTACACTCTTTCACAATCTCATGCCCCAAGACAACTAAGAGTTCTCCATCAACGTAATGGTACCTCACATATTCACCAACCATTTGGTTATCATGATTATATATAGACTATTATCACATTACTCTAACATTAACTGGATACAATCTTTTACCAAGTTAAACCATTCGTGCACGCATGGATCTATCAACTAAATGCAACAACCATTTGTTCATAGCACCCACTACCAACTATGTACAGTAAGTCCAAGCTAATCTCATCATTTTTCAATGTATTACCATTGTCATGTACATCCTTATTGGTTCATATATTTAAATCATTCTTACCATGTTAACTCATCAACCCATTCGTTCACTACATCAAGTGTTCGTTACGGATCTATCCAGTAAATGTCATTAACAATATTTTGTCACCATTACATATACACTAAATTTACCAAGACGTTAACATTGTTGCACTACAGACTCTCCGTACCAAATTCAAACCTACTCAACACAAAACACGAGAATTATTTGTGTAGGAAAGTTTACTGTACAGCAACTCTGATCGGGGATTCCCGAGACTATAGGAATCCAGTGAAGGCATGTAACCTCTCGTTGGAAAGGTATTTCCGAGAGCTACGACTTTCGTGTTTAGTTAAAAACCCATATCTGGGCGCACATGTCCGAAAATGTCCTCGAAGATCGTTGGGCGCAGAAAATAGATTTCTGCATGCATCTTAAAGTGAGACGAATATCATTAGTTCATTTTATTCCTCCAACTAATATTCCCATGTCACATCCAGAATTCCTCCTACCTTGTTCACCTTCAAAGGCCAACTTTCTTCACGAAAAAAAGTTCCAATCTTCTCATGGAAGAAAGGAGTGGTTGAAGACATCTTATCTCTAGGGTATAAATCCTAGCATGGCCTTCTCCGAAGAACACTTCTTCTCACGAATCAAGACTCTTTTGAGTTGATATCTCTCCTAGGAATAACTAAAGATCTAACACCAAGGGAGAGGGTAGGAAGCCCACCTCGGTTCCGGTGTTTCCGATGTTTATAGCCATGGATCTTATCACCGTTCTTTAAGGCATCCTCATCTCCCTCGTTGGTGTTCGTTCTCCATGGGAAATAGAGGAGAGAGATATCTTCCTCTATTGTTCTGTCAGGATTGCACAGTAATGGATCTGCAAAGACAACTATTCAGTAAAGTGGTAAAGAGACGACTAGGGTTTTATGCATGCTCCTTTTATAATGAGAAATTAGGGTAACTGCCTTGCCATGTGTCGGTCTGACATTAGACCACCTAATATTTCTTTAAATGAGTCATGTTGAAAGGACGCTGCCCATTTAAATGAGTCAATTTGGCGGAATTCCCGACAATCCAGTTCAGCAGCGGTCGAAAATTCGCCCAAGGCAAAACTTCTCCTATGTTAAATGGCGTTCGACGAATTTTAGGCTAGTTCGACGACTGGTGCTCGACAAATTTGGCGTTCGACGAATTTTCTTGAGTTCTACGAATTAGCGCTCAACAAATTTTAGCGTTCGACGAATTTACCTGAGTTCAACGAATTGTTCGACAAATTTTTCTGAGTTCGACGAATGGTGCTCGATGAATTTGGCGTTTGACGAATTTTCCTGAGTTCGACGAATCACCGCTCGATGAATTTAGCTGAGTTCGACGAATCAGCACCTGACAAATTTCGGCGTATGATGAATCACCCGAGTTCAATGAAATGGTGATTGACGAATTTTGGCGTTCGACGAATTACCGGAGTTCGACGAATCGATGGTCTACGAATTTTGACGTTCTACGAATTATCCTCAGCCTATGCCATTGAGTGTTGTTAAGTCTACTCAACACTCTCAACGTCTTAACCTCCAGAAACTTTCTAAGTTAAATTGCGTCGAGAGCATTGGGTCCACTCAACGATCTCAACGCCTTAACCGCCAGAAACTTTCTAAGTTAAATGGCGTCAATTGGATTGGATCCACTCCACTCTCTCAACGCCTTAACCGCAAGAAACTTTCTAAGCTAAATTACGTTGAGAGCGTTGAGTCCACTCAACGCTCTCCATGCAATTTGTTAAATAAAAACAGGTAAAAATGACAAAAATAAATGAAAACGACTAAATTAATGTGCATAAAAATGCGTATATTTACAACTCATCAAATACCCTCATACTTAAGTTTTTGATATTCCAGAACAAAAGTTGGAGATGTACTTATAATAAATGAAAGAAATCCTAAGTTTAGCTACAGCTTGAATTAATCGAAAAAAAGATCTAAATAAATATCGGGGATATTAGAGTTCAATCCTAAATTTTGCCAAAAATTTAAATAAAGGAAGAGTTTTTGTTAAAAACTTCTGATATGATCCAATAGATAGCAAAAAATTGTATTAGTTAGTCTAACAAAAATAGATTGGATTTATGAAAACTTGAGCTTGTAAGAATGACAGGAAATAATTTAATTTACAAATTATGATCTCAAAAAGATTTTAAAATTAAATCTAGCTTCTTTTTGAAATTGGCGGAGTAGGATATCGTGGTATTTGAAGAATGCTTGAATTGTAGAGGCGAGGGTATAGTTTTTTGCTCGAACCTCTATTGAATTTTTTGGCTTGAAAATGGATGTTAGGAAAACGAAATCTTATTTTCCATAACATAATTTTTTTTTTACAATCTTCATAATAATCTAATGTATATGTATAGGAGTAATGAATTTTATACTCATACTCCATAACATATAATCATTTTAAATATTGGATGCCTATGTTTACGGAACGAAATCTTATTCCCATTGACATAAGATCATTTAAGGATCGAAATCATGTCAAGTATGACATGAAAAAAGGTGATAGGTTTGTGTTCAAAAATAAAACTAGGTTTAATAAAAAGTTTTTGAGAGCAACTTTTATAAATTAAACGTTCTAAAATTCGAAAAAAAAAGCTTGGAGTTAACATAATTGAAATCTAGGATCGTTATTTTTCTAACAAAATAAATGTTCAACTATTTAGATATATTAGAAGAGATGCTGAAATAAGGTACCTTATCTAAATAAAAAAGCATACGAAATTTTTTTAAAACATAACCCCGGATATCTAAATCTATCGATCTCCAATTAATAAATAAATAGTAAGCAAAGAATAACTAAAATTCGCTTATAAATTAACTCGCAACTATATTTTCGGAGAGCAAAAAGGGTTCAGAATTTGAGATATTTGAATTATTCGTTACATAATTAACAAAATATTTTTCATTTTTGTGGTTTTTATCAATTTTTTTGGAATTTTGATTATCATCTCTTTTTTTAAATTTTTGTTTATCATCTTTTTAGGATTTTTCAAAATCATCAAAAATTTTGTTTTTTTGTTTTATAGTTTTCTTTTTGATTTTTTTCTTTACAAAAAACGAGAACATTTTTTTTTTGGAGATTTTAAGTTTTGCAAAATTTTTTTATTTTTGATGATTTTTGTTATTATTGCAAAATATAAAAGTGCAGAAATAGAAGAATAAGAAAACACTCACATAATTAAATCCAACATTGTCCCCAATGTTGCAAGCTAAGAATGCGGAACAATAATTTACAAAATAAAATATGCACAAAAGTAAAAGAGATGGTAGAGCTTCCCTTATACGAGTTCGGGGACGCCCATATGGAACCCTGCATTATGAAAAAGAAATAGCAAAAATATAACAGAAAAAATAAAACGAAAAAAAAATTCTGCCTAAAGTGTGTGGGCGGTAGGGGGCAAATGTGTAAGTGACTCTTAAGCTAACGTCTTAGCTGTGAGTGGGACAGATAAGAGATCCCCTAGTGCGCACAAGACTGTGACGTGCCGAAGCGACAAAAAAAAGTTGTGATTTATTGCGAGTGTTTATTATTATTATTTTCTTGGGTAAAAAAAAATTTGTTTTTTTATAAAAGAACAAAATATATACGAGAAATTTTTTGTGATGTTTTTTAAGGTTTTTAGATTTTTTAGATTTTTAAAGTTTTGAGTTTTAAGGGTTTTTTTATTTGTTTTTGTTTTGTTTTTTTTTTGGTTTTATGAATTTAATTTTTAGGATTTTTATAATTTTTAAGTTTTTAGATTTTTTTTTGAGTTTTGATTTTTTTTGACTTTTTTTATTTTTTTAGATTTGTGGATTTTTTAGTTTCTAAGTATTTAGATTTTTTGAATTTTTAGTTTTGAAGTTTTTTTATATTTTTGGATTTTTTAGTTGTTAAGTTTTTTTATTTTGAGTTTGTTAGGTTGTTAGTTTTTGTTAGTAGAAAGCGACGTCATTTTATTTATATAATTTTATAGATAATTATAACATAATTTTTTTTAGTTTTTTGGTTTTTTTTGAAGTAGTTTTTTTTATATTGTTTTAATTTTTATTAATAATACTTATTATTAATTTAATTTTTGTTGGCCATTTTTTTAAATATATAATAGGTAAAATTAATAGGTCTCCAGAGTTTAAAATAACGACGCGAAATCTCCCCGGCAACGGCGCCAAAAACTTGATGCGTGTTAAAACTCCAAAAATTATTACGAGCTCGCGGCGCCCGGGCGGTTTTATTTACGAAAAGCGGATTTGGTTTTATTTAGAAAACGGGGCTCGCGGATTTACTAATTTGGATATAAAAAGATGTTATTGAGTTTTAGCGAAAGGAGGCAAGTGCACCTATCGTGAGTAGTACAGGATATTCCGGGTGGAATATCGAGGTCGTATTATTCTCGGGTTCGGTTCGATTATTTTTACTCTACCCTGGAGGGGACTATTATTTAACAGATATTTACTTGTCGTGTAATTTTTTATATATAAAGGCAAAAAGGTAGAAAATAAAAGCATAAAAAAGGGTGGAGCCGATGAAGAGCTTAGCTCGATGGCATCGAATAAAATTTGAACTAAAATAAACTTTGAATAAACAGAGATCCTAATTTTCTGATTAATTAAGGCGTAGACTTGGTCATGGAGGTTTCACTAAAATGAGCTCACCTAGCTATAGGAATATCGCTCACCTGAACGCTAAGACTATTCGACCAGGCTCTCGTCCGACGAAGGATTCCTCTTAACGCCCGCATTACGATAAGAACCCCGTTATTTGGTTGGGAACCCAATCCGGTAGAGTTTGCGCGCCTCCTCTCTCGAGGGTTACTGCGGAACTCCATTTACCAAGGGGCGATCGGTCCATACGCACGGCCTCTCGGCTAGCTAGCGTATGGACTACGGAAATAGGGCCCACACATCGATTATGTGGTTCTACGCGTCGTAAACTCTAGGCAAAGCTTAAGTTAATTTTAATTAATTGGAAAAACAGCACCTTTAATTATTTTAAGCAAATTTATTTGTCCCAATGCTCTTCGATACTGAGCATTAATAACGGTTAGCCACTCATCGGAATGGGGACAGCAGGCGATAAAAGCGAGAAAGTCAAAGCAGTAAATAAAGCAGTAAAATAAAGCAGTAAAAGGAAAGCAGTAAATTGCAAGTCCTACTCAAACGAGTAGGACTGAAATGAAAGCAGTAAAATTACATGTCCCGGCTCAAATGAGTGGGCGGGACAAAATAAAGCGAGTCCTACTCAAACGAGTAGGAGAAATTAAATGCAATTACAATTCCATCCCCATTAATTATAATAAAATAAAGATCGGCCATTTAACTCAAATGAGTATGCGGTAAATAAAATCCTGTCATTTAACTCCTAGCGAGTAGGCGGATATAAATTCTAACACTCACGCACTCTACTTGAAAGTTAAACACACGCACACAAGTCCTACTCAAATGAGTAGGAGAAAATTAAAGCACGTCATTTAACTCTTAACGAGTAGGTGAAAATAAATGCAACACACGCACACACTCTACAGAATTGAAAGAAAGTAATTTAAACTAACTCATACACGCACGCACACGTACAAAAAAATAGGAAAAACCAAGTGTCTGAAAAATTAAAACAACTACATTTCTTCCGCTAGAATGCGGTAGAAATGAATGAAAAGTGAAAATAAAACTTAAAGGAGTAAAAAAGTTTGCAAATAAATGCAAAGTACAAGTGCTCGAAAAATTGAAATGAATACATTTCTACCAGTAGAATGCAGTAGAAATGAATAAAATGAAGAAATAAAATGTAAACGGGCAAAAAGTTTTTGAAAATAAAAGCGAAAATGAAGTGTTTAAAAAATTAAAACGATTACATATACATTCCTATAACTCCGTAAAAGTTGTTAAAAAGTGAAAATAAAGTGAAAAGGATGAAAAGTTTTACGACCTAAAAAGGAAATTCTAAGCCAGTGAAAAATTAAAACCTCTTTGAAAACGATTTTACAGGTTTATAGGAATGCATAAAAAGCTAGAAATAGCCTAAGTCTAACAAGTCTAAGTGAAAATTAACGAAGTATAAAAGCATGAAAACTACTCTCATACACACAAACACACACATTTTAAAAGAACAAAATCAAAGTTAAAATGAAATAAAAGAAATAAGATTGCATAAGAGTGGGCACATATATGAAGTCAAAAGTCATGTAATGGAAAAAAACTACATTGCATTAACCATAAAGAAGATTACATAATTGAAAATAAAAGAGAGAGAGAGGGAGAAAATCTCATTACAAGGCTTAGAAATCCATCTAGGCAGCACCTCCCTATATAAAATGGTTGAGGAAAAAGGGAACAGCAGCTCAAACAGAAGGCTGCAATTTATAGAAAAAAAATTTCATCAGACACGCCCTCTGACACGGGCATGTCAGGGGGCGTGTCGACACTGTATATATGGCGGTCGTGAATTGACTGGAGATTTTGACTTTGCGGCTGAAAACGCGGCGGTCACGCCCCAGGTCACGGGCGTGACATTGGGCGTGTCAACTTTATTTATTAAAAGAATTCAGCGATTTGACGGCGTTGTTGACTTCGGGGGGTCCACGTGGCAGTCATGCCCCTGGTCACGGGCGTGACTATGGGCATGTCGGGGAGGTTGAACTGGGCGTCGTTTGCATCGAAAGTCGCCGGCGATGGTTTGTCGGGCCAGGTGGAGGAGTCACGCCCGTGTGGCATCCTGACACGGGCGTGTTGGTTGATTCGACGATCGTCGAGAGTAATTTCGTCGAGCTGGATGGTCACGGGCTTCGGCACGTGGCATGTCGGGCTGACACGGGCGTGGCGCTCATCGGAAACGGGCGTGTCCCTGTTGGGTCGATAAATGTCGTGCGGAAAATCGTCGAGTAGGCAGACACGGGTCAGGTCACGGCCGTGTAACATTTGACACGGCCTTGTGACAGGGCGTGTCACATGATTTTTCTTCAAAAACGCTGATTCCCTGGAATTTGACTTATCACGCCCAGGTCACGGGTGTGACCAGTAAGGACACGGGCGTGACATTACTGTTTTTGGCATATTTTTGAATTTTTTTGAAAAATAAAATAAATTAAGTTAGCAAAATATTTATAATAAAACGAGCAATTTATTAAATAAAAACAGGTAAAAATGATGAAAATAAATGAAAACAACTAAATTAATGTACATAAAAATGCGTATATTTACAACTCATCAAATACCCCCATACCTAAGCTTTTGCTATTCCAGAGCAAAAGTTGGAGATGAACTTATAATAAATGAAAGAAATCATAAGTTTAGCAACCGCTTGAATTAATCAAAAGAAAGATCTAACTAAATATCTGGGGTATTAGAGTTAAATCCTAAATTATGCCAAAAATTTAAATAAAGGAAGAGTTTTTGTTAAAAATTTCTGATATGATCGAATAGATAGCAAAAAATTGTATTTGTTAGGCTAACAAAAATAGATTGGATTTATGAAAACTTGAGCTTGTAAGAATTACAGGAAATAATTTAATTTACAAATTATGCTCTCAAAAAGATTTTAAAATTAAATCTAGATTTTTTTTGAAATTGGCGGAGTAGGATATCGTGGTATATGAAGAAGGCTTGAAATGTAGAGGCGAGGGTATTTTTTTTCGCTCGAACCTTTAATGAATTTTTTGGCTTGAAAATGGATGTTAGGAAAACGAAATCTTATTTTCCATAACATAAATTTTTTTTCTACAATCTTCATAATAATCCAATATATATGTATAGGAGTAATGAATTTTATCCTTTTACTCCATAATATATAATCTTTTTAAATATTGGATGCCTATGTTTACGGAACGAAATCTTATTCACATTGACATAAGATCTTTTAAAGATTGAAATCATACCAAGTATGACCTGAAAAAAGGTGATTAGGTTTGTGTTCAAAAATAAAACTAAGTTTAGTAAAAAGTTTTTGAGAGCAACTTTTATAAATTAAACGTTCCTAAAATTCGAAAAAATGTTTGGAGTTAACATAATTGAAATCTAAGATTGTTAATTTTCTAATAAAATAAATGTGCAACTATTTAGATGAATTAGAAGAGATGCTGAAATCAGCTACCTTATCTAAATAAAAAAGCATACGAAAAAATTTTAAAACGTAACCCCAGATATCTAAATCTATCGATATCCAATTAATAAAAAAATAATAAGCAAAGAATAACTAAAATTCGCTTATAAATTAACTCGCAACTATATTTTCGGAGAGCAAAAAGGGTTAAGAATTTGAGATATTCGAATTATTCGAATCATTTTTTGGAATTTTGATTATCATCTCTTTTTTTGAATTTTTGTTTATCATCTTTTTAGGATTTTTCAAAATCATCAAAAATTTTGTTTTTTTGTTTTATCGTTTTTTTTATTTTTTCTTTATAAAAAACAAGGAGAACAACTTTTTTTTTGAAGATTTTAAGTTTTGCAATTTTTTTTTATTTTTGATGATTTTTGTTATTATTGCAAAATATAAAAGTGCAAAAATAGAAAAATAAGAAAACACTCTCATACTTAAATCCAACATTGTCCCCAATGTTGCAAGCTAAGTATGCGGAACAATAATTTATAAAATAAAATATGCACAAAAAGTAAAAGAGAGGGTAGAAGCTTCCCATATACGAGTTCGGGGAGGCCCATATGGAACCCTGCATTATGAAAAAGAAATAGCAAAAATATAATAGAAAAAATAAAACGAATAAAAAAACTCGGCCTAAACTGTGCGGGCGATAGGGGGCAAATGTGTAAGTGACTCGTAAGCTAACATCTTAGCTGTGAGTGGGACAGATAAGCGATATCCTAGTGCGCATAAGACTGTGACGTGACGAAGCGACAAAAAAAAGTTGTGATTTATTGCGAGTGTTTATTATTATTATTATTTTCAAGGGTAAAAAAAATTTGTTGTTTTTTTATAAAAAAACAAAATTTATACGAGAAATGTTTTTGTGATGTTTTTTTAAAGGTTTTTAGATTTTTTAGATTTTTAGAGTTTTGAGTTTTAAGGGGTTTTTTTTTTGTTTGTTTGTTTGTTTTTTGTTTTTTTTGTTGGTTTTATGAATTTAATTTTTAGGATTTTTATAATTTTTAAGTTTTTAGATTTTTTTTTTGAGTTTTGAATTTTTTTTTAGTTTTTTAGTCTTTTAGATTTTTGGATTTTTTAGTATTTAAGTTTTTTTAGATTTTTTGAATTTTTACTTTTGAAGTTTTTTTAGATTTTTAGATTTTTTAGCTGTTAAGTTTTTTATTTTGAGTTTGTTAGTTAGTTAGTTTTTGTTAGTAGAAAATGAAGTCATTTTATTTATATAATTTTGTAGATAATTATAACATAATTTTTTTTAGGTTTTTGGTTTTTTTTCTTTTTTTTTGAAGTAGTTTTTTTTTATATTATTTTAAGTTTTTATTAATAATACTTATTATTAATTTAATTTTTGTTGGCCATTTTTTAAAATATATGATATGTAAAATTAATAGGTCTCCAGAGTTTAAAATAATGACACGAAATCTCCCCGGCAACGGCGCCAAAAACTTGATGCGGGTTAAAACTCCAAAAAAGTATTACGAGCTCGCTGCGCCCCGGGCGGTTTTTTTTAAGAAAAGCGGATTTGGTTTTATTTAGAAAACGGGGCGCGCGGATTTATTAATTTGGATATAAAAAGATGTTATTGAGTTTTAACGAAAGGAGGCAAGTTCACCTATCGTGAGTAGAACAGGATATTCTGGGTGAAATATCGAGGTCGTATTGTTCTCGTGTTCGGTTCGATTATTTCTACTCTTCCCTAGAGGGGACTATTATTTAACTGATAATTACTTGTCGGGTAATTTTTATATATATAAAGGCAAAAAGGCAGAAAATAAAAGCATAAAAAAGGGTGGAGCCGATAAAGAGCTTAGCTCGATGGCACCGAATAAAATTTGAACTAAAATAAACTTTGAATAAACAGAGATCCTAATTTTCTAATTAACTAAGGCGGAGACTTGGCCGTAGAGTTTCCACTAAAATGAGCTCACCTAGCTATAGAAATATCGCTCACCTGAATGCTAAGACTATTCGACCGGGCTCTCGTCCGACAAAGGATTCCTCTTAACGCCCGCATAATGATAAGAACCCTACTATTGGGCGGGGAACCCAATCCGATAGAGTTTGCGTGCCTCCTCTCTCGAGGGTTAGTGCGGAACTCCATTTACTAAGGGTCGATCGGTACATACGTACGGCCTCTCGGCTAGCTAGCGTATGGACTACGGAAATAGGGCACACACATCGATTATGTGGTTCTACCCGTCGTAAACACTAGGCAAACATTAATTTAATTTTAATTAATTGGAAAAACAGGACCTTTAATTATTTAAAGCAATTTTATTTGTCTCAATGCTCTACGATACTGAGGGCTAAGAACGGTTAGCCACTCATCGGAATGGGGACGGCAGGCGATGAAAGCGAGAAAATCAAAGCAGTAAATAAAGAAGTAAAATAAAGCAGTAAAAGGAAAGCAGTAAATTGCAAGTCCTACTCAAACGAGTAGGACTGAAATGAAAGCTATAAAATTACAAGTCACGGCTCAAATGAGTCGGCGGGATAAAATAAAGTGAGTGCTACTCAAACGAGTAGGAGAAAATAAATGCAATTACAAATCCATCGCAATTAATTACAATAAAATAAAGACCAGCCATTTAACTCAAATGAGTAGGCGGTAAATAAAATCCTGGCATTTAACTCCTAGCGAGAAGGCTGAAATAAATGCTAACACTCACGTACTCTACTTGAAAGTAAAACACATGCACATAAGTCCTACTCAAATAAGTAGGAGAAAATTAAAGCATGTCATTTAACTCTTAACGAGTAGGTGAAAATAAATGCAACACACGCACACACTCTACAGAATTGAAAGAAAGTAATTTAAACTAACTCATACACGCACGCACACGTACAAAAAAATAGGTAAAACTAAGTGACTGAAAAATTAAAACAACTACATTTCTACAGCTACAATGCGGTAGAAATGAATAAAAAGTGAAAATAAAATTTAAAGGAGCAAAAAAATTTGCAAATAAATGCAAAGTGCAAGTGCTCGAAAAATTGAAATGAATACATTTCTATCGCTAGAATGCAGTAGAAATGAATAAAATGAAGAAATAAAATTTAAACGGGCAAAAAGTTTTTGAAAATAAAAGCGAAAATGAAGTGTTTGAAAAATTTAAATGATTACATATACATTCTTATAACTTCGTAAAGTTGTTAAAAAGTGAAAATAAAGTGAAAAGGTCGAAAAGTTTTATGACCTAAAAAGGAAAATCTAAGTCAGTGAAAAATCAAAACCACTTTGAAAATGCTTTTACAGGTTTATATGAATGCATAAAAAGCTAGAAATAGCCTATGTCTAACAAGTCTAAGTGAAAATTAACGAAGTATAAAAGCATGAAAACTACTCTCATACACACACACATATTTTAAAAAAACAAAATCAAAGTTAAAACAAAATAAAAGAAATAAGATTGCATAAGGGTGGGCACGAAGATGAAGTCAAAAGCCATGTAATGGAAAAAAAACTACATTGCATTAACAATAAAGAACATTACAAAATTGAAAATAAAAGAGAGAGAGAGGGAGAAAATCTCATTACAAGGCTTAGAAATCCATCTAGGCAGCACCTTCCTATACAAAATGGTTCAGGAAAAGGGAACAACAGCTCAAACAAAAGGCTGCAATTTATAGACAAAAAATTTCATCGGACACGCCCTCTGACATGGGCGTGTCAGGGGCCGTGTCGACACTGTACATATGGCGGCCGTGAATTGACTGGAGATTTTGACTTTGCGGCTGAAAATGCGGCGATCACGCCCCAGGTCACGGGCATGACATTAGGTGTGTCAGCTTTATTTATTAACAGAATTCGGCGATTTGACGGCGTTGTTGACTTTGGGGGGGTCCACATGTCAGTCACGCCCCTGGTCACGGGCGTGACTATGGGCGTGTCGGGGAAGTTGAACTGGGAGTCGTTTGCATCGAAAGTCGCCAGCGGCAGTTTGTCGGGCTATGTGGAGGAGTCACGCCCGTGTGGCATCTTGACACGGGCGTGTTGGTTGAGTTGACGATCATCGAGAGTAATTTCATCGAGCTGGATGGTCACGGGTTTCGGCACGGGGCGTGTCGGGCTGACACGGTCGTGGCGCTCATCGGACACGGGCGTGTCCCTGTTGGGTCGACGAACGTCAAGCAGAAAATCATCGAGCAGGCAGACACAGGTCAGGTCACGGCCGTGTCACATTTGACACGGCCATGTGACAGGGCGTGTCACATGATTTTTCTTCAAAAATGCTGATTCACTGGAATTTGACGTGTCATGACCAGGTCACGGGCGTGACCAGTAAGGACACGGGCGTAACATTACTGTTTTTGGCATATTTTTGATTTTTTCTGAAAAATAAAATAAATTAAGTTAGCAAAATATTTATAATAAAAGGAGCAATTTATTAAATAAAAAAAAGGTAAAAATGACGAAAATAAATGAAAACGATTAAATTAATGTACATAAAAATGCGTATATTTACAACTCATCAGTTGCTTTAAATTAGAATGCATGTTTTATGTTTAGAATTCAGTATCGCATTGAAAAACAAGTGTAGTTGTTCCAGATATGGGCGAGTGTGAGTGGCACCCTCCTGTGTGGCGAGTTTATTAACGTCGGGACCAAGGAGACGAGGACATAGATCCCAATATGACAACAAATGTTGACAAGTAGTGCACATGGGCATTGTACACTACGTTATCTCTATTTTTTATTATTGCATATGTATTTTGGGCAGTGTTGTTACTTAACATTTCTCCATGTAGTGTTTCTGAGCAAGACATTGTAAAAGCCATGTCATATTATTTTCCATCTTGGAAGTAAGATCAATTGAAGGAGAGCCCTAGGGGCTGAAATATCCTCTTTCAAACCCAAGTTCCTAAGAAAAGTCTTGTGCGCTTACTATAAAGTATGATCTACTCCCCCTATAACCATTTCACTCCAGGTTGAATGGCTAGGTTCTAACATAGTGTCAGTGGAGGCTAGGCCACAACCACATCACATAATTTAAGTCGACATCTAAAACGTCAAAGACCCACACTTGAGAGAGTGTATTGAGAATTTATTCGCACATTGTGAAACTCATGTAATATATTATGGGCCCATTACATATAATCGATTGGTTTTAGGTTGGAAGCTTGGGTACTAACATTTTATAAAGTGTATAATTTGTTAAATACTGTTAGAAGATATAAGGGAAAATGATGTACAGGCTCATTTATAGGCTCATTTCTTCTTTCTCCATTAGTCCCACATCTATTGTATAGGATTTTTTCTCCCCCTCCTCCTATATATTTGTACTCTTATATTTGACATATGAAGAAGTATATACAAGGTTTGCTCATCGATTTCTACATGGTATCAGAGGAAAACAGTCAGGCCTGTTTCTAACGGCCCTGTTCTCCTGTTTAACCGGGAGGCTTGGTTTTCTTCTTACCACTCGGCTTTGCGGCTTCCCTCTGTTTCTCACCGCCTCCTTATTCTCTCTCGTGGATCTACCTCCTCTCCTCTTTTACGCCCTTTTATAGTCTTCCTCTCTCTGGCTCGTGGACCCCCCTCCTGTTCGGTTAGTTTCCTTCAAACTTACATGGGCTACTCCCTATCCGCTGCGGACATCCCTCTTCTCGCAGTTAGATCTCACCGTCTGGTCTATATTGCTAACTGTCATGGTCTTCTTGTCGCAAAGGGTTCTTTATTGCCTGCTCGCCTTGGCTGCTCGCTCGGACTGCTTCCTCCTATCTTGGTACGGTGTGCTGCTCACCGCCCGTCCTTTGCTCTTATTGTGTCCTGCTACTTACCACTTGGTGTAGTACCTCTTCTTCTCGCTTGGTACGGTCTGTTGCTCACCACCCGGCCTTTGCTTTTGTTGTGGTCTGCTACTTACCGCTCAATATAGTACCTCTTCTTCTCGCTGGCCCCGTTCTTCCTTTGCCACTTTGTCGCTTTGCTGCTCTACTGCTGGAGGCTTTCAGTTCATCGCTGCGGTCTTTTTAACCGCACTGTCTGTTCTTACCGGTTTGGTCATAATCTGACCGTCGCGAATTGCCGACTTGTTCTCTCCGCTTTGGCCTCTTTCTCTGCCCGAAAGTCGCTGCTTACCATGTAATCTCATCCAGTCGCGTGCGACCTCTTATTACTATTGTTGCCCATGCAGTTTCTTCTACTGGTTGCTCACAGCATCACTTCAATAGTAGCCGCTAGTTCTGTTCGTCAAGCTGCGTGCCTTCTTACTACATGGTCTCTGTGCCTAGTCGTTGCTCAGTAATATGGCTTCCGATTCCACCACTACTGATTCTTCTCCTCTTCTAGGCTATCCTCGTGCTGCTCCTCTTGAGTTTCGGGATGAGCTACGCATTACCAATATTTCTATTCATGGCAAGCAAAATTTTGTGGAATGGGCACACACCGTTCGGCATGTGCTACAAACTAAAGGTCGTCTTCACCATCTCACCAAGCCTCCTCCCACTAAACCCACTGATGAGAAGATCTGTGATGACGGACGGGTTCAATCTTGGCTTCTCAATTCTCTGGACACCAAGCCCTATCGTATGGCCATGTATCATGAGACGGCTTACGCTATGTGGACAGATCTTCATTCTCTCTACTCTGGGAAGGACAGTCTTCAGCACTTGTTTAACATTATTACTGATCTTCAATCCCTCGATGCTGGTGTTACTGGAGACATCACTTCTTTTGTTGTGCAGGCTAAAAATCTTGTTGAGGCGTGTATCCAGCATTAGCCCCCCACCACGGACTTGGTAACTCAACAGCAGCAGAAGGAGGCAGTGGGGATTGCTATGATGATGGCTTGTGTTCCCTCACATCTTCATAGTGTCCGCACTCATTTTCTATCATCTGCTGTTACTCTATCCCTCTCGGATGTGTGATCAATGCTTCTTAAAGTTAATCCTTCTCTGGATGCTCCGCCTTCATCTCCTGCTCTTCTTCAGCAGCCCGTGTCCACACTCTCCCACCGTGGAGATATTGAAATGAGACGTTATTGCACGCATCGCGCTTCGCTGCCCTGATGCGCGAGAAGGGTGAGGTTAAAGGAAGGGAAGCTAGATCTCTTCTGGCACTAAAGCCTACGCCTTATGTCCATATCGCAGGTCGGGGGAGAACACCCACAAATCAGCATATAGTTGATTCGTGAGGGTTCTCGGGGTTTGTTTAGTTTTTGGTACTGCTGCAACTTTTTGTTCTTCTGTGATGTGGGCATTCTATTTTGGTTATGTTCGTACTTTGTTAGTTTTTAAACATTGAGAACTCTTTTATTATAAAAGTGGTTAATACGGGTATTTGATCCACCTAAGGATGGCGAATAAAAGTGCTAATGGGAGACAACCCAGTTTGTTGTTCATAATCCGTTGACACTTTAGTTTAATATTTTGTGTTTCTTGGAGTTATTTTCGTTGGTGAGGAAATCTTTTTAATGCGGAGGCAGATATGTTTGTGGTATTATTTCTCTTTTGGTATGCTCAATTATGAGCATTGCGTAACTCCTCCCCTTACTTGTATTTTACTTTTCATTGCTATATCGTGTTGCATTACTTAGTCTAATTTTGGATGAGAACTGTTTTTCATTACTAATTGCATGTGTGCATCTCATTGCATGCTAGAAGTACTTCTTTTTTTCAATTTATCTAGTATTGTGTCATTTTCACTGCACACCATAGCTCCCACTTGAGCACGGGTTTATCTGTGGACGCATTGTGAGTTGAATTTATTTCTTATGTGAGATTTGGGAAAATTAATGTTCTTGCTTAGGATTGTTAGATAGACTAAAATGTTGACTTCTGAGTGATCCTGCTCGAGTGCTCACGTCTCGTGTAGAAATCCGAGTAGAGCTAATTTTCATTTATGTTTATAGTTTTTATATTTTTTATTTTTGCATAAACACAATTTATTCTACACATAATTGGTGAATCTGGTGTGAATTCGAAGGTAGTGTAGGGACGTGTGTAGATAGTAGTTAGAGTCATATTGCTCGAGCTGGGGGAAAGGATTTTCTTTCTTGGTGGCAAAGAACTTGCACCCAAGTGGCTCACGAATCATGGGTATATGTTACTTCTAGTTTGCGAGCATGACCTAGGCCATCATCTTCGCCCGGTTGAGCTTTTATGCCATTCCTAACGCTCTATCCTCGCTAGTCGCTTTGTTCCAACCCCATCCTTTTGATTCAACTCAATCGCTATATCATCAAAGCCAAATTATGCACACCCAACTTTGAGCTTTAGTGAATTTGTCTTTCATTTTTTGTGGTGTCCATGTGGTGTGATTTTTGTGAATGTGTGGATGTGCCGCATTGAAAAGAAATTTTTTGAAATTGTTCGGAAATAAAATTGTTTAAAAAAAGAAGTTGAAAAAGAAAAAAAAATTGAGAAATGAAAATTGAAAATTGAAAAATATTGTGATGTTTATGTTTGGGAGTAGGTGGTGCACACACTCATGTTGTCAAGTTCAAGTCTGGCGTTTGGTGCATCCACATTGTCTTGTATGGTTAGTTTCATTATATTAGCTCAAATGGGTTAGGCGCACGTAGACTTCATTTTTATCCTTTTATACCACACCTAAACCCAAGCCCTTCTATCGAGTTATGCGTTGAACCTAGCACAGAGCAAATT
The DNA here is from genome assembly GCA_039583875.1 of Platanthera guangdongensis. Classification (NCBI taxonomy): domain Eukaryota; kingdom Viridiplantae; phylum Streptophyta; class Magnoliopsida; order Asparagales; family Orchidaceae; genus Platanthera; species Platanthera guangdongensis. Next base: position 118,483,761 of record CM077147.1, on the reverse strand, counting down.
ATTCAAAACTCAAAAGCCTCACAAAAATTTTTCGAATATTGAACTAAATCGGAATCGGTTAAAATTAATTTGACACAATTTGAATCGATTCAATTCGACTCGAATGTGATTTCGAGTCGATTTAGAGTCAACCCTGAATTGCTCGAAATATGATTCAAATCATCTCGAATTTATTAAAAATATTATATATTTATTAATACATTCTTATTTTAAAATTAAAAGCACTAAAATTTAAAACAAGATAAAAAGAGTTAAGACTTCAAGTGTTTTGTTTGCTAAAGTTAGAGGTTAACCAATTTAATTTTGTTCTAATTTGAAATAAAGAGAAAAATGATCAATTTCGAGATAGCTTGATTCAATTTTGAGCAGACTCAGAATCGAGCCTTTTGGAGTCGAACTGACTCGACACAAAATCGATTTCAATTTCGATTCGATTTCGAGCCAAGTTCAACTCAAAAAATTCGATTTCAATTCGACCCTAAATCTCTTGAACTTGAGACTATATCAGTCCTAGTTGAACTAAACTGGTGTCATGGAGAGAGTGTGAGTGGGTGTGCTTATGGTCACCAACATTGATGGATTTCCTTGGAGGTTATCCCAAGTCCCGGTCTTTGGCAATGCTGAAAAAATAACCCTTGGATTCTTCGTGATTCTAATTATTAATAATAATATGTAGATACTGAATGTCTTTATTTCAAGAGTTGTTAAACACCTAGAGGCGGGTGTGAATATGTTTTTCAAGTCTTTATATAATACTTTTGAGTTTGGTGTGTAGTGAGTTAGATTATTGTTTTAGCTTTCAAGAACACAGATCAACACATATTATTTATAGTAGTTCCCCAAGGTATAGGTACATCCACTTTCCCTCCCACCTTTCTAACAGTATGTTAGACAAGGAAATCTTCTCCAAATCTTAGCTCAAGGCGCTTACAACATAGATCCCTCGGGATCTCTCAGACATTCGCCAAGTCCTACCTCAGGCCTAAGCCCTAGAGACTCAAAGTAGACTTTACTCCTACAGCTCAGTGATCCTCCAGATCACCTACCTCAAGCTTAATAAAAAGCCATACACTTAGAGATTTTTGTTGGAGTTACCATGGTGATCTAGAAGTGGTCAAACATGTAATCTCTCTGCCAATGCGATATGAGCATGCAGGGTCGCACATAAGAGATGTGGAGAAGTTGGATGATTGATTGTGTTGGTAAAGGTTACCAATCACCGACCTGAATGGGGTTATGGGCAAAGTGTTGCCTTAAAGGATCGTCGGGTTGGGAAAATGTTTCCTTGAAGGATTGGTAAGAATAGTCGACCGAGGGTCGACGTGAATCGTCGAGTATTGTACTCTGATTCTCGCCGTCTGATACTCGCCGACTGATTCTCGCCGATCCTAGGTGATTCTCGCCGATCCTAGGTGATTCTCGCCGATTGATTCTCACCGAATCTGCTAGGTGATTCTCGCCGATTGATTCTCACCGAATCGGCTAGGTGATTCTCGCCGATTCTGGAACCCTAATTTTCTGGGTGGTCTGCGGATAGCGATATTCCTAAGTCTGTTTATGCCTTTGGTATAAATAGGTACTTAGGGTTTTCGGGAATCGGGGGCTGAGCTGATCGAATCGACGGAAGTGTTCCGCCGTTTTTCGTTCGAGCGCTGATCGAATCGAATCCCGCCGGTTCCGCCGTTCTTCGTTCGAGCGCTGATCGAATCGAATCCCGCCGGTTCCGCCGTTCTTCATTCGAGGGCTGATCGAATCGACAGAAGTGTTCCGCCGTTCTTCGCTCGTTCCGCCGATCCCGAATCCCGCCGACGGAAGGGTTCCGCCGCCGTGCTCGCTCCGTCGACCTCCTCCCCTCCGGCGATTGTCGCTGGTGTTGCTATCCCTGGCGCAGACCTAGCAGTCCGTGGGAAAGCAAGGTGCGGTCATTCTCCTTCCTGATTATCTGTGCGACGGAAAGGTCGGCGTTCTCCCGCTCGTGAATTTCTGCAGAGACGTGGATACCATTCCACGTAGAACTCGCCACCAGCAAGAACACGAAGCTTGGAGCATCTTCGTTGAGTTGTGACTCAACGCCACCGAGGTAATTTTTGCCTAGTTGTATGTTAACTTCTTGATTCAACTACCATGGCCCGATACCATCTCTTTTGGGTTTTCTTGATGTTTTAATTCTTCCGCTGCGTGCACAAGTGTTGTGCCATCCTCATAGAGAAACCCAACAGTGGTATCAGAGGGAGGTTTCGGCCATGATTGTTGTATTTGAAGTTTTGTTATTCCAGTGCGTGTAAACCTAGGGATTTACAAGTGTTCTAAATGTCTAGATTTAGTCTTGGTACCTCGCCAAGAACGTCTGGGATTTCGTGGAAATTTCTAATTGTTAGAAATTGTAGTCTCCTTAGCAGTAACCATCCCTCGAGTTTGTTTTGGATTTTGAATCCAATATAGAGAGATGAGCTTGTCTACTGCTTTAAGTTGAGTTGTCTTTGCTTTTGTCCAATGCATGTAAATCTGAGGATTTGAAAGTTCCGGATGTTCAGATTTAGCCCTTCCTTTTATCAAATGTTGATGGTGTCAGGTTGTGCACATAAGGGATGCATGTAGTTTTAGAAAAATTGTTTTTCTTTGGATGTGCACATTGATCAAATGTTGATCATGGTTAACTGTTAACCTATAATCAAAATCCCTTCATCAAATATTAAGTGTTCGGATGCCTTCCGATGGATGACACTCTTCCTGCCTCGATCGATGAAGTGTGGGCTTGCCAAAGCAAGGTGCATTAATCTATCTTGGTAAGGGTGCGAGCGGATAATTGTGATATCCCACTGTCGACATCGGGTCCAGCTTAACTAGGTGACCTCAAAGGTTGAGTGCCTAGAGGCATAGGGTTGGCATGCACCATATGATGGATGCAAGTAAGGAGTTATTCACCAACCATACAAGAATTGCATGAGGATACAATTAGCAAGCGTTGCCTACCTAAATAGCCGCATCGTGAGAGGAAAGCCAAAGCTGACTCATTGTGTTGGTGAAATACGGATCTTGTCCACTAAGAGAGTAGCTCGCATGAACTCTCTGAATTGTTAGTGAGGGCTATCATTTCGAATAAAATAGTGGGAGTGTTTTAATTGAAGTCCAATTAAAATAAATTGTATTTGAAATTTTGGTACTGATTTTATTCTGCATAAATTCTTGTAGAATTCCATGGCAAGTGTTTCACACTCCAGGTTGTCTCTGAGAGCCATCCTTGAGAAGGATAAGCTCAGTGGGACTAATTACATGGACTGGTACAGGAACCTGAGAATTGTTCTCAGGCAAGAGCGAAAGCTCTATGTCTTGGAAGAAGAAGCCCCCGAGGTGCCGACCGGGAACTCTTCCCGTGCTGAGAAGGATGCTTATAAGAAGTATACTGATGATGCTTTAGATGTCGAATGCCTTATGCTTGCCACTATGAACTCTGAGCTTCAGAAGCAACATGAGAACATGGGGTGCAAGGAGATTGACGAGCATCTCAAGAAAATGTTTCAAGGGCAGGCTCGTCAAGAGAGGTTCGACGTCACAAAAGCGTTGTTTCAGTGCAAGATGGGAGTTCGAGACTCAGTAGGGACTCACGTACTCAAGATGATTGGGTATATAGAGAACCTTGAAAGGCTGGGTTTTCCTCTTGGTCAAGAGTTGGCCACAGATCTGACCGTGCAATCGTTGCTGGACAGTTATGAGCAGTTCGTCTTGAACTACAACATGAATGAAATAGACAAGACACTGCCCGAACTCCTAGGCATGTTGAGAACTACCGAAATCAATATGAAGAAGGCCAAGCCTGCCAGCCCCATACTGATGGTGCATAAGGGCAAGGGCAAGGCCAAGGGCTCTAAGAAGACGAAGGTGGGACCTAAGTCATATCTTGAGCCCAAGTCTTCTGCACTGATGAAAAAGAAAAGCACAGTGAAGGAAGGGAAATGCCACCACTGTGGCAAGGCTGGTCATTGGAGGAGGAACTGTCCTTCGTACATTGAAGGTCTGCAGAAAATGAAGGGAGGTATGACTTCCGCTTCAAATGTTCACGTTATAGAGATAAACCTTTCCGCTCCTTCATCTTGGGTATTGGATACCGGATGTGGTTCTCACATCTGTACAAATGTGCAGAAACTAAGAAGGAGAAGATTGCTGAGTAAAGGGGAGGTGGACCTCCGCGTCGGCAATGGAGCAAGAGTTGCTGCTGTAGCCGTAGGGGTTTACCGTCTTTCTTTGCCCAGTGGGCTTGCAATAGAACTAGATAATTGCTATTTTGTTCCGGCCATAACTAGAATCATTATATCTATTTCATGTTTGGACATGATTGGATTTTCTTTTATAATTAAGAACAACTGTTGTTCTATATTTAAGAATGATGTTTGTTATGTTGTAGCCCAATTGTTTAATGGTCTTTATGTTTTGAACTTGGACCATCTGATCTGTAATGTAGAAAATAATAAAAGACTAAGAACAAATGACTCGAACCCTACATTTCTCTGGCATTGTCGTTTGGGCCATATCAACGAGAAGCGCATATCCAAGCTCCATAGAGATGGACTTTTGGACTCATTTGATTATGAATCATTTGAGCGATGCGAATCTTGTTTGTTAGGAAAGATGACTAAAGCTCCTTTCACTGGTTATACTGAGAGGGTTGAGGATCTCTTGGGTGTTGTACATAGTGATGTATGCGGACCCATGAGTTCCATGGCTAGAGGTGGGTATTTCTACTTTGTTACATTTACTAATGATTTCAGTAGATACGGATATTTGTATCTTATGAAGTGCAAATCCGAGACCTTTGAAAAGTTCAAAGAGTTCAAGAATGAAGTAGAAAACCAGTTGGGTAAAAGGGTTAAAGCACTCCGATCTGATCGAGGTGGCGAATACCTGAGTCATGAGTTCCGTGATCATCTGAAAGAGTGTGGTATTATATCATAGCTCACTCTACCTAGAACACCACAATATAATGGTGTGTCTAAGAGGAGAAATCGTACTCTATTAGACATGGTACGTTCGATGATGAGTCATGCAGACTTGCCTATTTCCTTTTGGGGTTTTGCTTTAGAGACTGCTGCAATGACATTGAATCGCGCTCCAACGAAAACGGTTCTGAAGACACCATATGAGATATGGACTGGGAAGCGTCCTAGTATGTCGTTCATTAAAATTTGGGGCTGTGAGGCATACGTGAGACGTCAAATGCCAGACAAGCTGGAACCCAAATCGGATAAATGTTATCTGGTGGGATACCCTAAGGAAACAAAAGGGTATTACTTTTACCTACCATCTGAGGGCAAAGTGTTTGTCGCAAGGACTGGTGTCTTCTTAGAGAAAGAGTTCTTATCAAGAAAGACTGAAAAGGTAGAGCTTGAAGAAGTTCAAGAACCACATGTAGTGAATGAACCGGAATTGGATTCTGAGACTGGACTACAAGATGTTATAGCTAGAGAACCTGCTCAAGCAACACAAGTCCTACGTAGATCTGGTAGACCGAGGTTTGAGCCTGAGAGATATGGATTTCTCGTATCTCAAATAGGTAATGTGTTGCTTATGGATCATGATGATGATCCAGCAACCTACCAAGAGGCTATGAATGGACCGGACTCCGACAAATGACTTGAGGCTATGAAATCCGAAATGGACTCCATGTATGCAAACCAAGTTTGGAACTTGGTGGAACTACCTGAAGGGGTACGACCCATAGGGTGCAAGTGGGTCTTCAAGAAGAAGACCGACATGGATGGGAATGTACAGACATTCAAAGGGCGACTGGTGGCTAAGGGTTTCAAGCAAATTCACGGTATTGACTATGATGAGACTTTTTCCCCTGTTGTCATGGTAAAGTCCATAAGGATATTGCTTGCTGTTGCTGCGTATTATGACTACGAGATCTGGCAGATGGATGTCAAAACGACTTTCCTTAATAAAAACCTCCTTGAGGAAGTGTATATGACACAACCCAAGGGTTTTGTATCTCCAGATAAAGCCAATAAAATATGCAAGCTGAATAAGTCCATCTATGGACTGAAACAGGCCTCTCGAAGTTGGAATCTTCGTTTTGATGAGAAAATCAAAGAGTTTGGTTTCATCAAGATTGAAGATGAGCCTTGTGTTTACAAGCGAATCAGTGGGAGCATTGTTGTCTTCCTGATATTGTATGTAGATGACATACTGTTGATTGGGAATGACATTCATACCCTGAAAGTTGTTAAAAACAACCTAGGGAACTGCTTTTCAATGAAGGATTTGGGTGAAGCGACTTATATACTCGGTATTAAGATCTATAGAGATAGATCGAAGAAGTTGCTGGGTTTGACCCAGAGTACGTACATCGAAAAGGTGTTGAAGCGGTTCAACATGCTTGAGTCCAAGAAAGGATTTTCGTCCATGTCTCATGGTGTGAATCTCTCTAAGGACCAGTGTCCAAAGTCTTGTGAAGATAAGGACCGCATGAAGTTGATTCCATATGCTTCGGCAATTGGATCAATCATGTACGCGATGTTATGTAATCGACCCGACGTCTCCTTTGCTTTGAGCATGACTAGCAGGTATCAGTCAGACCCCGGTGAGTGTCACTGGATTGCAGTCAAGAATGTCCTGAAGTACTTGAGAAGGACTAAGGATGTGTTCTTGGTGTATGGTGGAGAGGAAGAGCTCATTGTAAGTGGTTACACGGATGCTAGCTTCCAAACTGATAGAGACGACTCCAAGTCTCAGTCAGGTTTTGTGTTTTTCCAGAATGGAGGAGCTGTGAGCTGGAAGAGTTCCAAGCAAGAGACAGTTGCTGATTCTACAACAGAGGCCGAGTATATCGCCGCAGCTAATGCGGCGAAGGAGGCTGTATGGATTAGGAAATTCATCGGCGAGCTTGATGTAGTTCCTTGCATTGTTGGTCCCGTAGTTCTCTACTGTGATAACAATGGTGCAATTGCACAATCTAAGGAACCTAGATCACATCAGCGCTCCAAGCACATACTTCTGCAGTTTCATCTTATTCGTGAGATTGTCGAACGAGGAGATGTGAACATTTGCATAGTGCCGACTGAGGAGAATATTGCGGATCCACTAACAAAGCCTCTCGCGCAGAGAAAGCATGATGGTCATACTAGATCGATGGGTATACGATACCTAAATGATCAACTCTAGTGAGTGTTGATGCACGAAAACACAGAGGGGTCAAGCACCACCAGCTAACGGTTCGAACACCGGGGAATAGGGAGACTGCGAGTAATGATTTACTAAGAGGATGAGGGCAGGAAGAAAATCAAGGCCGTGAACCACGGCAACAACAGACTTCGCCCGTCGCGGCCTGAATGCCTCTCTTGCGACGGGCTTTCCCTTGATTGAAGAAGGATTTGGTTACAAGTGAAAGGAAAAGTTTGACAAGAGCAGAGCGAGGGGGAGTCCGCTAGGCACAGGATTCGAGTCCGCAGCCTGTAACAAGTAGGCTCCTAGGTCCGAGTCAGTGTGCCTTGGGTGCACCACCTCCCCCCTATTTATAGGATAGGGGCCTGCCCAAACGGGCAGGGCTAGAATAACTGGCTGCCCGGGGTACAAGAGAACCGGGAAGTGGTGACGGGAAGCAAAAAGAAAGAACACGCCAGTCCGCGCAGAAGGGGCGGACTGGGCTCGCGGACTAGAGCTTCCACTGCTGCTGGGCGCGCCCGCTGGAGGGCGGCGGCCTGGGCGGACGAGATACTGCGTCCGCCACTGTAGAGAACCTGACCCCAAGCACTGGCGGACTGAGCGGACAGGTCCTTGCGTCCGCTGCTGGGGCACCATCCTTGGTGTCCAATTGGTAATATTGCCGGACTGGGCGGACTGACAAATCGCGTCCGCGCCTACTGAAAGGGGGGCTTTGGAATCTTGTAGTATGTTGCGGACTGAGGGGTTAACATAATCCCCGCACATTTTCAAGTTCCCCGAAAACTTCGAAAATGTTTTCTTAACCGCCGAGTCCGCAAGCCTCGAAAACGGCTCCAACGCTATAAATATCGCTGGAGGGCTTGGATCTGTTGAGAATTTCGATCGACACGGGGCGCTACTCACCACTTGCGGTCTCCACTTTCCAGTCCGGCATGGCTAGGCTTGGAGCTTTCTTCTCTAGCCTCACTGCAAAATGTGATCCAACACTGTCGACGCCTATGAAGACCAAGAAGATTGTAAAGAGGTCGACAAGAAAAGATCCTGTCCGCCCCACAGGAGAGAGTTCCCAGAGCCAGAAGCCTGCGGAGAAAGTAGTCCGCCACGCCGATGTACCTGCTCGCGAGGATGCCGCAGTCGACGCCGAACCATTGAGAAGTGAGAAGATGGTGACCTTGTCGGACTCCGCCCCTTCTCAGAAAACCGCAACCTCGGCGGACACTGCTGGCGAACACATGGAGACTGACATATCTTCCCCCCATGCCTAGGTGCCTATTGTTGACCTGGATGAAGATGATAGGCGGACTGAGGAAGAGGACGATGCGCCCTCAAAGGCATTGTCTGCTGTGAATCCTGAACCTGTCCGCGAAGACCAGCCCGATTTAGGGGGGTCCGCCGCGGATTCTGCTAAGAAGATTGCAAAGAGGAAGAAGAGGAAGAGGGACGGTGCGACCATCGCCGAGAGGGTTGAGAAGAAGCTGCGCGCAATGAAGGAGAAAAATGTCTCCAAGCGGACTGGGGAAGCGGACTTACAATACAGGTCGCGCGACAAAGAAGTTCCAGACGGCGATCTGGTTACTCCGGAGGCCCAAATCCAGGGAGATAATTCCCTCTCAACGGTCAGTCTATCCACGGATGAGATAATTGATTCCATAAACGTCGATCAACTTGATTTAATCAACGAATCCTTGTTGGTTGTACTGCATCAATCTGAGGCGGAGACTACTGGAGATAAGGGTGACGAACTCCCTTCCTCGTCCGCTGCGGAGGAAGAGGAGAGAGAGAGAGACTGAAGGAGAAGATAGCGGAGCAAAAGAAACAAATTGTTGCTCATGTTGCAGCAGTGGGGGCGGCCTCGAAGCAGGTCGCGGCGGATAAAGCCGCTGAGGATCTGCGGATTGCTGCGGAGCTGCTGCGGTCAGGTAAACTTCAGCCGGCGCCTAAATACTTTCAGCGTAAGTGGCTTTACAGGTCGTCGCCGCGGACGTCAAGACCGATCAAAATCATCACCGAGACGAACGATATCGTGGTCTCAACAAGTGCGGCTGCCGAGAAAAGAGCAAAGGTTCACCGTGAATGGAAAAAGCGGTTAAGCGCCTTTGACCCGGAGCGGGCAAGGCGGCCAATCATCTTCGATAGTCGGAAACTCGTTGCTGCTATGTCTAAAAGTGATCTTTCATCCTTTCTTTGAGTCCGCCGCGAACTGCCTTTAAATGCGAAGTTGACTTTGTTTGTTGCAGGTAGGAAGTCGCTGCCGGGCTCCATCGAGAGTGGAGAGATCGTGGTCACACCAAATACTGGTGCCGACGCGGTCTCTCATGTGGAACCTGCGGGGGATGAGCCGCCCAGCCTGAATATGATTAAAGAGTTAGAGAAGAAATTTGAAGCTGAAATGCAGTGTGTCAAAGCTGAGTTAGAGAAAGCAGAGGAGCGCGAGAAGGCATCCGTGGCGCGTGAGAAAGCGTCCGCGGAATGCGAGAAGGCCCTAAAAGACCAGATCGCCAGCATCTCGCGGGCGCTGGAGAGGTCTGAAAGGGAGAAGAAGAGGCTCGCGGATGACGTCCGATTCTACAAGGGCAAGCACTTGGCGTCAGTGCGTGAAGGAAAGGAGAAGCGGACTGCTGAGGTCGCTGAGCAGAGGCCGCGAGCGCCAGATCGGGCTGCTCCGGAGATCGCTGCATCGGCAGGTGTCCAACAGCCCGCGGATGAGGAGCAGAGGCCGGCGGCGGAGCCGATGGTGCCTCTCAGCCGGATAGATCGGGAGGCTGCTCACATGCACCGGACCATAAATGTCATTCATCATCATCTCTGCCGTGTGTACAGCGAAATTCTCCAGATAAGCGATCAAGCGGCTCATCTATGCAGAGACAGCGTAGAAAGGCCGGCGCGGACCGACAACAGGGACCGCTGAGTTGTAATGCTGTGTTGTTTGGATAATTGTCCTTCAAGCAATGTTGTGTTGTAAAATGAACTCTATTTGATCTGTGCGGACTCAGATTATATATCCGCAAATTATGCAGCTTAATCCTTGTGATGTGGCGAATTGCGCGGACTAATGTTGTGTCCGCTTCTCGATATTTAACCTGGTGGGAAATACTGCGAACTAAGCGGATTGAAAATGTATCCGCTCCTTGTGACTTGGGAGAAAAAGCGCGATCTGAGCGGACAACAAATCGTGTCGGCCACAACTTTTTGCTTTGAATTTTCCTTGGCATGTGAATCTGTGTCTGCATCCGCGTTATTGTTTGGTTGTTTTAACTTTTTGCGGACTGTGCGGATTGGATTTGCGAGCTCTGCGGCCTGGTCAAAAAGTTGTCAGACTCTTTAGCTATAAATAGGGCCTTCTGCTTTCTCTAATGCAGGAAACAGCTGAAGTACAAGGAACCCTGCGGCCTGCAAAATGGTGTCCGCGCGGACTGATGCTGTTGTCGCCTTCCATTCCGCGGACCACCAAAAATGCACACTGACAGAGGCCGACTTGGACGCCTTTGTCGAAAAGAAGATGGCGAACTCGAACATCCTCGTCCGCCTTCCCGCCCATCAAGAAAGATTGAACTTCTCAACAGCGACCCAGATCGCCATTCCAGTGGACCGTTTCGACAGCGGATTCAAGTTTCCGCTTCTATGGGAACTCGCTGCGATCTTCGAGCACTATGGAATGGTTCCTGGCAAGCTTGCGCCGAATACACTCGCTGGGATCTGCAGCTTTATCTCTTACTTGCGATCTGAAAAGATTGCTTTCTCAATGAATATCTTCCGAAAGATATTCTCTGTCCGCTCCATCACTGCTTCCGGAGGCCGCCCCTACAAGGGGGTAATATACTTCTACTGCAGGGGAATGAAGGTTGTGGGTCTTCCCAACAAGATCCACAACTGGACTTCTAGGTTCCTGATTTTTGAGGGCGACCTAGGGTTCGCACACACCTATCCGCAGGTGCGTGCGGACTCCGCCTTCAAAAGTGTGCAACTGGATGATCTAGAGTCCGCCATTGTCGAGTTCTTGGCCAACGCTAGGCTCGACATCGAGCATTATATTCCGCTGCAGGCGAGCTTAGCGGACGTCATGCCCGAAGAGAGTAATTAGCTTCCGAGCTCAGCTTTTTCATCCGCCGCGACCTTGGTGTTTAACCCATTTGTTTTTGCAGCGACCTTGGAGGTGCCCGCTAACTTGCCGCAGACGCCCAGCGGCTTCGTCCCTACACAGAAAGAAAAGAAAGAAGTAGTCGCCAGAAAGAGGAAGGAGGAAGGGGATCCCGCAGCGGATTACTCTTCCTCAGAAAGGTTCTCCATGAGTGGCTTCGACATCATCCAGAAGTACCTCAGGGGGAACCCTATGGTCCACTGGCACAGTAAGAATAAAAACATCCGCTTATCCACCGCGCTTCCTTCGTGGAAGAGTGTGCGGATAACACGCCACGCCCATATCGCGATCTTCGCGCTTTACTGAAAGCGCAACCTGAGCGACCTCAAGATGGTGCCCGCCGCCGACCTCCCTCTGCTAGCCTTCCAGGCTTCTGCGAACAGCGCGGTGACAAATCACTATGTTGCCACTCTGGCCAGAGACCTGTTGAGGCAGAACGAACAACTTCAAAAGGATAATAAAGCGCTAAAGGAAAGGAATGTGCGGCTGGGAAAAAGGGTTGCTCAACAAAGAGAGGAGTTGGGGGTGAGTTGAATTCGCAGCGGCCTTAATTTGCTATCCGCCGCGGTCTATCTGACGTTTGCTTTTTGTTTTGCGCAGGTCGCCTATGACTTGGAAAACAACAACTTCCAGTCTGCCATCCTCCCTTTCGTAAAGGAGACCATCGAGGTCGCTATTGAGCGACTTGTCCGCGACGGCTTCATAAAGGAGGGAGTGGATGGCGTCCCTTTTTTGGAGATCTTCCCTGAGCTGGCTCCTCAGATCGCGGCGATGGAAAGGGCTAACAAAGGCAAAGATATTATTGAGGAAGAAGGCGAAGAAGAAGAAGAAGAAGAAGAAGAAGAAGAAGAAGAGGAAGAAGAAGAAGACGGAGGGCAAGGCGAAGAGCAAAGCGTCAAGGAGACAGCGGACAACGCTGCCTCAAGCCAGCAAGTAGAGGAACTGTCCGCGGAGTCCGACACTTCTGCATCTTCTTCTGCTACCGGGAGCTCGCATAGCGGGTCTGCTTCGAGTACAGGATCGGATAGCAGCGGGAGCGGCTCCGGGGGCTACTCTCCAGAAGTTGACATTGTTGGTGATAGCCATGCACCTCCAGAGAAGAAACAAAGGACTACAGATTGATCAATGTATTTTTTATCTTTTGTTTTTTGTAAATGTGGCGGACGCAAGATTGCAGTCCGCCGAACACATAGAATGATGTAAACAATTTTTGATGAAATAGAAAAAGTATATTTTTGGCATGTGTGCTTTCTGCAATGTTCTCTTTCCACGCTCACCGCACCGACACATAGCAGTCCGCACGTCACGCTGATAAGTTTGAGCTTTTATCTTGCTGATTAAAGAATATTATTGTCCATTGGAATAAGAAGAAATTGTCAGGCGGACTCTGTTGAGTTTCAATTGCGGTCCGCACGACACGTCATTTATAACGAACTTTTGCTGATGAGAGAATCCAACTCATTAACCCATTCAACATTCGCCTTTAAAAATTGAAAGTCTACCTATTGTCAACTATGTTCACCTATGGGGGGGGGGAAGGTGACGTGAAGCGTATTTGCGGAATTTAAGACGGTACCTGCACAATAAAAACAAACAACACAGCACACAGAATACACAGGCAATTTATAGTGGTTCCCCGACTTGGGTACATCCACTTTCCCCCTTCGACCTATCTCCCAACAAGGGACGACTCGGTCACTTCTCCAACAGGATTGAAATCCAATCCTTGCACTATCGGAAGGAACCCTTCCACACGTAGGAGTCAACACTCCCACAAACCGGGTTGCACCCAACCCTTACAACACGGAACAATCATTCCTTTACAACAAAAGTAAAATAGAATGTACACGAGATACAAACTACGTTTGGAGACTACGGTGTTCCTCTTCGTTCGACGACGTGTTCGTGAAGTCAACGAAGAGTCTACAACCTTGGTCTCTCTTGGAAAGGATCTCCCCGGAACCGGCGGCGGCAAGACGAGCGGCGGCTTGCTTCGGGATCGGCGGCTATGATGATGAGCGGCTGCTGAACTTAGAGATCCAATCTTCGTAGCGAAGCTAGCTAGGTCTACCAACGGTCACACTAGGATCAATCATCTCGATCTCGGATGGGGAAGACTTTCCCGATCTTCGACAAGAGATCTCCGGTTAGACACGGAGACGCTGAGCTTAGCTACGCTTCTATCGACCGGAGATCTCTCACGACCGGCGATCTAATCAAGATCGCGACAAGAGATACTGTGCAAAAATCCGGTATTTATACACTTAGATACTAACAATATGAGACAAGTAGAAACGAAATCTGGTTCAAAATAGTGAGACGTCCAGCAGCATGAGCAAGTAAAATTCGTCGAGAATAGCTACGAATCTTCTATCGATCACTAGTGATTCTCGACGATCTGATTCTCAACGAAGAACGACCATTAGTGACGATCTTACGACCGGCGATCTACATTCTCTCGCGTGGCGACGGAATCACTTGGGCGGCGGCGGAGCTGCCCCTTGAATCGCGAACTAAGTGCACTCCAGAGTACATGTAGGCCAACACACTGATCTGCGGCTGCACGTATATTTTTGACATTTGTGCACTTTGGAAGAACTTTGCTAATGACAGGTGGCTTTATCCTGGATACAATACCCAACAATCTCCCCCTATTTGCAAAAACCCTACTAGCGATGAATAACACAATCAAATAATATTCAGAAGTTAAACATGCAGCACAAGAGAATATATCACTTGTAGATAGCAATAAGCAATATGACAAGCTGTTAGCTGGAGTGCGCCAAGTACTTCTTCCTTTGCCTCTCCACTCTTTAGTAGAAAATCCCGAATATCTTGTGTTCAATAATTGAGTTCTCCTTTTTCTTGTAGCCAGAAGGGTCCAGAAACTGGACTCCACCGGTACTTCCTCCTCACTCAGCAGCTAGTGTCTCCTTGGAGAGCTTTTCTCTTGCCCCTGGCTTTTGCTAGGGCCTCTTGGTCAAACGCTCCTCAGTTTAGCTTTGGAAATATAGCATCAGCTTCACGAGAACATCTGCAGCACTTGCACTTATTCCCTCAGTAGCACTTACTCCCTCAGCGGCCGTAGAAGTCTCAGGAGCATGAATACAGGATTCGCCTAACGCCTGGTGGAGCATCCACCAGCTGCTGTCATAGACGTATTTGTTTGACTGTTCGAAGTTTTTGATCATGACTTCTCGGAGCTCAGCCATCTTAGCTATGTATTCAGCTGCATAGGAGTGCAGGGAGTCATCAATATGCTTGGTGGTCCGGGAGAACTCAGTGACCAAGGCCTGCTGACGTTGAGAGTGACCAATTATAACTTTTGAATGTTGTTGGCTACAACATGAGCGTTCTGATACTACAGCAAGAGTATCTCTTTTACAATCCGGCCATAAGAAGTGGACAGCTTCGGCGTATACTTTTCTTCAAAGAATCATTAGTGATTCTCGCCGAATCAGCTTACTTGGCACCATTTTGAGGTAGCCGGAGGGACTTCTTGGCCTTGCTCTTCAGCAGACGCATCTGTAGAGCTGGATACAAGCACAGTCTCTAATGGGGGAATGCTGGCGGCCTCTGTAGATTTTTCAGTCTCTCAGTGGTGCACAGATGGAGGTTCAAAGAGATCCGCCTCCAAAGCTTCATGTCCCTCATCATCATATGAAATCATCTTCATCAGCAGCCTCTTCCAACTCTTTGTCAGCAGTCTCCAGTACAGTAGCTTCGTCTCCTTGATCGTTTCGGTTCGGGGCCTCCCCATGCTCCAGCTCAGGTTCACTTTCTTCGAGTAGATCTGCCACAGCATCTCTCTGGGAGATGTCAGATACGACATCAGTATTAGACGATTCCTGCAGTCAAAGTATCAAGAATTTCACTTGACTGCTGGAGATACTCTCTTCCACGGCACCCAATACGATCGGTCAAACACACTTGAGCATCTTCTTCTGTAGAGGAACACCTTTACCCACTTGTCTCCATTTAGCTGATTTAGATCAGACTTATGATGCGGCCAAAACTCGGAGAGCTCAAGGTGTCCTTTATCTTCTCGAACAGCAACGCAGTTGAACCGTTTACGGCAGACAATAGCATCAGGATCTTGAACATATCCGCTGAGATATGGTCATGAGAGCCCGGCTTGCAGATGAGTCCAATTATGTCAGACAGAACTTCTTCATTCATATCCTTGCGCTTGATCGACCGAGTTCCTCGTGGGAGACCACAGAATAGGAGAGTCCTGCTTTTGTCTTCTTCCTCAAGATAGTCCTCGTCCTCCGAGCTAAAGAGCTGCAGGAAGCGGGTCAGCTTGCTGGCAGACATCTTGACCTTTGCCCCAGCCACCTTGCTTTTGATTAGTGAGTCGCCATTCCGGAGTCTTGCGGTAGCGAAGAACTCCAGCACCTCTTTGTCCAAGATTTTGCAAGGGTGCTCCAGGACGAATGATAGCCCAGCCTCTCCAGCATCAGAATGATGTTTCACGTCAGAGGCGTGAGAGAACCCAGTTCGAAAAAGCTCGCAACCAGTGTAGTTGTCCTTGGAGCCATTGCAGATCTAGGGAGAGAAGCCCTATTCTACGCTTAATTAAAAAAAGCAAAAAGGAAGCGATACTAGTGATCAAGTCCAAGTGAGGGTGAGGGGATGCCTAACGGTATAGACGGTGAATTAGTTCGAGCGGAGAAGAATCTGGGAGAGATCGTCGGTGAAATTCGGCGGGATTCTTGCGGGAGACCTTCGATGGAGACCGATTCGGCGAGCTTTCCTGCGGGATTCGAGTTGCCCTTCCGGTGACTTTCCCCTACGGCGGTGAGTCTTGCGGGAGTCGGTGAGTTTCCCCTTGGCGAGTTTTCGGCGGAGAAGGAGAGAGTCCCCTGTGGAGAAAGTCGGCAAGATTCGGCGTGCTTCCGCGAGTCGGTGGGAATGGGAAGAGTCGGCGGTAGAAACCTAGTGCGATTTGGCGTGTTTCCTGCGAAGTTCGGCGGGATTCGTATAGCTTGCTCCTTCGGCGGGATTCTTATGGAAGGTGAAAGGTCGGCGGGATTCTAATGTACATAAAGATGAGTTCGGCGGGAGACCACGTGAGATAAACGGGATTTAGAATGAATTTAACGGGTTTCCGGCTTTTCCATATATTTCCTGATGACAATCTTCGCTAGTTTTTTAGTGAACAGATGGAAAATTCATGATTTCTTTCAGGGTTTCTGCAACGAGTGATGAATATCTTTTAAGTTTCCTCAAAGGCTAGTAAATACGCTTTGCATATGCTACAGGTCCTTTATTTAAATCTGTACATTTGCCATCCCAAAAATCAATTCCTAGTTCATGAAGGGAACACTAAAAGAAGAGGTTAGAACAATAACCAGGATCACTAAATAAGCTTTTCAAGGCCAATGTAATAAGGACTTTTTCCTCCATGTTATTAGATGATTCAAGGATAACCAGAAAGTGATCAAGAAAACACTGACTTGCAATCACCCTCATATCAGTTGACATTCCTTAGATGTACTTACATACAAGTGAAGTATACGTATAAAGATGTATATGTATATATATATATATATATATATATATATATATATATATATATATATATATATATATATATATATATATATATATATATAACTATGGATACCCTATGACTCAAGTCCTGGAACTGAGCAAACGTACCTGGGATTATAAGAGTTATCATTTAGTCCCCCAGATAAAACATATTAGGAGCTCGATGTGAATAAGCTCAATTAGATTTCACATCTGTTATTCCAGACGCTTGTTCCAATTTATTCTTGAGCCACCTACTATCTAGTTCCCATCATATTTGAGGGAACCTAGACTACTCTGCAAGAAAGAATTACTTTACCTTAGGAACCCAAATCATATTGGGTCCTAGGTTCCTGTTAGCATAAGCACTCGACTGCCTTCCTTCAGAAAACCTGCCAGGAAGACTACCTCTGTCCCATGAATGTGGATAAGCCCTTACCTTTGGCACAGAGGGGTTGTGCCAACAATCGATGGCAAAGTGCCCCACTTTGCCACAGCACCAACATGGGTGAATGTTGTATCGCCATTTCCGACCTGATCTAGTGACTGAGGTAGTCACGGTCCTAGGTCTAAATGGGATAGAGCATGATCGCTTCACAAAATTTCCTCTTCCATCGTGACACGTGGAAGGGTGGAAGGAATGCATGTTGTGAGCCTCATGAGACCGGGAAGGTGGTGCCTTTCTTTCAGGCATCCCCCTTCCTGAGGCCCGATGAAAACTTACACCATGACTTCTATCCTCCCTATTCTGTGTCCTCGGGTGGTGAGAAGTCTTCTGTGAGCTGGGACATGCAGATTCACACCGAGTTGATGCAGTGGCAGTGAATACAAAGGGCTCAGAATGAGCCTTAGGTATTCTCTCATGGGTGGCCACGACGGCCCTTGCACTATGGGTGTCTCCACATGGGGACAGATCACCCTTGTAGTGACCACGACTATTCCTGTGGTCATACCTGAAGGCATGATGAGTTGCCTTCCTGCTTGGAGTGGGGGGTCAGAATATCGTTTCCCCATTTCTCCACGCATTGATAATCCGGGAGATCCACCCATTTTCTTGCTTTCTCTTTATAGCATCAACTTTGGAAAAGTTTGATACTATTCGTTTCTCATTCTCTAGACTACTCTCTAGAGCTGAGATCTTAGAGTCCTTGACCTTGTTGGACGCCAATTGGAGAACCAACAAGATCTTCAGTCGAGCAATCTCTTGAGCTTGCTCCTCAGCAAGTAGGTTGCTTGACTGAAGGGCTCTCTTCAGAGAATCAGAATCTTCTGGAGGAAAGCAGTTCCTGTCTTCAGAAAGTTCAAAAGAGATGGGGCAGGATGAAGAAATTACCTGCTCTTCAGTGTTATTGTCATTCGAGCCAGTGAACATTGTGTCATCCTCATCAGAGCTGCTTTTCTCACTGGCCTCCTTAGTCTCAGACACGGACACTGGAGCTCTGATGCTGTCCGAGAGATCCTTGCCTTCATCTTCAGAGGTGAGGACCCCCACATAGGCTTCATCCTCTGGTTGACAACATATTCCAGCTTTCTCTGACTCCCCCATCAGCTCTGAGATCATCTCCCACATAGATTTAGCCGTCCTACATTTTTGCAATCTAGAGCGAGAGGCTCCAGACCAGATGTCCATAATAATTTGACGAATCCTCTGGTCCAATTTGAATAATGAAAGTTCCGTCTCTGACATCTCAGCAATGCACATGGGCACTTGGATTCTAGAGTCGGAGGTCTTCATGGGAATAAACGGACCCTCTTCCAGTATGAAGGATGCTCGAGGATCGATAGCATCCAAGTGATACGACACTCTCATCCTCTAGATGGGATAATAATCCTTTGTGCATGCGGGGAGTTTGAGTGGCGATATCTCATAATCCAGCTCCATGCTTCTGACAATGGTGGCAGGATTCTACTCAAGGTGTTAACCTTTTTGATGAGTAACCTCGCTTTGATACCACTTGAAAGTCCACCTAGTGTCAACTATGTTCACCTATGGGGGGGGGGGGGAATAGGTGACGTGAAGCGTATTAGAGGAATTTAAGACGGTACCTGCACAATAAAAACAAACAGCACAGCACACAGAATACACAGGCAATTTATAGTGGTTCCCAGACTTGGGTACATCCACTTTCCCCCTTCGACATATCTCCCAACAAGGGACGACTCGGTCACTTCTCCAACAGGATTGAAATCCAATCCTTGCACTATCGGAAGGAACGCTTCCACATGTAGGAGTCAACACTCCCACAAACCGGGTTGCACCCAACCCTTACAACACGGAACAATCGTTCCTTTACAACAAAAGTAAAATAGAATGTACACGAGATACAAACTACGTTTGGAGACTACGGTGTTCCTCTTCGTTCGAAGACGTGTTCGTGAAGTCAACGAAGAGTGTACAACCTTGGTCTCTCTTGGAAAGGATCTCCCCGAAACCGACGGCGGCAAGACGAGCGGCGGCTTGCTTCGGGATCGGCGGCTATGATGATGAGCGGCTGCTGAACTTAGAGATCCAATCTTCGTAGCGAAGCTAGCTAGGTCTACCAACGGTCACACTAGGATCAATCGTATCGATCGATTCGGATGGGGAAGACTTTCCCGATCTACAAATCGAGAGACAAGAGATCTCCGGTTAGACACGTGAGACGCTGAGCTTAGCTAGGCTTCTATCGACCGGAGATCTGGAAGAAACCACGATCACGACCGGCGATCTACACTCTCGCGCGGCGACGGAGGCGGCGGCAAAAATCGCGAACTAGGTCAAGTCGCGGCTCACGTTTTTCTTTTCTTCTTTGCTAATTTTACTGTGCAAAAATACCCGTGTATTTATACACTGTAGATACTAATAATATGACCGTTGTGGGTCCCACAAGTAGAAACCCGAAATCTGGTTCAAAATAGTCCAGCGGCAGAATCCGGTCCAGCAGCATCCAGAGAAAACGCCAAGTAAAATTCGTCGAGAATCATTGGTGATTCTCGACGAATCGGCGAGAATCAGTTAATGATTCTCGACGATTCGTCGAGAATCACTGGTGATTCTCGACGATTCACTTGTCGATTCTCAACGAATATAACTTGGTTTTCATGATCTGCTCCACGATGGGTTCGGCGAGAATCATTAGTGATTCTCGCCGAATCTTACTTGGCACTATTTTGAGGTAGCCGGAGGGAGTCGGCGAGAATCACTAATGATTCTCGACGATTCGGAGAGAATCACTTGGTGATTCTCGCCGAATCGGCGAGAATCACTTGGTGATTCTCGTCGAATTTTACTTGGACGAATTTTCGTCTTTCCACCCAAGAGCTGCCCCTTGACCCATCCTTGCTCCTTGTCTTCTCTTGCATAAACACGGCCCTGTACTTGAAAGTAAGTGCACTCCAATAGAGAGAGTACACGTAGGCGAAAACACTGATCTACTCAACGAGAGATTACGTCGTGCAGACCCGTGTATATTGACCTACTGCACCCTGACATTGGTGTGCACTTAGCGTGGAAGAACTACAAGCACAACTTAAGAAGTTTCATCAAATACATTGTGAATTCATCTTAGCTTGACAGGTGGCTTCCTCAAATCCAGGTGATTGTGGATACAATACCCAACAAAAATGACAAGAATAGCCAGCTGATGTCAATGTCAAGTGGTACTTCATTTCCTAGTAGAGTCCGCATTTCTCTTTATTAACTTATCAAATTGTAATGTATGAAAACCATTCAGCGGGCTGAGCGAATACGGAAAACCAACCCGCTCATTATAGAAATGATTATGGATAATGGTTTTAAAAAAATTGTCGGACTTAGCGGATACAGAAAACCACTCCGCCAAAGATAGAATCTATAAAATCCCAACTGGCGGACTGCGCGGATAGAGAAAACCAGTACGCCAAGATAGAAATGACCCATAGCGATAAAGAAAACCAATCCGCTCATAATACAAGAAATGATTTATAGCTTGCGACCAGGCGGGTAGGTGAGCCAGAGCGGCATACTTTCCTCACCGGGCTGCATGCTATAAAATCAACCCAAGCTGGCGGACTGAGCGGACTCAGAAAACCAATCCGCTCACCATAGAAGAAATGACATATAGCTTGCGTCCAGTTGGGCAGGTGAGCCGGAGCGGCATACTTTCCTCACCGGGTTTCAAGCTATAACGTCAACCCAAATAGGCGGACTAAGCGGATAGAGAAAACCAGTCCGCACATAATTCCTTGCGAAGAGCAAAATGCTCATTTGGCAGAACGGTTCCCTACCCTCTTGCCTGGAGTACAGTATAAGCTGTGGGTCTCCTGCATGCACTGCTTGAGGGTACCATGGAGTGTTCGAGGGTTACAAGCTAAGATGACCCACGGGCAGGTGACCCGGAACGGCATACTTTCCTCACGCGATCATCGAAGTTGTAACGATATCCTTATGATGGCATGGTAGAGCTTTTCCCCACCCAGCCCTCCATAATGCCGAGGTGGGGTCAGGTACTTGCCGGGATCCGAAGTCCAGAATCCAACCACGCTAGAGCCTGGAAGCTCCCACTACATGGTGCGAAATCTCCTCGCAACACGTGGTCTTTGTGGTGTTACGCTAATGACAACAGCTTTAGGGGAGGTTTTGCTGAACTCGGCGATGTCTCCTGGTATCAGGGAACCGTTATAGGTCTTTGGGAGAGAGAGAAAACACTAGAAAAAGGTGTCAGTATGGATTATAAAATATATTTGCAAAGCAAGAAAGAAAAGGAAGTTCAGGTGCAGAACCGTTTTTGGAATCTTTCTTAGCATTTCATCTGTTATGATTACATAAACAAAACACTTGAAGAAGCATTAGCAGGCAGTTTCTATTCATAATAACTCTTGAAGAAGATACACAAAGTAGAGAGGAGTTTCAAGGATAGAACCGTTTGAGATCATCCCTGCTCTAGGTGTGTGGTATATCCTCTCCTTCGTATGTCTGCAAGCGGTAAGCGCCGCTCTTTAATGCTTCTTTGATAACAAAAGGGCCGGCCCAATTTGGATTAAGCTTCCCCACCGAACCAGCTCTTGCAGCAGCATCAATCTTCTTTAGAACGAGGTCTCCCACTTGGAAGTGTTTGATCCTCACGTTTTGATCAAAGTAGCGGGCCATCCTCCTTTTGACCTCTTCCTGTCTTATGGCTGCTTGATCTCTGATGGCCTCGACGTGTTCCAAGCTGAACCTCATCTCTTCATTGTTCAACTCAAGCCAGTCCTCAATGCCTTCTCTTGCAAGCAGAACTCTGGGTGACGGGGCTTCAAACTCAACCGGGATAAGTGCCTCTGAGCCATGAGAAAGCTTGAATGGAGTCTCCCTAGTTGCGGATGATGGCGTTGTCCTAAGGGACCAGAGAACTGATAGAAGCTGATCAGCCCAGCTGCCCTTGAGATTCTGCACTTTCTTTTTGAGCAAATTGAGGATCTACTTGTTGGTTGCTTCTACTTGGTCATTGCTTCTGGGATGATGAACTGATGCAAACCGCAGCTCTGTTCCGATCTGCTTGCAAAAATCTATCATCTCGGAGTTGTTGAATTGTGGCCCATTATCAGTGATTATAGCCATTGGAATTCCATGCCGACAGATAATCTCTCCCCAAATGAAGTTTCTGACGACCTGAGTAGTTGTCTTGGCCAATGCCTTGGCTTCGATCCACTTGCTGAAGTAGTCGATCATTACGATGATGAAACGCCGCTGACTGCTCGCCATGGGAAAAGGACCGAGGAGGTCAATTCCCCAAACTGCGAAGGGCCAAGGAGTTGCAATCGATCTGAGGGACTGAGCTGCTTGGTGCTGAAGTGGAGCAAACTTCTGGCACTGAACATACCTTCGGGCATAGATCTCAGAGTCTCTCTTCATAGTGGGCCAGAAATATCCTTGCCGCAGGATTCGTTTTTCAAGAGTTCTTGCTCCCGAGTGGCTTCCACACTCTCCTGAGTGAACCTCTTGCAAAATAGTGAAAGCTTCTTCTTCTGAAACACACCGGGCCATGGTAGAGAGAAAAGTTTTTCTGTAGAGGACTCCCGCCACTAGGAAGTAATGAGCTTCTTTTATTCTGAACTTTTTCTTATCTCTGACTGTATGATGATAATCTCCCGTCGACAGATAGAGGATGAATGGGTCCATCCAAGAGGCACGTTGGTCTACTTGCATCATATCTCCTTCCACCACTGCCGGGCGGAAGAGCTCGGAAGTTGTTCCTCCTGAAGGCATCCCATATTTGGAAAGAAAATCTACCTCCTCATTCTCTGTTCTGGGGATGTGCTCGATAGTAAAGCTCTTGAACCTGCTGACCTCTATCTTCACAAGAGCTAGGTATTTCTTCAAGATCGGCTCACTTGTTTCGAAGTTACCGAGGACTTGTGACGCCATCACCAGAGAATCGGTTTTGATGTGAACATGATCGATTCCGAGTTCTCTTGCAAGTCTCAAGCCTGCTAGCAAAGATTCATATTCGGCCTGATTATTGGTTACTGGAAAGTAAAATTTGATGGCCTGCTCCAATTTGACCCCGTTTGGATTGATGAGAACCACTCCTGCTCCAGAAGAACTTCTGCCTGAGGCACCATCAACATAGATGGTCCAAGCCAAAGGTGACCTTTCTGCCTGATCAGAACTGGACTCTGGCATGTCGATTAGAAAATCTGCTAGGACCTGAGCTTTAATGGCCGTCTTGGGCACATAAGAGATTTCAAATTCACTCAACTCTATTTCCCACTTAGCTAGTCTGCCGGAATGTTCTGGTTTTTCCAACACACCCTTCAATGGCTAATCGGTGACAACTTGAATTGAATGTGCTTGGAAGTACGGGCGGAGCCTGCGAGCCGACATGACTAGCGCCAAGGCTAACTTCTCCAAAATTGGATACCGCGTCTCAGCACTCTTCAGAATATGGCTAACATAGTAAATTGGGAATTGCTTTCTTCTTTCTTCCCGAAGAAGAACGGAGCTGACGGCCTCGGGGCCAACCCCTAGGTACAAGAAAAGAATCTCTCCTGGCCGAGGACTCTGAAGCAGG
The DNA here is from genome assembly GCA_039583875.1 of Platanthera guangdongensis. NCBI lineage: Eukaryota > Viridiplantae > Streptophyta > Magnoliopsida > Asparagales > Orchidaceae > Platanthera > Platanthera guangdongensis. Next base: position 118,459,920 of record CM077147.1, on the reverse strand, counting down.
GGTGTTGAGGTTAGTTGTATCTTCAACTGCTCAAAAGCTTTGGAGCATTCTTCTGTCCACTCAAACTTGGAGGCTCCTCGGAGAGTTTTGAAGAATGGAGCACTCCTATCTCCAACCAGAGAGAGAAATCTTGCAAGGCCCGCCAGCCTCCCCCCTAACTGCTGAACTTCTTTAGGTGAACGAGGGGTAGGCATGTCAAGGATGGCTTTCACTTTATCAGGATTGGGGGCAAGTCCTTCCGGAGTAAGGAGATGACCAAGAAACTTCCCCTTACTCGCCCCAAACGTACATTTCAAAGGATTGAGCTTCATTTTATACCTATGCAGAGTAGCGAACGTCTCTGCTAGGTCTCACAAGTGCAGCGAAAACGACTTACTCTTAATCAAGAGATCGTCTACATACACTTCTAGGTTCCTCCCCTTCTGATGGTTAAACACACGATCCATCATCCGATGGTAGGTTGCACCGGCATTCTTAAGCCCAAAGGGCATCACAAGGTAGCAATGACAACCATCATTAGTTATGAACGACGTGTGAGGAACGTCAGGCTTATGCATTCTTATCTGGTGATAACCAGAAAACGCATCTAAAAAACTCATGTAAGAGTACCCTACCGCGGAATCAACTAAAGAATCTATCAGAGGCAAGGGGTAGCAATCTTTAGGGCTTGTTTTATTAAGTTTGGTGAAATCTACACACATTCGCTACGTTCCTCCTGGTTTCTTAACCATTACAACATTAGAAATCCAGGTAGGATATTGAATTTCTTTAATAAAATTTGCTTTGAGGAGTTTTGCGACCTCCTCCCTTATTGGTTCAGCAAGCTTTGTAGCCATGTCCCTCTTCTTCTGTTGTATGGGCTTGCAGTCGGGATCAACGTTCAAGTAATGGCAAGCAACTTCAGGATCCACTCCTGGCATGTCCTCTGCTGACCAGACGAAGACATCCAGGTTGTTCAGCAAGCAGGAAATCAACTCAGCCATTTGATCTTCAGGTAGCTCCGAGTTGATGGAGAGCTTCCTCTCCTCCCCCTCAGCAATGTGACTTCTTGCGTCACCTGGGCAGGTTCCAGGTGAGCACCTTCATCAGCAGCGGTTTCTGAACTGGGAGAGACTTCTGCAGCTTCTGTCGGAGCAAGGGAAGGACTGGCTTCAACCATGTTGACAGTACGGACATAGCACTCCCTTGCTCTTCTTGGGTCACTCCTGACCCGGCACATCCTTCCATCGGCAAAGAACTTGATGGCAAGGTGGTAAGTGGAAACCACCGCTTGATACTTGTTTAACAGGGGCCTGCCGAAGATGGCATGGTAGCTGCTGGGGCATCAACCACTATGAACTGTATCTGCTTAGTTGCCCCTCCAAGCTTCACGGGCAAGATGACGCTGCCCTCTACTTCCTTTCTCTCTCCCGAGAAACCATAGAGTGGCCCCTCAGTGGAAAGCAGAGGCTTTCCGGTCCTCAGGGCCTCAAAGGTAGACTTGAACAGGAGGTTGACCGAGCTACCTGTGTCAACAAGAATCCTATCCACTGTGAAGTCTCCAAGCACAGCCTTGATTACAACTGCATCATCAAATGGATTGGCTGTTTGAGGTAGATCTTCTGGACCAAAGGTGACAACTTCTCTTGGAGGAGCAACGGAATAAGAGGCCACCTCTGCCTGGGTGATCCTTGAAATTGACGACTTCCGAGTGGACTCGGTCCCTGCTCCACCATAGATGAAGAAGAGGCGTCCTAGAACCCATTCATCATCTGCATCGAAGCATTCCACCTGGACGTTGATCGGCCCCAGACGGCCCTCGTCCTCTACATCCACATATTCTTGGTATGCCTCAGTTACCTCTTTGCCTTTCGAGGTGGATGGCTTTGAAGAGGAAGGAGAATCCTTCTTGGCCAGGTCAATCTTGCCCTCGGCAAGCAACTTCTCTATCAGCGCGCGAAGGGCCTTGCAGTCCTCGGTCAGATGGCCCTTTTCTTTGTGGAACTGGCAATATTATGCATTATTTCTTGGCTTCCACATTTTCTGAGGCTCTTGCCTCTTTTCTTCTGACCTTCTTTGCAAGATCTGGATGACTTCGTCAAGGTCCAGATCTGCAGCGTCCTCCATAGGGCTTTCATCAAATTGGCCCGGAGCAGGCAAGGCTGCTTGTTGGAGGATAGGAAGAGCTTGCAATGGAACGGCGGGAGTGGCGGCCAACGGCAGTCTCTGCTCACGAAACTGTTGATGGCCTTGGAAAGGTTTCTTGTTGCGGAAGTTCCGGCCTCTTTGAGACGGAGGCTGGAAGTCTGGGCGAGGGGGCTTGCCACGAGAGGAAGAAGCGGAGGCATCCCTTCCTTCAGCCTTGGCTGTCAGGGATGAGACGTAAGTAGGATTGGCATTTTCTCCTTCTATGAAACGGTTGACCATGGCGATCAACTCCTGATAAGTCTCAGGTGCCTTGGTTGTTGCTTTAAACTTCAGAGGGCCCTCCCGGAGGCCATGGATCAAGGCGACCTTATAATAATCGGGGTTTACATTCCTGACCCCTTGGATTTCTCTCTGAAAGCGATCAACAAATCGCGCCACCGATTCGTTATCCCTTTGCTTTATTTCAAATAGGGAAGCTGGCCCATTCTTCCTCTTCCTTGAGGTAGCAAACCTCAGCAGCAACTGGCTACGAAGCTCTGCAAAAGAAGAGATTGTGCCCGAAGGCAGCTCGTAGAACCACTCTCTCGCTTGTCCTTCGAGAGTGGTAACCAGCAGTTTACACTTAATAACATCTGAGAGGCATCTCAAAGCAACAGCCCCCTCAAACGCTTGGAGGTGAGAAACTGGATCTGTCGCTCCTGAATAGAATGGGATGCGAGGCTCCCTGAAGTTGCTCGGGGCCGATTCCCATCGGATTCGGTCGACAAAGGGAGACGGGGTCTCGAACTCTACGGGGTAGAGTGGGCGGACTGGAGCCGGGGAGTCCGCGGGCTCGGCGGACTGGCGGTCAGCAAAATGAAGCTGGTGGGCAGGAGTGCCCCTGGCAGCTTCTCTGAAGAAATTCCTGAAAGCGAACTGCTCCTCCTGAGGGCGCAGAGGGGCAGCGGACTGAGCAGGGTTCCGAGGAGTTGCTGACGACTGCCGAAGCGGAGTTCGGCGAGCTGGGGTCTGGCGGACTGGCGAGTCCGCTGGGTCTGCTGCGGCTTGAGGAGCAAGCCTCTGGGCAAGCGTGAGCAGAGCTTTTCTGATTGCGTCGAGACGTTGGTCAGTCTGCTGGCGGGACTGCTCGGCCTCAAGGCGAGCTTGCTCAATCGCGTCCCAAAGAGAGTCCTCTGAAGAGCTGGAGCGGTCTGAGGAGCGGGCTCTGCGGTCTGACATTTCCGTCCGCTGGTTTCAAAACACTACTCGGATCTGAAGGTCGCGTGTTAACTATTGATGCACGAAAACACAGAGGGGTCAAGCACCACCAGCTAACGGTCCGAACACCGGGGAATAAGGAGACTACGAGTAATGATTTACTAAGCGGATGAGGGCCGGAAGAAAAGCAAGGCCGTGAACCACGACAACAACAGACTTCGACCGTCGCGGCCTGAATGCCTCTCTTACGACAGGATTTCCCTTGATTGAAGAAGGATTTGGTTACAAGTGAAGGAAAAGTTTGACAAGAGCAGAGCGAGGGGGAGTCCTCTAGGCACAGGATTCGAGTCTGCAGCCTGTAACAAGTAGGCTCCTAGGTCCGAGTCAGCGTGCCTTGGGTGCACCACCTCCCCCCTATTTATAGGATAGGGGGCCTGCCCAAACGAGCAGAGCTAGAATAACCGGCTGCCCGGGGTACAGGAGAACCGGGCAGTGGTGACGGGAAGCAAAAAGAAAGAACACGCCAGTCCGTACAGAAGGGGCGGACTGGGCTCGCGGACTAGAGCTTCCACTGCTGCTGGGCGCGCCCGCTGGAGGGCGGCGGCCTGGGCGGACGAGATACTGCGTCCGACACTGTAGAGAACCTGACCCCAAGCGCTGGCGGACTGAGCGGACAGGTCCTTGCGTCCGCTGCTGGGGCACCATCCTTGGTGTCCAATTGGTAATATTGCCAGACTGGGCGGACTGACAAATCGCGTCCGCGCCTACTGAAAGGGGGGCTTTAGAATCTTGTAGTATGTTGCGGACTGAGGGGTTAACAGTGATAATCTTGTGGATTGCATGTAAACATGTATTTTGTTGGCCATTTGTTCATGTGATGAACAGTGTATCTAGTTTTTCTCTTACAATTAATGACAAGTTCTTTTATTATGAGTTTTTCTATATGATAGTTAAATGTTAACATAATAGATACCCTTAGAATGTTCGCTTCCATGGGACATCAAGTACGTGACTTGAATGTGAGAGTCTATGATTTATTTGAAGCTTCATTCTTAAAAGGTCCCTGGTCGAGAATAATCATAGAAGCTAAGGGTGATGATGGTACATGAAGGCTAGCACGTGCGTTGACTGATGACCGGTTCTCACAGGTCATGATATTGTGATATCAGGTCATCACGTGGGTACTTATTAGTGAACAAGTTGTACTGGACAGACCCAACCTGAGACTACTCTGTTGATTGTCATCCAATCATGTCACGAGTAGGTCTCAATTGACAATGGTGTTGTGGTCCTTTGACATGAAGTCACAACATTCATCAAGTGAGGAAGAGCGTACTTTGATGCCATCTAAAGTCTTCCTTGAGAAAGGTTGATGATATGGGTGGTTGTTGGGCATGTTACGAATCATTTGGGTGTTTGTGTGTGAGCAGATATGAGATTTGTCCTCCTGTATGACAGGAGTTGCATCCATGGGCCCCTTGATGGAACTGGACTGAGAAATGCATGGCCATGCTTGGTTGAGTCAATATGTGATATTGGACTCACCATTCTCTGGAAGTCCGTCTTGGATCAAGAAACTTGGATTGAGCTATTACGAGGGTGACACGGTGCATGCCTCTAGTTCTTTCCCGATGTAAGGGACAAAGGGACAAAGACAACGCTGATACATTGGTCATAAAGGCTTATGAGTTATAAACTTTTATTGCTTGGGGAGCAATGATGCATTGCTAGATGCCGCTCATTGTTTGTGAGGTTTTTGGTTTGATACATTCAAGATCAAGTGGGAGAATGTTGGAGTTACCATGGTGATCTAGAAGTGGTCAAACATGTAATCTCACTGCCAACGCGATATGAGCCTGTAGTGTCGCACATAAAAGATGTGGAGAAGTTGGATGATTGACTGTGTTGGTAAAGGTTACCAATCACCGACCTGAATGGGGTTATGGTCAAAGTGTTGCCTTAAAGGATCGTCGGGTTGGGAAATGTTGCCTTGAAGGATTGGTAAGAATAGTCGACCGAGGGTCGACGTGAATCGTCGAGTATTGTACTCTGATTCTCGCCGACTGATACTCGCCGACTGATTCTCGCCGATCCTAGGTGATTCTCGCCGATCCTAGGTGATTCTCGCTGATTGATTCTCACCGAATCTGCTAGGTGATTCTCGCTGATCCTAGGTGATTCTCGCCGATTGATTCTCACCGAATCTGCTAGGTGATTCTCACCGATTCTGGAACCCTAATTTTCTGAGTGGTCTACGGATAGCGATATTCCTAAGTCTGTTTATGCCTTTGGTATAAATAGGTACTTAGGGTTTTCGGGAATCGGGGGCTGAGCTGATCGAATCGACGGAAGTGTTCCGCCGTTTTTCGTTTGAGTGCTGATCGAATCGAATCCCGCCGGTTCCGCCGTTCTTCGTTCGAGCGCTGATCGAATCGAATCCCGCCGGTTCCGCCGTTCTTCATTCGAGGGCTGATTGAATCGACGGAAGTGTTCCGCCGTTCTTCGCTCGTTCCGCCGATCCCGAATCCCGCCGACGGAAGGGTTCCGCCGTCGTGCTCGCTCCGTCGACCTCCTCGCCTCCGGTGATTGTCGCTGGAGTTGCTATCCCTGGCGCGGACCTAGCAGTCCGTGGGAAAGCAAGGTGCGGTCATTCTCCTTCCCGATTATCTGTGCGATGGAAAGGTCGGCGTTCTCCCGCTCGTGTGGATTTCTGCAGAGACGTGGATATCATTCCACGTAGAACTCGCCACCAGCAAGAACACGAAGCTTGGATCATCTCCGTTGAGTTGTGACTCAACGCCACCGAGGTAATTTTTGCCTAGTTGTATGTTAACTTCTTGATTCAACTACCGTGGCCCGATCCCATCTCTTTTGGGTTTTCTTGATGTTTTTATTCTTCCGCTACGTGCACAAGTGTTGTGCCATCCTCATAGAGAAACCCAATAGTGGTATCAGAGGGAGGTTAAGGCCATGATTGTTGTATTGAAAGTTTTGTTATTCCAGTGCGTGTAAACCTAGGGATTTAGAAGTGTTCTAAATGTCTAGATTTAGTCTTGGTACCCCGCCAAGAACGTCTGGAATAACAAAACTTCCAATACAACAATCATGGCCGAAACCTCCCTCTAATACCACTGTTGGGTTTCTCTATGAGGATGGCACAACACTTGTGCACGCAGCGGAAGAATAAAAACATCAAGAAAACCCAAAAATTTTATCTCTTATAGCTCAAATCTGACTCAGATCCTACCTTAGGGTCACATGCCCTACCCACTCAAATTCAAAATGAATCTTTCCTCTCATCCTTTATAGTCCAGGCTTACAACTGAGATCAATTAAGATCCTATATAATAGTATAAGTTTGATGATATAAGACTCTAGAGAAATGATTATCTGAGTCTGTCTTCTGGACTGAGTAGACTCGGCCCTAACTTTTTCACAGAAACAAAAAAAGGATCTTCAAGAAGTTTATGCTTGTGCTGAGAAGATAACTACAAAGCACTGATTATTCAAGCATTTGACGTAGTTGAGTTGATTGCAGTGGCCTTGAAGAACACCAGCAACTTGTGTTTTCTCTGCTTCCCTTTCTATAACGCCCCGAAACTCAAAAGAGCGACGGGAGGCATTCCGGGCAAAATTTGAAATTTGGCAAGAGGCACACGGCCTGGAACATGGGCGTGTCCCAGTGCGTGTCGAGCTGGTTCGATGATTTAGTTCAAAGATCTGGCAAATCGATCAGGCAGTTTTCTGGGTTCGACGATCGTCGAGCAGCGCTCGACGATCTGGTCACAATTCTTCGGTTGACGATCTGTCGTTATTTTGCAGTCGACGATTTTGTCGACATTCTGCGGTCGACGATTTTGTCGACGTTCTGCGGTCGACGATCGGGTCATGGGTTCGACGATCGGGCCATGGGTTCGATGATCGTGCCAGCGATCTCCATTCGACGATCGGGCCAGCGATCTCTGTTTGATGATTTGGCTGTGTTCGACGATTTGGCCAGAGAGCTCCGTTCGATGATCTGGCAGCGGTCGACGATCTTGGTTCGACGATCGTCGAGCGTGGGGCGCATTGTGGAGTGTTTAACTCTGTCAACACGGAATGTCGACATAGTGGTTTTGGCGGGAGTTGACTAAATGTCCCGACACTATTTAATTGGTCGTGGACGTGTCTTGCTCCAGATTGGTGTACTGTGCGGTGCTTAGCCCCATTTGTCCAGGTCAGACCTGGATCGTGCCGTGCATTTCTCTTTTGTGGGATCCGACGGCTGTTCTTATTTCTCGGTGGGGTTATACCCGAGTATAGCGTTTCAAAACCCTTATTCTTCTGTCACTGGTTCTCTGTCTAAATTCTAGAGAGAAGGGAGAGCAAAGGAGGAAGAAGAAATCTTGATCCGGTCCTTGGAGGAGTTTCAGAGCTCCAAATCACGAGCAGACTTCGGATCTACGAAGGCAAAGAGAGTGCGGTGCTTTTCATCCTCTTACATTTCCATGGCGCCAAGGAAGAACGCTAGGGTAACGATTCTCTACTTGAGCATGTGAAGCTCTACTTCTTTTGCATAGGAAGCCCGCTCTCGCGAGTATGCGGTGAGTTTGAGGCATTCCTTCGAGTAGATATGTAAAGTCCCCGTTGTGTAGAGTCCGTAATCGAGAACGAATATAGGCATGATGTGTGAAGCCTACCCGGACATGTTGGTCTGGATCGGTGATGTTGCATTGCATAAATGCCGGAGAAGACTCCGTGCGAATGTTTGTTTTCGGGTTTTCTACATGGTAGATTGCAACAGGGAGCCTTGGTGATTAACTCTAAGGTGCACCTGGAAAACTGGGCGGATGCGTGATTCTGCCGTTTTGGTGGCCTGGGAGCCAACTTGTACGTAACTGGGTTATGTATTATTGTGCGTTCGATTCACGGGCTTCAGGGAAACTTAACTCGTGCCGATGATTTTAAATGTCATGTCAAGTGAGCAACTGGTTGAGTGGAAACGTTCCTGCTCTATGCGGTTCAGTTTTTGAGGACCACCGAGGGCATAAAGGTCGGGTCTTAGGCTGTTGATGATTTTAAGTGTCATAACTTCTGCCTAAAAGACTCAAATACTCCCGTGTGGTGTCGTCCAAGTGGCGGTGGTGGGACCGCGATTTTGACCGGGTTCACCGAGAATGTGCCCTGAGTGCACGGAATGTGTGGTCGTGTGAGCCTACGCCTGTGATGTAGTGACATTACTATACTGCTTGGTTATGCTAATAAAATGCAGGGAAGGAGCATCGCCTCCCCGAATTGGGTGCGGGATCGTTATATTTGGTGAGCATTGCTGACCGTTGTTTTTTTTGCCAACATGCGGTGGTTTGTTGCTTGCAGGTGTTGCTGGACTAAGCAGTCATTAGCGGGCTAAAACCCAAATTGTAAAGCCGGCCCTCGAAGGCCTAATTGGAGTGTTTACTTGCTTTTCTTCATGTATGACCAGCCTGCATGTCGTGGTATGGAAAACATGTAATATGAGTAAACCATTTGTAAGGCCTTAAGGCCAGTACTTGTGTATGTACTTCATTCATTTTTGTCTTATTAGTGGACATTCACGCTTGTTGCTGGGTTCTTTTAATTGCAACTATTTAAACTGCTTCCGCTAGAATGCTCTATATAGGACGTTGTGATTGTTTGGATGGTTTCCATTGAGTAACCACCCGGTCTGTCTGTGGTTTATGGCGTCGGGCCCCGGCTGGACCTACTGCTATATGCCATGCAACGGATAGGGGGTGTTATAATTTTGTATCAGACTACTGGTTTCGGTCAGGCTTAAATGAATTTGTGGACGAATTCTTTTTAAGGGGTGGTGAGTACATGTGTGTGCATCATCGTTATAACAACAAAAGAACCCATGAATGTCCACTTAGGAATGAAAATACACGTGTTTGGGGAACCTGCGTGTTCTTATAATTGTTGTTTGCAATATTGTTTTGTCGCTTAACGGTGTTTTGTGCCACTATAGGTGACCAGAAGTGGTGCTGGGCCGTCGGAACGTCGAGTTTCTGAGGCTAGCAGTGCACCAAATGATGCTCCTACAACACCTCCAATGGCTGAGACCATACGATTGGTGGCCGAAGCAGTGTTTGCCTTGATAAATACGCAACCTACAAGGCAAATGCAGTAGCCCGCTCCTGCGATGGAGCAGGTACCACTGCAAGCGGCTGAGCAGAGAAGGGTGGAACAGGTAGTAGAGGAACCGGTGGTGCCAAGGAGGGCAACCGAGAGACAGCTCAAACATGTTATGAGCTTTAATCCTCCGGTATTCTCGGGGTTGGGAATGCCATCTCAAGCTGATGACTGGCTCTCCAGGGTGAAGAGAGTCTTGACAGCAACGGAGACGGAAGAATGGCAAATGACCACTATTGCTACGTTTCTTCTGGACGGTGAAGCGAGTTTGTGGGGGGAAGGATTGGAGATGCATCTATTGATGAAAGATAATAGTTGTCAACCTAAATCACCTAGAGGGGGGGGGGTGAATAGGTGAGTTGTGCGTCTTTTGCGGAATAAAAAAAATCTCAGAACACAGCACAGATCTGTCTACTAAAATATCATAGACGAGACAAGATTTATAGTGGTTCCCCGATCTTGGGTACATCCACTTTCCCTCACCGATCTAGCAATAAACTAGACTCAGCTACTCCACTATCTCGGATTGAAAATCAATCCTACCCTCGGAACAAAGTTCCTATAATCTCAATCTAATCCAGTGGATCTACAACTCGGAAGAAACACCTTCCAACAAACTCGGAGTGGAAAACTCCTACACTCGGAGAAAAATTCTTCTACAGAAATGAAATACAAGTATTGAAAAATACAAACAGTGATATTGTCTGGTTCCGATCTGAAAATAAAACAGGAACTGGAATCTTCTTCTTAGCATGCGGCTTTATCAGAAAAATTGAAGAAAGATTCTCGGCAACAGTAGATCTGAACTACTTGCTTCCACGATCGGACAAATGATGAGTATGTGAAAAATGATCTTGATCTAGAGAGCTTCTTTAGTCTATTTCCTCTGAATATCGAAGCCCATTCTGGAGAAGAACAGTGGCGGCGGCGGCTTTCGTTTCGTGAAGAGAGAGAGAGGAAACAGCGATTCTTTTTGGAAAGAGGCGGCTGAAAAACTTAGAATAATTTTCTTCTTGAAAAACTTGTTTTCTAATTAGGGTTTGTCGATTAGACAAGACCTTTTATAGGAGTACTAATAACGGTCATAATTGGTTTTAATGACGTACACGTGGACCAATCATGTCACGAAATTTGAAAATCTATCAAAACTGGACTTAGAAGAAATTTCAGAGAAAATTAGGTCATATACACGAGTAGGTATAAAACTACTCGAGTAGGTCAAGGACTACTCGAGTAAGCAAAGAAATATTACTCGAGTATATAATTCATGACTACTCGAGTAGGTAGAAGACAACTACTCGAGTTCATAAAATCAGCTACTCGAGTACTTATAAGATCTTCTCGAGTACACAGAAAAGTTTCTCGGGAAGGAGTTGAGCTACTCGAGTATAAGCTATACTACTCGAGTAGGCAGAATTGAACTACTCGAGTGGTTTGAAGAACTACTCGAGACAAACACTTAGAAATATTCTACACACGGGAAAAATAGCTACTAGAGTAGTCAGATTTAACTACTCGAGAGAAAAGAAATCTTCTCGAGTTTCTGAAAGGCTTACTCGAGTATTTCTTAACTACTCGACACAGAGAGGAGAGTTACTCGACACAGTGTCGAGAACTACTCGAGTATATAAAGTACCTACTCGAGTAAATGACTTAGAGAAGTTCTGAAAAACAGGAATCTGGAACAGGAGCAATAAACTACTCGAGTATGAACTACTCGAGACAGAATGAGCTACTCGAGTAAATGACTTGGACTACTCAAGTGTTTTACTTAGAAAAACTTGGAAACTGAATTCTGGGCAACTCGAGTAGGAAGAATGATCTACTCGAGTAGTTAAGTAAGGTACTCGAGTATGTCAGTGAACTACTAGAATGTTTTACTTAACTTCACGAGAGGAAGGATTTTCTTACTCGAGATATCTCAAGCAATCTACTCGAGGAGTTAAAAACCTACTCGAGAGAAACACTTAGATAAATTTCTGTCAGCAATTTTTCTTCTACTAGAGGGGAATCAGCATCAGGTCTTTTTACAATCCTATAGCTTGAATATGAAGTGTATCCTAATAGAGAGGCTACACATGAGTCAACACTTTGTAACACACAATGTGGGATTACATTGTATGGTCCTGTGTTTGGTGACCCATTGTAGACTAACATTGGTCTACAATACCTATTGGAGTCCTGCAAACACATAACTCAAACAAAGCATCAAATACAAACTAATTCATCTTAGTTCCAGGGTGACTTCATCAAATCTGGGTTAATGTGGACATAGTTCACAACAATTGAAAGGTAGGAAACTTACAGACTTCTCGATGGAAGAGTTTTCGAGACTGTTCTTGGCTAGGTACCTCCCTTCGACACAGAGGATAGCATTAGAGAACGAGTTCATGAAGTTGGTTCAAGGAGACAGTAGCGTGGATGAATATCTCCACGAGTTTACTCGACTGAGTCGGTATGCTAGCTCCACCATCGCGGATGAGGAGCGCAAGACGAATCGATTCTACGAAGGGTTGAGAGATGATTTGAGGCTACTACTCTCGGGGCCGATGACGCAGGGTTTCTTGACCATGGTCAACACGGCATGGTCCTTGGAGAAGGACATGAAGAAGGTTCAAGAAAAGAAAAGCGTTGGTGATAAGATGTCGGAGTTCAAAGTGCCGAACTCCTCAAAGTCTGTGTTCCGGAAGTGGAACAAGAAAGCTAGGACTTCGGGTCCAGCCTCATCTGCTGGTGCTTCTGGGGCGACTACGGGTCGGACCTCGGGCGCATGTTACAACTGTGGGAAGACGGGGCATTATGACCGTGAGTGCCTAGGTGAATGTCCAAAGTCTGAGTTGAAGCCGGGAGCAACGTATGAAGGAAAGGGCAAGGCGGTGGAGTCGACTGCATCCCATTATACACCGGCCCAGCCGAGGGTGTACAATCTTGGCCAACAGGAGGCCATCAAATAGGCGGATGTGGTGAGAGGTAAAATTTAAATTTATAGCAAGTTAATCTTTTAAATAGTTGTTATGTGCTTGTTACCTTACCACTGCTTGTTTAGGATTTGTTTTGATTTGTGAAATCCGGCAAGAGCACTCTTCGATACTGGAGCTTCACACTCCTTTTTGTCCGAAGAATACATATCACGGATCAGAGTAACTTCTTTGATGGCGAAGTACAAGTTGGATTTGTTGTTTCCCAATGGGTGTTCGATGCGCGCGGATAGAATCTGTGGCGTGAAGATTCGAATTGGGAATCAAGAGTTCGATCTGCAAGCGTCGTTATTGCCGCTAGTGGAATTCGACGTTATATCTGGCATGGACTGGCTCTCGGAGCAGCGAGCCTATATTGATTGCGGTAGCAAGGAAGTCAAGCTGGGAGCAGGTCGTGAGACGACTTTCACGGGCTTGAAGGGGTCGAGCAAGATGTTGATGTCTGCTCTTCAGGTGGTGAAGGCGGTTCGTGCCAGTGCAGAACTGTTCTTTACACTTGTGAATGTTGCAAAGCCTTAGCCCGTATTGGACAGTATTTCAGTGGTATCGGAGTGTAACACCCCCATCCGTCACATGGCATATAACAGAAGGTCCAGCTGAAACCCGACGCCATATACCACAGACAGTCGGAAGGGTTACCAAATGAATATTCAAACCATCCAATTAAGACTACTCGTCCTACACAGAGCATTCTAGCGGAAGTTTTTAAAGTTTAAAGAACCCAAACTTAAAACCAACAAATATGAATGTCCACAGCTACAACTACAGGAATGAAACACCAAATACACTGAAATGGGTACATGGCCTTATGGCCTTATAAATGTTCACTTAATATAACATGTCTTACATACATCGGCTAGCAGGCCGGCCACACATGATAAATGTAAAAACAACTATTCTACGGCCTTCTAGGGCCAGCACAGCAACATGGGCTCCAGCCCGCTATTTGGCGCTCGGCTCCGCAGCACCTGCAAGCACATACCACCGTACGGTGGCAAACAAGGCAACGATCAGCTAAAAGCCGACCAAATTATAACGACCCCGCCCCTTACTCGGGACGGCGGTGCTCTTTCCCTGCATAGCATTAGTCCAATAAAAAATACAGCATAATTATATTTCGCCACAGGTGTAGGCTCTCACGTCCAAACACCCTGTGCACTCAGGGTATATTCATGGTGAACCCTGACCAATCAGTGCATTCACCACCACCCCCAGGATGGCAACAACATTTGAGCATTTAGCCTATCTGACCACCGTCTAAGGCTCCGACTATGCCTACGACCAGTGCCCGTTTTCGGATTTCTCGCACCGTACCACATAGCCTAGGTCCAATTACACTTGCCCGTTACTCACGCCGCATATACAATTTATGTCCTACGCGCGGGCCAAGCTTCTCCCGGATCCCAAAATTTTCCAAAACAATCTCATAACCCTGTTATGATCAAGGCCGGTTCCCAGACCGCCAAGTTAGCAGAACATGTTTCCGCTCAATTTTCCGGGTGCGCCTTGAAGCTAACCTCCAAGGATCCCTGCTGCAATATACCGAGTAGAAACCCGAAAAATGCAAAGCACAGAGTCTTCTCCGGCAAATCATAGCAAATGCAACATCACCAATCCAGACGGTACACGTCCGGGTAGGCTTCACACATAATGCCTATGCCCGTACTTACGATTCCGGACTCTATATACAACACAAGGGGGACTATTCACATCAACCCCAAGGAACACCACACACTCACCGCACACTCGCAGGAGCGGGATTCCCTATGCAGAAATAAAGAGCTTTAAATGCTCAAGTTGAGAATCGTTACCCTTGTAGTCTGTTTTGGCGCCATGGAAAAACTACGCGGACAGAACTCTTCGCAACGACCTTCCCTCCACGGATCCGCTCTCAGACTTCGAAACGGTGCTCCGGTGCTCCGTCGGCCGCCGGAAACCTCCCTTTTCTTCCTCTTCTCTCTCACCTTGGAAGGAGAAAGTTTTGGAGAGAAAATGAGGGATTAACCTCCTATTCTCGGCCTTAATAGAGCAGGATCTCATCTGGGCCGTCGGATCTTAATTAAAGAAAACGAACGGCTCAGATCTGCACAAATTTCTGCAGACTTGGGCCGAACACGGCTTGGCACACGACCGTGTCCTAGGCCGTATGCCTCGATCCAGGCACGATCGTCGAACTGAGAGACGCACACGGGCCAAGACACGCCCGTGTCTCAGCTGACACGCCCATGTCTGGTTCCTCGACACGCCCGTGTTCGGGGGCGTGTCAAGCATAACCGCCACGACAACTGACACGACCCAACTGCACACGGGTAGGGACACGGGTTGGCATACGCCCGTGTCGGATGACATGCCCGTGTCATCCGGCCGTATTCCTGGTCGTGTCCTTCTCGGGATGAAAACGGCCAAAAATGACCAGCCAGACACGGCCTTGGACACGCCCGTGTCCTAGGCCGTGTACCCCTATACAGGCACCAAAAACCCTTTTTCGCGACCGACTCGCACACATTATTCGGGGCATTACAAATCTCCCCACTTAAGGAATTTCGTCCCGAAATTAAACAAAGGTACACAAAATCTAACTGATACCTGAGTGGAACAACTCGGGGTATTCCTCCAACATAGCTTGCTCTCGCTCCCAAGAAAGCTCCTCACGTCCGCAATTATCCCAACGGACTTTAACCATTCGGAAATCCTTGTTGCGGAGTCGTTTGACCGCAACATCTTCAATTCGTACTGGCCTGACCCTTGTTGTTAACTCATAATCAACCGATACCTGATTGTCTGCAATGATCTGCGAAGGCTCTTGCACTGCCTTATGCAACACTGATACGTGGAACACGTCATGCAGCCCACTCAACTCCGTCGACGGCTTCAACCTATACGCCGCCTCGCCAACACGCTCCATGATTTCAAATGGTCCAAGGTATCTCGGACTCAGCTTCTTCAAGTGTCAAACCCTCGATACACCCTTGAACGGCTTGATTTTTAGATATACCATGTCGCCAACGTTGAACTCCACATTTCTATGTTTGGCGTTGTAATACTTTGACTATCTATCCTGAGCAATCTCAGCCTTTCCTGAATTGTCCGTATCATTGAAGTGGCGTCTTCCACCGCTTGACGTTTATACAACTTCGATTCGCCTGCCTCCAACCAAGACAACGGCGTACGACACTTCCTCCTGTACAAGGCTTCGAAAGGCGCCATTCCAATACTTGCCTGAAAGCTGTTGTTTTACACAAACTCCACCATGTACAAGTGATCCTCCCAATTCTTCCCGAAATCTAGGACGCACATGCGAAGCATGTCCTCCATAGTCCTGTTGACTCTCTCGGTTTGGCCATCTGTCTGCGGGTGAAAGGCTATGATGAACTTTAGCTTAGTACCCAACAGAACATGCACCAACTTCCAGTCATTCGACGTGAAGCGTCCATCATGATACTAACAATACTGCGAGGCACACCATGCAATCGTACAATATTATCCACGTAGAGTTTGGCTAACGTTTCCACCGGATCTTCCTTCCTGACTGGGATAAAGTGCGAAACCTTTGTCAACCTATCTACGACCACCCAAATGGCGTCGTTTCCCTTCTGCGACTTCGGCAAACCGTGCACAAAATCCATAGATATGTCGTCAAACTTCCATTCTGGGATAGGAAGGGATTTCAAGTAACCTCCGGGCTTTTGGCATTCCGCTTTCACCAATGCACAAGTACGACACTTGGTCACATAAAGTGCCACATCCTTCTTCAAACCCGGCCACCAGAATAATTTCTTCATGTCTCTACACATTTTGGTGCTTCCCAGGTGGATTGAGTACTTGGTATGATGAGCCTCATATATCAATTCCTCCCGAAGATTATCCGCACTAGGAACGCATAGACGACCATACTTCCTTAGCAACCCATCTTCAACCACAAACTAGGAATTTGACCCATCCAAAGATTCATCCAAGATCTGCTTCATGCTGCTATCCTGAAACAAAGCCCGCCGAACTCTATCCGCTAGGTCACACTGCACCTCTGTCCAAAATAGTTTCGCCGCGGCACTAGACTGCTTATCGACACAAGATATCTCCAATGCCTCCAACTCTTGCACCAATCTCTCATCATGTACCGATAACCAGTTGGCTTGTGCGGGAATCTTACGAATCAACGCATCCGCCACTACATTTCCCTTCCCAGGCACATAATGTATCTTGAAGGTGTAGTCCCCTAACTCCATCCACCTCCGCTGCCTCATGTTCAGATCCTTTTGGTCCAACAGGTACTTCAAACTCTTATGATCGGTGTAAATATCGACCTTCACACCGTACAGATAGTGCCTCCAAAGCTTTAGAGCAAATATCACGACCGCTAACTCTAAGTCGTAGACTGGATTATTCCTCTCGTGAACCTTCAGTTGTCGTGAACCATAAGCTATCACTCTCCCATGCTGTAGCAGAACACAGCCCAAATCACTGCCCGAAGCATCACTATAGATCTCGAACCCTTCGGTTCCACTTGACGAACATAAAATAGGCATCGTGGTCAACCGCCTCTTCAACTCTTCAAAAGCCTGTTCGCACTCCGGAGACCGCACAAACTTCTAATCCTTTCTTATCAACATCTTGAGTGGTAGTGCTATCCGCGAGAAGTTCTCTACGAAGCACATGTAGTAGCCAGCAAGCCCCAGAAAACTCCGGACCTCTGCCACCGTAGTCAAAGTAGGCCACTCCCGTATCGCCACAATCTTCGCCGGATCCACAGCTATTCCTTCTCCACTGACAACATGACCAAGGAACGCTATCGAGGATAACCAGAATTCACACTTGGAGAACTTTGCATACTACTGACTTTTCCTCAATGTCCCCAACACCATGTGTAAATGCTTGTAGTGATCTTCCTCGCACCATGAATACGCCAGGATATCATGGATAAATACTATCACAAAATGATCCAGGTATTCTCTGAACGTCCTATTCATCATATCCATAAACACGGATGGCGCATTCGTCAACCCAAACGGCATGACCGTGAACTCTTAATGCCCAAACCGCATAGTGAATGTTGTCTTTGGGATGTCGATCTCCCTTATCCTCAACTTGTAGTAACCGGACTTCAAATCTAACTTTGAATATAATGTTGATCCAACCAACTGATCAAACATATCATCAATCCTCGGGATTGGATATTTGTTCTTCTCCGTAAGTTTGTTCAATTCCCGATAATCGATACAAAGCCGCAAGCTCCCATCTTTCTTCTTGACAAAGAGAACTGGTGCGCTCCAAGGCGACGAACTTGGACGCACATAACCTTGCTCTAGCAACTCTTGCAGTTGCACCTTCAACTCTGCCATTTCTCTTGGAGCTATCCAATAGGGGGAGCGTGACACAGGTTTGGCACCCGGTACCAACTCTATAGTAAAGTCAATCTCCCGCTGAGGAGGGGCTCCTGGGAGATCATCTGGAAACACATCAGGATACTCGGACACAACTGGGATGCTGTCCAAACTAGGCTTAGGCGTCGAAGTCTACACAAGAGTGACATACAGATCTGCCCCAGACCGAACTGCCTTGAACATCTGAAGGGCTGACATCAGAACTTTCCCTGACCCCTTCATGCCCGCAAAAGTAGTCTCCCGATCAGTGTCCAGACCCAACTTGACTTCTTTACGGTGGCAATCAATGCATGCACTCTGCTCCGAGAGCCAATCCATACCGAAGATTACGTCGAACTCCACTAATGGTAGAATCAACGCCCGCAAATCAAACTCCCGGTCTCCAATCCGAATCTTCACAACGCAAATCCTATCCACACGCATTGAGCACCGATTAGGTAACAACACATCCAACTTGTTTTCTGCCATCGAGAACGGAACTCTGATGCGCGATATGAATTTTTCGGACAAGAAGGAATGTGATGCTCCCGTATCAAAAAGGGCTCTCGCCGGAAACCCAAAGATTAACAAAAAGCCTGGCACTAACAAACGTAAGCTAACAAATACGAAGGTAACAACTATAAAAGTTAAACCACTGTAATTTAACTCATACCTGTCACCACGTCCGCTTGCTTTATGGCTTCTTGCAAACCAAGGTTGTAGACTCTAGGCTGGGCTGGAGCATGATGGGATGCGGTTGACTCCGCCGCCTTCCCTTTCTCCTCAGAAGTCGCTCCAGGTCTCCTCTCGGACTTTGAATGTTCGCTCCAACACTCCCGAGCAAAATGCCCCGTCTTCCCGCAGTTGTAGCAAGCTCCGGGGACTCGACTTATAGTTGCCCTCGATGCATCAGCCAAAGGGGCTGAGTTCGAAGTCCTCCGCTTCTTGTTCCACCTGCGGAAACTTGACTTATTATTTGGCACCTTGAACTCGGACTGCTTTTCTCCTGGGTCCTTCTTCTCTTGAACTTTCTTCGCAACCTTTTCCAACGATCGGGCTGAATTGACCAAGGATAGGAAGCCCTGCGCCTTAGGTCCAGCAAGGAGTAACTGTAAATCGCCGCGAAGGCCCTCATAGAATCGGTTGGTCTTCCTCTCTTCTTTTATAAAAATAGCACCAGCATAACGACCCAACCATGTGAACTCATGCAGATATTCGTCCACGCTTCTGGATCCCTGAATCAACCCAAGAAATTGATTCTCCATCTCCAACTTTTGAGCAGAGGGTACAAATCTGGCTAGGAACAATCTTGAAAATTCCTCCATCGGCACATCCGCAAGTTGCCTTCCCACTAGAAGATGAAATTCCATCTCGTCCCACCACAGCCTCGCTTCGCCTTCCAAAAGAAAAGTTGCTATGGTGGTCTTCTGCCACTCCTCAGTTATTGTGGCTGTCAAGACCCTTTTTATGTAAGAGAGCCAGTCCTCAGTTTGAGTTGGCATTCCAACCCCATTAAACTCGGAGGATTAAAGCCCATCACATGCTTTAGCTGCCTCTCCGTAGTTCTTCTCGGCTCTACCAACTCCACTGCTGCGCGTTCCACCACTCTCGGCTCTGCCGCCCTAACCGGTTCTTGCTCATTCACAGGAGGTGCGTGATGCATTTGCCCTGCAGGTTGGGCACTTATCATTGCGAATACGGCCTCAGCCACCATCCTGATGGTTTTCGCTGAAGGAGGTGTGGTAGGCACGTCCCTTGGTGCACTACTTTCCGCTGATTGCGGACGCTCTGACCGACCAGCACCGCTCCTAGCTGCCTATAGTAGCAAAGACACACGATTAGATGACAAACAAATTGCTAAAAGCAATCATTGGAACACTCAGGTTCCACAAAACAAGTGTATTTTTCATTCCTAAGTGGACATTCATGGGTTCTTTTGATGTTATAACGATGACGCACACATGTGCTCACCACCCCTTAAAAGAATTCTCCCACGAATTCATTTAAGCCTGACCGTAACCTAGCTCTGATATCAAATTGTAACACCCCCATCCGTCACATGGCATATAACAGAAGGTCCAGCTGGAACCCGACGCCATATACCACAGACAGTCGGAAGGGTTACCATATGAATATTCAAACCATCCAATTAAGACTACTCGTCCTACATAGAGCATTCTAGCGGAAGTTTTTAAAGTTGAAAGAACCCAAACTTAAAACCAACAAATATGAATGTCCACAGCTACAACCACAGGAATGAAACCCCAAATACACTGAAATGGGTACATGGCCTTATGGCCTTACAAATGTTCACTTAATATAACATGTCTTACATACATCGGCTCGCAGGCTGGCCACACATGATAAATGTAAAAACAACTATTCTACGGCCATCTAGGGCCAGCACAGCAACATGGGCTCCAGCCCGCTATTTGGCGCTCGGCTACGCAACACCTGTAAGCACATACAACCGCACGATGGCAAACAAGGCAACGGTTAGCTAAAAGTCGACCAAATTATAACGACCCCGCCCCTTACTCGGGACGGCGGTGCTCTTTCCCTGCATAGCATTAGTCCAATAAAACAATACAGCGCAATTATATTTCTCCACAGGTGTAGGCTCGCACGGCCAAACACCCCGTGCACTCAGGGCACATTCATGGTCAACCCTGACCAATCAGTGCATTCACCACCACCCCCAGGATGGCAACAACATGTGAGCATTTAGCCTATCTGACCACCGTCTAAGGCTCCGACTATGCCTACGGCCAGTGCCCGTTTTAGGATTTCTCGCACTGTCTCACATAGCCTAGGTCCAATTCCACTTGCCCGTTGCTCACGCCGCATATACAATTTAAGTCCTACGGGTGGGCCAAGCTTCTCTCGGATCCCAAAATTTTCCAAAACAATCTCATAACCCAGTTATGATCAAGGCCGGTTCCCAGACCGCCAAGTTAGCAGAACACGTTTCCGCTCAATTTTTTGGGTGCCCCTTGAAGCTAACCTCCAAGGATCCCTGTTGTAATCTACCGCGTAGAAACCCGAAAAACCCAAAGCACGGAGTCTTCTCCGGCAAATCATAGCAAATGCAACATCACCAATCCATACGGTACACGTCCGGGTAGGCTTCACACACAATGCCTATGCCCGTACTTACGATTCCGGACTCTATATGCAACACAAGGGGGACTATTCACATCAACCCCAAGGAACACCACGCACTCACCGCACACTCGCTGGAGCGGGATTCCCTATGAAGAAAGAAAGAGCTTCAAACTCTCAAGTTGAGAATCGTTACCCTTGTAGTCCGTTTTGACGTCATAGAAAAACTACGCGGATAGAACTCTTCGCAACGACCTTCCCTCCACGGATCCGCTCTCAGACTTCGAAATGGTGCTCTGGTGCTCCGTCGGCGGCCGAAAACCTCCTTCTTCTTCCTCTTCTCTCTCACCTTGGAAGGAGAAAGCTTTGGAGAGAAAATGAGGGGTTAACCTCCTATTCCCGGCCGTAACAGAGCAGGATCTCATCTGGGCTGTCGGATCTTAATTAAAGAAAACAAACGGCTCAGATCTGCACAAAATTCTTCAGACCTAGGCCTAACACGGCGTGGCACACGGCCGTGTCCCAGGCCGTGTGCCTCGATCCAGGCACGATCGTCGAACTGAGAGACGCACACGGGCCAAGACACGTCCGTGTCTCACCTGACACGCCCGTGTCTGGTTCCTCGACACACTTGTGTTCGGGGGTGTGTCACGCATAATCGCCACGACAACGGACACGACCCAACTGCACACGGGTGGGGACACGGGTTGGCACACGCCCGTGTCAGATGACACTCCCGTCTCATCCGGCCGTGTTCCTGGCCGTGTCCTTCTCGGGATGAAAATGGCCAAAAATCACCAGCCAGACACGGCCTTGGACACGCCCGTGTCCTAGGCCGTGTACCCCTATACAGGCACCAAAAACCCTTTTTCGCGACCGACTCGCACACAATATTCGGGGCATTACACGGAGTACCCTGATGTGTTCCCTAGCGATCTTCCTAGAGCCCTGCCACAACGGGAGATAGATTTTACGATAGAGCTCGTACCAGGTGCAAAGCCTGTGTCACGATCTCCATATCGGCTAACGCCTATGGAAATGGCAGAGCTGAAGGTTCAACTGAAAGAGTTGTTTGAGAAAGGGTATGTGTGTCCAAGTTCTTCGCCTTGGAGCGCGTCGGTCCTCTTTGTTAAGAAGAAGGATGGAAGCTTGAGGCTATGTATTGATTACCGGGAGCTCAACAAGTTGACGGAAAAGAACAAGTACCCGATCCCCCAGATTGATGATCTATTCAATCAGTTAGTCGGGTCGATGGTGTACTCAAAGTTGGACCTCAAGTCCGGGTAATATCAGCTGTGAATAAGGGAGAGTGATATCCCTAAGACCGCATTCAGTATGAGATACGGGAATTACGAGTTTATGGTCATGCCATTTGGGCTTACTAATGCGCCGTCAGTGTTCATGGATTTGATGAATAGGACCTTCAGGGAGTACTTGGTCCATTTTTTGATCGTCTTCATCGACGATATTTTGGTGTACTCGCAGAGTGAGTAAGATCACTTCATGCATCTTCATTTTGTTTTGGAGACGCTAAGGAGGAATCAATTGTACGCAAAGTTCTCGAAGTGTGAGATTTGGTTGTCCTCAGTGGTGTTCCTCAGTCATATAGTGAGTGGGTAAGGTATTGCAGTGGATCCGGCGAAGATTGTTGTGATACAAGAGTGGCCTAAGCTTTCTACGGTAGCGGAAGTTCGGAGCTTTCTGGGGCTTGCCGGCTATTATAGGCCCTTCGTAGAGAACTTCTCACGGATAGCGTTACCTCTCACTACTTTGATGAGGAAGGAGCAGAAATTCGTTTGGACGTCGAAGTGCGTGTGAGCTTTTGAGGAGTTGAAGTGTCGGTTGACCACGGCGCCTGTACTGAGTTCGTCGAGTGGGACCGAAGGTAATGAGATTTATAGCGATGCTTCAGGCAGTGGTTTGGGTTGTGTGATGTTATAGCATGGAAGCATTATAGCATATGGCTCGAGACAGCTGAAGGTGCACGAGAGGAACTATCCGGTTCATGACTTGGAGTTAGAGGCCATGAGTTTTGCCTTGAAGCTGTGGAGGCATTATTTGTACGGTGTGAAGATTGATATCTACACCGATCACAAGAGCCTGAAGTATTTGATTGATCAGAAAGATCTGAATATGCAACAGCGTAGATGGATGGAGTTCCTGGGAGACTATACATTCAAGATCCACTACGTGCCTTGTAAAGGTAATGCGGTTGCGGAAGCATTAAGTCGCCGGGCCCCAGCTCAAGCCAATTGGTTGTCGATCCATGACGAGCGATTGGTTCGGGAGTTGCAAGCATTGGATATTGTTTGTGTAGGTAAGCAGACAAGTGCTGAAGCACTCTTGAATTGGACTGAAGTTCAATATAACCTGGCTGATCGGATTCGACAGGCTTTGGATTTGGATGGCCATATGAAGCAACTCATGATAGAGGCTCTGGATGGGTCAAATTCCCAATATGAAGTTGTGGATGGATTGCTTTGGAAAGATGGTCGTCTTTGCGTCCCAAGCGTGGGCAGTTTGCGGGTGGATTTATTGTACGAGGAGCACCATACCAAGTACTCGATTCACCCGGAGAGCATAAAGATGTACCGCGACGTTAAGAAACTATTTTGGTGGCCGGGTTTGAAGAAGGATGTGGCGCTCTATGTGGCGAAGTGCCAAACTTGCATCTTGGTGAAGGCGTAGTGCCAAAAACTGGGAGGATTTTTGGAGTCTTTTCCTATTCCGGAGTGGAAATTCGACGACATCACTATGGACTTTGTGCACGGGTTGCCAAGGTCGCAAAAGGGGAATGACGCTATCTGGGTGGTCGTAGATCGGCTAACGAAGGTGTGACATTTCATTCCGCATAGGAAGGATGATTGGGTGGAGAAGTTGGCAAAGTTATATGTGGATAACATAGTACGGCTCCACGGTGTGCCCCAGAGCATCGTGAGTGACCGAGATGGACGGTTCACGTCCAATGATCGGAGGCTTGTGCAGCAAATGTTGGGAACAAAGCTGAGTTTTAGCACTGCCTTCCATCCGCAGATGGATGGGCAGACCGAGAGGGTCAATAGAACTATGGAAGACATGCTCCGCATGTGTGTCTTGTGCTTTGGAAAGCAATGGGAAGACCATCTTTATTTGGTGGAATTTGCGTACAACAATAGCTACCAGGAGAGTATTCAAATGACACCCTTAGAGGCCTTTTATTGTAGAAGATGTCTCACGTCATTGTCCTGGTTGGAAATGGGTGAGTCGAAGTTGTACAAACGTCAAGAGGTGGAAGATGCTACTTCGTTGGTGCGAACCATTCGGGAGAGATTGTTTATCGCTCAGGACCAGTAAGAGAAGTACTATAATGCCAAGCACAGGAACGTGGAGTTCGCTGTGGGCGACTGGGTGAACTTAAAGATCAAGCCGTTCAAGGGTGTCTCGCGGGTGCGGCACTTGAAAAAGCTAAGCCCGAGGTACTTGGGCCGTTTGAGGTTCTGGAGCGGATTGGCGAAGCAACTTATCGGTTGAAGCTATCTGTGGAGCTCAGTGGTCTACATGATGTATTCCATATATCGGTGCTACGGATGGCAGTGCAAGAGCCTTCGCAAGTGATCGAGGTTGATCAAGTGCCGGTGGATAGTGGGTTGACGACAAAGGTCAAGCCCGTGTGGATTGAGGACTTGGAGGTGAAGCGGCTACGCAATAAAGAGATCAGGATGGTCAAGGTCCGTTGGGACAATTGCAGCCGAGCAGTGCTCTCTTGGGAACGAGAGCAGAACATGCTTGATGAGTATCCGGAGTTGTTCCGCTCAGGTACAATTTAATTTTGTACTTATCTTTCCTTTATGTAATTCCGTGGACGAAATTCCTTTAAGAGGGGGAGAGTTGTAACGCCCCGAAACTCAAAAGAGCGACGGGAGGCATTCCGGGACAAATTTGGAATTTGGCAGGAGGCACACGGCCTGGGACACGGACGTGTCCCAGGGCTTGTCGAGCTGGTTCAACGATTTAGTTCAAAGATCTGACAAATCGATCAGGCAGTTTTCTGGGTTCGACTATGGTCGAGCAGCGCTCGACGATCTGGTCACAATTCTGCGGTCGACGATCTGTCGTGATTCTGCGGTCGATGATTTGGCCGACATTTTGCGGTCGACGATTTGGTCGACATTCTGCGGTCGACGATCGGGCCGTGGGTTCGACGATCGCGCCGTGGGTTCGACGATAGGACCAGCGATCTCCGTTCAACGATAGGGCCAGCGCTCTCCGTTCGACGATTTGGCAGCGTTCGATGATTTGGCCAGAGAGCTCCGTTCGATGATCTAGCAGCGGTCGATGATCTTGTTTCGACGATCGTCGAGCGCGGGGCGCATTGTGGCGTGTTTAACTCTGTCGACACGGAGTGTCGACACAAGGGTTTTGGCGGGAGTTGACTAAATGTCCCGACACTATTTAATTGGTCGCGGATGTGTCTTGCTCCGGATTGGTGTACTGTGCGGTGCTTAGCCCCATTTGTCCAGGTCAGACCTGGATCGTGCCGTGCATTTCCCTTTTGTGGGATCCGACGGCTGTGGTTATTTCTCGGCGGGGTTATACCCGAGTACAGGGTTTCAAAACCCATATTCTTCTGCCGCTGGTTCTCTGTCTAAATTCTAGAGAGCAGGGAGAGTAAAGGAGGAAGAAGAAATCTAGATCTGGTCCTTGGAGGAGTTTCAAAGCTCCAAATCGCGAGCCGACTTCGGATCTACGAAGGCAAAGAGAGTGCGGTGCTTTTCATCTGCTTACATTTCCATGGCGCCAAGGAAGAACTCTAGGGTAACGATTCTCTACTTGAGCATGTGAAGCTCTACTTCTTTTCCATAGGAAGCCCGCTCTCGCGAGTATGCGGTGAGTTTGAGGCGTTCCTTCAGGTAGATATGTAAAGTCCCCATTGTGTAGAGTCTGTAATCGAGAACGGATATATGAATGTTGTGTGAAGCCTACCCGGAAATGTTGGTCTGGATCGGTGATGTTGCATTGCATAAATGCCGGAGAAGACTCCGTGCGAATGTTTGTTTTTCGGGTTTTCTACGTGGTAGATTGCAACCGGGAGCCTTGGGGATTAACTCCAAGGTGCACCCGAAAAACTGGGCGGATGCGTGATTCTGCCATTTTGGTGGCCCAGGAGCCAACTTGTACGTAACTGGGTTATGTATTATTGTGCGTTCGATTCACGGCCTTCGGGGAAACTTAACTCGTGCTGATGATTTTAAATGTCATGGCAAGTGAGAAACGGGTTGAGTGGAACCATTCCTGCTCTATGCGGTTCGGTTTTTGAGGCCTACCGAGGGCATAGAGGTCGGGTCTTAGGCTGTTGATGATTTTAAGTGTCATAACTTCTGCCTAAAAGACTCAAATGCTCAAGTGTGGTGCCGTCCAAGTGGCCTGAGTGCACGGGGTGTGTGGTCATGCGAGCTTACGCCTGTGATATAGTGACATTACTATACTGCTTGGTTATGCTAATAAAATGCAGGGAAGTAGCATCGCCGCCCCAAATTGGGGGCGGGATCGTTATATTTGGTCAGCATTGCTGACCGTTGCTTTTGTTTGGCATTATGCGGTGGTTTGTTGCTTGCAGGTGCTGCTGGACCAAGCGATCAATAAAGGGCTAAAGCCCAAATTGCGAAGCCGGCCCTCGAAGGACTAATTGGAGTGTTTACTTACTTTTGTTCATGTATGACCGGCCTGCGTGCTGTGGTATGGAAAACATGTAATATGAGTAAACCATTTGTAAGGCCTTAAGGCCAGTACTTGTGTATGTACTTCATTCGTTTTTGGCTTGTTAGTGGACATTCATGCTTGTTACTGGGTTCTTTTAATTGCAACTATTTAAACTTCTTCCGCTAGAATGCTCTGTGTAGGACATTGTGATTGGTTGGATGGTTTTAATTGAGTAACCACCCGGTCTGTCTGTGGTATATGGTGTCAGGCCCCGGCCGGACCTACTGCTATATGCTATGCGACAGA
Source organism: Platanthera guangdongensis (assembly GCA_039583875.1). NCBI lineage: Eukaryota > Viridiplantae > Streptophyta > Magnoliopsida > Asparagales > Orchidaceae > Platanthera > Platanthera guangdongensis. Next base: position 118,433,024 of record CM077147.1, on the reverse strand, counting down.
TAGCGGGTGTTACACTTTCAAACTCAGAAAAGAAATAACTGTTCTAGCTATTGAAGATGAAATGTTTCTTCAATTCTTTTGTTTCTTCAACTCCCAAACTTTGTCTGTGTTTCACAGACTAGCTGTACGAACATGTTCTTCGAAATCTTCCCTTCATCGAAAGAAGGAAGATGACCAAAAAAGATCTTTTTATTTTCTCGGGAGACACCATTTATCGATCTCCGTCCAACGGCTCTCTGCGCAGTATGGACCAACCGAAAATATCAACTGCAACCTATCTTTGCAATTACTGCAGTAGTAAAGACATACGACATCTTTTGTCATCTAGCGCGCTATTCCTGCAACATTTGAATTATTGATGACAACAACATGACTCAGCACTTGTGGACTTGGTAAATTTCAGACAATCTACATAGGTGTTGAGTGAATCCTTATCACTCAACGCAAAAATACTTAGCAGAATTCTGCAACTTAAGGCATCGAGTGAACCTTCAACACTCAATACTTTTGATATTTGCAGTCTAACTGTTAAGGCATTGAGCGATCCTTCATCACTAAACGCTTCTGTAATTAGTTAAAATTTCTTTACATGAAGGCGTTGAGTGCAACTTCAACACTCAATGCTTCTTGACTTTGAATGTCTTCTTGATGAGGTGTTGGCTGGTTTATCTTCACTCAACGCCTCTATACTTGATCTGAAATTTAGTTGAGTAGGCATCGAGTAAACTTTCTTCACTAAACAAATATGTCCTTCGATAAATTTCTTGTCAGCAACACTGAGACTTTGACTGCTTGAGGTTCTGTCAATGATTTTAGTGTAAACCTCCATCTATCACATGAAATATTATAGAGTGTCCGCTTGGGGCCCCATGCCATATTCCACAGACTGTCGGCGGAGTTACATGTTAATATCAAAAGACTAAACGAATCCTAACTCAAAGCATTCTAGTGGATGCTTCAAAGGTTAAATTGAACTCAAGTATCAACAATGTGCACTATATAAAATTATAGGAATGTTATTACAAAATACACAAAAGTTATGACCTTAAGGCCTTACAAATGTTCTTCCCAAAAATAGTGGTTTACAAACATAGGCGCTCAAGCCGACCACACATGAAAAACACTAAAAAGCCTTCACTTGGCCTTCGAGGGCCGGCATAGCATCAATGGGTTGCAACCCACCATTTCCTGTACAGGGACAATCCACCATAAGGATGACAAACAAGGAAACGATCAGCTTTAGCTGACCAATTTAAAACGACCCTGCCCCTAACTTTGGGTGTCTATTCTCCTTCCCTTCAAATAGCAGCATAAATATCTTTTGATAAATAACAGCGTGCACTTAAGCACCATTGGCCACAAGCGCAAGCTTGATCAGCCACATTCGTCGTACACTCAGGGCACATTCTCGAAGTACCAGGCTTCCCGGGTCCCACCACCATCCATAGTCCCATACTTGATGGTATACTTGAGCATTATAGTATTTCCGGCTGTGGGCCTAAGACTCTTATTATGCCAACAACGAAAGACATTTACTTTAGACATTCTAACCCGGAGTGATATAACACAGGCTATAGTTCAGCACACTTCCCGTTGCTCAAATCTCCATGTCATTGACGAAAGCCGAGGTAATCAAGCCGCATGACAAGATGCGGGTCTCCTTCCCCTTGCACATTTGGCTCACTGGCCTTTTTACTAGGAACAATAGGCTCTTAGCACCACTTGTTGGTCACATATCCCCAGGACCTGATCCTGCAATGCTCAATCATGACACTCATGACCAATAACTCAGCTCTGTAATCTCACGGCGTCTCATGCTACGCACCTTGTCTCAGAGACACAAGCTTCATAAAAACATTCAGGATGGCTCGCTTGGCCACATTAGCTAAATTCATAGCTTCAAACAATGACCCCAGGCCTCCCAGAGATAGGTCTCATAGCTTACTGGAAGCTATTGCTGGCGATAGCACTACCGCCATGCAGTAAGGATAGAAATCACTTCTTCCACATTTTTGGGTGTTTTCCTAGAGATCATCTCCAGTACTACCACTGCAGCATCCTGCACACACCTAAACCCCATATTCTACACATTTAACCAAATGTTTTATCCACGGAGTCTTCTTCGGCACACAAATCAATTCTACACCAATCCAGACCAACCTATCTAGATGGGATTCGCATAATATGCATATTCCGTACTTTTATTCCGGATCTATATAAAAGTTTTATCGGGGATCACAATGATTTACCGGCTAGAAACCAACCTTTCCTTCACCTTTGCGTTAGGAGTTCCATACACTTATGCAAATTGAGGAATTCACCTGTCAAGGAGAAAGTTGTTCCCTCGTAAGTCATTTTGGAGCCATGACCAAGTCTTCTATCCTGACGAAAATGAGCGCCTCGATCTCCCCTCATGGATCTTACCTCGCTCCTAAATCTGACCACAGGATCTCCTTCACCAAGCTTATTAAGCTTAGCCCAAGACTCTTGCTCTTAAGAACTTCAAGAACTAAGAGAGAACAATGATAACTCATTCTCATGAACATATTATATCTGAAGTCTACCGCTGCATGGTGTCTTCTACCGCGGGGCAGTATCTGAGGCAGTCACCGCTTAGCCCAATGGACGTCGCTCTGTCACCCAAAGGAGCGTCCACCTTACTGTCGCGTGGCAATCTACTACCAAGTTGTACTTTGCCTTTGTTGTTGTATGGAGACCGGGCGGTCTGGCGCTTTGAATCTGGCAGAGTAGAGACCGAGTGGTCTGTCGGTTTCTCTCCAATAGTTTGGTGGCCGGACTATTGTTGTTGGTGTCCGGGCAATCTGGCGTTTTTTCTCAGGTGACTTGGAGACCGGGCAGTCTAGCGGTCTCCCATGGCGGCTTGTTCTCTCCTTCTGGTGGTTGCCGGGTGGTTATCCTATTTGTCTAACCGCACGACATGTTCGGCTTTTGTTTATGTTAAACCGCTTACACCTGTAATTATTTAGTCCCACATTGCTCAATTGTAATCTCTCTCATGTCCTTCAATCTATAAAATGGAGGCTATACATGCATAATAGATACCTTTTTGGATAATAAAATTTGTCATTCCAAATTTTCGGCCTGCTTGTTTTCTATTTGCACATGGTATCAGAGGAATCGATCTTTTCCTCCTGCTTTTCTGGGCTCTCCTTGTCCGCACGACCTATCCGCGCGGCTGGACTCCTCTTCTCGCGACCTGTCTTCGCAACTTGTTTCTTCCGCCTGTTTGCGCCCTCTTCGCACGGTTTCTTTCTCACCTTGTCGTTGCTCTTTTGTGTACGTGATCTCTTTGTTTCCCTTTCATTTAGTTGTGACCTGTTCTTTAGTCGGTGCAACCTATTCTCCTTGCCGCTGATGTAGCGTATGACGCTAACAGAGATCTACACGAGGGACGGCTCTAGTTTGCCATTAACACACACTTGATCTGCCTCACCTACACAAGCATCTACCGTCCTCAATACGTAAACGTTTCGCTCACAAAGCATAAACATAATCAGAGAATGATCGACTCTAAAACATCGATGAAAAATGAGTCAGCTCATTCCCAAAGATAACATAAAGGTTGCCAATCCCTGTGGAGAGCAAGACCAAGGCTATAGGACAATATCCGCTCAAGAAAAATGGACCTACCCGGTCCGGAGAAAAGGAAACACGAACCATAATGATTTTATTCAGAGATTTGAAAATTGATTCAGTTTTAAAACTCGCAGAGAACACGATGGTTCAACCTCCACAAATCTAAAGAGAATAAGCACTAGAGAAGGGGAAGAGATTGCCGAACCTGTTGGTGGGTAACACACTAGATAACTTTGTGGGAGAATCACTCACTACATGATTTCAAATGGCGTCGCACCAAATGGATCCACCGGCGTCGCAATGAGTGGGGTTGCTGTCTTTCTTCCTTAGAGTCGGACCAAGAAACCACGCCGGAGGATCCACTATAGGGGAGGCCGAAATGGAGGAAGAGGGGAGAATGGGGGGCGGCGGCTAATCTCTAGCCCTTGGCCGAAATTCTTCTTGGAGAAGAGGATTTAGGTTTTCCTTTTTCATTCCTTATTCACTTAATAAGCCTCTTTTATATAGGAGTTACAAAATAGATTCAACCATCCAAGATTGAGATGAAACCTCATCAATCTGGATGGCTAATAGCGCACGAAATGAAAATTCATGAAATTAAAACATTACAAGTTCTAAATAAAATAAAGCATTAAAATGGTCTTCAAATAAGTTCTTAAGTGGGCTTCACGCGCCGCAGACAGAGGTTGTAACGTTGTCTTACGTTAGCTTCAAAGGAGTCGTCATGTCGCCTGAAATCTTTCTGTTGTAGCATTGTGGCATCCGGTTCATCTTCAAGTGGTGGTGGAGAGGCCGCGACATCAATCATCCCCTGCTCAAAGTCACGTATCTCCAATGCGTGGTCCAAGAGATAGTGGCGGAGAAGAGAGACATCCAAATGTTGAAGCTCTAGCTCGAGTACCCAAGAGTAGTCAGAAGGAGGGCGTTCACGCCAACAGATGAGAAAGCGGCGGGTAGCTCCATCGGTGGTAGTGAGCAGCGCAGCATCAAGTATCCTGTCTGGTATAAGAAAGGTTTTTGGAAACCTTGGAAACATGTCAGTAGTGGGAATAAAAGAAGGCAACTTACCATCCGATGCTAAACCTATGGAGACCAGGGGAGAGAGATTATCCATACTACCACTCCCCAAACCCAAAGAATTTTGAGTGGAAGGAGAAGACGACAAATAATCAACTCTTGTGGAGGCGAGACAAACATCGTCAAATCCGAGACATTAAAAATATGTGAAACACCCCAATCAGCCTGCAAATCTAAGACAAAAGCATTATCACCGAGTTTCTTTATAATCCGGAAGGGGCCGACGTGCTTTGGAGATAACTTTCTAACGGTGCTAGTTCGCAGTCGCTCGGGAACTAAGCAGACTAAGACTTGATCGCTGACTTTAAAGTGTGACACTCTCCTATGTTGATTAGTTTGTGTTTGATAGGATTCATATTGTGAGGACAAGGTTGCCCGGATATGTGCGTGCAGGTCATGAATGTGTCGGGAGAAGAATTGTGCGAATTGACTTGCTTTATATGTCGGTGGTAATGGAACCAAGTCAAGTGGCACAGGAGCCTTATACCCGTGAACAATTTCGTTAGGGGACATACCGGTGGACCTATTTTTAGAGTTATTGTAAGCCAATTGTGCATAGGGAAGAAGTATATCCCAAGTGCGCTTATGATCACTTACAAGACATCTAAGAAGATTCTCCAAACTCCGATTGACTACTTCTATATGACCTTCGGTTTGCGGATGATAGGCAATGGAAAACAATAGTTTGGACCCCTTTAAAATCCATAAAGTTTTCCAAAAATAGCCAGTGAATTTCACGTCTGTATCCGAGACAATTATCTTCGGCACTCCGTGATGGCTAACGACCTCCCGAAAATTTAACTTAGCTATGTGAGATGCGTCGTTGGTCCTGTAACATGGGATAAAGTATTCCATTTTTGAAAACCTATCCACAACTTCAAAAATGGAGTCGTGTCGACGAAGTGTGGTTGGGAGGCTTAATATGAAATCCATTCTCACGTCTTCTCATGGTATGGAAGGAATTGGTAAAGGGGTGTATAACCCAACATTGGTTTTAGTGCCCTTAGGTACTTGACATGTACGGAAGCTACTCACTATTCCCCCAAACCATTACCTTAAGCTTAGGCCAGTAAAATTTCTCCTCAACGAGTGTAATGGTATTATCTCTTCCAAAGTGTCCACTAAGACCTCTGATATGTAATTCCCAAATAATGTGGTGCCGTAAGGATGATCGATGAATACACAACTTCCCGTGCCTAAAAAGATAATCGTCCTTAAGAACAAACGCAGATATGGTCGTTGGAGAACTATCCTGGCCGGAAATATACATCTCGTGGAAATCTGGGCAAGTGGCGTATTCGTTCTTAACTCGTTCGAATCATACGACATTGACTAGCATGGTAGACAGTAGAAGTGTAAGCAGACTAAGTGCATCAGCAACTCGATTGTCAAACCCATTAAGGTGCTTAAGACTAAACATGTACCCTTGTAAGAAAGCTACCCACTTAGCGTGACGCGGGCTGATTTTATGCTGACCATTAATGAAACGTAAGGCACAATGATCGGAGAGGATCACTGATGTATTGTAAATATACGTATTTTCGTGCACATTAATTTAGTCATTTTTTTTTATTTTCGTCGTTTTTACTTATTTTTGTTCAATAAAATGCTCCTATTTTTGTAAATTTTCTTCTAACTTGTTTTATTTTATTTTGCAGAAAAATTTCAAAAACTGCAAAAATTGGGCAGTACACGCCCGTGACAATTTGGTCACGCCCGTGACCGGGCCGTGACATTGCATTTCCCGTGAAATTGCAAAATTCTGAAGAGAAAAGCTCGACACGCCTGGCGACACGCCTGTGTCACCCGACACGGGGCGTGACCCAAGCCCGTGTTCACTCCACTCGACGAATTCATCTCGACGATCGTCGAGTGTCGACACCAACAGTCACGCCCAGTGTCACGCCCGTGACCTGGGGCGTGACTCAATTTCCGCTAGACGATTTCGACTCGACACTTTCCGCTCGACATTCGTCGAGTGTCGACACCAACTGACACGCCCAGCGTCACGCCCGTGACCTGGGGCGTGACCTTTCCAGCTAGCCCGACAAGATGCTGCCGAAGACTTTCGGCGCAACCCGCGCCCAGTTCTACCTCCCCGACACGCCCAGAGTCACGCCCGTGACCTGGTGCGTGACTGCCGCGAACTCAGCCCGAAGTCAACTTTCCTGTCCAATCGCCGGACGCCTTCATGAATAGTACTGTCACGCCCCCCCTACACGCCTGTGACCTAGGGCGTGTACTTAGAATTTTTTGCCTATAAATTGCCCAGTTCTGTAAGGTCCAAGGGTTCAGATTTTTGGGCCATTTTAGTGTCTTTTTGTGGGCTGCATCCATGATTTCTAAAGCTATGTAAGGAGATTTCTCGCTCTTTTCTTTCATGTTTGTTTTTGCTTTAGCTTTAGCTCTTGTCATAGCTTGTAATAGTTTCCTTTAATCAATAAAATGTTAGATTTTCTCTTCATATTTGGCTTTGGAATGAACACTTGTGCCCACTTTCCTTCTCCTTTTTATCCTTGGTTTTATCTTTGTTCTTCATTTAGTTCTTCATTTATGAAATGTGTGTGTGTGTGTATGAGTGTTATTTATTTACTTTACATGCCTTTAATTTGTCTCAAGTTAGGTTTTGTTAGAAATTCATGAAATGATGAATTAGGTTTTTCCTTTTTTTCATGTCTTCTTTTAATTTCTTCAACATCTTCACTCTTATGAATGTGTAAAAGAGTTACTAAAGTTTTTTTTGATTTTTTACTTAGTTTTATTTTAGGATGAAAACCCTTTTTTCTTTCTCTTTTTATTTCAACTTTTTTTAGCACTTTTATGAAATCCTAGGAATGAAAATGTTGAAATTTTAATTTTCCAAAAACTTTGGTTTTTAATTTGTTTTGAAAAACTTTTGTCTTCTAAAAATTGTAATTTCTTCTTTTTATTTGTTTTTGGCAAAACCTAAGCTTGAAAAAGTAAAAGTTTTAATTTTTAGGTAACTTTCATTTTGCTTTCAATTAGTGTGTGTGAGTGTATGAGCATAAATTTTCTTTTGTTCTTCTTAATTTTCATGTTGTGTGTGTGAGTGTATGAGTATAACTTTTAATGCTTTGTTCAAATTATGTAGAGTGTGTGAGTGTAGGTGTTAAATTTTAATGCTTTCTTTTAATGCTTTGTTCAAATTATGTAAAGTGTGTGAGTGTAGGTGTTAGCTTTATTGCTTTCTTGAAATTCATATGGAGTGTGTGTGTTTGTGTGTATTTATTTCCGCCTACTCGTTAAGAGTTAAATTACGCATCGTTTTCATTTTCAGTCCTACTCGTTTGAGTAGGACTTGTTATTTTCTTTCTTTATTTTTCCGCCTACTCACTTGAGTCAAATGGCCGGACTATATTTTCAGTACTACTCGTTTGAGTAGGACTTGTAATTTTCTTTCTTTATTTTTACGCCTACTCACTTGAGTTAAATGGACGGATCTTTTTCTCCCTGTAAATATTTGAGAAAGCCCTGTAATCGCATTTATTTTCTCCTACTCATTTGAGTAGGGCTCGCTTTCATTTCAGTCCTACTCGTTTGAGTAGGACTTGCAATTTTCAGCTTTTATTTACCGCCCCCACTCGTTTGAGTGGGACTCGCAAATTTCAATTATGCAAATTTCTTTTATGTGAAACTTAGTTTCTATTTAATTTATAATTTAGAGTGTGCGTGAGTTCTCGTTTTAGTTAACTTTTTAGCTTTCTAAATGTTTGTTTTGTTTTTGTCCCCTTCTTATAATCATTAGCGTTTAATTTCGAACTCGGGCCTCACTAAATTATAAGCCGTCCCCATACCGATGTGTGGCTAATCGCTATTAGCCTCGGCATCGAAGAGCATTGGGACATTTAAAATGATTTCTAATAATTGAAGCTCTTTATTTTCATTTTAATTTAAGGACTTAAGGTTTACCCCGGGTTTACGACGCGTAGGATCACATATGGATGTGTGGGCCCTATTTCCGTAGTCCATATGCTAGCTAGCCGAGAGGCCGTGCATATGGACCGATCACCCCAGGGTAAATAGAGTTGCGTGCATACCCTCGAGAGAGGACAAGTGTAATTCTACCGGATTGGGTTCCCCACCCAATAGCGGGGTTCTTAGCGTAAAGCGGGCGTTAAGAGGAATCCTTCGTCGGACTAACGTTCGGTCGAATAGTCTTAACGTTTAGGTGAGCGATATCCCTATAGCTAGGTGAGCTCACATTTGTGGAACCTCCACGGCCAAGTTGCCTTATTATTAATTTGAAAACTAAGTCCTATAATTATTAAAAATTATTTTAGACTTAATCCGATTCGATGCCGAGCGTTAACCCTTCATCGAATATTTCTAAATCGTTTTTTCGCTCCTTTGCTTTTCCGTTTTTAATTAAGTAAAAAAATTACACCTTTCTTTCAGTAAAATAATAGTCCTCCCGGAGGAGTAAGAATAGTCAACACGACCCTGAGAACAATACGACCTCGGTATTCCCCCGAATATCGAGTACTACTTGCGATAGGTGCACTTGCCTACCCGAGCGAGCCCGCGACGATCGACTCACCGAACCAACCACAGTAAGAGTCTGTTCGCGGGCACATCAAGTTTTTGGCGCCGTTACCGGGGTACTCTCTTTTCGAGTTGCTATTTCGAATTCCGGAGTCTATTACTTTTACTTATTTTCTATAAAAAAAACTAAAAACTTTATTTTAAAACAAAAAAAAGAAGTTTATTTTGTTTTATTTTTGTTTGAGTGTATGACCCGTGGACAACCCTCCGAGTCTGAAGATTTTGACTTCGACCCTGAGATCGAACGCTCTCTTGCGCGTATTCGATCTCAACGCCGAAATCCTTCTTTAGATCGCGAGGAATCTATCGGAGAACCCACTATCGTAGTTATGGCCGCGCCAAACCTTCCCCCGGCGGCCGAGCGTACTATGTCCTATTACGCCCGGCCTAACCTGGATGATTCTGGGTCGAGTATTGTTCGCCCTGCGGTGGCGAATAATAATTTCGAAATAAAGTCAAGTGTCATTCAAATGGTCCAAAACGCCGTGCAGTTCGATGGACTGCCGGATGAGGACCCGAATGTCCACTTGTCCAATTTCTTGGAGATATGCGACACCTTCAGGATCAATGGCGTCACTGATGACGTCATTCGTTTGCGATTATTTCCTTTTTCCCTTAATTCCCGCGAGGATGTATCACCACGTGGGCAAGGTTGATGGAACGGTTCCTAACGAAGTACTTTCCGCCCGCAAAAACTGCAAAGTTGCGGGCAGACATTTCTTCGTTTGTGCAAAACGATCCTGAGTCTCTATACGAGACTTGGGAACGGTTTAAGGAATTCCTCCGCCGTTGCCCGCACCACGCGCTGTCAACGTGGTTGCAAGTTCAAATTTTTTATAATGGGCTAAATTTTCAGACACGTCAAATGATTGACGCGGCTGCCGGGGGTACGCTTAACAACAAAACCCCCGAGGCCGTCCAGGCTTTATTCGAAGAGATGGCTATGAACGCCTATCAATGGAACGTCCCGCGGGGACGCCCAAAGCCGGCGGCTGGTCTTTTTGAAGTGGATGCCACTGCTCTCTTGACCCTTCAAGTTGAAAGGTTAACAAAGCAGGTGGCGGAGATGTCTGCTGCCTCCTTCACTCCGCCTTGTTTTATTCCCCCTAACGTCTGGGTAGCTGAAGAGTTCATGGACTTCATGGGAAATTCGGGTCGTCCTCCCTTCAACCCCAACAACAACCCTTATGGTAATAACTATAATCCGTGTTGGAGGAATCACCCCAACTTCTCGTGGAGCAACCCGAATAATGCTCAGCGTCCCCCTATTTCTTATGCGCCCGGATTTCTTCCTCCTCCTCCTCCTCTTCCGAAACCCTCACCGATGGAGGAAAATTTTTCGAAGTATATTGCGTCCAACGAGTCAAATATCCGGAACATTACCGGATCGCTAAAAACACTCGAACAACAGGTTGGACAGCTGGCGAGGATGATGTCCGAGCGCGCGCTCGGGGCACTGCCGGGAAACACGGAGCCCAATCCGCGGGAGAACGCAAATGCTATAACCCTCCGTAGCGGAAAGGAGGTGGTCGATCCAAAACGGACCGACCCTCAGGTACATATTTCACCTCCGACCCCTCTTCCCCTTTCTTCGCTTACGCCGCCTTTACCAATTATAAAAGAAAAAATTATTTTAAACAAGGCTCTTCCATATCCGCATAAGTTAGATAACGAGCGTCAGGACGCGCAATATGCAAAATTTATTTTATTATTAAAACAGATTCACATTAATGTTCCTTTTTGCGAGGCTATCTCGCAAATGCCCAAATATGCGAAATTTTTAAAAGAACTACTTTCTAATAAACGCAAATTAGAGAATATTTTGCATGTATCTCTTAACGCCGTCTGCTCGACGGCCCTTACTAATAAATTGCCCACAAAACAAAACGACCCGGGACGGTTTTCCATCTCGTGCCTTTTTGGCGATATATTAGTAATGTACGCCTTAGCTGATTTAGGGGCTAGCATTAATCTGATGTCGTTCTCGCTCTTTTCGCGTTTAGATTTGGGTACTCCTAGTCCTACGAATATGCGCATCCAATTAGCGGATCGCTCGGTTAAGTTCCCTATCGGGGTAGTGGAGGACGTCCTTGTCCGAGTCGGCAAGTTTACCTTCCCGGTAGACTTCGTCATCTTAGATATCGAGGAGGACGCCGAGGTACCAATAATACTCGGTCGCCCTTTTCTCGCCACCTCCCGCACACTAATAGATGTTAGTAATGGTAGTCTTCTCCTCCGAGTAGGCGATGACCAAGTTACTTTCTCTATTAATCCCTCGATGGACAATTTGTTATCGAGCGACGATTTCTGCTATTCTTTAGATACCTTTTTTGGAGATCGTTCTTCACCCGTTTTCGAGTCCGTATTTTTAAACGACGATATTTATGCACTCGAAAATTTTTAATGCGATGAGGATACTTCTTTAGACTTGCCTTTCGAACCAATTGGTAAGAAAGAAATAGGCATTAAAACCTCCCTAGAAGAACCGCCCATCCTAGACCTCAAACCCCTACCCGCATCACTCAAATACGCATTTTTGGGAAAAGGCGATACGCTTCCCGTTATCATCTCTTCGGACTTGAGTGATTCAGAGACTTCCGATTTATTGGAAGTTTTATTTAAACATCGCCACGCAATTGCGTGGCAAATCTCTGACTTAAAGGGGATTAGCCCCTCCTTTTGCACCCATAAGATTTTCCTTAACGATAATTGCCGCAAAACGATTCTGCCGCAACGTCGTCTTAACCCAAACATGAAAGACGTCGTTAAAGCCGAAATTATTAAGTTATTAGATGCGGGGATTATCTACCCTATTTCAGACAGTGCATGGGTTAATCCCGTGCATGTCGTGCCCAAGAAGGGCGGCCTTACCGTATTGGCGAATGAGCATAACGAGCTCGTCCCAACTCGTACTGTTACGTGTTGGCGAGTGTGCATCGATTATAGAAAACTTAATGACGCCACCCGCAAGGACCATTTTCCTCTGCCATTTCTAGACCAGATTTTAGAGCGTTTATACGGTCATCCGTATTATTGTTTTCTTGATGGATTATCGGGGTTTTTCCAAATCCCCATTTCCCCCGATGATCAAGAGAAAACAACTTTTACTTGCCCGTTTGGCACCTTCGCATATCGAAGAATGTCATTTGGACTCTGCAACGCGCCAGCTACATTCCAAAGATGTATGCTAGCGATCTTTGGCGAGGTAGTAGAAGACATTATGGAAGTCTTTATGGATGACTTCTCTGTTTTCGGACGCTCTTTTCTCGATTGCCTTCACAATTTAGATCGTGTCCTTCAACGGTGCGAGGACACAAGTCTTGTTTTAAATTGGGAAAAATGCAACTTTGTGGTTCGAGGAGGTTTGGTCCTCGGCCATATGATTTCGTCTAAGGGGATAGAGGTGGATAAGGCCAAGATAGAAATTATAGAAAAACTTTCGCATCCAACAAACGTAAAATCTATTAGGAGTTTCTTAGGCCATGCGGGCTTTTATCGATGCTTCATTCAACACTTTTCAAAAATAACAAAGCCGCTTACTCACCTCTTGGAAAAGGAATCACGCTTCATCTTTAGTAGCGAATGCGAGTCCGCCTTTAATTTAATAAAACAAAAACTTATCACTTCACCAATTTTAGTGGCCCCTAATTGGTCCCTTCCGTTCGAAATAATGTGCGACGCTAGTGATATTGCCTTAGGTGCCGTTCTTGGCCAACGCGTAGAAAAACATTTTCATCCTATTTATTACGCTAGCAAGACGCTCACCTCCGCACAAGTAAATTACACAACAACGGAAAAGGAACTCTTAGCCGTCGTTTTCGCTTTTGATAAGTTTCGCTCGTATATAACGCTATCTAAAGTTATCGTTTTTACCGATCACTCCACGCTTAAGTATTTATTAGCTAAAAATGATGCGAAGCCCCGCCTTCTTCGATGGATTCTCCTCCTACAAGAGTTTGATTTGGAGATCCGAGATAAGCGGGGAGCGGAAAATCTAGCGGCAGACCACCTCTCCCGTTTAGAAAATCCGGGTGCGGAAGCGCTCGTCGAATCTGAAATAAATGACAGATTCCCCGAGGAACGCCTTCTTCCCATTAATAAATCTTCGTCATCTTCGCCTTGGTTCGCAGACTTTGCAAATTTCTTAGTAGCGCGGGTCCTTCCAAAAGAGTTTTCCAGTCATCAAAAGAAGAAATTCTTTTCTGACTTGAAAAATTTCTTTTGGGAGGACCCATTTCTTTTTCGTATCTGCGCGGACCAAGCGGTCCGAAGATGCGTTGCGGGTGTGGAGTGCTTACAAATTCTTAAGCACTGCCACGAGGGTCCAGCCGGTGGGCATTATCAAGCCAACCGGACCGCTCGGAAGGCGCTAGAGGCGGGCTACTTTTGGCCCACTCTCTTCAAAGTCGCGCATAATTTTGTGCGCGCATGCGATAGCTGTCAGCGGTCGGGTAACATCTCTCGTCGCGACGAGATGCCCCAAAACATGTTTTTAGAGTGCAAAGTCTTCGATTTATGGGGCATAAATTTTGTTGGCCCCCTACCTCCATCTTTCAAAAATATGTATACTTTAGTGGCGGTCGACTACGTATCAAGGTGGGCGGAAGCGCAAGCTCTCCCCACCAACGATGCGCGAGTCGTCGTTACATTTCTTAAAAAATTATTTTCTCGCTTCGGCACGCCTCGCGCAATTGTTAGTGATAGGGGAACGCATTTCTGTAACGCTCTTATGGCTAAGACGTTAGCTAAATACGGAGTCACGCACAAGCTTGCCACACCCTACCACCCGCAAACAAGTGGCCAAGTCGAGGTAGTAAATCGAGAGATTAAGCGAATTTTAGAAAAAACCGTTTCACTAAATAGGAAAGATTTGTCCGTTAAACTCGACGATGCGTTGTGGGCATATCGGACGGCATACAAAACCTCTATTGGATGTACGCCGTTCCGGTTAGTCTACGGCAAAGCGTGCCATTTACCCATAGAATTAGAACATCGCGCACTTTGGGCTTTAAAACTCTTAAACCTCGACTCCAACTTAGCTGCTCAGAATAGAAAACTGCAACTAAACGAGCTCGATGAATGGCGTGCGAACGCTTACGAGAGCAATAAATTCTATAAGGAGCGCTCTAAGTTATATCACGATCGAAAAATCAAGTACCAAAAATTATTTTCTCCGGGCGATCTTGTCCTTCTTTACAATTCACGTCTTAGGCTTTTTCTAGGTAAATTAAAATCTAGATGGTCCGGTCCCTTCCTAGTTGAAGAAGTTTTTCCTTATGGAACCGTACTCGTCTCCCACCCGGACAAAGGTTCTTTTAAAGTAAACGGTCATCGGTTAAAGTCTTATATAGCAGGCGACCCAGTGATCGGTTTTAGCGAAACCATAACTTTCCTCCACATTATAAACCCGCCAAAATAGTCAAGCTACACGACTATAAACAAAGCGCTCCTGGGAGGCACCCCTCGCTTATCTTTTTCGCTCTTTCCTCATTATCTTTGCTACTTTTTCTAATAAACGCATGGTTTCTGATCGGCCTTCCCCACCTCCTATCAGGGAAGCTTCTACCCCCTCTCCTTTTTTTTTCTTCCTTTGTATATATTGTCTTTCCTTTTGTTCCTCATACTTACGTTACAACATTGGGAACAATGTTGCACTTAAGTATGGGGGTGTTTTCGCACTTTACTTTCTGCACTTCAATTTTTCTGCATTTCAAAAATACAAAAAAAAATACATATAACAACAAAACAAAAAAAAATTAATTAAAAAACATCTTAAAATGAAAAAAAATTTAAATGAAAAATCCAAAAAAAATTTTTTGTTCTTTTTCTTTCTTTTTTTTCCAAAAAACTCAAAAACAACAAAAAAAATTATATTTAGTTTCACTTTGTAAATATTTTTTTGTACATACTCTTTTCTCTCTCCTTCTTGTACAAACCTTTTTTTCCCATATTTTTGTACATATAATAAAAATTCTCTTAAAACAAAAATACAAAAAATATAATAATTCAAAAATTCAAAAAAATTAAGTAAAACAAAACAAAAATACAAAAAAAGATAATAAATGAAAAACAAAAAAATGATAACAAAAGCTATAAAAATAAAAAAAAATGTTTTGAAACAAATAAATCAAATATTTCATCCTCAACTTTTCTGTTATCCAAAAATTCAGTTTTGAGTTTATTTATATGCGAATTTGATTAATTCTTTGTTCACTACCCGTTTATTAATTATTGATTGAAAAATTTAAATACCCGGGGTTAAGTTTTAAAGAATTCTTTATGCTTTGTTAAAAAATAGCGAACTCGTTTTAGGCACTACTTCTAATTTTTCATTGATAGGAGCACGTATATTATGTTAGGAAATAACGACTATAGAATTCAATTATACTTACTTTTAGCTTTCTGAAAAAAATTGGAACGTACAAATTATTAAGGTTGCTCTCAAAAATTTTTAGAATTACAATCTAGTTTTCTTTTCTCCTCTTACTTTTCATGACCTACTTGGCATGAAAAATTTTATCCTTAAAAGATACTATGTCAATGGGAATAAGATTTCGTTCCGTAAACATAGGCACCCAATAATTTAAAAAGATTATATATGGAGTAAGAGAATAAAATTCATTACTTCTATAAATATACATTGGGTTAATTTTAATTCTTATGAAGTTGAAAAACAAAAATCATATTAGGAAAATAAGATTTCGTTTTCCTAATAATCCAAAAGAAAAAAAAATGGAGGTTCGAGAAAAAATTACCTCGCCCCAAAAATCAAAACCCTCTTCATAAACCCACTACCCCCTTAGCCAATTACACGATTCTAGAATTAATTCAAAAATCTTTTTGAGAGCATAATTAGTAAATTGTATTATTTCCGGTAGCACTCGTATAAGCTAGAGTTCTTATAATTCCAAACTATTTTCGTTAATCTAACCATTACAAATGTTGCCTTCTATTTGATTACATCAAGAAGTCTTTTGCCCAAAACTTTTGCGCTATTTAAATCATCTACATAATTTTAGGACTTAACTCTTACACCCCGTATATTTATTTCGATCTCTCTTATAATTGATTAATCGATAGCTATAACTTAGAGTTTTTTTTATTCCTTATAGATTCACCTCAAACTTTTGCTCTGGAATAGCAAAAGCCTAAGTATGAGGGTATTTGATGTATTGTAAATATACGTATTTTCGTGCACATTAATTTAGTCATTTTCATTTATTTTCGTCGTTTTTACTTATTTTTGTTCAATAAAATGCTCTTATTCTTGTAAATTTTCTTCTAACTTGTTTTATTTTATTTTGCAGAAAAATTTCAAAAACTGCCAAAATTGGGAAGTACACGCCCGTGACACTTTGGTCACGCCCGTGACCGAGCCGTGACATTGCATTTCCCGTGAAATTGCAAAATTCTGAAGATAAAATCTCGACACGCCTGGCGACACGCCCGTGTCACCCGACACGGGGCGTGACCCAAGCCCGTGTTCACTCCACTCGAGGAATTCATCTCGACGATCGTTGAGTGTCGACACCAACAGTCACGCCTAGCGTCACGCCCGTGACCTGGGGCGTGACTCAATTTCCGCTCGACGATTTCGACTCGACACTTTCTGCTCGACATTCGTCGAGTGTTGACACCAACTGACACGCCCAGCGTCACGCCCGTGACCTGGGGCGTGACCTTTCCAGCTAGCCCGACAAGATGCTGCCGAAGACTTTCGGCGCAACCCACGCCCGGTTCTACCTCCCCGACATGCCCAGAGTCACGCCCGTGACCTGGGGCGTGACTGCCGCGAACTCAGCCCGAAGTCAACTTTCCTGTCCAATCGCCGGCCGCCTTCATGAATAGTACTGTCACGCCCCCCCTACACGCCCGTGACCTAGGGCGTGTACTTAGAATTTTTTGCCTATAAATTGCCCAGTTCTGTAAGGTCCAAGGGTTCAGATTTTTGGGCCATTTTAGTGTCTTTTTGTGGGCTGCAACCGTGATTTCTAAAGCTATGTAAGGAGATTTCTCCCTCTTTTCTTTCATGTTTGTTTTTGCTTTAGCTTTAGCTCTTGTAATAGCTTGTAATAGTTTCCTTTAATCAATAAAATGTTAGATTTTCTCTTCATATTTGGCTTTGGAATGAACACTTGTGCCCACTTTCCTTCTCCTTTTTATCCTTGGTTTTATCTTTGTTCTTCATTTAGTTCTTCATTTATGAAATGTGTGTGTGTGTGTATGGGTGTTATTTATTTACTTTACATGGCTTTAATTTGTCTCAAGTTAGGTTTTGTTAGAAATTCATGAAATGATGAATTAGGTTTTTCCTTTTTTTCATGTCTTCTTTTAATTTCTTCAACATCTTCACTCTTATGAATGTGTAAAAGAGTTACTAAAGTTTTTTTTGATTTTTTACTTAGTTTTATTTTAGGATGAAAACCCTTTTTTCTTTCTCTTTTATTTCAACTTTTTTAGCACTTTTATGAAATCCTAGGAATTAAAATGTTGAAATTTTAATTTTCCAAAAACTTTGGTTTTTAATTTGTTTTGAAAAACTTTTGTCTTCTAAAAATTGTAATTTCTTCTTTTTATTTGTTTTTGGCAAAACCTAAGCTTGAAAAAGTAAAAGTTTTAATTTTTAGGTAACTTTCATTTTGCTTTCAATTAGTGTGTGTGAGTGTATGAGCATAAATTTTCTTTTGTTCTTCTTAATTTTCATGTTGTGTGTGTGAGTGTATGAGTATAACTTTTAATGCTTTGTTCAAATTATGTAGAGTGTGTGAGTGTAGGTGTTAAATTTTAATGCTTTCTTTTAATGCTTTGTTCAAATTATGTAGAGTGTGTGAGTGTAGGTGTTAGCTTTATTGCTTTCTTGAAATTCATATGGAGTGTGTGTGTTTGTGTGTATTTATTTCCGCCTACTCGTTAAGAGTTAAATGACGCATCGTTTTCATTTTCAGTCCTACTCGTTTGAGTAGGACTTGTTATTTTCTTTCTTTATTTTTCCGCCTACTCACTTGAGTCAAATGGCCGGACTTTATTTTCAGTACTACTCGTTTGAGTAGGACTTGTAATTTTCTTTCTTTATTTTTACGCCTACTCACTTGAGTTAAATGGACGGATCTTTTTCTCCCTGTAAATATTTGAGAAAGCCCTGTAATCGCATTTATTTTCTCCTACTCATTTGAGTAGGGCTCGCTTTCATTTCAGTCCTACTCGTTTGAGTAGGACTTGCAATTTTCAGCTTTTATTTACCGCCCCCACTCGTTTGAGTGGGACTCGCAAATTTCAATTATGCAAATTTCTTTTATGTGAAACTTAGTTTCTATTTAATTTATAATTTGGAGTGTGCGTGAGTTCTCGTTTTAGTTAACTTTTTAGCTTTCTAAATGTTTGTTTTGTTTTTATGTCCCCTTCTTATAATCATTAGCGTTTAATTTCGAACTCGGGCCTCACTAAATTATAAGCCGTCCCCATACCGATGTGTGGCTAATCGCTATTAGCCTCGGCATCGAAGAGCATTGGGACATTTAAAATGATTTCTAATAATTGAAGCTCTTTATTTTCATTTTAATTTAAGGACTTAAGGTTTACCCCGGGTTTACGACGCGTAGGATCACATATGGATGTGTGGGCCCTATTTCCGTAGTCCATATGCTAGCTAGCCGAGAGGCCGTGAATATGGACCGATCACCCCAGGGTAAATAGAGTTGCGTGCATACCCTCGAGAGAGGACAAGCGTAATTCTACCGGATTCGGTTCCCCACCCAATAGCGGGGTTGTTAGCGTAAAGCGGGCGTTAAGAGGAATCCTTCGTCGGACTAACGTTCGGTCGAATAGTCTTAACATTTAGGTGAGCGATATCCCTATAGCTAGGTGAGCTCACATTTGTGGAACCTCCACGGCCAAGTTGCCTTATTATTAATTTGAAAACTAAGTCCTATAATTATTAAAAATTGTTTTAGTCTTAATCCGATTCGATGTTGAGCGTTAACCCTTCATCGAATATTTCTAAATCATTTTTTCGCTCCTTTGCTTTTCCGTTTTTAATTAAGTAAAAAAATCCACCTTTCTTTCAGTAAAATAATAGTCCTCCCGGAGGAGTAAGAATCGTCAACACGACCCCGAGAACAATACGACCTCGGTATTCCCCCGAATATCGAGTACTACTTGCGATAGATGCACTTGCCTACCCGAGCGAGCCCGCGGCGATCGACTCACCTTACCAACCACAGTAAGAGTCTGTTCGCGGGCACATCAATCACAAACTCCTTGGAGAGGAGATAATGCTACCAATGATACAAACACCTACCAATATCGTAAAACTCTCTGTCGTAGTTCGAATAATTCAACTTAGCGGCCTCTAGTTTCTCACTGAAATAACTAACCGGTTGACCTTCTTGACTCAAAACACCTCTTATTCCTACCCCTGACGCGTCACAGGTAGGCTCAAAGACCTTGGTGAAGTCAGGTAGACGTAACACTGGTGCCTCGGTCATGAGCTTCTCAATACGTTGGAAGGCAAAGGTGGCGGACTTCGTCCAAGTGAACTCACCCTTGTTCATGCAGTCACTAATAGGTGCCATAATGCTACTAAAATCTTGTATGAAGCAGAGATAGAAAGTATCCAAACCATGGAAACTATTCACCTCTCGTAGGCTAGTCGATTTGGGCCAGTCCTTAATCACCTGAACCTTTCCAGGATCAACTCGAATTCCCTCAGACCCGACTATATAACCTAAAAACTCTACCTCTTGAACATAGAATATGCACTTCTTAAGGTTTAGGAATAAAGTTTCCTTCCTCAAGGTGGATAAAGTCACTCTCAAGTGGGAGATGTGCTCGGCAGTGGAGGTGCTATAGACTAAGTGTCATCGAAATAGACTACCACAAACTTCCCTAAGTACGGTCAAAAGACATGTGTAATCATCCGAGAGAAGGTGTTGGGACATTGGATAACCTAAAGGGCATCTCAAGCCACTCATATAACCCATCCTTGGATTTTAACGCATTCTTCCATTCATCACCCTCATGGATCTTAATCTGCTGATAACCGCTCCTAGGATCTAACTTAGAATTATAGTGGCACCAGATAAAACATCCAAGAGGTCATCTAAACATAGGATAGGGTGTAAGACCCCCTTTTTTTGAAACTCCGGGGTCTTAGGCCCAGAACCGCAGCTTTGCGGTGACACCTTAACGCCCGGGAAGGTCATCACTACAAAACGTCGATCCTGCCAGCTAAATCGATCACAACTGTAGCAACATAATAAAGCAAGTCCACGCAAATCACATATATAGTAAATAATCTCCATGAAGGGAGTATCCACAGATATAATGAAAATACTAAAATCTTGTGCTCATGCCCAGTACATTAAATCCTCACTACATGTCTCTCATCACGGAAGCAAATCTAAAACAACTAGTAGCGAACCGAACTCACAGTCCCTGTCGTCTGAACTCTAGTACTAGACTGCCCCATCTCCAAGCTTGCCGGCCTCCGGGGCTGCTCCTCCATGCTGGGCTCCACGGTCCCCTAAAATGATGTGATTCGAAAACCGTTAGTCTAAAAGACTAAGCCCTATCATCCCCCGTCCATTCACCCATGGTCCTAGGCACCAAGCGGGGAGAAGGAGAGGAGAGGACATGAAGGTGGAGAATTAAAAATAAGCAGATGGCGGCGAAACTAAACTATCAGCTCTATAGTATACAAGATAGAATGAAGGTAAAATGACTGAGCAAGAAAAAAAACCTTAACTTATGTGAAATCACATAAGCCAGGGGATCTTTTGCAGGGCTCCTATCATAAAAAAAGTCTCATACCAATTTATACGATAGGGTGTCGGCTTCTAGAAATATACATATAAAGATACTTAAATAAACGCTAACTTATAAGCACGCTCACACGAACTTATAAGACAAGGGGTCGTTTTGTATGGCCTTTTGTATAAGCGTCTCATACCACTTATACAAGAGGTGTCAGGTTATATACAATGATTATACTATGAAATACAATTATGCCATGATGTGAACATGCAAGTGCAACTCACCCACTCTACTCTGTGTACACAGACCTTTAGTTCCGCCTTTCTGGAGACGAACCTCCGAGGATACCTCCGTAGTGGCAGACGGAAGCAGTGGGTTGGGCCTCGCCCACCTCTAAACCGGTAATTGCACTACCAGTCAGACCTATCGTACGCGTCAACGCTAGTGCACTAAGCGGAGCTCCTGTGTACTCTTGCCGGCTGGCGCACCAGACTTTATCTGGCCAAGTGTTAAGCCACACTTGCTGAGTCGACGTATTAGCGTCGGTGCATCGACCCTCCAATATAAAAGACCCACCACCTTTTACTTTGTGCACATGCAACCTTTATGTATCTCCACCGATCTAAAGCACCCTGGACCAACCCGTCCATCACAAACAACAATCGAGCCAAAGCTCTCCGGGCCAACTTACCCATCACAAACAACAACCGAGCCCAAGCTCGCCAGCCAACCTACCCAAGTGACCCAACCTAACATTCTGTGACATCGAGGTGAGTGAAAGTGGACCCTTAGTTATACTAGTTACTCTTGCAGTTTAGATTTATCTACAGTTTAGGTTAGCCCAGGACTGCCCAAGCTATGCCCCGTGAAGGGCTCTCGAAGGCACTAGGAACTATGATGGGATTACGCCCAAAGCTACCTTTTGCAATGCACTAACTATTGTTGGTTGCTATCAAATTTCCCAAATCCTAACTTGTTGTATTGGATCTAACCCTAGAGTATTTGACATTTCCTCCCCATGGGAAAGACGATCTTTCGTCGATCCCGTACACCAACTAACACAAGCCAATCCACACTCTACTCATCCTATCTTCCAATGATGAATTCATTTTTATTTATCCAAACCATCAACCTCTAACCCCCAACTAATGTGCCCAAAATCACATTCCAACAAAATTTTTGCAGTTTTACTAAATGTAGACCAAGTTAAGCTTTATGACATATAAAATGGGAGGCACACAAAATAATCCCCCAGTACCCCTATAATAATTATTGGAGGGCTGTCATGACCTTTTTAGCCTAAATCCAGAATTTCATAATTTTCCTATATATCTGATATTTTATTTAATTATTCTAGTCATCCAAAATCCCAAGTTTGAACATGAAGTACCAATTTCACACAAGCAAATATTCCACCAAATTTATGATAAATACATTATGAATTTTTAACTTAAAATCCAAAGTCTCCCAATTTTACAACAAGATTTAAGCCCCGAATTCTTATTTTAAATATATCCCACAATAAATCATTTTAAGAGATAAGTACAACAAGAATACTTCCAAAAATTCAGAGAAACTTCAAGAATAATTGAAACGTCCAGATAAATAATTCGGGCTAACTCTTGCATTTATAAAGGAAGTACTAAAATTAATGTCCCAAAATTCTCAATTAAATTACCAGAAGTTCAATCTATCCTTATGACTACACTACCCAAATATCATTTTTGTTTGAGGAGTTTTACTAACCTATTCTGCACAACAATGTTTATGCCCTAAACAAGGGTTAGGGTTTTGTGGGGCCTACCCTTCCCCAAATCCCCTAATATTTTTACCAGAAGGCTTAGGTTACCCTAGCACCCTCCCTACCAAATTTCAAGATCTGACCTCATGTCCTTCACAAGGCACAAAAGCCTTTCCTTAGGGTTTGGTCTTAGGTCTTAGGGCAAAACTATTCCAATCTACCCCATCTTCCATGGGGAGGTGTTAAAAGTCATGCCAAGTCAGTGACCCAAATTTCAACCTCTGGTGAGTTGATTTGGCCACTCAAAAACCAAAAGTGGACTTTTTGACCAAAATACCCTTATTAAGGCAAGGCTAGGGTTTGTATGCTTTCAATTCAAAGCACCTCCACATGAGCTGAAATTTTAACCAGAGCTTAATAATTACCCCAAGAACCACTCACCAAAGTTTCGGTGAGTTTGGAGGTCATTTGGTCCCTAAATTAATATACCCTAGAGAAATTAAATAATTTCCAAAACTATATAAAATTGTCCCTAGAAATTCTGATTTTTTGGGAATGACCTAGATATGGTCTACGATGACTCCCTATCCAAATTTCAAGACATTTGGACCAGAGATGAAGAGTGGGAACCCATTTTAATTTCTGTCTAGTCCTAGGTATAGACCCCACCAAAATGTGTGCCCTGGTCAAACTAGGCACCCAAATTGGTTCAAACTAATTTAATAGTAAAATAGACTCACTGGTCTACAACTTTTAGTTGACCATTTTCTCATACAGATTATTTAAGTATTTTTAATAATTTAAAACTTTAAATATCAAAAGTGTGACAGAATCATTAAAATGTATAATTAAATCCTATAGTTTGATTTCTAATCTGCACGAATCTTGGCGCTCTTGGACGACATCCCGTCATCATCCCTGCGCACTGTAACACCCCCTATCCTCGCATAACATATAGCAGTAGGTCCGACCGGGGCCCGACGCCATATACCACAGACAGACCGGGTGGTTACTCAATGAAAACCATCCAACCAATTACCACGTCCTACATAGAGTCATTCTAGGGGAGGAAATTTTTAATAGTTACAATAACAAGAACCCAGCACTAGCATGAATGTCCACTACAAATCCAATCGGAATGAACGTACAAAAACACAAGTACTGGCCATAAGGCCTTACAATAGTTTGCTTGAATATCAATGTTTTCCAAACCTCAGCACGCAGGCCGGCCATACACGAGTAACAGAAAACACTCAAAATTAGGCCTTCGAGGGCCGGCTTAGCAACTCGGTCTTTGGCCTGCTATTTAGCGCTCGGCTCCGCAACACCTGCAAGCAACAATCCACCACATGGTGGCAAACAAAAGCAACGGTCAGCTATGGTGACAAAATTATAACGATCCCGCCCCCAACTCGGGGCGGCGATGCTCCTTCCCTACACTTTGTTAGCATAATCTAGCAGTATAGTGTAAACAACACAACAACACAGGCATAGGCTCTCACGGCCACACACCCCATGCAATCAGGGCACATTCTCGCTGAATCGGTCAATGTCACGTGAATTTAAGACATAGACATCTCGGTATCACCACCGCCACTTTAACGGACAAACTATGAGCATTTTATCTTTCCTGTATTGGTCACGTCATTTTAAGCCATAGACAGCCTAAGACCCTCATTTATGCCAACGTCTCCAACCGAACAACATAGAATGGGTACGGTTCCTCCTAACCCCTGCTCACATCGCAACGACAATCTAAGCCATATGCACGGGTCAAACTTCTCCGAGTCCTGTTTCCGTTACACACTTCACATAACCCGGTTATGTTCAATTTGGCTCCCAGGCCACCATGTTCACAGAATCACGCATCTGCCCAGTTTTCCGGGTGCACGTTGGGTTTAATCCCCAAGGTTCCCTGTAGTAATCTACCTCGTAGAAAACCCAAAAAACAAACATTCACACGGAGTCTTCTCCGGCTATTTATGCAATGCAACATCACTGATACAGACCAACTTGTTCAGGTAGGCTTCACACATCATGCCTATGTCCGTTCTCGAATACGGACTCTACAAGTACACTACGGGGACTATACATGTCTACCCGAAGGAATGCCTCAACTCACCGCAAACTCGCGAGAGCGAGCTTCCTATGCAAAGGAAACGAGAGCTTCACATGCTCAAGTAGAGAATCGTTACCCTAACATTTTTCCTTAGTTCCATGGAGATGTATGAGGATGGAAAGCACCGCTATCTCCTTGCCTCCGTAGATCCGAAGTCGGCTTGTGATTTGGAGCTCCAAAACTCTGCCGGCAACCGGATTTAGCTTCCTTTCTTCTTCCTTGCTCTCCCCTCTCTCTAGACTTTAGAAAGAGACTTAAGTGAAAGAGGTGAGGGATTTGAAACCCTATTCCCAGGCATATCCCCGTAGGAACAACCCCCAGCCGTCGGATCCCAAAATAAGGAAATGAACGACCACGATCCATAGCTGAAATGTAAAACCTGGGCCAAACACGGCCTGCGACACGCCCTTGTCCTGGGTCGTGTTCCCCATTCGCCGGCAAAATCGACGTGTCTCGAAAAACAAATGCGCACCCGACAAGCCCGTGTTCGACATAACACGCTCGTGTCAGCCAATACATGCCCATGTTCCTGGGCATGTTCCTCCATCAACACAGGACCAAAATCAACCCGAGACTCACACGGGTCTTGGACACGCCCATGTCCTATTTGACATGGCCGTGTCAAACCCGAACACGCGTGGGCTCTAGGTCGTGTTAACTGTCTCGATACTTCGTCGAGCGCAGTTCGTCGACCACCCGACACGGCCTTGGACATACCAGTGTCCTAGGCCGTGTTCCCTGTCTCGATACAACGTCGAGCGAAAATGTCAACTTCCCGGGCAGATCGTCGACATGAGCTCGACACGCCCTGAGACACACCCATATCTCAGGCTGTGTTCATTGCTCGACGATCGTAGACTGCAGAATTCGTCGACCTCTCGGCCAAATCGTCGACCCAATCACGACACGCCCTGGGACACGCCTGTGTCCCAGTCCGTGTGCCCCCCCCCCCCCCCCCCCCCGCAAATTCCAAATTTGGCCCAAAACGCCTCCCGTCGCTCTGTTGAGTTTCGGGGCGTTATAACTCTCTCCCTCTTAAAATAATTTCGTCCTTGAAATTACATAAAGGAAAGAAACATAAAACTTAAACGGTACCTGAGTGAACCAACTTCGGGTACTCCTCAAGAATGTTCTGCTCTCGCTCCCAAGAGAGCTCTTCCCGACCGCAATTGTCCCAACGGACCTTGACCATCCTGATCTCTTTATTACGTAGCTGCTTGACTTCTGAGTCCTCAATTCATACAGGCTTGACCTTCATTGTCAACCCATTATCCACCGACACTTGATCCACCGCGATCGTATGCGAAGGCTCTTGCACTGCCTTTCGTATTATCGAAATATGGAATACATCATGTAGACCATTAAGCTCCATAGATAGCTTCAAATGATAAGCTGCTTCACCAATCCGCTCCAGAACCTCAAACGGTCCAAGGTACCTCGGGCTTAGCTTCTGTAAGCGCCGCACCCGCGAGACACCCTTGAACGGCTTGATCTTCAAGTACACCCAGTCGCCAACAGCGAACTCCACGTTCCGGTGCTTGGCATTATAGTACTTAGCCTGGCGGTCTTGAGCGATTAGCAACCTTTCTCGAATCATTCGAACCAATGACGTAGCCTTTTCCACCTCTTGGCATTTGTACAACTTTGACTCACCCGTTTCTAACAAAGACAACGACGTGCGACATCTCCTACCATAAAGGGCCTTGAAGGGCGCCATTTGTATGCACTCCTGGTAGCTATTATTGTGCGCGAACTCCACCAAGTATGGTCCTCCCACTGCTTTGCAAAATTCAGGACGCACATGCGAAGCATGTCTTCCATTGTCCTATTGACCCTCTCGGTCTGCCCATCCATTTGCGGATGAAAGGCTGTGCTAAAACTCAGCTTTGTTCCCAACATCTGCTACACCAGCCTCCAATCATTGGACGTGAACCGCCCATCTCGGTAACTCACGATGCTGCGGGGCACACCATGAAGCCGCACAATATTGTCTACATATAGTTTTGCCAATTTCTCAACTGGATCATCATTCCTATGCGGAATGAAGTGTGACACCTTCGTTAGACGATCTACGACCACCCAAATGGCGTCGTTCCCCTTTTGCGACCTTGGCAACCCGTGCACAAAGTCCATAGTAATGTCGTCAAACGTCCACTCCGGAATAGGTAAGACCTTCAAGAATCCTCCCGGCTTTTGGCATTCCGCCTTCACCAAGGCGCACGTCTGGAACTTTGCTAAGTACAATGCCACATCCTTCTTCAGTCTTGGCTACTAGAACAATTTCTTCATGTCGCGGTACATCTTCGTGCTCCTCGGGTGAATCGAGTACTTGGTATGATGTGCCTCGTACAATAACTCCACTCGCAAATTGCCTACACTCGGGATGCACAGACGACCGTCTTTCCAAAGCAATCCATCCTCAACAATGAATTGGGAATTTGACCCATCCAGAGCCTCAACCATGATCTGCTTCATTCTGTTATCCACATCCAAAGCCTGTCGAATCCGATCAGCTAGGTCATATTGAACTTCAGTCCAATTCAATAGTGCTTCATCACTTGACTGCTTGTCTATGCAAGAGATCTCCAAAGCCTCTAATTCCCGAACAAACCACTCATCATGGACCGACAACCAATTGGCTTGAGCTGGGGGCCGACGACTCAACGCATCCGCACCCGCATTGCCTTTACCAGGCACGTAGTGGATCTTGAACGTATAGTCCCCCAGGAACTCCATCCATCTATGCTGCCGCATGCTCAGATCTTTCTGATCCAACAAATATTTCAGGCTCTTATGGTCGGTATAGATATCGACCCTTACTCCATACAAGTAGTGCCTCCATAGTTTCAAGGCAAAAATCGCGGCCGCTATCTCTAAGTCATGGATCGGATAATTCCTCTCATCCACTTTCAGCTGTCTCGAGCCATACGTTATAACACTTCCATGCTGCAGTAGCACGCAACCAAAACCACTGCCCGAAGCATCGCTATAGATTTCAAAGCCTTCGGTCCCACTCGGCGAACTCAGCACAGACGTCGTGGTCAACTGACACTTCAACACCTCAAAAGATTGTGCGCACTCCGGCGTGCAAACGAACTTCTGCTCCTTCCTCGTCAAAGTAGTGAGATGTAACGCTATCCGCGAGAAGTTCTCCATGAAGCACCTGTAATAGCCGGCAAGCCCCAGAAAACTCCGGACTTCCGCTACCGTAGAAAGCACATGCCACTCTCGTATCGCAACAATCTTCGCCGGATCCACCGCAATCCCCTCTCCACTCACTATATGACCGAGGAACGCCACTAAGGACAACCAAAACTCGCATTTCGAGAACTTGGCGTAAAATTGATTCCTCCTCAGTGTCTCCAATACCAAGTGAAGATGCCTGAAGTGATCTTCCTCACTCTACGAGTACACCAAAATGTCGTCGATGAAGACGATCACAAAATGGTCCAGGTACTCCCTGAAAGTCCGGTTCATCAAATCCATCAACACTAACGGTGCATTTGTCAGCCCAAACGGCATCACTGTAAACTCGTAATGCCCGAACCTCGTACTAAAAGCTGTTTTGGTGATATCACTCTCCCTTATCCTCAGCTGATAGTATCCAGACTTGAGATCCAACTTTGAGTACACCGTCGACCCGACTAACTGATCAAATAGATCATCAATCCTTGGGATCGGGTACTTGTTCTTTTTCGTTAGCTTGTTCAACTACCGATAATCAATACAGAGTCTCAAGCTTCCATCCTTCTTCTTAACAAAGAGGACCGTTGCGCTCCAAGGTGACGAACTTGGATGCACATACTGTTAACCCCTCAATCCGCAACATCCTGCAAGATGCCAAAACCCCCCTTTCAACAGTCGCAGACGCAATTTGTCAGTCCGCCCAGTCCGGCAAGGTCACCAATCGGACGGATGGTACCCCAGCAGCAGACGCAAGGATCTGTCCGCTCAGTCCGCCAGGACTTGGTGTATCGGATTCTCTATAGCGGCAGACACAGTATCTCGTCCGCCCAGGCCGCCGCCCTCCAGCGGGATCGCGCCCAGCAGTAAATCTTCAGTACGCGAGCCCAGTCCGCCCCTCCTGCGCGGACTGGCGTGTTCTTTCTTTTTGCTTCCCGTCACTGCTGCCCGGTTCTCCTGTACCCCAGGCAGCCAGATATTTTAGCCCTGCCTGTTTGGGCAGGCCCCCTATCCTATAAATATGGGGGAGGTGGTGCACACAAGGCACGCTGACTCGGACCCAGGAGCCTACTTGTTACAGGCTGCGAACTCGAATCTTGTGAATTGCGGACTCCCCCTCGCTCTGCTCTTGTCAGCCTTTTCCTTTCACTTGTAACCCAATCCTTCTTTAATCAAGGGAAAGCCCGTCGCAAGAGAGGCATTCAGGCCGCGACGGGCGAAGTCTGTTGTTGTCGTGGCTCACGGCCCTGCTCTTCTTCCTGCCCTCATCCGCTTAGTAGATCACTACTCACAGTCTCCCTATTCCCCAGTGTTCGAACCGTTAGTTGGTGGTGCTCGACCCCCCGTGTGTTTTCGTGCATCAACAGTTAACACGCGACCTTCAGATCCGAGTAGTGTTTTGAAATCAGCGGACGGAAATGTCAGACCGCAGAGCCCGCTCCTCAGACCGCTCCAGCTCTTCAGAGGACTCTCTTTGGGACGCGATTGAGCAAGCTCGCCTTGAGGCCGAGCAGTCCCGCCAGCAGACTGACCGGCGTCTCGACGCAATCATCCAAGCTCTGCTCGCGCTGGCCCAGCGGCTTGCTCCTCAGGCCGCCGCGGACACAGCGGACTCGCCAGTCCGCCCGACCCCATCTCGCCGAACTCCGCTTCGGCAGTCGCCAGCAACTCCTCGGAACCCTGTTCAGTCTGCTGCCCCTCTGCGCCCTCAGGAGGAGCAATTTTCTTTCAGAAATTTCTTCAAAGACGCTGCAAGGGGCACTCCTGCCCGCCAGCTTCATTTTGCTGACCGCCAGTCCACCGAGCCCGTGGACTCCCCGGCTCCAGTCCGCCCCTTCTACCCCGCAGAGTTCGAGACCCCGTCTCCCTTTGTTGACCGAATCTGATGGGAATCGGCTCCGAGCAACTTTAGGGAGCCTCGCATCCCATTCTATTCGGGAGGGACTGATCCAGTCTCTCACCTCCAAGCATTTGACGGGGCAGTTGCTTTGAGATGCCTCTCAGATGCTATCAAGTGTAAACTGTTGGTTACCACTCTCGAAGTACAGGCGAGAGAGTGGTTCTACGAGCTGCCTTCGGGCACAATCTCTTCTTTCGCAGAGCTTCGTAGCCAGTTGTTGCTGAGGTCTGCTAACCTCGAGGAAGAGGAAGAATGGGCCAGCTGCCCTATTTGAAATCAAGCAATGGGATAATGAATCGGTGGCACGATTCGTTGATCGCTTTCAGAGAGAGATCCAAGGGGTCAGGAATGTAAACCCCGATTATTATAAGGTCGCCTTGATCCATGGCCTCCGGAAAGGCCCTCTGAAGTTTAAAGCAACAACCAAGGCACTTGAGACTTATCAAGAGTTGATCGCCATGGTCAACTGTTTCATTGAAGGAGAAAATGCGAATCCAACTTATGTCTCATCCCTGACAGCTAAGGCTGAAGGAAGGGATGCCTCCGCTTCTTCCTCTCGTGGTAAGCCCCCTCGCCCAAACTTCCAGCCCCCGTCTCAAAGAGGCAGGAACTTCCGCAATAAGAAACCTTTCCAAGGCCATCAATAGTTTCATGAGCAGAGACTGTCGTTGGCCGCCACTCCCGCCGTTCCATTGCAAGCTCTTCCCATCCTCCAACAAGCAACCTTGCCTGCTCCGAGCCAATTTGATGAAAGCCCCATGGAGGACGTTGCAGATCTGGACCTTGACGAAGTCATCCAGATCTTGCAAAGGAGATCAGAAGAAAAGAGGCAAGAGCCTCAGAAAATGTGGAAGCCAAGGAATAATGCACAATATTGCCAGTTCCACAAAGAAAAGGGCCATTTAACTGAGGACTGCAAGGCCCTTCGCACGCTGATAGAGAAGTTTCTTGCCGAGGGCAAGATTGACCTGGCCAAGAAGGATTCTCCTTCCTCTTCAAAGCCATCCACCTCAAAGGGCAAAGAAGTAGCTGAGGCATACCAGGAATGTGTGGATGTAGAGGACGAAGGCCGTCTGGGGCCGATCAATGTCCCGGTGGAGTGCTTCGATGCAGAAGA
Organism: Platanthera guangdongensis; assembly: GCA_039583875.1. Lineage (NCBI taxonomy): Eukaryota > Viridiplantae > Streptophyta > Magnoliopsida > Asparagales > Orchidaceae > Platanthera > Platanthera guangdongensis. Next base: position 118,401,976 of record CM077147.1, on the reverse strand, counting down.
TGAAGGGGTCCTGGGACGCCTCTTCTTCATCCATGGTGGAGCAGGGACCGAGTCCACTCGGAAATCGTCAATTTCAAGGGTCACCCAGGTAGAGGTGGCCTCCTCTTCCGTTTCTCCTCCAAGTGAGGTTGTCACCTTTGGTCCAGGAGATCTACCTCAAACAGCCAACCCGTTTGATGACGCTGTAGTAATCAAGGCTGTGGTGGGGGACTTTACAGTTGATAGAATTCTTGCTGACACAGGCAGCTCGGTCAACCTCCTGTTCAAGTTTACCTTTGAGGCCCTGAGGACCGGACAGCCTCTGCTTTCCACTGAGGGGCCACTCTATGGTTTCTCGGGAGAGAGAAAAGAAGTGGAGGGCAGCGTCATCCTGCCCATGAAGCTTGGAGGGGCGACTAAGCAAATACAATTCATAGTGGTTGACGCCCCCAGCAGCTACCATGCCATCTTCGGCAGGCCCCTGTTAAACAAGTATCAAGCGGTGGTTTCCACTTACCACCTTGCCATCAAGTTCTTTGCAGATGGAAGGATGTGCCGGGTCAGGAGTGACCCAAGAAGAGCAAGGGAGTGCTACGTCCGCACTGTCAACATTGTTGAAGCCAGCCCTTCCCTTGCTCCAACAGAAGCTGCAGGAGTCTCTCCCCGTTCAGAAGTTGCTGCCGATGAAGGTGCTCACCTGGAACCTGCCCAGGTGACGCAAGGAGTCCCCATTACTGAGGGGGAGGAGAGGAAGCTCTCCATCAACTCGGAGCTACCTGAAGAACAAAAGGCTGAGTTGATTTCCTGCTTGCTGAATAATTTTGATGTCCTCGCCTGGTCAGCAGAAGACATGCCACGAGTGGATCCTGATGTTGTATGCCACCACTTGAACGTTGATCCCGGCTGCAAGCCTATATAACAAAAGAAGAGCGACATAGCCACAAAGCTTGCTGAGCCGATAAGGGAGGAGGTCACAAAGCTCCTCAAAGAGAATTTTATCAAAGAAATTCAATATCCTACTTGGATTTCTAATGTTGTAATGGTTAAGAAACCAGGAGGAAAATGGCGAATGTGTGTAGATTTTACCAAACTTAATAAAGCGTGCCCTACAGATTGCTACCCCTTGCCTCGGATAGATTCTTTAGTTGATTCCGCGGTAGGGTACTCTTATATGAGTTTTTTAGATGCGTTTTCTAGTTATCACCAGATAAGAATGCATAAGCCTGACATTCCTCACACATCGTTCATAACTAATAATGGTTGTTATTGCTACCTTGTGATGCCCTTTGGGCTTAATAATGCCGGTGCAACCTACTAACGGATAATGGACCATGTGTTTAACCATCAGAAGGGGAGGAACCTAGAAGTATATGTAGACGATCTCTTAATTAAGAGTAAGTCGTTTTCGCTGCACTTGCGAGACCTAGCAGAGACGTTCGCTACTCTGCGTAGGTACAAAATGAAGCTCAATCCTTTGAAATGTTTGTTTGGGGCGAGTAAGGGGAAGTTTCTTGGACATCTCCCTACTCCGGAATGACTAGCCCCCAACCCTAATAAAGTGAAAGCCATCCTTGATATGCCTACCCCTCGTTCGCCTAAAGAAGTTCAGTAGTTAGGGGGGAGGCTAGCAGGACTTGCGAGATTTCTCTCTCGAGTTGGAGGTAGGAGTGCTCCATTCTTCAAAACTCTCCGAGGAGCATCCAAGTTTGAGTGGACGGAAGAATGCTCCAAAGCTTTTGAGCAGTTGAAGATACAACTGACCTCAGCACCCCTGCTTCAGAGTCCCCGGCCAGGAGAGATTCTTTTCTTATACCTAGGGGTTGGCCCTGAGGCCATCAGCTCCGTTCTTCTCCGGGAAGTGAGCAGAAAGCAATTCCCAATTTACTATGTTAGCCATATCCTAAAGAGTGCTGAGACACGGTATCCAATTTTGGAGAAGTTAGCCTTGGCGCTAGTCATGTCGGCTCGCAGGCTCCGCCCGTACTTCCAAGCACATTCAATTCAAGTCGTCACCGATCAGCCTTTGAAGGGTGTGTTGGAAAAACCAGAACATTCCGGCAGACTAGCTAAGTGGGCAATAGAGTTGAGAGAATTTGAAATCTCTTATGTGCCCAAGACAGCCATTAAAGCTCAGGTCCTAGCAGATTTTCTAATTGACATGCCAGAGTCCAGTTCTGATCGGGCAGAAAGGTCACCTTTGGCTTGGACCATCTACGTCGATGGTGCCTCAGGCAGAAGTTCTTCTGGAGCAGGAGTGGTTCTCATCAATCCAAATGGAGTCAAATTGGAGCAGGCCATCAAATTTTACTTTCCAGTAACCAATAATCAGGCCGAGTATGAATCTTTGCTAGCAGGCTTGAGGCTCGTAAGAGAACTAAGAATCGATCATGTCCACATCAAAACCGATTCTCTAGTAATGGCGTCACAATTCCTCGGTAACTTCGAAACAAGAGAGGCGATCTTGAAGAAATATCTAGCTCTTGTGAAGATAGAAGTCGGTAGGTTCAAGAGCTTTACCATCGAGCACATCCCCAGAACAGAAAATGAGGAGGCAGATTTTCTTTCCAAGTATGGGATGCTTTCAGGAGGAACAACTTCCGAGCTCTTCTACCCGGCAGTGGTGGAAGGAGATCTGATGCAAGTAGACCAATGTGCCTCTTGGATGGACCCATTCATCCTCTATCTGTCAACGAGAGATTATCATCATACAGTCAGAGATAAGAAAAAGTTCAGAATAAAAGCAGCTCACTATTTCCTAGTGGCGGGAGTCCTCTACAGAACAACTTTCCTCTCTACCATGGCCCGGTGTGTTTCAGAAGAAGAAGCTTTCACTGTTTTGCAAGAGGTTCATTCAGGAGAGTGTGGAAGCCACTCTGGAGCAAGAACTCTTGAAAAATGAATCCTGCGGCAAGGATATTTCTGGCCCACTATGAAGAGAGACTCTGAAATTTATGCCAGAAAGTGTGTTCAGTGTCAGAAGTTTGCTCCACTTCAGCACCAAGCAGCTCAGTCCCTCAGATCGATTGCAACTCCTTGGCCCTTCGCAGTTTGGGGAATGGACCTCCTTGGTCCTTTTCCCATGGCAAGCAATCAGTGACGTTTCATCATCGTAATGATCGACTACTTCAGCAAGTGGATCGAAGCCAAGGCATTGGCTAAGACAACTACTCGGGTTGTCAGAAACTTCATTTGGGGGGAGATTGACTGTCGGCATGGAATTCCAATGCCTATAATCACTGATAATGGGCCGCAATTCAACAACTCAGAGATGATAGACTTTTGCAGGCAGATCGGAACAGAGCTGCGGTTTGCATCAGTTCATCATCCCAGAAGCAATGGCCAAGTAGAAGCAGCCAACAAGCAGATCCTCAATTTGCTCAAAAAGAAAGTACAGAATCTCAAGGGTAGCTGGGCTGATCAGCTTCCATCAGTCCTCTGGTCCCTTAGGACAACGCCATCATCCGCAACTAGGGAGACTCCATTCAAACTTTCTCACGGCTCAGAAGCACTTATTACAGTTGAGTTTGAAGTCCCGTTACCCAGATTTCTGCTTGCAAGAGAAGGCGTTGATGACTGGCTTGAGTTGAATAATGAAGAGATGAGGTTGAGCTTGGAACAGATCGAGGCCATCAGAGATCAAGCAGCCATAAGGCAGGAGGAGGTCAAAAGAAGGATGGCCCGCTATTTTGATCAGAACGTGAGGATCAAACACTTCCAAGTGGGAGATCTCGTTCTAAAGAAGATTGATGCTGCTGCAAGAGCTGGTTCAATTGGGAAGCTTAATCCAAATTGGGCCGGCCCTTTTGTTGTCAAAGAAGCGTTAAAGAGCGGCGCTTACCGCTTGCAGACATACGAAGGAGAGGATATACCACACACATGGAGCGGGGATGATCTCAAACGGTTCTATTCTTGAACCTCCTTTTTTCTACTCTGTGTATCCTCTTCAAGAGTTATTATGAATAAAAACTACTTGCTAACGCTTTTTCAAGTGTTGTCTATATAATCATGACAGGTGAAACGCTAAGAAAGATTCCAAAAACGGTTCTGCGCCTGAACTCCCTTTTCTTTCTTATGTTTGTTTTGCAAATACATTTCGTTAATCAAAGGATCCATACTGACACTTTTTTCTAGTGTTTTCTCTCTCTCCCAAAGACCTATAACGGTTCCCTGATACCAGGAGACATCGCCGAGTTCAGCAAGACCTCCCCTAGAGCTGTTGTCATTAGCGTAACACCACAAAGACCACGTGTTGCGAGGAGATTTCGCACCGTGTAGTGGGAGCTTGCAGGCTCTAGCGCGGTTGGATTCTGTACTTCAGATCCCGGCAAGTACCTGACCCCACCTCTGTATTATAGAGGGCTGGGTGGGGTAAAGCTCTACCATGCCGCCATAGGAATATCGTTACAACTTCGATGATCGCGTGAGGAAAGTATGCCATTCTGGCTCACCTGCCTGCGGGTCATCTTAGCTTGTAACCCTCGAACACTCCATGGTACCCTCAAGCAGTGCCTGCAGGAGACCCACAGCATAGACTGTACTCTAGGCAAGAGGGCAGGGAACCGTTCCGCCAAATGAGCATTTTGCTCTTCGCAGGGAATTAAGTGCGGACTGGGTTTCTCTATCCGCTCAGTCCTCCTGTTTGGGTTGTTTTTATAGCCTGTAGCCCGGTGAGGAAAGTATGTCGCTCCGGCTCACTTGCCCACCTGGTCGCAAGCTATAGATCATTTCTATTATGAGCGGACTGGTTTTATGTATCCGCTCAGTCCGCCAGCTTCTTTGGGTTGATCATATAGCCTGTGGCCTGGTGAGGAAAGCAATGCCATGTGCACCTGCCCACCGGGTCGCAAGCTGTAGGGCATTTCTATGTTGGGCGGACTGGCTTTATCTATCTGCGCAGTCCGCCAGCTTCCTTGGGATGATTTTATAGATTGTATTTCTATCTTTGGCGGACTGGTTTTCTGTATCCACTCAGTCCGACAGATTCCTTGAAATCGCAAGCTATAGATCATTTCTATTATGAGCGGATTGGTTTTCTGTATTTGCTTAGTCCGCAGAATGGTTTCATATATAATAACAAGTTAATAAAGAGAATTGCGGACTCTACTAGAATTCAATGAAGTACCACCTGACATTGTTATCAGCTGGCTATTTTCGTCATTTTTTAAGGCAAATATTGAATAGATTGATAAGTTGAATTCTCTATTCAGCAAGATTCGTTATAATATGTCGTGCGGACTGCAATTGAAACTCAACAGAGTCCGCCTGACAATTTCTCCTCATTCCAATGACGGACAATAATTGTCTCTAATCAGCAAGATAAGAAGCTGAGAAATTTATCAGCGTGTCGTGCGGACTGCTAAGTGTCGGTGCGGTGAGCGTGGAAAAAGAACATTGCAGGAAGCACACATGCCAAAAATATCCTTTCTTTCTATTTCATCAAAAAATTGTTTACATCATTCTATATGTTCGGCGGACTGAGATCTTGCGTCCGCCCCTTTTTACAAAAACCAAAAAAGATAAAAGTACATTAATCAATCTGTAGTCTTCTGTTTCTTCTCTGGAGGTACAGGGCTGTCACCAACAATGTCGACATTTGGAGAGTAGCCCCCCGAGCCGCTCCTGCTGCTATCAGATCCTGTACTTGAGGCGGACCCGCTATGCGAGCTCCCAGTAGCAGAGGAGGATGCAGAGGTGTCGGACTCGGCGGATGATCCCCCTGCTCGGAGGCTCGAGGCAGCATTGTCCGCTATTTCCTTGGCACCTTGCCCTTCACCCTGCCCTCCGTCGTCTTCTTCAACTTCTTCTACTTCTTCTTCTTCTTTGTCTTCTTCTTCTTCTTCTTCGCCTTCTTCCTCAATGATATCATTGCCTTTTTTAGCCCTCTCCATCGCCGCGACCTGAGGAGCCAGCTCAGGGAAGATCTCCAAGAAAGGGACGCCATCCACTCCCTCCCTTATGAAGACGTCGTGGACAAGTCGCTCAATGGCGACCTCGACGGTCTCCTTCACGAAAGGGAGCATGGCAGCTTGGAAGTTGTTGTTTTCCAAGTCATAGGCGACCTGCGCAAAACAAAAGCAAACGACAGACAGATCGCGGTGGATAGCAAATTAAGGCTGCTGCGAATTCAACTAACCCCAAGCTCTTCTCTTTGCTGAGCAACCCTTTTTCCCAACCGCACATTCCTTTCCTTTAGCGCTTTATTATCCTTTTGAAGTTGTTCATTCTGCCTCAACAGGTCTCTGGCCAGGGTGGCAACATAGTGGTTTGTCACCACGCTGTTCGCAGCGGCCTGAGAGGCTAGCAGAGGGAGGTCGGCGGCGGGCACCTTCTTGAGGTCGCTCAAGTTGCGCTTCCCATAAAGCACGACGATCGTAATATGGGCGTGGCGTGTTATCCGCGGACTCTTCCACGAAGGGAGCGCGGTGGATAGGCAGACGTGTTTGTTCTTGCTATGCCAGTGGACCATAGGGTTCCCCCTAAGATCCTTCTGGCTGATGCCGAAGCCGCTCATGGTGAAACTTTCAGAGGAAGAGTAATCCGCCGCGAGATCCCCTTCCTCCTTCCTCTTTCTTGCGACTGCTTCTTTCTTCTCTTTCTATGTAGGAATGAAGCCGCTAGGCTTCTGCGGCAAGTTAGCCGGTACCGCCAAGGTCACTGCAAAAACAAATGGGTTAAACACCAAGGTCGCAGCGGATGCAAAAGCTGAGTTCAGAAGCTACTTACTCTCTTCGGGTATGACGTCCGCTAAGCTCGCCAGCAGCAGAATATAATGCTCGATGTCAAGCCTGGCGTTGGCCAAGAACTCGACAATGGCGAACTCTAAGTCGTCCAGTTGCACACTTTTGAAGGCGGAGTCCGCGCGCACCTACGGATAAGTGTGCGCGAACCCTAGGTCGCCATCAAAGATCAGGAACCTAGAGGTCCAGTTGTGGATTTTGTTCGGAAGACCAACAACCTTCATTCCCCTGCAGTAGAAGTATATGACCCCCTTGTAGGGGCGGCCTCCGGAAGCGGTAATGGAGCGGACAGAGAATATCTTGCGGAAGACATTCATCGAAAAAGCAATCTTTTCAGATCGAAAATAAGAGACAAAGCTGCAGATCGCAGCGAGTGTATTCGGCGCAAGCTGGCCAGGCACCATTCCATAGTGCTCAAAGATGGCGGCGAGTTCCCATAGGAGCGGAAACTTGAATCTGCTATCAAAATGGTCCACTGGGATCGTGATCTGGGTTGCGGTTGAGAAGTTTAACCTTTCCTGATGGGCGGGAAGGCGGACAAGGATATTCGAGTTCGCCATCTTCTTTTCGACAAAGGCGTCCAGGTCGGCCTCTGTCAATGTGCATTTCCGGTGGTCCGCAGAATGGAAGGCGACAGCAGCATCAGTACACGCGGACACCATTTTGCAGGCCGCAGGGTTCCTTTTACGTCAGATGTTTCCTGCATAAGAGAAAGCGGAAGGCCCTATTTATAGCTAAAGAGTCTGACATCTTTTTGACCAGGCCGCAGAGCTCGCAATTCCAATCCGCACAGTCCGCAAACAAAATTAAAGCACAGCCAAACAACGACGCGGATACAAACACAGATTCACATGCCAAGGGAAATTCAAAGCAAAAAGTTGTGGCCGACACAATTTGTTGTCCGCCCAGATCGCGCTTTTTTCTCCTGACAGGTCACAAGGAGCGGATACATTTTCAATCCGCTTAGTTCGCAGTATTTCCCACCTGCAGGTTAAATATCGAGAAGCGGACACAGCATTAGTCCGCGCAATTCGCCACATCACAAGGATTAAGCTACATAATTTGCGGGTATATAATCTGAGTCCGCACAAATCGTAACAGAGTTCAGTTTACAACACAGCATTGTTCGAAACACAATTATACAGACAAGTATACAATTAAGCAAATAAAAGCTCAAGGCATTGCAGACTCAGCGGTCCCTATTATCAGTCCGCGTCGGCCTTTCCGCCCTATCTCTGCATAAATGAGCTACTTGATCGTTTATCTGAAGAATTTCGCTGTACACGCGGCAGAGGTGATGGTGAATAACATTTATGGTCTGGTGCATATGAGCAGCTTCCCGATCTACCCGGCTGAGGGGCACCATTGGCTCCGTCACCGGCCTCGGCTCCTCATCGGCAGATTGTTGGACACCACCTGCCGGTGCGGCGATCTCTGGAGCAGCGCGATCTGACACTCGCGGCCGCTGCTCAGCGACCTCAGCAGCCCGCTTCCCTTTTTCTTCGCGCACTGACGCTAAGTGCTTGCCTTTATAGAATCGGACATCATCCACAAGCCTCTTCTTCTCCCTTTCAGACCTCTCCTGCGCCCTCGAAATGTTGGCGATCTGGTCTTTTAGGGCTTTCTCGCGCTCTGCAGACGCTTTCTCACGCGCCGCGGACGCCCTCTCGCGCTCCTCTGACTTCTCTAACTCTGCTTTAACACCTTGCATTTCAGCTTGGAATTTCTTCTCTAACTCTTTTATAATATTCAGGCTGGGCGGCTCATCCCCCGCAGATTCCACATGTGAGACCGCGTCACCACCGGTATTCGGCGTTACCACGAACTCACCACTCTCGATGGAGCCCTGCGGTGACTTTCTACCTGTAACAAACAAAGTCAACTCCACATTCAAAGGCAGCTCGCGGCGGACGCAAAGAAAGGATGAAAGATCACTTTTAGACATAGCAGTAGCGAGTTACCGACTATCGAAAATGATTGGCCGCCTTGCCGGCTCCGGGTCAAAGGCGCTTAACCGCTTCTTCCATTCGCGATGAACCTTTGCTCTTTTCTCAGCAGCCGAACTTGTTGAAACCACAATATCGTCCGTCTCAGTGATGATTTTGATTGGTCTTGACGTCCGCGGCGGCGACCTGTAAAGCCACTGACGCTTAAAGTATTTAGGCGCCGGTTGAAGTTTACCTGACCGCAGCAGCTCCGCAGCAATCCGCAGATCCTCAGGGGATTTATCCGCCGCGACCTGCTTCGAGGCCGCCCCCACCGCAGCAACATGAGCAACAATTTGTTTCTTCTGCTCCTCTATCTTCTCCTTCAGTCTCTCTCTCTCCTCTTCCTCCGCAGCGGACAAGGAAGGGAGTTCATCACCCTTATTCCCAGTGGCCTCCGTCTCAGATTGCTGCAATACAACCAGCAAGGATTCGTTGATTAAATCAAGTAGATCGACGTCTATGGAATCAATTATCTCATCCGTGGATAAAGTAACCGTGGAGAGGGAATTATCTCCCTGGATTTGGGCCTCCGGTGTAACCAGATCGCTATCAGGAACTTCTTTGTCGCGCGGTCTGCATTGTAAGTCCGCATCACCAGTCCGCTTGGAGACGTTCTTCTCCTTCATTGCGCGCAGTTTCTTCTCAACCCGCTCGGCGACGGTCGCCCCGTCCCTCTTCCTCTTCTTCCTTTTAGCAGTCTTCTCAGCAGAATCCGCAGCGGACCCCCCTAAATCGGGCTGTTTTTCGCGGACAGGCTCAGGATTCACAGCAGTCAATGCCTTTGAGGGCGCATCGTCCTCTTCCTCAGTCCGCCTATCTTCTTCATCCAAGTTAACAATAGGCATGTGGGCATTGGGAGAAGATATGTCAGCCTCAATGTGTTCGCCAACGGTGTCCGTCGAGGTTGCGGTTTTCTAGGAAGGGGCAGAGTCCGACAGGGTCACCATCTTTTCACTTCTCAATGGTTCAGCCTCGACCGCATCATCCTCGCGAGCAGATATGTCGGCATGGCGGACTACTTTCTCCGCTGGCTTCTGGCTGTGGGAACTCTCTCCAGTAGGGCGGACAAGATCCTTTCTTGTCGACCTCTTTACTATCTTCTTGGTCTTCATAGGCGTCGTCAGTGCTGGGTCGCCTTTTGCAGTAAGACTAGAGAAGAAAGCTCCAAGCCTTGCCATGCCGGACTGGAAAGTGGAGACCGCAAGTGGTGAATAGCGCCCCGTGTCGATCGAGATTCTCAACAGTTCCAGGGCCTCCAGTGATATTTATAGCGTTGGCGGCATTTTCGAGGCTTGCGGACTCGACGGTTAAGGAAACATTTTCGAAGTTTTCTGGAAACTTAAAAATGTGCGGGGATTATGTTGACCCCTCAGTCCGCAACATCCTGCAAGATGCCAAAACCCCCCTTTCAACAGGCGCGGACGCAATTTGTCAGTCCGCCCAGTCCGGCAAGGTCACCAATGGGACAGATGGTACCCCAGCAGCGGACGCAAGGATCTATCCGCTCAGTCCGCCAGGACTTGGGGTATCGGATTCTCTGTAGCGGCGGATACAGTATCTCATCCGCCTAGGCCGCCGCCCTCCAGCGGGATCGCGCCCAGCAGTAAAGCTTCAGTCCGCGAGCCCAGTCCGCCCCTCCTACGCGGACTGGCGTGTTCTTTCTTTTTGCTTCCCGTCACCGCTGCCCGGTTCTCCTATACCCCGGGCAGCCGGTTATTTTAGCCCTGCCCGTTTGGGCAGGCCCCCTATCCTATAAATAGGGGGGAGGTGGTGCACCCAAGGCACGCTGACTCGGACCCAGGAGCCTACTTGTTACAGGCTGCGGACTCGAATCTTGTGCCTTGCGGACTCCCCCTCGCTCTGCTCTTGTCAGCCTTTTCCTTTCACTTGTAACCCAATCCTTCTTCAATCAAGGGAAAGCCCGTCGCAAGAGAGGCATTCAGGCCGCGACGGGCGAAGTCTGTTGTTGCCGTGGCTCATGGCCCTGCTCTTCTTCCTGCCCTCATTCGCTTAGTAGATCATTACTCGCAGTCTCCCTATTCCCCGGTGTTCGAACCGTTAGCTGGTGGTGCTCGACCCCGCTTGTGTTTTCGTGCATCAACACATACCCTTTCTCCAACAACTCTTGCAGTTGAACCTTCAGCTCCGCCATTTCCTTAGGCGCTAGCCGATACGTAGAGCGTGACACAGGTTTTGCACTGGCACTAGCTCAATCGTGAAATCTATCTCCCGTTGAGGTGGGGCTCCAGGAAGATCAGTAGGGAACACATCAGGGTACTCCGATACCACTGAGATACTATCCAATGTAGGCTTAGGCCTTGCAACCTCCACTAGTGTAAAGAACAGCTCTGCACCGGCATGAACCGCTTTCACCACCTGAAGAGCAGACATTAAAGTCTTGCTCGACCCTTTCAAGCATGTAAAAGTCATCTCACGACCTGTTCCCAACTTGACTTCCTTGCAACCGCAATCAATATAAGCTTGCTGCTCCGAGAGCCAGTCCATGACAAATATTACGTCGAACTCCACCAGCGACAGTAGCTACACTAGCAAATGGAACTCCTGACTCCCAATATGAATCTGAACGCCACAGATTCTCTCCGCGCGCATCGAACACCCATTGGGCAACAGCACATCCAGTTTATCCTTCGCCACCGAAGAAGGTACTCCGATGCGCGATATGAACCCTTCGGACAAAAAGGAGTGTGAAGCTCCCGTATCAAAGAGTGCTCTTGCCAGATTATCACAAATCAAAATAAATCCTAAACAAGCAATGGTAAGGTAACACACATATAACAAGTATAAAACAACTTGACTTGCTATTTATTTAAAGCATACTTGTCACCACATCCACTTGTTTAATGGCCTCCAATTGGCCAAGATTATAAACTCTCGGTTGATCCGGAGCATAATAAGACGCGGTTGACTCCACCGCCTTGCCCTTCTCTTCATAAGTCGCTCCCGGCTTCCTTTCATACTTGGGACGTCCGCTCCAGCAGTCATGGGCAAAGTGCTCGGACTTCCCACAAGTAAAACATGCACCCGGGGTTCGACCCGTAGTCGCCCCAGAAGCGTCGGAAGAAGGAGCTGGACCCGAAGTCCTAGCCTTCTTAAAGAACTTACGGTACCCATACTTTGAGGTAGTCGGCACCTTAAACTCAGCCTTCTTATCTCTAAAGCTTTTCTTTGCTTGTACATTCTTCATATCCTTTTCCAAAGAGCGGGCCGTGTTGACTAGGGTCGAGAAGCCCTGCGTCATAGGCCCCGAGAGCAGTATCCTCAAGTCATCTCTCAGACCTTCATAGAAACGGTTGGTCTTACGCTCCTCATCCGTGAACTTAGAGCTAGCATACTGACCCAACCGCGTAAACATGTGGAGATACTCATCCACGCAGCTCTCTCCTTACACCAACCTATGGAACTCATTCTCCAAAGCTATCCTCTACGCCGAAGGGAGGTACCTAGCCAAGAACAATCTCGAGAACTCTTCCATCGAGACGTCTATAAGTTGCCTTCCTCTCAATAGATGCAGCTCCAAACCCTCCCACCACAGCCTAGCGTCTCCATCCAACAGGAATGTAGCTATAGTGGTCATCTACCACTCCTCTGTCTCAATTGCTCTCAAGACTCACTTTATCCGGGAGAGCCAATCTTCAACTTGAGATGTGGTTCCCAACCCCAAGAGCACAGGAGGATTAAAGCTCATAACGTGCTTGAGCTGCCTTTCAGTTGCTTGCATCGGCACCAAAGGCTCCACTACTACCTAGTCCACTCTTCTTGGCTCAACCTCTGGAAGAGGTACCTGCTCCATCGCAGGAGCGGGCTGCTGCATTTGCCTTATAGGCTGCACATTGATCATGACAAACACTACTTCGGCCACCAATCGTATGGTCTCAGCCAATGGAGGTGTTGCAGGAGCATCATTTAGTGCACTACTAGCCTCAGAAACTCGGCGCTATGACGGCCCCGCACCGCTTCTGGTCACCTATAGTTGTACAAAACACAGTTAAGCGACCGTACAAAATTGCAAAAAGCAATTATAGGAACATGCAGGTTCCTCAAACACGTGTATTTTCATTCTTAAGTGGGCATTCATGGGTTCATTTGCTGTTATAACGATGACGCACACACATGTGCTCACCACCCCTTATAAAGAATTCTCCCACGAATTCATTTAAGACCGACTGAAACCAGAAATCTAATACCAAATTGTAACACCCACTATCCGTCGCATAGCATATAGCAGTAGGTCCGGCCGGGGCCCGACGCCATATACCGCAGACAGACCGGGTGGTTACTCAATAGAAACCATCCAACCAATTATCACTACAAAGCCAACCAGAATGAACTTACAAATACACAAGTACTGGCCTTGAGGCCTTACAATAGTTTGCTTCAATATCAATGTTTCCCAAACATCGGCACGCAGGCCGGCCATACATGAGTAACAGAAAACACTCAAAATTAGGCCTTCGAGGGCCGGCTCAGCAACTTGGGCTTTGGCCCGCTATTTAGCGCTCGACTCCGTAGCACCTGCAAGAAACAATCCATCGCACAGTGGCAAACAAAGGCAACAGTAAGCTATGCTGACCAAATTATAATGATCCCTCCCCCAACTCGGGGCGGCGATGCTCCTTCCCTACACTTTGTTAGCATAATCCAACAGTGTAGTATAAACAACACAACAACACATGTGTAGGCTCTCATAGCCACACACCCCGTGCACTCAGGGCACATTCTCGGTGAACCGGTCAATGTCATGTCAATTTAAGCCATAGACATCTCGGTCTCACCACCGCCACTTTGACGGACAATTTATGAGCATTTTGTCTTTCCAGCATTGGTCACGTCATTTTAGTCCATAGACCGCCTAAGACCCTCATCTATGCCAACGACTCCAACTGAATAACATAGAACTGGTACGGTTCTGCCTAACCCGTGCTCACATCGCAACAACAATCTAAGACATATGCGCGGGTCAAACTTCTCTGAGTCCCGTTTCCGTTAAACACTTCACATAACCTGATTATGTTCAAGTTGGCTCCCAGGCCACCATATTGGCAGAATCACGCATCTGCCCAGTTTTCCGGGTGCACCTTAGTGTTAATCCCCAAGGTTCCCTATTCCAATCTACCTCGTACAAACCCGAAAAACAAACATTCACACGGAGTCTTCTCCGACCATTTATGCAATGCAACATCACCGATCTAGACCAACTTGTCCGGGTAGGCTTCACACATGATGCCTATGTTTGTTCTCGAATACGGACTCTACAAGTACACCACAGGGACTATACATGTCTACCAGAAGGAACGCCTCAAATCACTGCAATCTCGCGAGAGCGGGCTTCCTATGCAAAGGAAACGAGAGCTTCACATGCTCAAGTAGAGAATCGTTACTCTAGCATTTTTCCTTGCCTCCATGGAGATGTATGCGGATGGAAAGCACCACAATCTACTTGCCTCTGTAGATCCGAAGTCGGCTCGCTATCTGGAGCTACGAAACTCCGCCGGCAACCGGATTTAGCCTCTTTTCTTCTTCCATGCTCTCCTCTCTCTCTAGACTTTATAAAGAGACTTAAGTGAAAGAAGTGAGGGATTTGAAACCCTATTCCCTGGCATATCCCAGTACAAACAACCCCCAGCCGTCGGATCCCAAAATAAGGAAACGAATGACCACGATACGTAGCTGAAATATAAAACCTGGGCCGAACAGGGACTGCGACATGCCGGTATCCAGGGCCGTGTCCCCCATTCGCCGTCCAAATCGACGCGTCTAGAAAAACACAAAGGCACCCGACACGCCCATGTTCGACCTGACATGCCCGTGTCAGCCAGTACAAGCCCGTATTCCCGGGCGTGTTCCTCCATCAACACAGGACCAAAATCAACCCGAGACTCACACGGGTCTTGGACACGCCCGTGTCCTATTTGACACACCCATGTCAAACCCAAACACGCCTGGGCTCCAGGTCGTGTTCACTATCTCGACACTTCGTCGAGCGCAGTTCGTCGACCATCCAATACGGCCTTCGACACGCCCGTGTCGAAGGCCGTGTTCCCTGTCTCGAAACATCATCGAGCGAAAATGTCGACTTCCCAGGCAGATCGTCGACACGAGCTCGACACGCCCTGAGACACACTTGTGTCTTAGGTCGTGTTAGCTGCTCGACGATCGTCGACTACAGAATTCGTCGACCTCTCGGCCAAATCGTCGACCAAAACATGACACGCCATGGGACATGCCCGTGTCCCAGGCCGTGTGCCCCATGCCAAATTCCAAATTTGGCCAAAAACGCCTCTCGTCGCTCTTTGGAGTTTCGGGGCGTTACACGCGCCAACGGCATGGATTGAATTTTTCTAGGTCGACTTCAAATCCTTGCCGTCAGCCACCCAGCCATCTCCCCGACCAGCCACCGCCACCACCACATCTGTCGAGATTGTGGCTATCGCTAGGCGGTGGCACAGCCACAGGAGGGGCCTATTCTAGCGAACCCGATAAGTTAGTTTTTGCGGAAAAATGTCGAGAAAAGTGTTGGGTACAGTGGAAAATGTGTACCAGATTTGATGAAGCCACACCCTACTCAATGATATATATCAAGGTGTATTTGATGTGTTTTGAGTTTATATGTGCAGGTTAAGTAATTGCAGGAAATGCAGAAAATTTCTAAGTCCATATGTCGACACCTAGAGAAGCAGTGTCGACACTTATGAAGGCTTGTGTCGACACTAGAGAAAAGCTGTGTCGACACTTGGAGTAAATTGTGTCGACACCAGGAAAGGCAGCGTCGACACCAGAAGAAATGTGTCGACACATACAGGCAGTGTCGACACACTGTGAAGAATTGTCAACATAAATTGTGTCGACACTTAGAGACAGTGTCGACACCCAGAGAAGCTTAGTCGACATCAAATGTGTCGACACCAAGAGGCAGTGTCGACACACAGAAGTATTTGTCAACATCAACTATGTCGACACACAGGACTTGTGTCGACAAACATCAAAGCTTCAACAAAGTTAAAGTAAAGAAGTACTTGTGTCGACACAAAGGAGATGTGTCGACACTCAGCAAATATCAACAATAAAAGAAGTTGTGTCGACACACGACAGAATTTCAACTAAGTTTTAAAGAAGAATTACTTGTGTCGACACACTCAATCAGTGTCGACACATTCAACAGAAGCAGTGTCGAGAAGATGCTACAACAACAGAAGGAGTTGTGTCGACACCACCTAGGCTAGTGTCGACACTTAGTCCATTTGTGTCGACACTTAGTCTATTTGTGTCGACACATAATGAAGATCAATCTCGACACTTTCAGACAGAGACAGTGATTTCAAGAAGTGACTGGATGACTTGACAGCTGCCATTTCAACCGGTCTACCACAACTGTCAAAGCTGTCAGAAGTTCGTTAGAAACCGGATCAGCCGGTTACCATGGAGGAAGACTATATAAAGGCTTTCTCCTTCAAAAGAAAGTAAGAACTAGAGAAGACAATCAATCATTGTAGAATACAGATCCAGAGAAAATTATAAATCAGTATTTTGAAGAAACTTCAGATTTACTTGGAGAGAGAGAACTCCAGTAATTGAAATCAAGAAAGAGACTTGTTTAATCAAATCTTTTAAGAAGCAGGTTCTGAACCAGACTGCAAAGAAGGATCCAGATTTAATTCTTCATCTTAAGAAGGAAGTTGTCAGCCGGTCTACTTCAAGAAGATCAACTTTTACTGAGTTCAGACTCAAGAAGCCTTGAAGAAAGCAAAGACAAAGTTGATCTCAGAAATCAGTTCTATCAAGAACAGATCAAGAAGGTTTCCCTCTTCATTCTCTCAAACAGAGTGGTAACCTAAAACCATTTATTATCTTTTTGTAGGATCCTAAGGAATCTGAGTTGTTAGCCTAAATTTATAAAGGCTGAGGTAGGGCTTTTGAGCCTGAGTGTAGGAGAATCTATTCTCTGAGTGTAGGTCTTGTTGAACACTGAGTGATAGGACTTTGTGCCTGAGTTGTAGGAGACTGTGTTCTCTGAGTGCATGCCTTGGTGAAGGCTGAGGTAGGGCAGTTTTCCTGAGTTGTAGGAGTGGAGACACTTTGAGTTGTAGGAACCTGTTTGGGGTACTGAGTTATAAGATCTGAGGATCTGAGGAGAAGTGCAGAAGTTAGGCCGAATCTAGTACACTACTGGATAGGCGAATGGGGAAAGTGGATGTATCCAGACCTTGTGGAACCACTATAAACACTGTGTGCACTCTGTGTATGATAATCTCTGTGATTGTTGTGCTGTGTGATAGCTAAATTTATAATTTCTTCTAAGTAATTGAATAGAATATATGCCTTAGAATCAAAAGAAAAATTACACCTATTCACCCCCCCTCTAGGTGGTTAGCATTATTTCTTTCAAGTGTTATCAGAGGGAGGTTGCTCAAGAAAGGACTTAATAGACAGAGTAAGATCCTTAAGGCAGATTTAAGAATCAAGAAAGAATCAAGAAAATGGGTTCAGGTGAAAATCACAAGGAGCTGGGGTCAATGAAATTGCCAATATGTAGAAAAGAGATATTTGACATATGGAAAGAGAGGGTCGGACTCTTTATGAAAGCTTCTGACCTAAGGATATATATTACAGTCAAAGAAGGCCCAAATGTGCCAATGAAGATATCCATTCTGGATGCAAATCTGAAAACTCCCAAGGACTTTTCTGAAATGACTAAAGATGAAATCATCCTGGCCACTATGGACAGGAGAGCCAAGAATATAATTGTTAGTGTCATTGATGATTCAACATTTCAGAACTTAATTCATTGTAACACCTCTAAAGAAATGTGGGACACATTAATAGTCTATATGGAGGGATCAGAGGAAGTAAGACAAGATAGGAAGTCAATGTTAAATCAGGAATATGAAAGCTTCAGACAAGGAAAGTCTGATAGCATTACAGAATGTTACAAGAAGTTCTATAGGATAGTTAATGAGTTGATGTCCTATAGAAGAGACATTATTAACAATGAGCTGAATGACAAGTTCTTAAGATCCCTGACTAAGGACTGGGACACCAAGATTTATGCCATTAGGGAAGTGGCCAAACTTGTTGATATGCCTCCTCCAACTTTGTTTGGAAAACTGTTATCTTATGAGATGCAGTTAATGGCTAGAAAGGAGGAAGAGAAGACTACTAGAGTGGAGCACAAGGAAAAGTCTGTGGCCTTCAATACTGAAGCCACTAAGAAGTATAGAAGCAAGTCTCCATCTCCACCTAAAATAATTGCTGAGGCTATCACAGATAATTCAGATAGCAAGAGTTCTGATAGCAGTGAAAGTGATGAAGACTTTGCTGATTTTACTAGGAACTTTCAAAGATTTCTAAAGAAGAGGCAGTGGAGTTTTAAGCCTTCCACTTCTCAGCCAAAAGATGACTACTATCAGAAGAGAAAGTCATCCAGGAATGACAGAAGTAGGTCCAAGCCAAGCTAAGATACATCTTCAAAGATTGTGTGCTATTGCTGCAATAGACAGGGACATGTAGTGGCTGACTGTCCTGAAAAGAGGAAGGAGTCAGCTGATAAAAAGAAGACTCAGGTTAAGAGCAAAAAGGAAAAGTCCTTTGTTGCTAAGAAAGACAAGAGTTTGACAGACCAGTCATCTTCAAAAACAGAATCAGAAGCTGAAGCCTATATTGGATTATTTGCTAAAGAGGAAGAAGATGAGTTCATGCAGCTAATGAACTCGATTTATGAGCATGAAGACCATCAGTACAAGGGACTGATGGCTATATCTGAAGGAGACAAGAGCCGGGATCATCTTGGACCAAGCAAGGTACAAAGTTGTTCTTCTAGTTCAATTTATAGTACTGAGTCAGAGTCAGATACATCTGCATCAAGTGATGTGGGTGGGTCTGAATCTGAAAAAGATATTCATCAATTAATTGATGAATATAGGGACTTGTTGCAGGCCTTGAAGAAAAGCAAAACCTTGGCCAAAACTCAGGCAAAGGAGATTGCTAGTCTTAAGTTGGCTGCAGTAGATTCAGAGAAGTTGTTAGATCAAAAATGGAATGAGATTGCCAGATTGAAAAACATAACTGTTATTCAAATGGGTACAATTACATTCAAGAATGATCAGATTAAAAATCTGGAGGTTAGACTTTAGAAGGAGAGAGAGATTGTGGCTAGCTTTTCTAAACCTAAATCTGTTTTACCCTTGATAGATGAGTTTGTACCTCAAAAGGGTAAGGCTCGATTAGGGTTTAAAAAAACTGCCTAGACTGTTAGGTCTAAATCTAATGGCAAAGCCCCAGCACAAAACAAGAAGCCTGCTGTAGATAATTCTGCCAGGGTAGTACCTAAACAAAGGTACAACAGGTTTGAGTGCTGGTGTTGTGGCAAGGTAGGCCACTTTGCCTTAGATTGTTGGCACAATTCTAGTGTCAAGGAGAGTAGCAATCTGCCTGCTAGAAGAGCTACAGGTAGATTTGTTAAAGTACAGACTAACATGAAGCAAGGACCCAGAACTCATTTGGGTTCTAAGGTTAACTAGTCTTTATTGCAAGTAAGTTCAAGTGGCCATGCCCCAATATGGTACTTGGACAGTGGATGTTCCAGGCACATGACTGGAACAAGGGGGTTGCTGAAGGACTACACACCTATCAAGGATGGCCCTAAAGTTACCTTTGGTGGTTCATAAAAAAGAATCATCAAAGGCTTTGGTAACATTTCAAGTAACCAGATTACTATCACTCAAGTGGCCTATGTGAATGGTTTGAAACATAACCTCATTAGTATAAGTCAGCTGAGTAATTTAGGATATGACATCTCATTTGTCAAGAATGGTTGTCATATCAAAAGGTCAAGTGATCAAAAGATTATTCTGACTAGATATAGGAAGAGGAATGTTTATTGTCTTGACTTTGTGTGTGAGAACAATATTTCTCCTATTTGTCTTGTAGCTGATGAGAGAGTCTCACATTCTGTTAAATGGCACAAGAGGCTGGCCCGTCATAACTACAAGACTATTAGCCAACTCTTTAGCAAAGAGTTAGTGAGGAATGGTCCTCAAGTTAAGTGTATAAAGGATGGGATATGCTCAGCTTGTCAAAAAGGTAAGCAGACCAAATCCACCTTTCATAGCCTTGAAAACAAGGATTCAGTGAGGTGTCTTTACCCCTTGCATATGGATCTTTTTGGTCCTATGCCAGTTCATAGTCTAGGTAGGAAGGTCTATACATTTGTGGTAGTAGATGACTGTTCTAGATATTCCTGGGTGTTCTTCCTAAGACAAAAATTTGAAACCCCAAGTATCTTATATAGTTTTGTTAAACAAATTCAGAATGAGTTGAACAGTACAGTGGTCAAAATAAGAAGTGACCATGGTACTGAATTTCAGTCTGAAAGTATGACAAAACTGTGTTAAGAATTTGGGATTTTTCAGGAATTTTCCTCACCAAGAACACCACAGCAAAATGGTATTGCTGAAAGGAAGAATAGAACATTGATAGAGGCTGGTAGAACTCTATTGAGTGACACTTCTCTCCCAGAGTATTTCTGTGCTGAGGTAGTAAACACTGCATGTCATGTGATCAATAGAGCTACTATCATCAAGTACCACATATAGACTCCCTATGAGATTGTGAAGGCCAGAAAACCAAATTTATCCTATTGCAGGGTATTTGGTTGCAAGTGTTATATACTTAATAATGGCAAGTCTTATCTAACCAAGTTTGCTGCGAAATCCCAAGAGGGGATATTTGTTGGGTACAGTAATAATAGTAAGGCTTATAGGGTCTACAACTTGATTACTCAAGTTGTAGAAGAGTCTATACATATAATCTTTGATGAAACAAGACTAATTAACAGTGAGTTGCCAAGTAGTGTATGCAGCTCTACATGTATAAATGAGAAGATGAACAAGCTTACCATTACAGAAGGTTCTACTGCAACTCAGGAAGTGGAAAATGGTGGCTGCTGTCCAGGGGGAGTACAAGACTCTCTAGATGCTGAAAAAGACCAAGAGGTGCAGCTAAATGAAGAGGCTGGAGGTGTACAACCTGAAGATAGACTACCTCCAGCTAATAGACACTTAAAGGATCATCCAGCCAATCAAATAATTTGTGATCCAAGACAAGGAGTGCAAACTAGAAGCAGGAATCTGAGTACAGTTCATTACTCCAGTTTCCTATCACAAGTGGAACCAACGAAATTTGAAGCAGTTCTAGACCCTCACTGGATTGATGCCATGCAAGAGGAGCTGAATCAGTTCAGAAGATGCATGGTCTGGAAGCTTGTTCGTAAACCCAAAGACCACAACATCATTGGAACAAAGTGAATCTTTAGGAACAAAATGGATGAGAATGGAATCATTATAAAGAATAAAGCTAGACTTGTTGCAAAGGGATATAGGCAGGAAGAAGGTATTGATTTTGATCAAACCTTTGCACCAGTAGCAAGATTGGAGGCTATCAGAATGTTCCTTGCTTATGCAACATATCAAGGGTTTAAGGTATTACAAATGGATGTTAAGTCAGCTTTCCTAAATGGAGATCTAAAGGAAGAAGTCTATGTAGAGCAGCCCTCAGGTTTTGTTGATCCTCTCAAATCTGATTATGTTTATAGACTTAGGAAGGCATTGTATGGGTTGAAATAAGCCCCAAGTGCTTGGTATGAAACCCTGTCTAGTTTCCTCATTGAGAACAAATTCTCAAGGGGAAAATAGACAAGACTCTATTCCTTAGGTAATCTAAAGAAAAGATAATTCTAGTCCAAATATATGTGGATGACATAATATTTAGGTCTACAGAAAGTAATCTTTGTAGAAATTTTGCAAAACTTATGCAAGGAAAATTTGAAATGAGCAGTATGGGGGAACTTAAGTTCTTCTTGGGTCTCCAAGTAAGACAGACTGAAGATGGCCTGTCCATATGCCAGTCTAAGTTCACCCTAGAGTGATAAAGATGTATGGTATGGAATCATCCACTACCATGAAAACTCTTATGGGGTCAAGTATGTCTCTAAGCAAAGATGATGCAGGGAAACCTGTAGATGAAACTTTGTATAGAGGGATAGTTGGCTCCCTACTGATTTTGACTGCTAGTAGACCAGATATCATGTATGCTACATGTGTCTGTGCTAGGTACCAAGCATGCCCTAAAGAATCTCATCTGACTGCAGTCAAAAGAATTTTGAGATATCTCAAGGGCACACCTTATCTAGGCCTTTGGTACTCTAGGAATGGAGATTTTGTACTGACAGGCTATTCAGATGCAAATTTTGCAGGTTGCAAAGAAGACATGAAGAGTACTACAGGAACCTGTCAATTTCTAGGTGGAAGACTGGTGTCTTGGAGCAGTAAGAAGCAGACCAGTGTGGCAATCTCCACAGCTGAGTCAGAATATGTTGCTGCAGGAAGCTGATGTGCACAACTTTTATGGATTCAACACCATCTAGTAGATTATGGTATTCAAGTAAGTAGAACACCTTTGTTTTGTGATTCTACAAGTGCTATTTCTATTGCAAATAATCCTGTCTCAAATATTAGGACTAAGCACATAGAAATTAAATACCATTTTCTTAGACAACATGTAGAGAAAGAGGACATTTCACTACTGTTGATGCATGAAAACACAAGGGGGGTCGAGCACCACCAGCTAACGGTTCGAACAACGGGGAATAGGGAGCCTGCGAGTAGTGATCTGCTAAGTGAATGAGGACAGGAAGAAGAGCAGGGCCGTGAGCCATGGCAACAACAGACTTCACCCGTTGCGGCCTGAATGCCTCTCTTGCGATGGGCTTTGCCTTGATTGAAGAAAGGCTTGGTTACAAGTAAAAGGAAAAGGTTTACAAGAGCAGAGCGAGGGGGAGTCCGCAAGGCACAAGATTCGAGTCCGCAGCCTGTAACAAGTAGGCTCCTAGGTCCGAGTCAGCGTGCCTTGGGTGCACCACCTCCCCCCTATTTATAGGATAGGGGGCCTGCCTAAACGGGCAGGGCTAAAATAACCGGTTGCCCGGGGTACAGGAGAACCGGGCAGCGGTGACGGGAAGCAAAAAGAAAGAACACGCCAGTCCGCGCAGAAGGGGCGGACTGGGCTCGCGGACTGGAGCTTCCACCACTGCTGGGCGTGATCCTACTGGAGGGCGGTGGCCTGGGCGGACGGGACACTGCGTCCGCCGCTACAGAGAATCCGATATCCCAAGTCCTGGCGGACTGAGCGGACAGGTCCTTGCGTCCGCTGCTGGGGTACCATCGGTGTCCGATTGGTGACCTTGCTGGACTGGGCAGACTGATAAATCGAGTCCGCGCATGTTGAAAGGGGCTTTGGCATCTTGTAGGATGTTGCGGACTGAGGGGTTAACATAATCCCCGCACATTTTTAATTTTCCAGAAAACTTCGAAAATGTTTTCTTAACCACCGAGTCCGCAAACCTCGAAAATGCTGCCAGCGCTATAAATATCGCTGGAGGGCCTGGAACTGTTGAGAATCCCGATCGACACGGGGCTCTATTCACCACTTGCGGTCTCCACTTTCCAGTCCAGCATGGCAAGGCTTGGATCTTTCTTCTCTAGTCTCACTGCAAAAGGCAACCCAGCACTGACAACGCCTATGAAGACCAAGAAGATAGTAAAGAGGTCGACAAGAAAGGATCCTGTCCGCCCTATAGGAGAGAGTTCCCAGAGCCAAAAGCTTGCGGAGAAAGCAGTCCGCCGTGCCGATATATCTGCTCGCGAGGATGCTGCAGTCGATGCTGAACCATTGAGGAGTGAAAAGATGGTGACCCTGTGGGACTCTGCCCCTTCCCAGAAGACGGCAACCTCGGCGGACACCGTTGGTGAATATATTGAGGCTGACATATCTTCTCCCAATGCCCAGGTGCCCATTGTTAACTTGGATGAAGAAGATCGGCGGACTGAGGAAGAGGATGATGCGCCCTCAAAGGCATTGACTGCTGTGAGCCCTGAGGCTATCCGCGAAAGCCAGCCCGACTTAGGTGGGTCCGCTGCGGATTCTACTGAGAAGATAGCTAAAAGAAAGAAGAGGAAGAGGGACGGGGCGACCGTTGCCGAGCGGGTTGAGAAGAAACTGTGCGCCATGAAGGAGAAGAATGTCTCCAAGCGGACTGGGGATGCAGACTTACAATACAGACCGCGCGACAAAGAAGTTCCTGACATCGATCTGGTCACACCGGAAGCCCAAGTTCAGGGAGATAATTCCCTCTCCATGGTCAGTCTAACCACTAATGAGATATTAGATTCGATAGACGTCAATGAAGTAGATCTAATCAACAAATCCCTGCTGATTGTACTACAGCAATCTGAGGCGGAAGACACTGGGAAAAAGGACAGCGAACTCCTTTCTTTGTCCGCTGCGGAGGAAGAAGAGAGGGAGAGGTTGAAACAGAAGATAGACGAGCTGAAGAAACAAATTGTTGCTCATGTTGCTGCGGTAGGGGCGGCCTCGAAGCAGGTTGCGGCGGATAAACCGCTGAGGATCTGCGGATTGCTGCGGAGCTACTGCGGTCAGGTAAACTTCAACCGGCGCCTAAATACTTTAAGCATCAGTGGCTTTACAGGTCGCCGCCGCGGACGTCAAGACCAATCAAAATCATCACCGAGACGGACGATATTGTTGTTTCAACAAGTTTGGCTGCTGAGAAAAGAGCAAAGGTTCATCGCGAATGGAAGAAGCGGCTAAGCGCCTTTGACCCGGAGCGGGCAAGGCGGCCAGTCATCTTTGATCGTCGGCGACTCGCTGCTGCTATGTCTAAAAGTGATCTTTCATCCTTTCTTTGCGTCCGCCGCGAACTGCCTTTAAATGTGAAGTTGACTTTGTTTGTTGCAGGTAGAAAGTCGCCGCCGGGCTCCATTGAGAGTGGCGAGATCGTGGTTACACCGAATACCAGTGCTGACGCGGTCTCGCATGTGGAATCCGCGAGGGATGAGCAGCTCAGCCTGAATGTTATTAAGGAGTTAGAGAAGAAATTCCAAGCTGAAATGCAATGTGTTAAAGCAGAGTTAGAGAAGTCAGAGGAGCGTGAGAGGGCATCCGCGGCGCGTGTGAAAGCGTCCGCAGAGCGCGAGAAAGTCCTAAAGGACCAGATCGCCAGCATCTCGAGGGTGCTGGAGAGGTCTGAAAGGGAGAAGAAGAGGCTTGTGGATGATGTCTTATTCTATAAGGGCAAGCACTTGGCGTCAGTGCGCGAAGAAAAGGGAAAGCGGGCTGCTGAGGTTGCTGAGCAGAGGCCGCGAGTGTCAGATTGCGCTGCTCCAGAGATCGCCGCACCGGCAGGCGGTGTCCAACAGGCTGCGGATGAGGAGCCGAGGCCGGCGGCGGAGCCAATGGTGCCCTCAGTCAGGTAGATCGGGAAGCTACTCATATGCACCGGACCATAAATGTTATTCATCATCACCTCTGCCGCGTGTATAGAGAGATTCTTCAGATAAGCGACCAAGTAGCTCACTTATGCAGGGATAGGGCGGAAAGGCCGACGCGGACCGAGACTAGGGACCGCTAAGTCCGCGATGCCACGAGCTTTCATTTGTTTAATTGTACAACTGTTTGTATAATTGTGTTTCAAACAACGCTTTGTAATCGAACTCTGTTGCGATCTGTGCGGACTCAGATTATATATCCGCAAATTATGTAGCTTAATCCTTGGCGTGCTGTTGCAAATTGTGCGGACTAATGCTGTGTCCGCTTCTCGTTATTAATCCTGCAGGTGGGAAATACTGCGAACTAAGCGGATTGAAATTGTATCTGCTCCTTGCGACTTGCCGGGAGGAAAAAGCGCGATCTGGGCGGACAAAAAATTATGTCGGCCAAAACTTTTTTGCTTTGAATTTTCCTTGGTATGTGAATCTGTGTTTGTATCCGCGTTATTGTTTGGCTGTGCTTTAAATTTCTTGCGGACTGTGCGGATTGAATCTGCGAGCTGTGCGGCCTGGTCAAAAAGCTGTCAGACCCTTTAGCTATAAATAGGTCCTTCCGCTTTCTCTTATGCAGGAAACAACTGAAGTGAAAGGAACCCTGCGGCCTGCAAAATGGTGTCCGCGCGTACTGATGCTGCTGTCGCCTTCCACTCCGCCGACCACCGGAAATGCACATTGACAGAGGCCGATGTGGAGGCCTTTGTCGAAAAGAAGATGACGAACTCGAATATCCCTGTCCGGCTTCCCGCCCATCAAGAAAGGCTAAACTTCTCAACCGCAACCCAGATCGCCATCCCAGTGGATCACTTTGATAGCGGATTCAAGTTTCCGCTTCTATGGGAACTTGCCGCCATCTTTGAGCACTATGGAATGGTGCCTGGCCAGCTCGCGCCGAACACACTCGCTGCGATTTGCAGCTTTATCTCCTATTTGCGATCTGAAAAGATCGCTTTTTCGATGAATGTCTTCCGCAAAATTTTTTATGTCCGCTCCATAACCGCTTCTGGAGGCCGCCCCTACAAGGGGGTGATATACTTCTACTGCAGGGGGATGAAGGTTGTGGGCCTTCCCAACAAAATCCACAACTGGACCTCTAGGTTCCTGATCTTTGAGGGCGACCTTGGGTTCGCGCACACTGTTAGAAAGTAGCGAAAAGAAGCGACAAGTAGAGAACAAGCGAATAAACTTTTGAATAATTGAAATTTTATTATCCAAAAAAGATATCATTTACAAAGGTATGACCTCCCTTATATAGAATGGAGGAGATAAGAAGAGAGTATACAAACAATGTGGGACTAAATATTTACAGTACTGAGCGGCTAGAATAATGGAGACCGCACAGGCCGCACGGTTAGACAGATGGGTTAACCGCTCGGCAACTCCAGCAGGATAGAACAGGCCACAGAGGTAGACCGATAGACCGCCCGGCTAACAAACCGCTGGATCAGACCGCTAAGCCGCTCGGTCAACAAACCGCTGGATCAGACCGCTAAGCCGCCCGGTCTAATACTTCAACACTCCCCCTCAAGCTGGAGCATAGATATCAATCATGCCCAGCTTGTCACAAATGCGGAAGAAGGAAGTAGAAACCGGCTTGGTGAAGATATCTGCCAACTCTTTGTCAGAGGTGACAAAAGGAGTACAAATCTGTTTCTTCAAAATCTCTTCCCGAATGAAGTGACAGTCAACCTCTATATGCTTTGTTCTCTCATGGAAGACCGGATTTCTGGATATGTGTATAGCGGCCTTGTTGTCACAGAACATAGGGAGAGGACAATCATATACCTCGCCCAGGTCAAGCATGAGAGCCCGCAACCACTTTAACTCACACGTGGTTGACGCCATACTCCGGTATTCTGCTTCGGCACTGGATCTGGAAACAACTGACTGTTTCTTGCTCTTCCAACTCACGAGATTACCTCCAACAAAGGTACAAAAACCTGATGTGGATTTACGATCGCCTTTGACATCCGCGTAACTGGAATCTGAGTAGGCCTCAACCCTCAGATGACCATTCCTCTGAAAGAGTAACCCTCTGCTCGGTGCTGCTTTGATATACTCTAAAATCTTCAGGGCGGACTGAAGATGGCACTCCCTGGGAGCTTGCATAAACTGACTGACCTTGCCTACAGCGTAGGCGATGTCGGGTCTAGTCACCGTGAGATAGATGAGTTTGCCTACCAATCGTCTGTACCGTGTGACATCAGATAGAAGAGGCGAATCATCCGTCCACGTTTTGTCTTCTCCAACAGCCATGGGAAAACGAGCTGGTTTGGCACCTGTCAATCCTGCTTCTCGTAGAAGATCAAGTGCATACTTCCGTTGAGAGAGAACCAAGGAGTCAAGTTTCCGAGAGATTTCTATCCCCAAAAAGTATTTTGGGGAGCCCATATCCTTCGTGACCAAGTGCTGACGGAGGTGCTTCTTCGTCAAGTCCACCCCATCTCGGTCATCGCCAGTAAGGAGAATATCATCCACATATACGGCCAAAACCACCAGTCCCGAGGCCGTTTTGCGAATGAATAAGGAGTGATCGGCCGAACTCCTTTGAAAACTGATGGTAGCCACAATACCACTGAATTTGTCGAACCATGCCCGAGGGCTCTGCTTT
This sequence comes from Platanthera guangdongensis, assembly GCA_039583875.1. Lineage (NCBI taxonomy): Eukaryota > Viridiplantae > Streptophyta > Magnoliopsida > Asparagales > Orchidaceae > Platanthera > Platanthera guangdongensis. Next base: position 118,374,246 of record CM077147.1, on the reverse strand, counting down.
AGGCCATAAATGGACTTCTTCAAATGACAGACACGTGTCTCCCCCTGAGCAACATACCCAGGAGGTTGCTCCATATAGACGTCCTCCTGAAGATCGCCATAGAGAAAGGCATTCTTCACATCAAGCTGGGAAATAGCCCAAGCCCGGTTAACAGCCACAGAAAAGAGAACCCGGATGGTGCTGAGGCGAGCAACCGGAGAGAAGGTATCAAAGTAATCAACGCCATAAGTCTGAGTAAAGCCCTTGGCCACCAGCCGGGCTTTGTAGCGATCCACAGTGCCGTCGGGGCAAAACTTCACAACGAAGACCCAGCGACAGCCAACTACATCAGTGCCCACGGGAGGAGGAACCAGGGTCCAGGTACCCCGTTCAGTAAGAGTAGCCATCTCCTCATCCATGGCAGACTTCCAATGAGGGAGAGCGAGAGCCTCCTGGTAGGTACGGGGAGTAGAAGTAGCGGAGATAGCCAAGGCAAAACACCTGCGAGAAGGAGAAAGCTGATCATAGGAAACAACAGCCGTGAGCGGGTGTTGAGTACACGCCCGCACCCCTTTGCGAAGGGCAATGAGAACATCCAGGTCAACGGGAGCGTCGGCGACGGGAGCGTCAGCGACCGGAGCGTCCGTGGCGGAGAAGGCTGGCCCAGGACTAGAGAGAGACGGCAACGGAGAGGAGGGTGGAGGGGTGGGTGGAGAGACGGACTGGGAAGGAGTGGGTGGAGGAGGAGACGAATGTGGGAAAACGTGGAGAGGTGTGGAAGGAACGGAGATATCAGAAGGAAGAGAAGGAAGAGAAGAGGGAGGAGAGAAATAGGAAGCATTTTCGAAAAAAGTCACATCGGCGGAGACAAACTGCTTGCGGAGAAGGGGGTCAAAGCAGCAATAGCCTTTTTGAGTGGTAGAGTACCCCAAAAAGACACACTTGGTGGAACGGGGGGAAAGCTTGTCGCGGGTAGCGGAGGGAGCGTGAACAAAGGCCGTACAGCCAAAGACACGGAGAGGAAGAGGAAAAGGTTCCTGGTGGGGATAGAGAAGGGAGAAGGGAGTCTGGCCGTGGAGAACCGCGGAGGGAAGGCGATTGATGAGATAGCAGGCGAGGAGCACAGCGTAGCCCCAGTAGGAGCGAGGGACGTGCATCTGCGTCATGAGAGTACGCGCAACATCAAGCAGGTGACGGTTTTTACGCTCCGCCACCCCATTCTGCTGGGAGGTGTAAACACAAGTCGTTTGATGAAGGAGGCCATGTTTGTGAAAGAACGCGGAGAACTCATGAGTCAGATACTCCTTGACATTATCAGAACGTAAAACTTTAATAGAAATAGCAAATTGAGTCTTAATCATAAAGTAAAATGATTGCCAAACAGAAAATAGTTCAGAGCGATCTTTTAATAGATACAACCAGGTACATCGAGTAAAATCATCGATAAAAGTGACAAAGTAGGAACTGCCCCGACCAACTGTGAGGGTAGGAGCAGGACCTCATACATCAGAGTGAATAAGATCAAAAATGCGAGAGGAGCCACGACTTTGCTTCGGTGGGAAGGAGGAGCGATGATGTTTGCCAAGCTGACACGCATCACAGTTGAGCGGAGAACTGGTAGGAGGTAAGTGGGGCAGAAGCTGACGAATAAGCCGAGGAGGAGGATGTCCAAGACGAAGATGCCACTGAAGGAGATCGGTGGAGGAGGAGTAGGCAGAGAGAGCGGAAACATCGTCGAGGAAGTAGAGGCCGCCGCTCTCAGTCCCAGTAGCAATCGTCCGCTGGGTCCTCGGGTCCTGAAAAGAACAAGTAGTGGGAGTGAATAAGACGGAGCACTGAAGTTGCCGGCATAAAGTAGTAACTGATAACAAATTGCACGGGAACTTCGGGACATAGAGGGTATCCTCCAAGCAAAGCGATGGAGTGAGTTGAACCATGCCCGTCCCATGAACCGGGGACGGGGAACCATCCGCCACACGAACTGGGGGTAAGCGGTCATGGGTCTCAAGACGGGAGAAGCAATGAGGGTTGCCCGTCATATGATTGGTGGCACCGGAGTCAATCAGCCATTTACCTTGGGTAACGACGTGGGCACTACCTGACGTCGTGGCCACAGAGGCAGACGGCCTAGAAGAGGCGGAGGCCGAAGAAGGAGCATCACCGGAAGGGCGAAGATGAGGATGTTTCTGCTAGTAGCGGTCAACAGTATGGCCAGTACGACCACAGTGAGAGCAGAGGAACCGGGAGGAACCCCGTCCGCCAGATGAGCCACGGCCACTAGGGCCCCCCCTCTGAGCTTGGTGAGCAAAGGAGTCTTGGGAAGGGGGGGAGGCCAACAGAGGCCGCTGGAGGAGCGAAGTAACAGCGGCAATGCGAGCCGTAGTGGCATCCAAAGTAGGAGATTCCGCCTCACCCAAGATCTGCTGGCGGATCATGTCATAAGAGTCGGGAAGACGAAGAAGATAACAAACAACCAGGAGTTCCTGGAAGTGTTTGTTCTGGTCGGCCAAGTCCGCGGAGAAGGGGCGATTCTGGAGGATTTCAGCACCAAGAGCCTGAACCTGCTGATAAGTCGCAGCCGGTGACATGGAAGGGCGGGCGAAGAGGTCCGCATAGAGAGTATAAATGCGGGACGCCTGGCCCCCCTTAGAATAGAGAGCAGCGAGGTGAAGCCAGGCGGCCTTGACCGTCTCATCATGGCGAATGACAGGAAGGCACTCATCAGAAAGGCTGTTGGCCAGCCAGGTGCGAACAAGAGCATCACTCGCATCCCAGTCATCAAACTCAGGAGAGGTGCGAGGAGGAGGGTCATCGGTGAGGTGATGACGCTTGCGTTGAGAACGAAGGAGAAAGGTGAAAGAAACGCTCCAATCGGGATAGTTGGAGCCAACAAGTTTGGAAAGGGTGCCAAGGTTGCCCGAAGGAGGAGGAGGAGAAGGAGCTGCAGGAGTAGTGGTGAGACCGGAGGTAGTCATAGAACCCGGCAAGTAGAAGAAGCCACGCGAACAGTAGCGGTTAGAAAACAGAAGAAGCCGCGCGAACAGTAGCGGCTAGAAAGAGGCAAAGGTACAGCGGGGAAGAGGTCGCGCGGACTGAAAAGACCGAGCGAACAGAAGAGAGGAGAAGAGCAGGTGACCGCGACCAAGATGCGGGTGAGACAGGAATAACCCGCACGGTCAGGCAGATCACAACAGCAAACCGCGAGTAGAGAGACAACACACGCGGACAGAGACAAACCGCAACGACTAGGAAGTCGGAGCGGCAGGAAAGAACAAGGAGCGCGGCGACAAGGAAACAGGTCGCTGCGACAAAGAGCAGTAGGAGAAGAGAACCAAGAAGAAGCAAGCCACGCGAACAGGGCAGCGGACAGAAACAAGCCGCGCAGATAGAAACAAGCCGCGCGGACAGAAGAGAAGGCAAGTCGCGAATCAAGTCGCAGAACGCGGAAAACAAGCCGCGAACAACAGAGAGCGCACAGAATCAGGAGGAAATGACCGTGTCCTCTGATACCATGTTAGAAAGTATCGAAAAGAAGCGACAAGTAGAGAACAAGCGAATAAACTTTTGAATAATTGAAATTTTATTATCCAAAAAAGATATCATTTACAAAGGTATGACCTCCCTTATATAGAATGGAGGAGATAAGAAGAGAGTATACAAACAATGTGGGACTAAACATTTACAGTACTGAGCGGCTAGAATAATGGAGACCGCACAGGCCGCGCGGTTAGACAGATGGGTTAACCGCTCGGCAACTCCAGCAGGATAGAACAGGCCGCAGAGGTAGACCGATAGACCGCCCGGCTAACAAACCGCTGGATCAGACCGCTAAGCCGCTCGGTCAACAAACCGCTGGATCAGACCGCTAAGCCGCCCGGTCTAATACTTCAACACACACCTATCCGCAGGTGCGCGCGGACTCCGCCTTCAAAAGCGTGCAACTGGATGACTTGGAATCCACCATTGTCGAGTTCTTGGCTAACACCAGGCTTGACATCGAGCATTACATCCCGCTACTGGCGGGCTTAGCGGACGTCATGCCCGAAGAGAGTAAGTAGCTTCCGAACTCAGCATTTGCATCCGCCGCGACCTTGGTGTTTAACGCATTTGTTTTTGCAGCGACCTTGGCGGTACCCGCCAACTTGCCGCAGACGCCTAGCGGCTTTGTCCCTACACAGAAGGAAAAGAAAGAAGCAGTCGCAAGGAAGAGGAAAGAGGAAGGGGATCCTGCGGCGGATTACTCTTCTTCTAAAAGCTTCACCATGAGCGGCTTTGGCATCAGCCAGAAGGATCTTAGGGGGAACCCTATGGTCCACTGGCATAGCAAGAACAAACACGTCCACATGTACACCGCGCTCCCTTCATGGAAGAGTCCGCGGATAACTCGCCACGCCCATATTGCGATCTCCACGCTCTACGGAAAGCGCAACTTGAGCGACCTTAAGTAGGTGCCCGCCGCCGACCTCCCTCTGCTAGCCTCTCAAGCCGCTGCGAACAGCGTGGTGACGAACCATTATGTTGCCACCCTGGCCAGTGACCTGTTAAGGCAGAATGAACAGCTTCAAAAAGATAATAAAGCGCTAAAGGAAAGGAATGCGCGGTTGGGAAAAAGGGTTGCTCAGCAAAGAGAAGAGCTTGGGGTTAGTTGAATTCGCAGCGGCCTTAATTTGCTATCCGCCACGATCTGTCTGACGTTTGCTTTTGTTTTGCGTAGGTCGCCTATGACTTACAAAATAACAACTTCCAGGCCGCCATGCTCCCTTCCGTGAAGGAGACCGTCGAGGTCGCCATTGAGCGACTTGTCCGCGACGGCTTTATAAAGGAGGGAGTGGATAGCGTCCCTTTCTTAGAGCTCTTCCCTGAGCTGGCACCGCAGGTCGCGGTGATGGAGAGGGCTAAAAAGGGAAAGGACATCATTGAGGAAGAAGGCGAAGAAGAAGAGGAAGAAGAAGACGAAGAAGAGGGAGAAGAAGAGGAAGTTGAAGAAGACGGAGAAGAAGACGGAGGGCAGGGCGAAGGGCAAAGCGCCAAGGAAACAGCGGACAATGCTGCCTCGAGCCAGCGAGTAGAGGAACTGTCCGCCGAGTCCGACACCTATGCATCCTCCTCTGCTACCGGGAGCTCGCATAGCGGGTCCGCCTCAAGTACAGGATCAGATAGCAGCGGAAGCGGCTCGGGGGGCTACTCTCCAGAAGTCGACATTGTTGGTGACAGCCCTGCACCTCCAGAAAAGAAACAAAAGACTACAGATTGATTAATGTACTTTTATCTTTTTTGGTTTTTTTAAATGGGGCGGACGCAAGATTGCAGTCCGCCGAATATATATAAAGATGTAAAGAATTTTTGATGAAATAGAAAGAAAGGATATTTTTGCATGTGTGCTTCCTGCAATGTTCTTTTTCCACGCTCACCGCACCGACACTTAGCAGTCCGCACGAAACGCTGATAAATATGAGCTTTTTAACTTGCTGATTAGAGACAGTTATTGTCCGTCATTGGAATGAGAAGAAATTGTCAGGCGGACTCTGTTGAGTTTCAATTGCAGTCCGCACGACACAGATCATTTATAACGAATCTTGCTGATTAGAGAATTCAACTTATCAATCCATTCAATATCCGCCTTAAAAATGACGAAAATAGCCAGCTGATAACAATGTCAGGTGGTACTTCATTGAGTTCTAGTAGAGTCCGCAATTCTCTTTATTAACTTATCAAATAATAATATATGAAAACCATTCGGCGGACTGAGCGGATACAGAAAACCAATCCGCTTATAATAGAAGAAATGATCTATAGCTTGCGACCAGGTGGGCAGGTGAGCCGGAGCGGCATACTTTCCTCACCGGGCTACAAGCTATAAGATCAACCCAAATAGGCGAACTGAGAGGATAGAGAAAACCAGTCCGCCAAAGATAGAAATGACCTATAGCTCGTCTCAAGGAAACCGTCGGACTGAGCGGATACATAAAACCAGTTCGCCAAAGATAGAAATGACCTATAGCTTGCGACCAGGTGGGCAGGTGCGCATTGCATGGCTTTCCTCACCAGGCCACAGGCTATATGATCAACCCAAACAAAACTGGCGGACTGAGCGGATACAGAAAACCAATCCGCTCATAATAGAAGAAATGATCTATAGCTTGCGACTAGGTGGGCAGGTGAGCCGGGGCGGCATACTTTCCTCACTGGGCTACAGGCTATAAAATCAACCCAAATAGGCGGACTGAGAAGATAGAGAAAACCAGCCCGCACGTAATTCCCTGCGAAGAGCAAGATGCTCACTTGGCGGAATGGTTCCCTGCCCTCTTGCCTGGAGTACAGTCTAAGCTGTGGGTCTCCTACAGGCACTGCTCGAGGGTACCATGGAGTGTTCGAGGGTTACAAGCTAAGATGACCCACGGGCAGGTGAGCCGGAACGACATACTTTCCTCACGCGATGATCGAAGTTGTAACGATATCCCTAATGCGGCATGGTAGAGCTTTACTCCCACCCAGCCCTCCATAATGCAAAGGTGGGGTTAGGTACTTGCCGGGATCCGAAGTCCAGAATCCAACCGCACTAGAGCCTGCAAGCTCCCACTACACGGTGCGAAATCTCCTCGCAACACATGGTCTTCGTGGTGTTACGCTAATGACAACAGCTCTAGGGGAGGTCTTGCTGAACTCGGCGATGTCTCCTGGTATCAGGGAACCGTTATAGGTCTTTGGGAGAGAGAGAAAACACTAGAAAAAAGTGTCAGTATGGATCCTTTGATTAATAAAATGTATTTGCAAAGCAAACATAAGAAAGAAAAGGGAGTTCAGGCGTAGAACCGTTTTTGGAATCTTTCTTAGCGTTTCATCTGTTATGATTACATATACAACACTTGAAGAAGCGTTAGCAAGCAGTTTCTATTCATAATAACTCTTGAAGAGGATACACAAAGTAGAAAAAAGGAGGTTCAAGAATAGAACCGTTTGAGATCATACCCGCTCCATGTGTGTGGTATATCCTCTCCTTCGTATGTCTGCAAGCGGTAAGCGCCGCTCTTTAGCGCTTCTTTGACAACAAAAGGGCCGACCCAATTTGGATTAATCTTCCCAATTGAACCAGCTCTTGCAGCAGCATCAATCTTCTTTAGAACGAGATCTCCCACTTGGAAGTGTTTGATCCTCACGTTCTGATCAAAGTAGCGGGCTATCCTTCTTTTGACCTCCCCCTGCCTTATGGCTGCTTGATCTCTGATGGCCTCGATGTGTTCCAAGCTGAAACTCATCTCTTCATTATTCAACTCAAGCCAGTCCTCAGCGCCTTCTATTGCAAGCAGAACTCTGGGTGACGGGACTTCAAACTCAACTGGAATAAGTGCCTCTGAGCCCTGAGAAAGTTTGAATGGAGTCTCCCCAGTTGCGGATGATGGCGTTGTCCTAAGGGACCAGAGGACTGATGGAAGATGATCAGCCCAGCTACCCTTGAGATTCTGCATTTTCTTTTTGAGCAAATTGAGGATCTGCTTGTTGGCTGCTTCTACTTGGCCATTGCTTCTGGGATGATGTGCTGATGCAAACCGCAGCTCTGTTCCGATCTGCCTACAAAAATCTATCATCTCGGAGTTGTTGAATTGTGGCCCATTATCAGTGATTATAGCCATTGGAATCCCATGCCGACAGACAATCTCCCCCCAAATGAAGTTTCTGATGACCTGAGTAGTTGTCTTTGCCAATGCCTTGGCTTCGATCCACTTGCTGAAGTAGTTGATCATTACGATGATGAAACGCCGCTGACTGCTTGCCAGGGGAAAAGGTCCGAGGAGGTCCATTCCCCAAACTGCGAAGGGCCAAGGAGTTGCAATCGATCTGAGGGACTGAGCTGCTTGGTGCTGGAGTGGAGGAAACATCTAGCATTGAACGCACTTTCTTGCATAGACCTCAGAGTCTCTCTTCATAGTGGGCCAGAAATATCCTTGCCGCAGGATTCGTTTCTCAAGAGTTCTTGCTCCCGAGTGATTTCCACACTCTCCTGAGTGAACCTCTTGCAAAACAGTGAGAGCTTCTTCTTCTGAAACACACCGGGCCATGGTAGAGATGAAGGTTTTTCTGTAGAGGACTCCCGCCACTAGGAAGTAATGAGCTGCCTTTATCCTGAACTTTTTCTTATCTTTGACTGTATGATGATAATCTCCCGTTGACAGATAGAGGATGAATGTGTCCATCCAAGAGGCACGTTGGTCTACTTGCATCAAATCTCCTTCCACTACTGCCGGGCGGAAGAGCTCGGAAGTTGTTCCTCCTGAAAGCATCCCATACTTGGAAAGAAAATCTGCCTCCTCATTTTCTGTTCTGGGGATGTGCTCGATGGTAAAGCTCTTGAACCTGCCGACTTCTATCTTCACAAGGGCTAGATATTTCTTCAAGATCGGCTCTCTTGTTTTGAAGTTACTGAGGACTTGTGATGCCATCACCAGAGAATCGGTTTTGATATGAACATGATCAATTCCTAGTTCTCTTGCGAGCCTCAAGCCTGCTAGCAAAGATTCATACTCGGCCTGATTATTGGTTACTGGAAAGTAAAATTTGATGGCCTGCTCCAATTTGACTCCGTTTGAGTTGATGAGAACCACCCCTGCTCCGGAAGAACTTCTGCCTGAGGCACCATCAACATAGATGGTCCAAGCCAAAGATGACCTTTCTGCCCGATCAGGACTGGACTCTGGCATGTCGATTAGAAAATCTGCTAGGACCTGAGCTTTAATGGATGTCTTGGGCACATAAGAGATTTCAAATTCACTCAACTCTATTGCCCACTTAGCTAGTCTACCGGAATGTTCAGGTTTATCTAACACACCCTTCAAAGGCTGATCGGTGACGACTTGAATTGAATGTGCTTGGAAGTACGGACGGAGCCGGCGAGCTGACATGACCAGCGCCAAGGCTAACTTCTCCAAAATTGGATACCGTGTCTCAGCACTCTTCAGGATATGGCTTACATAGTAAATTGGGAATTGCTTTCTGCTCTCTTCCCGAAGAAGAACGGAGCTGACGGCCTCAGGGCCAGCCCCTAGGTACAAGAAAAGAATCTCTCCTGGCCGGGGACTCTGAAGTAGGGGTGCTGAGGTCAGTTGCATCTTCAATTTCTCAAAAGCTTGGGAGCATTCTTCCGTCCACTCAAACTTGGATGCTCCTCGGAGAGTTTTGAAGAATGGAGCACTCCTATCTCCAACCCGAGAGAGAAATCTCGCAAGGCCTGCTAGCCTCCCCCCTAACTGCTGAACTTCTTTTGGCGAATGAGGGGTAGGCATATCAAGGATGGCTTTCACTTTATCAGGGTTGGGGGAAAGTCCTTCCGGAGTAAGGAGATGACCAAGAAACTTCCCCTTACTCGCCCCAAACATACATTTCAAAGGGTTAAGCTTCATTTTGTACCTTTGCAGAGTAGCGAACGTCTCTGCTAGGTCTCGCAATTGTAGTGGAAACGGCTTACTCTTAATCAAGAGATCGTCAACATACACTTCTAGGTTCCTCCCCTTCTGATGGTTAAACACACGGTCCATCATCCATTGGTAGGTTGCACCGGCATTCTTAAGCCCAAAGGGCATCACAAGGTAACAATAACAACCATCATTAGTTATGAACGATGTGTGACGAACGTCAGGCTTATGCATTCTTATCTGGTGATAACCAGAAAACGCATCTAAAAAACTCCTATAAGAGTACCCTACCGCGGAATCAACTAAATAATCTATCTGAGGCAAGGGGTAGCAATCTTTAGGGCATGCTTTATTAAGTTTTGTAAAATCTACACACATTCGCCATTTTCCTCCTGGTTTCTTAACCATTACAACATTAGAAATCCAAGTAGGATATTGAACTTCTTTGATAAAATTTGCTTTGAGGAGCTTTGCGACCTCCTCCCTCATCTGCTCAGCAAGCTTTGTGGCTATGTCCCTCTTCTTTTGTTGTATAGGCTTGCAGCCGGGATCAACATTCAAGTGGTTGCATGCAACATCAGGATCCACTCCTAGCATGTCTTTTGCTAACCAGGCGAAGACATCCAGGTTATTCAGCAAGCAGGAAATCAACTCATCCTTTTGATCTTCAGGTAGCTCCGAGTTGATGGAGAGCTTCCTCTCCTCCCCCTCAACAATGGGGACTCCTTGTGCCACCTGGGCAGGTTCCAGGTGAGCACCTTCACCAGCAGCAGCTTCTGAACTGGGAGAGACTTCTGCAGCTTCTGTTGGAGCAAGGGAAGGGCTGGCTTCAACCATGTTGACAGTGCGGACGTAGCACTCCCTTGCTCTTCTTGGGTCACTCCTGACCCGGCACATCCTTCCATCTGCAAAGAACTTGATGGCAAGGTGGTAAGTGGAAACCACCGCTTGATACATGTTTAACAGGGGCCTGTCGAAGATGGCATGGTAGCTGCTGGGTGCGTCAACGACTATGAATTGTATTTGCTTAGTCGCCCCTCCAAGCTTCACGGGCAGGATGACACTGCCCTCCACTTCCTTTCTCTCTCCCGAGAAACCATAGAGTGGCCCCTCAGTGGAAAGCAGAGGCTTTCCGGTCCTCATGGCCCCAAAGGTAGACTTGAACAGGAGGTTGACCGAGCTGCCTGTGTCAACAAGAATTCTATCAACTGTAAAGTCCCCAACCACAGCCTTAATTACTACATCGTCATCAAACGGATTGGTTGTTTTGGGGAGATCTGGTGGACCAAAGGTGACAACCTCACTTGGAGGAGCAATGGAAGAAGAAGAGGAGGCCACCTCTGCCCGGGTGACCCTTGAAATCGACGATTTCCTCCTAGACTCGGTCCCTGCTCCACCATGAATGAAGAAGAGGCGTCCTAGAACCCCTTCATCATCTGCATCGAAGCACTCCACCGAGATGTTGATCGGCCCCGGACGGCCCTCGTCCTCTACATCCACACATTCCTGGTATGCCTCAGCTACTTATTTGCCCTTTGAGGTTGATGGCTTCGAAGAAGAAGGAGAATCCTTCTTGTCCAAGTCAATCTTGCCCTCGGCAAGAAACTTCTCTATCAGCATGCGGAGGGCCTTGCAGTCCTTGGTCAAGTCGCCCTTTTCTTTGTGGAACTGGCAATATTGTGCATTATTCCTTGGCTTCCACATTTTCTGAGGCTCTTGCCTCTTTTCTTCTGATCTCCTTTGCAAGATCTGGATGACTTCGTCAAGGTACAGATCTGCAATATCCTCTATGGGGCTTGCATCAGATTGGATCGGAGCAGGCAAGGCTGCTTGTTGGAGGATGGGAAGAGCTTGCAATGGAACAACGGGAGTGGCGGCCAACGGCAGTCTCTGCTCATGAAACTGTTGATGGACTTGGAAAGGTTTCTTGTTGCGGAAGTTCCTGCCTCTTTGAGACGGAGGCTGGAAGTCTGGGCAAGGGGACTTGTTACGAGAGGAAGAAGCGGAGGCATCCCTTCCTTCAGCCTTTGCTGTCAGGGATGAGACATAGGTTGGATTGTCATTTTCTCCTTCAATGAAACGGTTGACCATGGCGATCAACTCTTGATAAGTCTCAGTTGCCTTAGTTGTTGCTTTAAACTTCAGAGGGCCTTCCCGGAGGCCATGGATCAAGGCGACCTTATAATAATCGTGGTTCACATTCCTTACCCCTTGGATCTCTCTCTGAAAGTGATCAATGAATCGCGCCATTGATTAATTATCCCTTTGCTTGATTTCAAATAGGGCAGCTGGCCCATTCTTCCACTTTCTCGAGGTAGCAAACCTCAGCAACAACTGGCTGCAAAGCTCTGCGAAAGAAGAGATTGTGCCTGAAGGCGGCTCGTATAACCACTCTCTCACCTGTCCTTCGAGAGTGGTAACTAGGACTTTACACTTGATAGCATCTGAGAGGCATCTCAAAGCAACTGCCCCCTCAAATGCTTGGAGGTGAGAGACGGGATCAGTCCCTCCTGAATAGAATGGGATGCGAGGTTCGCTGAAGTTGTTCGGAGCCGATTCCCATCGGATTCGATCAACAAAGGGAGACGGGGTCTCGAATTCTGCGGGATAGAAGGGGCGGACTGGAGACGGGGAGTCCGCGGGCTCGGCGGACTGGCGGTCAGCAAAATGAAGCTGGCGGGCAAGAGTTCCCCTGGCAGCTTCTCTGAAGAAATTTCTGAAAGCAAACTGCTCATCCTGAGGGCGCAGAGGAGTGGCGGACTGAGCAGGGTTCCGAGGAGTGGCTGGCGACTGCCGAAGCGGAGTTCGACGAGCTGGGGTCTGGCGGACTTGCGAGTCCGCTGGATCTGCTGCGGCCTGAGGGGCAAGCCGCTGGGCTAGCGCGAGCAGAGCTTGGCTGATTGCGTCGAGATGCTGGTCGGTCTGCTGGCAGGACTGCTCGGCCTCAAGGCGAGCTTGCTTAATTACGTCCCAAAGAGAGTCCTCTGAAGAGCTGGAGTGGTCTGAGGAGCGGGCTCTGCGGTCTGACATTTCCGTCCGCTGAATTCAAAACACTACTCGGATCTGAAGGTCGCGTTTTAACTGTTGATGCACGAAAACACAAGGGGGGTCGAGCACCACCAGCTAACGGTTCGAACACTGGGGAATAGGGAGACTGCGAGTAGTGATCTACTAAGCAGATGATGGCAGGAAGAAGAGCAGGGTCGTGAGCCACGGCAACAACAGACATTGCCCGTCACGGCCTGAATGTCTCTCTTGCGACGGGCTTTCCCTTGATTGAAGAAAGGCTTGGTTACAAGTAAAAGGAAAAGGTTCACAAGAGCAGAGCGAGGGGGAGTCCGCAAGGCACAAGATTCGAGTCTGCAGCCTGTAACAAGTAGGCTCCTGGGTCCGAGTAAGCGTGCCTTGGGTGCACCACCTCCCCCTATTTATAGGATAGGGGGCCTGCCCAAATGGGCAGGGCTAAAATAACCGGCTGCCCGGGGTACAAGAGAACCGGCCAGCCGTGACGGGAAGCAAAAAGAAAGAACACGCCAGTCCACGCAGAAGGGGCGGACTAGGCTCGCGGACTGGAGCTTCCACAGCTGCTGGGCGCGATCCTGCTGGAGGGCGGCGGCCTAGGCGGACGGGACACTGCGTCCGCCGCTACAGAGAATCTGATATCCCAAGTTCTGGCGGACTGAGTTGATAGGTCCTTGCGTCCGCTGCTGGGGTACCATCGGTGTCCGATTGGTGACCTTGCCGGACTGGGCGGACTGATAAATCGAGTCCGCGCGTGTTGAAAGGGGCTTTGGCATCTTGTAGGATGTTGCGGACTGAGGGGTTAATAACTACAATTTGTTAAAACAGATAATCAGATTGCAGACATATTTACTAAGCCCCTAGATGAAACAAAATTCAATAAGTTTAAAATTGAATTAGGTTTGTTGAACTTAGATTAGTTTAACAAAAATTGGCTAAGTAAAATGGTGTCGACATAAGGAGTTGTCTGTGTCGACACATAGAAGTGGTGTCGACATTCCAGAGAAATGCTGTCGACACATCCAGTAAGTCTGTGTCGCCACTTCAGAGAAATGGTGTCGACACATCCAGAGTAGGTGTCGACACATCCAGAAGTGGTGTCGACACTTAGGTTTAACACTGATTTCGTCGAGTGAAGTATCGACTAATCATCGAACGCATATGTATAAGTGTCGACACAACATAATTGGTGTTGACACATTGCAGTCAACATAGTTGTCGATACATCAGAAGTAAGTGTCGACACTTTTCAACAGTGTCGACACATTTAGAGTATTTTGACGCGCCTTTTCACCTTCGTTTTTAGAAAGGTATAAATAGGTCTTCAACATTGTTTGTCGACACGCTTGCAATAGTTTTGAGACCAAAACTTTGTGTAGACATCTCTCTCTTCTAAATTCAAGATTTCTCTAAACCCTAATGGCGCCAAAGCTTGAGGAGAACGTCAATGAGGGATATGAGCTAGTACGACATGCCTTTGACGATGCGGCACCAGAAATTCAAGGTGTTGTAACCCTAGTAGCTGAGACTGGGTTGGAGTTTTTAGTTTCTGAGCCAATCAAGATTTGGAAGAAGGAAGTGCTCGAATTCTTTAGTACAGCAACCCTAGATCACACTGGACTAAAAATTCGATCCACAGTCCATGGAGCCAAGGTGAAAGTGACCCAGAAAAGTCTAAGAAAAGTTCTACATCTACCTAGAACTAAAGAAGAGGAAGATGTACCTGCATCAAAGATAAGGGAGGTACTGCAATGGTGTGGACTAGATTCAAACATGAAGATTGGATCAGTTTTTAACAGGAAAGGCATGAACATGCAAGGAAAGTTTTTATCTAAAGTAGTTGGGAAGGTGATTCTGAGCAAGCCAGGTGGGCATGATAGAATATCAGCTCACATGTTCAACCTAATGACAAGAATCATTTTTAAACTAAACACTGATTGGTCAGCAGTGATGTTTGAAAAGATAAAGGAAAGTCTCAAGAAGCCCAATCTGGGTAGGATTATGAGTTTGTACTTGGCTGGAAGTATTCCAGAAGTCATGAACCAAGCTGCTGGTTCTAAGATAAACCACATGAGGAAAATGGACATCAGGATAATCTCAAGATGGGATAGGGTGTTAACTAAAGAAATGCCTACACCAGAGAAGGAAACACCTCAGAAGAAGAAGAAAGTCATAGTGGCTCCTGAATCCTCTAGTAGTTCAGAGGAGCAGGTAGTCTTCAGTTGAAATGAGGAAGAAGGTGATAATACTAGAAGGTCCCTAGTAAGGAATGTAGATGCACAGAGGCAGGGGAAGCAACCATCTGCTAGCCATATTCACCCGGATCCACTCTAGGGGAGCCTCAATATGTGGAAGTGCCAACTCACCTAGACAGTGAAATGGCTACTCAGACAATCCTTGAGGTAATACATGAAGTTAATCAGTCAATTTTCCATATAGAGGATGAAGTATTAACTCAGTCTTTACTTGATGTTGATCAGCAAACTCAGTTAAATAGTCAACCACAAGATGTTGTCATGAAAGACACATCAGTTGCTGATAATGCTCCTGAGATAAGAAAGTCTCCAGTCCCTACTCAACAGGAGTTTACTCTAGAAGAGTTGTTCCCTGATTTGGTACAGACTGATATTGAGGGGGAGCAGGCAGCTTTTATGGGAGAGAAAGTAGTATTTGAGGGGGGAGAAGGTAGATGTTGAGGGGGAGCATGTAAGATCTCAGGAGGAGACTGCAAGGAATGATGAGGAGCTACCAAGGACGGAGAAGGAATTGCCTCCTAGTCCTAAAGATAGAGTAGACATTGCCAGTACTTCTGCTTCTGAGGATGAAGAAGCTGCTAGAGCTAAGAAGAGAAAGATTATGGTCTTCAAAAGAAGGAGTCAAAGCTACAATAAAGCTTTACAAACTATTGCTCCACAGCCTGCTCCAACAATTGATTATAGTTCTTTGTTAATATCCATGCAAGTAAAGTTGGATGAGTAAAGGATTGCTATGGAAAAGTATATAGATGAGACACATAAGGATCTACAATTCTCTTTAGCAACAGATATAAAATCTATAAGATTTGAATTCAATCAAAATAAGAAGGAGATGACTGACTGCTTCCACAAGGGTGGAAATGCTGTTGATTACCTAGCTACTCATCAGGAAAAGATAAAGACTCAAGTGGATGATATGGCTGTCAAACAAGGATATGTTCTTGAGAATCAGATTAGAATGAATGAAAATCTAACTGAATCACATAATGTGATAGTAACTGAAATGAAGACTATTGCAGCTGCTCAGACTGAAGCAAGGACTGCTGTCAAGGCTGAGTTTGACAAGCAATTACAAGAAGGAATAGCTGCTGTAAAAACTACTATTATAGATTCCGAAAAGATAATTTCTGAACAGCTACTGAAATTAAAAGTATTCTACAAAGATGGAGTCATTTTTATGGATGGACAATTCAGATTCCAAAAGGATGATCTCAGAGATCACATAGCTAGAGAAGTCATAAAGGGGGAGAGGGTTTTAGTCAAAGCTGGATCTGACCATGCTAAATGGATTTCCAATAGCATTAGAGCCACACTTGGCTATCCACCCCTGTGTGATGATGATAGTGTGGCTGAATCTGGCATTCACCCTGCTATTTTTGGAGGAGAGCTTGCAGAAGTTGCTCAAGTCATTTGTCCTCCTGCCGATTTTGAAATGATTCATCAAGACGTCCAATCTATGTACAACCCTCCTGAGGGTAATAAGAATATTATTTTTGAGAAAGTAGATCAGCCTGTGTCAGAGGCAATTTTGAAAGAGCAAGAAGCTCTATTGTCGAAGAAGAGATTCAGAGAACAGGCAGAGTTAAGGCCTGATTTTGAATAGTGGAGCCCAACTTCTAGAAATATCATATTAACTGCTTGGAAAGCTACAAAGGACAATATCCTAGAAAGGGGCAAATGGTACTCTGACCAAGAATGGAGAAAACATGAAGCCAGGCAAGAGGCTATTGTATAGAACAGAAGAAAGGCTAAACTTGGGAAGCTACCTCCTAATGCACAGTAGCCTAACAAGTATTTCCCTAAGCCTTATTATTATTTTGAAAGACAAAAGATAAGGGCTGAAGAGCTAAAAAGGAAAGATCTTAAGGGAAAGAAGCCTGCTGATGACACTAATGCTCCAGTTCAAGCCAAGATTCAATGAGGCAAGGGCATTGTCATCAAGGAGCCAGAGCAGCCATAGAATAAAATTTTCTTAAGTTTACAACTTTGTAATCTTTTGTGCTAAAATTCATGTAAACTTTTGATTAAAGAAACTATTGGTAGTTGTAACAAAACAATGTTTAATGTCCAATCTGTTACATTGTTATTCTGTGAAAATTGTTTATACATGTTTTGTTTAGTATTTACCCTGTCATATAATGCTGTTATATATCATATTGTGCATTTGTTATGTATGGTGTATATCATTGACTAAGGGTTATGACTTCTCTAAATAGGGGGAGATTGTTGGGTACAGTGGAAAATGTGTACCAGATTTGAAGAAGCCTCACCCTACTCAATGATATACATCAAGATGTATTTGATGTGTTTTGAGTTTATATGTGCAGGTTAAGTAATTGCAGGAAATGTAGAAAATTTCTAAGTCCATGTGTCGACACCTAGAGAAGTAGTGTCGACACTTATGAAGGCTTGTATCGACATTAGAGAAAAGCTGTGTCAACACTTAGAGTAAATTGTGTCGACACCAGGAAAGGTATAGTCGACACCATAAGAAATGTGTCAACACATACATGCAGTGTCGACACACTGTGAAGAATTGTCAACATAAATTGTGTCGACACTTAGAGGCAGTGTCGACACCTAGAGAAGCTTAGTCGACATCAAATGTGTCGACACCAAGAGGCAGTGTCGACACACAGAAGTATTTGTCAACATCAACTGTGTCGACACATAGGACTTGTCTCGACACACAGCAAAGCTTCAACAAAGTAAAAGTAAATAAGTACTTGTGTCGACATAAAGGAGATGTGTCGACACTCAGCAAGTATCAACAACAAAAGAAGTTGTGTCGACACAAAGGAGATGTGTCGACTCACAGCAGAATTTCAACTAAGTTTTAAAGAAGAAGTACTTGTGTCGACACACTCAATCAGTGTCGACATATTGAACAGAAGCAGTGTCGAGAAGCTGTCATAACAATAGAAGGAGTTGTGTCGACACCACTTAGGCTAGTGTCGACACTTAGTACATTTGTGTCGACACTTAGTCTATTTGTGTCGACACATAATGAAGATCATTCTCGACACTTCCAGACATAGACAGTGATTTCAAGAAGTGACTGGATGACTTGACAGCTGTCATTTCAACCGGTCTACCATAACTGTCAAAGATATCAGAAGTTCGTTAGAAATCGGATCATCCGGTTACCATGGAGGAAGACTATATAAAGGCTTTCTCCTTCAACAGAAAGTAAGAACTAGAGAAGACAATCAATCATTGTAGAATACAGATCCAGAGAAAACTGTAAATCAGTATTTTGAAGAAACTTCAGATTTACTTGGAGAGAGAGAACTCCAGTAATTGAAATCAAGAAAGAGACTTGTTTAATCAAATCTCTTAAGAAGCAGGTTCTGAACCAGACTGCAAAGAAGGATCTATATTTAATTCTTCATCTTAAGAAGGAAGTTGCCAGTCGGTCTACTTCAAGAAGATCAACTTTTACTGAGTTCAGACTCAAGAACCCTTGAAGAAATCAAAGACAAAGTTGATCTCAGAAATCGGTTCTATCAAGAACAGATCAAGAAGGTTTCCCTCTTCATTCTCTCAAACAGAGTGGTAACCTAAAACCATTTATTATCTTTTTGTAGGATCCTAAGGGATCTGAGTTGTATGCCTAAATTTATAAAGGCTGAGGTAGGGCTTTTGAGCCTGAGTGTAGGAGAATCTATTCTCTAAGTGTAGGTCTTGTTGAAGACTGAGTGGTAGGACTTTGTTCCTGAGTTGTAGGAGACTGTGTTCTCTGAGTGTAGGCCTTGGTGAAGGCTGAGGTGGGGTAGTTTACCTGAGTTGTAGGAGTGGAGACACTCTGAGTTATAGGAACCTGTTCGGGGTTCTTAGCTGTAAGATCTGAGGATCTGAGGAGAAGTGTAGAAGTTAGGCCAAATCTAGTACACTGCTAGATAGGCGAAGGGGGAAAGTGGATGTACCCAGACCTTGGGTAACCACTATAAACACTGTGTGCACTCTATGTATGATAATCTCTGTGATTGATGTGCTGTGTGATAGTTAAATTTACAATTTCTGCTAAGTAACTGAACAGAATATCTGCCTTAGAATCAAAAGAAAAATTACACCTATTCACCCCCCCCCTCTAGGTAGTTAGACACTATTTCTTTAAAAACGCTTCCCCGGCCGGGCTCAATTGAGCCCGATTTCTATCCCTACTGATTGCTACGATCTACCCATAGAGAGCGAAGAAGGGGAGGACCTTGCTTGCGGTCTAGAGACGAGTCGATCGTCAGGAAGCCATTAGTGGAGGAGATGTCGCCGGCGCTCTACAACAGCACTATGAAGTTGATTGTCTCCTTCAGGCAAGATGTGGAACCGAAAGCCTAGAGCCTAGGGAAGATTTTAAGAGAATCAAAAGAGGGAGGGGAGGGGTCTTGCTGGTTGTGGTTATTAATGGCCTCTTAAGGTGGCTCTTGGCCATGGTGTACGGGGGGTGAATCTGGGCTCAATCGAGCCGGGAAACAGCTAGAAATTACTCCTCTTCCCCAAAGGAGTTGAATCCAGCCATTTAGAGGTGGAGGGAAGGGCCAATGCTTCAATGGCCATTAATGGCCATTGAAGGCATATTTCGGCCATGGCATGGTGGCACTGTTCCAGCCATGAACAACCTCCAAATTGGCCCCCTGGTATTCCTGAAGTGAGTGTGGAGCTAGATCAGCCAATGAGGAACGACCTTTGGCCTCCATGGCCAAGAATGGTGTTGGGTACATTGGTTCAAATGTAACTGATTTGAAGAAGCCTCACCCAACTCAATGATATACATCAAAATGTATTTGATGTGTTTTGAGTTTACTTGTGCAGGCTAAGTATTTGCAGGAAAGAAGAAAAAGTTTCTAAGTCCATGTGTCGACACCCAGAGGGAAAGTGTCGACACTTAAGAAGACTTGTGTCGACACCCAGGCAAGCAGTGTCGACACTTGGTGTCATTGTGTCGACACCAGGGATGTTGAGTCGACACCAGACAGAAAGTGTCGACACAAGAAGCTGTTTCGACACTCAGTGAAGAAAAGACAGTGAAGCTGTGTCGACACTTAGCAGTTGTGTCGACACCCAGAAAAATTGTGTCTACATAAGTAAGTGTCGACACTTGGAGGCTGTGTCGACACTCAGCAAAAGTCTGCAGAGACTAAGTACAAGTGTCGACACCCAGAACAATGTGTCGACACTCAGCAGAAGAGTCAACACTTGAAGTAAGTGTCGACACCCAGAACAATGTGCCGACACTCAGCAGAAGAGTCAACACTTGAAGTAAGTGTCGACACCCAGAACAATGTGTCGACACTCAGCAGAAGAGTCAACACTTGAAGAAAGTGTCGACACCCAAAACAATGTGTCGACACTCAACTGAAGACTCAACACTTGAAGAAAGTGTCGACACAAGGAGCTGTGTCGACACTTAGCAAAGATCAGCAAAGTTCAACAAAATATTCTAAGTACAAGTGTCGACACTAAGGGAATGTGTCGACACTCAGCGAGAGTCTCGACAGAAGAAGAAAGTGTCGACACCCAGAGCAATGTGTCGACACTCAACAAGAATCAATACTGAAGATATGTGTCGACACCAAGAAGCAGTGTCGACACTTAACAGATTCAACACATGAAGATGTGTCGACACAAAGGTGTTGTGTCGACACTTAGAAGAATTCAGCAAAATTCTGAATAACAAGTACTTGTGTTGACACTAAATTTCAGTGTCGACACATGAAGAAGAGGTAGTGTCGAGATACAAAATCTACAATACAAGGAGTTGTGTCGACACCTTGTAGACTAGTGTCGACACTTAGACAACTTGTGTCGACACTTGGTCTATAAGTGTCGAACACTTAAAGACAGAAAGTCTCGACACTTAAAGACAGTTACAGAATTTTCAAGAACTGACTGGATGACTTGACAGCTGTCATTCCAGCCGGTCTACAGCACCTGTCAGAGTTGTCAGAATTCAGTTATGGACCGGACCAGCCGGTTACCATGAAGAAGGCCTATAAATAGGCTTGTACAGTCTACAGAAAGAGTGGTTGAGACAGATCAAGTGGCTGTTCAGACAAGCAATACAAAGAAGATCTAGCTATCAAGTGAAGATCTAAGAAGTTGGAGAGAGAGAGCTCCATCCAAGAAATCAGTCGTTGGTACTAGGCTGAGAAGAAGGGTTCAGATTTATTCTGGATCTTAAGTAGCAGAGATCAAGGATCAACTGCAGAAGAAGTCAATCTTATTGAGTTCTACTTTCAAGAAGTTTTGAAGAAAGCTAAGTCAGATTGATTTCAGCTGAGTTCTTCCAAGAACTCATCAAGAAACTCACAACTCTTCTCTCCCTTTTCTCTGAGTTGTTCAGTCACAATTATTGTATTCATTTTATCTTGTAGGATCCTTTGGATCTGAGTCTTGTAAGCCTGCAATTATAAAGGCTGAGTGTAGGGCTTGAGTGCTTGAGTGTAGGAGATTGAAATCTCTGAGTGTTGGCCTTGGTGGCTGAGTGTAGGCCTTGGTGGCTGAGTGTAGGCCTTAGTGGCTGAGTGTAGGTTTTTGTGACTGAGTGTAGGCTTTGTGGAAAAGTTGAGTTGTAGGGCCTTGGGCCTGAGGTGTAGGAGCCTATTTTGGGTTCTGAGTTAGTGGAGAAGTTTAGCCGAATCTAGTACACTGCTAGATAGGCGAAGGGGGAAAGTGGATGTACCCAAAGCTTGGGGAACTACTATAAAACTCTATGTCTTCTGTGTGCTGTGGTTTGCTGTGAATGCTGTGTGATTGCTGTCAAATAGTAGATAGAAATCTGTGTTAAATACTAATTGCTGCCATAAAAAGTTAAAAAGAATTTGGTCACCTATTCACCCCCCCCCCTAGGTGTTTAGATACTATATCTTTCAAGTGGTATCAGAGCCAGGTTACTCAAAAAGGGACATAACTGTCTGAGTAGATCCTGTTGGCAGATCCAGTCTAAGTGAATTACAGAATCAAGAACATCAAGAACCATGGGTTCCACTGAAAATCACAAGGAATTGGGATTCATGAAGCTACCTATATGTAGGAAGGAAATCTTTGGGATCTGGAAGGAAAGCGTGAGACTCTTTATGGAAGCTTCAGACCCTAGGATTTATATCACAGTAAAGGAAGGGCCATATGTGCCCATGAAGGTGTCAGTATTAGATGCAAATCAGAGAACCCCTAAGGATTTCTCTGAAATGACAAAGGATGAGATTGTTCTAGCCACCATGGACAAAAGGGCTCAAAACATGATGGTGAGTGCCATAGATGATGCAACTTTTCAGAATCTAATACACTATAAAACAACCAAAGAGATGTGGGATACTCTTATTGTGTATATGGAGGGTTCTGAAGAAGTAAGGCAAGACAGAAAATCCTTGCTAAATCAAGAGTATGAAAGTTTTAGACAAGGAAAGGGTGATAGCATAACTGAGTGCTATAAGAAGTTCTACAGGATTGTGAATGAACTCATGTCCTATGGCAGAGAGTTCAGTAATTATGAACTGAATGACAAGTTTCTAAGTTCCCTAACAAAAGATTGAGACATCAAGATCTGTGCCATTAGAGAAATGGCTAAGTTGGCAAAAATTCCTCCACCTACACTGTTTGGCAAACTGTTATCTTATGAAATGCAGTTGACAGTGAGGAAAGAAGAGGAGAAATCAACAAGAAGTGAACATAAGGAAAGGACAGTGGCCTTCAAATCAGAAGCCCCCAGAAAGTACAGGAGTAAGTCACCAACTCCACCTCCAAAGGTAGTTGAATCTGAGTCAGATGAGTCAGTCAGCACAAAGTCTGAAAGCAGTGAAAGTGATGAGGACTTTGCTGCCTTCACATGACATTTTCAGAAATTCTTAAAGAAGAAACAGTGGAGGACAAGGCCTTCTACATCACAGGGAAAGGAAGACTCTTATCAGAAAAAGAAGTCTTCAAAGAAAGACAGGAAAAAGTCCAAGTCTAGCAAAGCTACACTATCAAAATTTGTGTGTTATTGCTGCAATAGATAAGGACATGTCATTGCAGACTGTCCATAGAAGAGGAAGGAGTCTAGTGACAAGAAAAGGACTCAATACAAGGGCAAGAAGGAGAAGTCTTTTGTTGCCAAAAAGGACAAGACCCTGTCAGATATCTCTTCTTCAGAAACTGAGTCAGATGCTGAGGCATATATAGGGTTGTTTGCTGAGGAAGAAGAAGAAGAGTTCATGCAGATTATGAATTCTATATATGAACAAGAAGACTGTCAGTGCCAAGGACTGATGGTATTGACTGAAAATGACAAAATCCTGGAGCAGCCAGGACCTAGTAAGGTACAAAGTTCAACTTTAAGTTCAGTTTCTTGTGCCAGTATAGAATCAGATTCATCCTCATCAAATGATGAGAGTGCATCTGAGTCTGAAGAAGATATTCATCAGTTGATAGATGAATATAGAGTTCTGTTGCAAGCTTATAAGAAGAGCAAGTCCCTAGCCAAAATTCAGGCAAAGAAAATTGCTATTCTCAAAGCTGCTGCAATTGATTTTGAGAAGTTGTTTGATCAAAAACTAAATGAGATAGCCAGATTGAAGCACATAACTGTGATTCAAATGGGAACTATATCATTTAAGAATGATCAAATCAAGAGTCTGGAGATTAATCTTCAGAAGGAGAAGGACTTAGTTGCTAGGCTTTCTAAACCAAAGTCTGTTTTACCCATAATTAATGAATTTATTCATCACAAAGGTAAAGCTGGACTATGGTTTACTAGACCTGCAAGGACTGTTCAGTCCAAGTCCAAGTCCAAGGGCAAAGCCCCAACACTCAACAAGCCAGCTGTGGATAAAACAGCAAAGACAGTACCTAAGCAAAGGTACAATAAGTTTGAGTGTTGGTGCTGTGGCAAGGTTGGCCACTATGCAATGGACTGTTGGCACAATGCTAGTGCCAAAGTGAGTAGCAAACTGCCTGTTGGAAAACCAGTAGGTAGCCATGTCAGGATGCAAACTAACAAGTACCAAGGACCCAAGAATTCTTTGGGTTCTAAGGTTCATTAATCTATTTTGCAGGTTAGTCCAAGTGGCCATGCCCCTATATGGTACTTGGACAGTGGATGTTCCAGACATATGACTGGAACAAGGGAATTTCTAAAGGACTACACTTCAATCAAAGATGGTCCTAAAGTCACCTTTGATGGTTCTGAAAAAGGAATCAACAAAGGGTTTGGTAACATTTCTAGTAACTTAGTTACCATTACTCAAGTGGCTTATGTTAAAGATTTGAAACACAACCTAATTAGTATAAGTCAATTAAGTGATGTAGGATATGACATCTCATTTGTTAAAGTTGGTTGTCATATCAAGAGGTCAAATGATCAAGAGATCATTTTGACAGGCTATAGAAAAAGAAATGTCTACTGCTTAGACAATATGTGTGAGACCAATGGTTCTCAAGTGTGTCATGTAGCTAATGAGAAAGTCTCTCATTGTGTCAAATGGCACAAGAGGCTAGCCCATCTAAACTACAAGACAATTGGCAAACTCTTTAGCAAAGAGTTAGTGAGGAATGGTCCTCAAGTTAAGTGTGTTAAAGATGGTATTTGTTCAGCTTGTCAAAAGGGCAAGCAGACTAGATCCACCTTTAGAAGCATAGAAAACAAAGATGCTGTGAGTTGTTTATACCTCTTGCATATGGATCTCTTTGGTCCAATACCAGTTCACAGCCTAGGTAGAAAGATCTATACCTTTGTAGTTGTAGATGACTACTCAAGGTTTTCCTGGGTGTTCTTCTTAAGACAGAAATCTGAAACACCTAGTGTCTTCTATAGCTTTGTCAAGCAAATTCAGAATGAACTAGACAGTACAGTGGTCAAGATTAGAAGTGACCATGGTACTGAATTTCAGTCTGAGAGTATGGCAAAACTATGTGAAGACTTTGGGATCTTTCAAGAGTTTTCTTCACCTAGAACACCTCAGCAAAATGACATTGCTGAGAGGAAGAATAGAACCTTGATTGAGGCAGGTAGAACCCTATTAAGTGATACATCACTACCAGAATATTTCTGGGCTGAAGCAGTTAATACTGCATGCCATGTTATTAATAGGGCTACCATTACTAAAGGCCTCAACAAGACCCCCTATGAGGTTGTGAAAGGCAGAAAACCAAACCTATCCTACTTCAGGATCTTTGGTTGTAAGTGCTTCATACTTAACAATGGAAAGTCTTACTTGACTAAGTTTGCTGCCAAGTCCCAAGAGGGAATTTTTGTTGGGTACAGCAACAACAGTAAGGCTTATAGAGTCTACAACTTGTCTACACAAGTTGTAGAAGAATCTATACATGTAGTATTTGATGAGACTAAACTTATTAATAATGAGTTGTCTAGTAGTGTATATAGCTCCACAGGTATAACAAAGAAGTTGGACAAGCTTACTATAGAAGAAGAACCTACTGCAAGACAGCAAGTAGAAGATAGTGGCTGCTGTCCAGGGGGAGTACTACATGTACCTAGTGCAGAAGAAGTACAAGGAGTGCAGCAAGATGAAGGAACTGAAGAGGTTCAACCAGAAGTCAGGATGCCTCTAGCCAATAGGCATCTTAGAGATCATCCAGTAGAGCAGATCATTGGTGATCCAAGACAAGGGGTACAAACAAGGAGCAGAAATCTGAATGCAGCAATCTACTCCAGTTTTCTATCTCAAGTTGAACCAAAGAAGTTTGAAGAAGCCATTCTAGATCCACAATGGACTGAAGCAATGCAAGAAGAGCTGAATCAGTTCAAGAGGTGCAAGGTCTGGGAACTTGTTCCTAAACCTAAAGACAACAATATAATAGGAACCAAGTGGATCTACAAGAATAAGATGGATGAACAAGGAGTCATCATTAAGAACAAAGCAAGATTGGTTGCTAAAGGATATAGGCAGGAAGAAGGTATTGATTTTGATCAAACCTTTGCTCTAGTAGCCAGACTGGAAGCCATAAGAATGTTCCTGGCCTATGCAACCTTTCAAGGATTCAAAGTTTACCAAATGGATGTCAAGTCAGCATTTCTAAATGGTAATCTTAAAGAAGAAGTCTATGTGGAACAACCCTCAGGTTTTGTTGATTCAACTCTACCTAATCATGTCTATAGACTTAGGAAAGCTTTATATGGGTTAAAGCAAGCCCCTAGGGCTTGGTATGAAACCCTGTCTAGTTTCCTCATTGAGAATAAGTTCACAAGGGGGAAAATAGACAAGACTCTATTCCTTAGGGAATCTAGAGGCAAAGTAATACTAGTCCAAATATATGTAGATGACATTATATTTGGGTCTACTGAAAGTAGCCTTTGCAAAAAGTTTGCAAAGCTAATGCAAGGTCAATTTGAGATGAGTAGTATGGGAGAGCTAAAGTTCTTCTTGGGTCTCCAAGTAAGACAGACTGAGAGTGGTTTCTCCATATGCCAGTCCAAGTTCACCCTAGAACTCATAAGGAAGTATGATATGGATTCATCCAGCACTATGAAGACTCCTATGGGGTCAAGTATGTCTCTTAGCAAGGATGATGCAGGGAAGCCTGTAGATGAAACCTTGTATAGAGGGATAGTTGGCTCCCTATTATACTTGACTGCAAGTAGACCAGATATCATGTATGCTACATATGTCTGTGCAAGGTATCAAGCCTGCCCTAAAGAGTCTCATTTGACTGCAGTCAAAAGGATATTGAGATATCTAAAGGGCACTCCTTATCTAGGCATCTAGTACCCTAGGAATGGCGATTTTGATCTAACAGGTTATTCAGATGCAGACTTTGCAGGATGCAAAGAAGACAGAAAAAGCACTTCTGGAACCTGTCAATTCCTAGGTGTAAGATTGATTTCTTGGAGTAGCAAAAAGCAAACAAGTGTGGCTATCTCCACTGCAGAATCAGAATATGTGGCTGCAGGAAGTTGTTGTGCTCAACTTCTGTGGATACAACATCAGCTTGAGGACTATGGATTTCAGGTAAGTAGAACTCCACTCTTCTGTGATTCTACAAGTGCTATTTCAATTGCACATAACCCTGTATCACATAGTAGAACTAAACATATTGAGATAAAATATCATTTTCTTAGGGAGCATGTAGAGAAACAGGATATTTTACTAGAATATGTTAAAACTGATAATCAACTAGCTGATATGTATACTAAGCCCCTAGAAGAAGCTAAGTTCAATAGGTTTAAAATTGAACTAGGAATGATAAACTTAGAGTAAGTTTATAAAATTAGAAATGGCTAAGTAAAAAGGTGTCGACACACAGAGATCTCTGTGTCGACACAGAATAGTGGTGTCGACACTTCAGGAAAAAGGTGTCGACACATCTAGGAAGTTGGTATGAACACTTCAGAATATTAGTGTCGACACATGACAAGTTGGTGTCGACACAACCAAGGTGGTGTCGACACATAGTGTTTACTCAGAATTATCTAAGTAAAGTCTCGACTATATGTCGAGTTAAGTGGTGTCGACACATATTATCTGTTGACTAAACTTGTGTCGACACATAGGTGTCGAGACATTATAAGTCTGTGTCGACACTTATTACCAGTGTCGACACAATTTAAGTCAGCAGCCCGCCTTTTCATCTTCAAAACCTAGAAAGGTATAAATAGGATTTTGCCCTTATTTGTCGACACGCTTTCAAAAGTTTCGAGACCAAACTACTGTGTCGACACCTCTCTTCTCTCAAGACAAATTCTTCAAACCCTAATGGCGCCAAAGTTTGAGGAGAACGTCAATGAGGGTTATGAACTGGTGCGCGATGCATTTGTTGATGCAGACCCGGAGATCAAGAACGTTATAACCCTAGTTGCAGACTCGGGATTAGAATTTCTAGTTTCTGAGCCTACAAAGATCTGGAAAAAGGAAGTCTTGGAATTCCTAAATGGAGCTAAGATAGATGAAACTGGATTCAAGATCATATCCAGGGTTCATGGTGAGAAGGTGAAGGTTTCACCTAAAAGTCTGAGGAAAATATTACAGTTACCAAGAACAAAAGAAAAAGATGAGGTTACTGCTTCAAAGACCAGGGAAGCTCTAACATGGTGTGGTCTAGATTCTAAGATGAAAATTGGCTCTGTTTTTAATAGAAAGGGCATGAACAGCCAAGGGAAATTTCTGTCTGAGATTGTTGGCAAAGTAATTCTCAGTAAGCCAGGAGGGCATGATAGGGTATCTACCTCTATGTTTAGTATTATGACAAGGATCATCTTCACTTTGCAAACAGATTGGTCTGTGATAGTTCTTGAGACGATAAAGGAAAGCTTGAAGAAGCCCAACTTGGGCAGGATTATAAGTCTATACCTTGCTGGAAGTATTCCAGAGGTTATGCACCAAGCTGCTGGTACAAAAATCAATCATATGAGGAAGATGGATTTAAGGATATTCTCCAGATGGGACAGGGTGTTGACTAAGGAGATGCCAACCCCTGAGAAGATCACTTCTGAAAAGGGAACCCCACTCAAGAAGAAGAAGAAGTCTGCCCCAGTGGCACAGGTTTCCACTAGCAGTTCTGAAAGTGAAGAACAAGTGGTCTTCACACCTGATGAGCATGAAGAAGAAATAGTTGAGAAAACTCCAGCTCCTCAAGATGTTGCTGAAATTCAGGGGGAGCTACCTCAAGCTAGCCCCATACACAAGGATCACATCTAGGGGGAGACACTAGTTGTGGAAGAACCCACTCCTCTTGAGAGTGAGCAAGCAACCAACATCATCCTAGAGCAACCACAGACTGCTAGTCAAGTCCCAGATGTTGTCATGGAAGACACATCTGCTGCAGCTCAGTTTGTATCTGATTTAGTGGTAGATGAGCCCAGAATTTCTCCAGCTCATTCTCCACAAGAGTATACCATAGAAGATTTATTTCTAAATCTAGATCAAGCAGATTTTGACAAGGAAACTGCTGCTGCTGAGGGGGAGAATGCTCCAGTTGAGGGGGAGCAAGTGCCAATTGTTGAAGACCCTGCAAGGACAGAACCTGAAAAGCCTCAAGCTGTTGAATAGCTACCTAAGGAGAGGGTAGAGATTGCTAGCTCCTCAGCTTCTAAAGATGAGGAGGCAGCAAGGGCTAAGAAAAGAAAGTTTCAAGTTTTCAGGAGAAGAAGCCAGAGTTACAAGAAGGCTTTACAAACTGTTACTCCACAGCCTATATCACAGCCAGCTCCAACTGTTGATTATAGTGCTTTAATGGTTGCAATGCAAATTAAACTTGATGAGCACAGGCAGGATATTGAGAAGTATGTAGATGAAGGGCAGAAATCTTTGCAATTTGATTTGGCCCAGGATATTAAATCCATAAGATTTGAGATGAATCTCAATAAGAAAGAGATGACTGACTGCTTCCACAATGGTGGGAATGCAGTAGTCTATCTTGCAACTCATCAGGAAAAGATAAAGGCTCAAGTAGATGACATAACACAGAAGCAGGGGTATGTTCTAGAGAATCAAATAAGAATGAATGACAATTTGACACAATCTCACAATGCTATTGTCACAGAAATGAAGAACATTGCTACTGGCCTGACAACTTCTACTGCTACTGCTATGACAGCTTTTGATAAAGCACTGCAAGAGAGATTAACTGATATTACAACTACTATTCAAGACTCTCAGAAGCTGATCTCTGAAAAACTCCAAAGGTTAAGACCTTTCTACAGGGATGGAGTCAATTATCTCAATGCCCAAATCAGATTTCAAAAAGATGACTTAAGGGATCACATAGAAAGAGAAGTCATAAAGGGGGAGAGGGTCTTAGTCAAAGCTGGCTCTGACCATGCAAAATGGGTTTCTAATTCCATCAGAGCCACTCTTGGTTATCCTCCTCTTTGTGATGATGACAATGTAGCAGAATCTGGAATTAACCCTGCCTATCTTGGAGGTGAGCAACCAGAAGTAGCTCAAGTGATCTATCCTCCACCAGATTTTGACATGATCCATGCTGACATACAGTCCATGTATAGCCCACTGGGGTAAGGACAATGTCATAATAGAGAAAGTTGTTCAGCCTGTCTCTGAAGCTTTACAGGAAGCCATCTTGAAGGAGCAAGCTGAAGAATAAACCAGATTATCAAAGAAGAGGTTCAGGGAGCAAGCTGAACAAAGACCTGACTTTGAGCAGTGGAGCCCCACCTCTAGGAACATTATTTTGACTGCCTGGAAAGCTTCCAAAGACAATGTGCATGATAGGAACAAATGGTTTTCTGAAGCTGAATGGAGAAAGCATGAGACTAGGCAGGAGGCTATAGTCCAATACAGGAGAAAGGCCAAGATGGGAAAGCTATCTCCTACTGCTCTGGAGCCTAGCAAGTACTTTCCCAAGCCTTATCATTATTTTGAAAGGCAAAAGATTAAAGCAGAGGAACTTAAGAAGAAAGATCTGAAAGGCAAGAAGCATGCTGATGCTGAAGTTACTGAAGCTCCTGTTCAAGCCAAAGTACAAGCTGGTAAAGGAATAGTGATCAAGGAGCCTGAACAGAAATAGAATTAGAATTTTCTTAAGTTTACTATGTAATCTTTTGATGATAACCATTCTATAAACTTTTGAAATATGTGTATGACAAAGTATTGGAACAATGTGCTGTGTGATAAATTTGCTATGTGTTAAATTTATTTCATAATTGTTCTATGATGCAATCTATGTGTACATGTTTGTTTCATACATGTTTATGTTTGCCCTGCT
Organism: Platanthera guangdongensis; assembly: GCA_039583875.1. Taxonomy (NCBI): domain Eukaryota; kingdom Viridiplantae; phylum Streptophyta; class Magnoliopsida; order Asparagales; family Orchidaceae; genus Platanthera; species Platanthera guangdongensis. Next base: position 118,343,930 of record CM077147.1, on the reverse strand, counting down.
ATATATAATCCTGCTTTACATCATTTTGTAATTTTATTATGAATGGTGTATATCAATGACTAAGGGTTATGACTTCTCCAAATAGGGGGAGATTGTTGGGTACATTGATTCAAATGTACCTGATTTGAAGAAGCCTCACCCAACTCAATGATATACATCAAAATGTATTTGATGTGTTTTGAGTTTACTTGTGCAGGCTAAGTATTTGCAAGAAAGAAGAAAAAGTTTCTAAGTTCATGTGTCGACACCCAGAGGGAAAGTGTCGACACTTAAGAAGACTTGTGTCGACACCCAGGCAAGCAGTGTCGACACTTGGAGTCATTGTGTCGACACCAGGGATGTTGAGTCGACACCAGACAGAAAGTGTCGACACAAGGAGCTGTGTCGACACTCAGTGAAGAAAAGACAGTGAAGCTGTGTCGACACTTAGCAGTTGTGTCGACACCCAGAAAAACTGTGTCTACATAAGTAAGTGTCGACACTTGGAGGCTGTGTCGACACTCAGCAAAAGTCTGCAGAGACTAAGTACAAGTGTCGACACCCAGAACAATGTGTCGACACTCAGCCGAAGAGTCAACACTTGAAGTAAGTGTCGACACCCAGAACAATATGTCGACACTCAGCAGAAGAGTCAACACTTGAAGTAAGTGTCGACACCCATAACAATGTGTCGACACTCAGCAGAAGAGTCAACACTTGAAGAAAGTGTCGACACCCAGAACAATGTGTCGACACTCAGCTGAAGACTCAACACTTGAAGAAAGTGTCGACACAAGGAGCTGTGTTGACACTTAGCAAAGATCAGCAAAGTTCAACAAAATATTCTAAGTACAAGTGTCGACACTAAGGGAATGTGTCGACACACAGCCAGAGTCTCGGCAGAAGAAGAAAGTGTCGACACCCAGAGCAATGTGTCGACACTCAACAAGTATCAACACTGAAGATATGTGTCGACACCAAGAAGCAGTGTCGACACTTAACAGATTCAACACATGAAGATGTGTCGACACAAAGGTGTTGTGTCGACACTTAGAAGAATTCAGCAAAATTCTGAAGAACAAGTACTTGTGTCGACACTAAATTTCAGTGTCGACACATGAAGAAGAAGTAGTGTCGAGATACAAAATCTACAACACAAGGAGTTTTGTCGACACCTTGTAGACTAGTGTCGACACTTAGACAACTTGTGTCGACACTTGGTCTATAAGTGTCGAACACTTAAAGACAGAAAGTCTCGACACTTAAATACAGTTACAGAATTTTCAATAACTGACTGGATGACTTGACAGCTGCCATTCCAGCCGGTCTACAGCACCTATCAGAGTTGTCAGAATTTAGTTATGGACCGGACCAGCCGGTTACCATGAAGAAGGCCTATAAATAGGCTTGTACAGTCTACAGAAAGAGTGGTTGAGACAGATCAAGTGGCTGTTCAGACAAGCAATACAAAGAAGATCTAGCTATCAAGTGAAGATCTAAGAAGTTGGAGAGAGAGAGCTCCATCCAAGAAATCAGTCGTTGGAACTAGGCTGAGAAGAAGGGTTCAGATTTATTCTGGATCTTAAGTAGCAGAGATCAAGGATCAACTGTAGAAGGAGTCAATCTTATTGAGTTCTACTTTCAAGAAGCTTTGAAGAAAGCTAAGTCAGATTGATTTCAGCTGAGTTCTTCCAAGAACTCATCAAGAAACTCACAACTCTTCTCTCTCTTTTCTCTGAGTTGTTGAGTCACAATTATTGTATTCATTTTATCTTGTTGGATCCTTTGGATCTGAGTCTTGTAAGCCTGCAATTATAAAGGCTGAGTGTAGGGCTTGAGTGCCTGAGTGTAGGAGATTGAAATCTCTGAGTGTAGGCCTTGGTGGCTGAGTGTAGGCCTTGGTGGCTGAGTGTAGGCCTTAGTGGCTGAGTGTAGGCCTTTGTGGCTGAGTGTAGGCTTTGTGGAAAAGCTGAGTTGTAGGGCCTTGGGCCTGAGGTGTAGGAGCCTGTTTTGGGTTCTGAGTTAGTGGAGAAGTTTGGCCGAATCTAGTACACTGCTAGATAGGCGAAGGGGGAAAGTAGATGTACCCAAAGCTTGGGGAACCACTATAAAACTCTGTGTCTTCTGTGTGCTGTGGTTTGCTGTGAATGTTGTGTGATTGCTGTGAAATAGTAGATAGAAATCTGTGTTAAATACTGATTGCTGCCATAAAAAGTTAAAAAGAATTTGGTCACCTATTCACCCCCCCTCTAGGTGTTTAGGTACTATATCTTTCAAATGGCACCCTTTCACCTTTCTCTCTCTCCTCCATTAAAGTGAGGTTGAGGTTTTCTCTCTCCTAGTAATCTAGTTTGAGCATGCTGACCACTCCAGCTTATTGGCGGCGCACTCACTATTAATTTTCATGGAAATAAGGTTAGCCCAAATGGAAAGAGGGCTTGAGCTTGGGTTAGCCCTTTTGAGCTAGATTTGACCTAACCTTGACAAGGGTTGACCTAGGTCAAATTGACTTTTCTGTTACCATCATTGGATCCTTGGTGACCTATTGGGCTCCCCTAGGGTCTAGGTAGGGATGGGTAGGGTTGACATGGCACTTTGGAGGTCACCTGCCCTTAGGAAGGGTACTTTGCCCAAATTAAGGGTAGGGTTGACTTTGGTCAACCTAAACTCTTTGGTTAACCCCAATGGGATTTGGTGGACCATTGAGCTCACCTTATGGTTAGTTGGGCATGGGTGGAGTCCACTTGGCTTAGAGGATGGCCAATTGACCCTAAGTAGGCTAGTTTGACCCATTTAGGGATAGAGTTGACTTTGGTCAACTTAACCACTTTGACTACCCTAAATGGGCCCTTAGTGACCCATTGACCCCAATTTAGGTCTAGGAAGACCCTGGTAGGGTCAGTTGGGCTTTTACTAGGGCACACTGCCTTTAGATAGGGCACCTTGCCCAATTTAGGCCTAGAGTGGTTCTAGGTCAACTTCGCCACCCTGAGTGGACTCCAATGGACCCTTTGGGCTCAAATAAACCTTACATTGGATTGGTGAGGCCATGGTGGGGTCTTGAAGTCTTGTTGAAGCCCCATGATCATCTTATACCAGTGTTCATAAATCTACTATTTGCAGACCATAGTGGTCTCACCTACATTCCTAGGTTCACCTGGCCTTCTTGGGCTTCCTAGGGTTTTGTCATGACCTAGTCATGACAAAACCACTCCTAGGGGTCTAGTTGTTTGAGGGATGTTACAAATCCCAATATATAAACAAAAAATTTCATCCTCGAAATTCTAGTTAGTCCTACGGGGTTTCAAATATGAAAGGAAAATTGTAACATCCCGAGAGGTTGTGAGTAATACCAGACCGAAAAGCTCTGGGTATCTCTGTTGCATCAAGTCCTGAGGCTCCCATGTGTGCTCCTCTCGCCCGTGATTCCTCCACAGTTCCTTGACCAACGGAACCTTCTTGCGGTGCAAGACTCGTATTCCCCTATCGTCGATCCGGACCGGTTGCAGGTGAATTGACCGATCAGATGCTACCGGCCAATCCGTGGCTGTAACCTGTTGCTCCGGGCATAGTAGAGCCCTCCTAAGAGAGGATACATGGAACACGTCATACAGGTTCGCCTGCTCCAACGGTAGTTCCAGCTTGTATGCCAAGGGATAGATCCGCTCTCGGATCCTATAAGGCCCAATATATCTTGGGATGAGCTTCTTATTTTGACCGCGCACCCGTGAAACCCCATGCATTGGTCGAATGTTCAAGAATAACTGGTCCCCCACCTGGAACTCCACCTGACGATGTCGAGCGTCGTAATACTTACCCTGTCGGCTCTGTGCCTCTAGCATCCTATCTCGTATCAATCTCACCTGAGCCTCGGTGTCCTCGACAAACTCCGAACCCAAAGCCTTCAGATCATCGTCCTATATCCATGACAGGGAGTCCTACACCTCCATCCGTATAGGGCCTCATAAGGAGCCAACCTTATTCTGGACCGGTAGCTGCTATTATATGAGAACTCGATCAGTGGCAACAGCTTCTCCCAGGGCTCACCGCAATCCAATATGCAAATTCGCAGCAGATCTTCCAAGGTCCGATTAGTGCATTCTATCTTCCTATCAGTCTGGGGATGAAACGCTGCACTGAATGTCAGCCGAGTGCCCAAGTAAGTCTTTACTGATCTCCACTCCATGGACGTAAACCGTCCATCCCAACCGATACAATCATCCTGGGTACGTCATGATAACGGACGAACTACTCCATAAATTTTCGAACCAGCACACCAACCGAGTCGTCCCTTCTGATCGGAATAAATCTGGCTACCTTCGTCAGCCGGTCAATGATCACCCAGATCTAATCGTTCCCCGTCCGCGATCGGGGAAGCCCATGTATGAAGTCCATCAAGATATCATCGAACTTCCACTCCGACACTAGGAGTGGCTGCAACAATCCTGCGGGGTTTCTGCATCCTGCCTTCACCAGCTGGCATGCCTCGCAATGGGTCACGAAGTAGGTGATATCCTTCTTCATGTCTGGCCAGTACATGGTCTTCTTCAGGTTCGCAGTCATCTTCATAACTCCCAGGTGTACTGAATACTGACTGCAATGAACCTCTCTCATGATATCTTCCCGGACCTGGCCTCCCTCTGGTATGTAAATCCGTCCTCTAAAACACACCAGACCATCCCTCAGCGAGTAATCTCCAGCAGTGCCTGTTTCTAAGGCCCGAAATATCTGCTCTAGTTGGGCATCCTGCCTCTGCCCATCTCTGACTCGGTCTCGAATATCATCTAGGGAAATCAACGATGCTAGGTACTCCCGGTACAGCTCAAGGTGATCCTCGGACACCAAGGATATCTGCATTTTCTCTGACATCTGGACCAAATCCAAGGCCATCAATTGCGTTCCAGCTCCAGGGTTTGCAGCCTTCCGGCTCAGCGCATCTGCCACCACATTCGCCTTCCCTGGGTGGTAGTGCATCTCGTACTAGTAATCTGCTAGAAACTCCACCCATCGTCTCTGCCTAATGTTCAGCTCTTTCTGCGTGTCCACATACCTCAAGTTCTTATGATCGGAGTAAATGTCGCAGTGGACACCATACAGATAGTCTCACCAGACTTTCAGGGCAAATATGACCGCTCCCATCTCTAAGTCATGAACTGGGTAGTTCTGCTCATGCTTCTTCAATTGTTGAGAAGCGTATGCTATCAAATGACCATTCTACATCAGCACCGCACCCATGCCCTCATAGGAAGCGTCAGTGTAGACCTAGAATCCTTCTTTCCCCAAAGGGAGGGAAAGTATAGGATTCGAGGTGAGTCGATCCTTCAGCTCCTGAAAATCCACCTCGCACTGCGTGGTCCAGACAAAGGGCACATACTTCCTCGCCAGGGATGTGAGTGGAAGGGAAATACGAGAAAACCCCTCCATGAACTTCCGGCAATACGAGCAAATATGCTCGCTCCCATCTCTAAGTCATGAACTGGGTAGTTCTGCTCAGCTCGACGAAATTATAGATAATTCTCTAAGATGAGCTCGACAAACTTGAATCTTAGCTCGACGAATTCAAGAGTATACTTCAACATTCCAAGTCCAAAATTCTTCACTTAACTCCAGTCGACAAACTTAGTTCTCAGGTCGACGAACTTAGTTCTCAGGTCGGCAATCTCTGGGTATTCTACTTCAACATCTTATTCCAGAAACATCTAAGTATTCTAAGTCCAAGATCACACTCCAGTCAACGAACCCACCTTCTCAGCTCGACGAACTTAGACCACAGTCTTGGCAAGATTTATCAAGTAACAGTTAGAAGCTCTCAGCTCGACGAAACTAGTTCTCAGGTCGACGAACCTAGTTCTGAGGTCGATGATTTCTGGACAAGTTACTTCAACAGTCTTAAGTCCAAGTAACATAGAATTCTGAACTCCAGTCGACGAAGTTATATTCTCAACTCGACGAACTTGATACACAGAGTTGGCAAAGGTTTTAGAGAAAGCAGTTGTCTGTCCTCAGGTCGACGATCTTGGATCTCAGCACGATGAACAATTATTATCTGGTCGACGAACTTAGATTCTTAGCTCGATGAACTCTAGATCCAGGTCGACAAATTCTGCTCAACAATTTCTGTGAAGTTCCAGACTTAGAAATTTTCCTCCCTCTGTCACTTTTCCATTGCATTAATTCCTAAGTAATTAATGCTTAAATATTCTCTGAATATTACCGTTAGAAACAAGCATTGATTACGGTCTTCATCAGGATTATTGCTTGCCGCTTTTCCATGAGACAGTTGGGGAAACCAATCAATGCAAATATTCTCCAGGCTGTCAGAAATCAATGCAGAAAGGAATTTAAATTTCAAAAGGAAATTTATATGTAAAATATAAAAGGGATTTTCTTTCTCTTCCTGTGCAGTAGTCAGAAAAATACACTGAATGCGGATCTTTTTCTTCCCTCTCGACAGCACACTGAGAAATAAGAGAGAGAGAGAGATACTTACAGAGAATACAGAACACAGTGATATAGAGAAACAAGCCCTAGACCAGAAAAAGAACATTAAGGTGAAGAAGAAGAATAACAAACATTCAAATCAAGAGTGTTCTTTTGTCTTCATTCCAGGATTCTTCAAAGGACAGCAAACATTCTATCTGTCAAGAAGTTCCTGGAGTTCTTCTGGTCAAAGCAGAAGTTTGAAGACCTATCACCCTACAGCAATGCTCCAACTTCTGAACCATTCTTTATCTCAGGGGGAGCCCTTGTTAACACCAAAATCCACTAGAGTCTTCTCAGTTGTATTTGAGAAAGAGAAGACATAATCACTCTCTCATCCCCCACTGTATAAAGGGTTCTTAACTCCCTTCAAACATTATTCCTGGTTGCAAGACACCTGACCAAAAGATTTGAGGATTGGTTTTTGAGCAACTGATTAAAAGCTCATTGGTGGCAGTCACCTGATCAAAAACCTAAGTGGATTCCTACCAGGGTGGTAGAAGAGTGGATGTACCCAGATTGGGGAACCACTATAAAATTCTTGTGTTGTTCGGGTTTCTCTTTTCTTTTGTTCTTGTTGTGGCTGTGCTAGATAGGCTGATGTGTTTTTGTTCTTAATTTAATTTTTGCAGCACTAGTAATAGATTGAATTAATTAGCAAAAATTTTATAAACCCTAAATACTCTATTCACCCCCCCCCCCCTCTAGAGTATTTCAGATCTAACCCTTACATTCAATTGGCATCAGAGCTAGTTTCCTTTTGTTGTACAAGTTAACCCCTTGAACCAAAAGATCTTGTGTTAGATCTGAGTTTTATTTCTATTAGATTTATATTCACAGCATGACACAGAACAAGGACTATGCAAGCACCAAGCCTCCAGTATGCAACCTAAATAGGTTTGCCATCTAGAAGGCAAGAATAAAATTATATATGAATTCTATTGATGAGGATATCTACAATTCCATCTTGACAGGTCCTCCTCAAGCTACTGCATCTACATCTACAGCAGCTTCAAGCACAAATGCAGTTCCACCACCTGAGTGGACTGAAGCCTAGAAGAAAGCTAAAGTTGATAATGCCAAAGCCATGAATATTCTGGCCCAAATAATGTCAGATGATGTCTTCCAGAAAGTGGCTGAATGCACATCTGCCAAGGCCATTTGGGATTCCCTTAATCAAATGGTTGTTGGATCTGCTGATGAAAGGAAGGATAGAAGATACAATCTCATATCATAATATGAGAACTTCAAGAAGGAGGAAGTAGAATCAGTTGCAGATATGTACAATAGGCTGAGCTCAATCATCAATGAGCTAAAGACATTGGACAAGGACATCACCCTCACTGAGGTGAATGACAAAATCCTCATATGCTTCCCAATCTCATGGGATTCAAGGATCTGGCCAATCAAGGATGTCAGGATCCTAACTGGGATTTCCACAAAATCTCTTTTAGGAAGGCTAAAGTCTTATGAGCAGCTCATCAAATCCAGAGAAGCAGCTTAGCAGAGAACACCTCCACCAGCAAGGAAGGAGCACAACATGTCTTTTAAAGCTGTTGAAGAAATTGAAGCCTCAACTGTGAATGAAGAGCTGATGAGTCTCTTTGTCAATAGATTCTATAAAATGACAAGGAAGTATTTCAGAAGAAAGTCATCCAGGCAGGATGACAAGCCAAGGTATGACAAAACCCCCAACTAAATAAGTGGTTTGCATTGGCTGCAGGAAACCTGGACACTTAATCTCAGAGAGTTCAGAAAATCAAAAGAAAGAAAAGAGAAGAGAGAAGGATTCTAAAAGACAGTAAAGCAGCAGGACTTCTTCCAGCAAATACAAGAAGAAAGAGAAATGCTTTGTAGCTGAATCCTGGAGTGAAACAGAGGATGAGTCTACATCCTCCAGCTCCAGTGAAGAAGAAGAAGAGGCAAGTGTCAAAGAAGTATGCCTCATGTCCATTGATGCCTCCAGGAGTCAATTAGATGAAGAAGGATCTGACAATGAAGAAGCTTCAGAAACAGAAGCTGATCAGGTACTCTTATCTTTTGACTATAATTCTGATGCTTTTAAAATTGAATATAAAACTATGTGCATTGATTTAATAAATTCTGAAAAAGAAATCAAAGCACTTAAGGAAAAACTAACTAGTCAAGAGATACTGAAATCTGAAAACACCAAGCTAAAAGATGAATTTACTTTAGCTAATGAACAAATTATTCTGTTAAAAACTGAGTTTTGTGAGGCCAAACAACTTGAGGAATCTCTCAATGGGAGAAGCCTTAAGCTGATAGACATTACAAGCACGGTCAATGCCAGACTAGATGGCAAACTGGGCTTGGGTGCTTCATCAAATTTACCCCCCATTCTTAAAAAGAAAATTTTATCAACCCCCATTAAATTTGTTTCAGCTAAGGGCAAAGAAATAATAACCAGTAAACAAATCACAGAAGAAATGCCCAACTTTAAAAATCACAAAAACAGAAACCAAAAGACCTTAGGTAAAAACAAAGTTCAGTAAATTTCGTCGAACTCAGATCGACGAAATGTGGACTGTTCCTCGAACTCAAGTCGACGAACTCTGAACGCAAATTTATATAATAATCATTCATCTCACTGCGATCGACGAACTTTGTATGGTTCGTCGAGCAGAGATCGACGAACTTGGGGCACAGAAAATGACTATGTTCATTCTCCGAGCAGAGATCGACGATCTCATCCCATTTCGTCGAACTCTGGTCGATGAACTCACAACATTTCGTCGAACCTAGGAAGACTTAATAAAAATTATAATAATAATAGCGACCCTAATCAAACTAGAAAACCTTTTAACACTCTTGCTGATTGGATAATACCGCCTAGAAGATATCACCCATTAGGATATAATTCACAACCTGAATATTCTATGATCTCAAGTTTTTCCTATCAGCAAAACAAAGGACCCAACGTAACCTGGGTCAAGAACAATTAATTATTTTCTCTGTAGGTAAAGAGCTGTCTAGTTGTAAATCAACTATGGTATCTGGACAGTGGTTGCTCCAAGCACATGACTGACAGCAAGGACAACTTACACAATTACAAGTCCAAACTGGGACCAAAGGTTATCTTTTGTGATTCAAAGTGTGGTCAGTCTGAAGGATATGGAGAAGTAAGGATTGGAGTTTTCACATTCAAGAAGGTGACTTATGTAAAAGGACTCAAGCATAACCTCATCTCTATCAGCCAATTATGTGATGAAAGTTATCAGGTACACTTTAACTCTACATCCTGTACTATTTCTAATAAAGAAAAATAAAAAGTTTTAATTGGAAATAGACAAGGAAACATATACTTTGTTGATTTTTTTCTGCCAATTCAGATATTTGTCTGATTAATATTGTTTGTACTCATAATGAATTATGGCATAAAAGACTAGGACAAGTAAATATGAAAAATATTGCTAGGCTATCTAAGGACAGTCTTGTAAGAGGCTTTGCAGGGCTTTGCAGGGCTTGTTAACTAGGCAAGCAAACTAAATCTAGTATTAAATCAATTAATAAAAGTGATTCACCTAGGATCTTGTACTTGCTACACATGGATCTCTTTGGACCTATTGTTGTACAAAGCCTAGGAGGGAAATCCTAAACACTAGTCATTGTAGATGACTTCTCAAGATTCAGTTGGGTGTTATTTCTGAGATCTAAGTCAGATACCTTTAAGGTTCTTACAGATTTTCTCAGGACCATACAGATTGAGTACTCTACTCATGTTGCATTGATTAGAAGTGATTATGGTAGAGAGTTTGAGTCTCTTCTTATGCATGAGTTCTGTGAGAAGGAAGGTATTAGGCACTGCTTCTCAGCTCCTAGAACTCCCCAATAAAATGGAGTAGCTGAAAGTAAGAATAAGACCCTGATTGAAGCTGCAGGCACATTATTTGCAGATTCCTATATGCCACTATCCTTTTGGGCAGAGGCTGTAAGCACGACAAATTATGTACTGAACAGAAGTTTGATACATAAACTTAAGAATAGGACTCCCTATGAATTACTTAAAGGGAAGAAACCTAAAATCACCTATTTTAAGGTATTTGGATGTGTATGCTATATACATAATAATAACAAGAAATACATTAGAAAGTTTGAAGCTAAGGCTGAAGAGGGAATTTTTCTAGGATATTCCCAAGTAAGCAAAGCTTATATGGTGTTTAATAAATCATCTTTAAAAATTGAGGAATCTATCCATGTTATTTTTGATGAAACTAACATATCTTATAAGGAGAAAGAGATTTGTACCAGTAACACTTTGCAGGTACCTCACTTGTGTGAGAAAATGAGTGAGTTGAATCTTCCACAAGAAGTTATACCACCTCCTACTCCACAAGTTGTTGAAGATAGTGAAGATGAATCTTTGGAAGAGGCTGAACCTCATTCAACAACAAACATAATTCCACATGAGAAATTAATTCCAAATGCTGTTGCTGAACCAACTCCACCCACTGATCTTGTCACAATAAGGGATCACCCGAGATCCCAAGTGATTGGAGACATAACAGTAGGTGTACTAACAAGGCATCAACTTAACCAAGATGTGATGCATGCTTGTTTTCTCTCTCAAGTTGAACCTCAATCCATAAAAGATGCTGAGCAAGATCCCCACTGGATCATTGCAATGCAGGAGTAACTTAACTAGTTTGAGAGATGTAGAGTTTGGGATTTGGTTCCAAGACCCAAAAACTACCCAGTCATTGGAAACAAATGGGTATATAGAAAAAAACTTGATGCCCAAGGTGCAATTATGAGGAACAAGGCTAGGCTTGTTGCTCAAGGATAAAGGCAAGAAGAAGTCATAGACTATGATCAAACCTTTGCACCAGTTGCAAGGTTAGAAGCAATTAGAATCTTTCTTGCCCATGCTGCCTACAAGAAGTTTAAGGTCTGCCAGATGGATGTGAAAAGTGACTTTCTAAATGGAGTACTAAAAGGAGAGGTTTATGTTAAACAATCTGCAGTTTTTGTTTCTCCAACTCATCCCACTTATGTATTTAAATTGCATAAAGCCCTCTATGGTCTAAAGCAAGCTCCAAGAGCTTGGTATGAGACCTTAGCTAGCTTTCTGATAGAGCATGAATTCACTTTAGGCGTAGTAGATAAAACATTATTCACTAGGCACCATAAAGATAAAATCTTGTTAGTATAAATCTATGTGGATGACATCATATTTGGGTCTACTGACTCTAAACTATGCAAGAGGTTTTCTCACCACATGCATTCTAAGTTTGAGATGATTAGCGTGGGTGAGCTCTCCTACTTCATTGGTCTCCAAGTGAAGCAGCTACTTGATGACATCTTCATCTCCCAGGCTAAGTATGCTAAAGAGCTTCTTAAAAAGTTTGGGATGGTTGATGCCTCAGCTAGGAAAACACCTATGGCTACTAATGTTGTAATAGACATTGATGAGCCTGGGAAACTAGTTGATCAGAAACTATATAGGGGCATTGTCGTGTCCCTATTATATCTTATAGCTAGCAGACCTGATATCATGTTTGTCACATGCCTTTGTGCTAGGTTTCAAGTGAACCCTAAAGAATCTCACCTAATTTTTCTAAAAAGAATTTTGAGATATATAAAGAGTTGTCCTAGTCTAGGTCTTTGGTATCCTACTGAGTCAGAATTTGATTTAACTGGATATTCAGATGCTGACTTTGATGGATGCATGGTTGACAGGAAATATACCTCAAGAACTTGCCAGTTCCTTGGCATGAGACTAGTTTCTTGGTTCTGTAAGAAACAATCATCTGTGTCCACATCAACTACTGAAGCAGAATACATTGCAGCTGGCAGTTGCTGTTCATAGATGTTGTGGATTCAAAACAAACTCCTAGACTATGGTTTCAACTTAAATAATTCAACTCTACTATGTGATCACACAAGTGTTATATCTATAGCACAGAATCCAGTCCATCACAGTAGGACTAAGCATATAGACATTAGGCATCATTTCATTAGAGTGTGTGTAGACATAAACAAAATTAAACCTGTCTATATCTACACTAATTTACCAAAAACTGATATTTTCACCAAACCCTTGGATGAAAGGAATCACTTGTTCTTTATAAATCAGCTGGGCATGATCAATAGAGAAGCTTTGATTTAACTCCTGTCTACACTCGGCCAATTTGCTAAAGTTTGTCGAACGGAGCTCGACGAACTAGGGAATGTTCTTGAGATATTCATCGAACGGAGATCGACGAACTCTCTGTGAGTGAAGTTGTCTTCGTGGAATGGAGATCGACGAATCTACTTCAGAAAACTTTCGTCGAACGGAGCTCGACGAAATGTCTTCAAATGTTCAGACCGAGCTCGACGAATTATTTAACTACAAATTAGTTCGTCGATCTCAGATCGAAGAATTATTTATTTTTCGTGGAATGGAGTTTGTCGATTCATATTCCGGAAAATCTTATATCTAGGTTTCTTTGACCTTCGTCCGACGCTTTCAGTTCCCTTGCACTTGATCTTCATTTTTCTTTTGCAAGTGCTCTAATGGCGATTCCAGCAAGAAATCTTGCGACAATGAAATTTGACACCGGCTTTGATGTCGATTTTGATTCCTTCCAACATTCAGACCCAATCTTCCTGGAAACCCTGCAACTGCTTGAAGAAAAGCAGTTAAAGACTCTGATATCAACCAAGATCAAACTCTCCAGCGCTGAAATCAGGGAGTGGGACTATGCTTCCTCCACCATAAATGAGAACACTCTGACATGGACAGTATCGTGTAATGCTATTTCTCTTACTCCCGCCATCCTAACAGAAATTTTTGGGTTAAGTAATGGTGAAGAAGAGTTGGAAATTAATACTGAGGAATATGATGTGATGTTGAGTATGAGGGGTTATTTTAGAGAAACCCCAAATAAGTTGTTGAAGAAACACATGTCTGCTGAATTTAAATTCCTAGAAGACATTGTGGGCAAAGTATTGTTGGGAAAGCACACTGCCCATGACTACATAACCAGGCACCAATTCCTGGTTATGCGTGTAAGACCCCCCTTTTTTCGTTCAAACCCTGGGGTCTTATGCCCAGAACCGCCGCTTTGCGGTGACACCTTCGCGCCCGGGAAGATCTTCACTACAAAACGCCGATTCTGCCGGCCTTATTGATCACAAAAGTAGCAGAACAAGAGAATAGACATGTAAGTCCACGGAAAATAACATATCATATAAATAATCTCTACGAAGGGAGTGTCCACAAAATAATATATCAGAGTACTAAAATACAGGCTTGTACTAACCTCAAAAATTACGCAACCCAAATCTCATCACTTTTCAAAGAGTTATTGTGACATTTCTATCCCTGCAAGTTTTGTGCCCTAAGCTAGGGTTGGGGTTTTGAGAGGGTTTAAGGCTTCCAAATTCCCTAAAATTTTAAACAGAGAACTATACTAATCTAATGGTTCTTTCTACAAAGTTTCAAGTCCATCCAAGGTCATTTGACCCTATGATATTCAAACCCTAAAAATCCCCATTAAGGAACCTACCATAGGGTTCTAGGGCTACCGGACACTTAACCACCCCAAATTCCATTGGAGGGTGAGTCATACTATAAAAGGTCTGTGGCCAAAATATCAACCTCTGTTGAGGTGATTTGACCACTCAAAACACAAAGGGGGTGCTTGACCTATTTAACCCTAAAAGGGGTCAACCTAGGGTTGGTTCAATACCTAACTAAAACATCTCCAAATCCTCCGAGATTCCATCCAGATGATTAATATTATGCTAACGTCGACTCTACTAAGTTTCAAGGCAATACGAGGGTATTTGCCCCCATGTCCTTCACAACCCTCAAAACCCTCCCTTTAGGATTTGAGTTTGGATCCTAGGGTAAATCAACCCTAAACCACACCATTTTTCTCCAAGTGGGTTATAATAACCGTTCTAAGACAGTGGTCAAAATATCAGCCTCTGTTGAGGTGATTTGATCGTTCCAAACTCTTAGTGCACTTTTTACTCAAAAACGCCTCATTAATGACTAGTTAAGGATAGGTGATTTCCTACCCAAAACTCATCCAAATGAGTTGGAATTTTGTACAGAGCTAGGTTTTATAGCCATGGACCACTCACCAAAATTTGGGATTGTTTGGAGGTCATTTGACAACTTAAATAAATTACAGTAACTTTATTTAATTAAAACAAAAACCTTAGGCAAAGTATCTCCAAAAATTCCCATTTTTGGACAGACTCTAGGTATGGCTAAGGGTAACGCCCTGCCCAAATTTCAGGGCATTTGGACAAGAGACGAAGAATGGGCATTCATTTTAATTTCTGCCCAACTCTAGGGGTTGATGCACGAAAACGGAGAGGGAGTCGGGCACCACCAGCTAACGGTTCGAACACCGGGGGTAGGGAAGGAAAGGAGGAGACTATCGACCAATCAGTTACTAGCGGTTGCGGCTAAAGGACCGAAAAAGGGGGCCGCTGGCAGCGGCAACAGCAGAGTTCGCCCGCCGCGGCTTAAATGTCACTCTTGCGGTGAGCTTTCCTTTTACTTAAAATGAGAAACAGTTACACGAAAGGGAAAAGAGGAAGCCGGCCGGACTACAAGCCGCAAAACACTAGACTTGAGACCGCAGCTCTTAACAGGCGAGCTCCTGGATACAAGTCAGCGTGTCTTGGGGAGTGCACCCTCCCCCTATTTATAGGCTCGGGGGCCTGCCCAAGCGGGCAGGGATAAAGTTGCCGGCTGCCCGGGGTACAGGAGAACCGGGCAGAGGTGAGGGGAAAAAAAAGAGAAAGAAACAATAAAGGAGGGAAGCCGCGCGGCCTGGCGGATTCCTCCTCGCGAGCTGACGGCTGGGTCCTGGAGCCTTGTCGCTGAGCAGGGTCGGCGTTGGCAGCGGCCTGACATGGAGACCGCCCGGCTTGGGAGGCGTGGCGGCTTGAATAGGCAGGCCGCCCGGTCTGGAAAGCTGCGCGGACAGGTCGCGGATTCCGGGCTTATTATAATCCCCGCACATTTTTAAGTTTCCAAAAAACTTAGAAAATGTAGAACTAAGCCGGAGACCGCGACTGCCTCATCGTCGTCTATAAAATCCCCTGGCCCTTCTCATTCTTCAAGATTCCTGCCGAGCCACGGGTCGCTACTCGCCACTTGCGGTCAGCATTTTGCAAGCCAACGCGATCTTTCACAAGATGGATGTTATGTCTTCAATGTTAGCACGCAACAAGAAACCACCAGAAAAGAAGCAAAGCCGGAGCGAGAACTCGGATGATTCTGCCCGACAGCCTGTCAAGAAGATTGGGAAGCCGAACACTTCAGCGGCTTCTGGACCTGAAAAGAGGCCGACAGAGACCGTCGACGGATCATCGCAGGCCACAGTAGATACCAAAGCGGTTTCAAAGACTGCACCACCACAAACCGGAATTTCCAAATCCTTCGACCTGACTTTCTCTCCATCAGGAGAACCACTGCTAAAAATCGGTGGGACGGAGGAGAAAAGTGTTGAATCTGGGAAACCGTCCGAATTGCAGGACAAGGTCGACGTAATCGTTGTGGATGACAACGAGCCGGAGAAGGCGCTGGAGACCGAACAGATTTTGGGCGAACAGCGCAAGCGGACTAAAAAGGTGTTCAGTTCCTTGAAACGGCAGAAGGAAAGGCGTGAAACCCTTGAAGAAAGGATGAAAAGGAAAATGAGGAAGTTGCACGCCAGAAACCGGAATATTTCCGAAAAGACCGGCGCGGACAGTCTTCAACACAGGCCGCACGAGGAGGAGGTACCCGAGAACCCGCCCACACCGGATTACAAGCCGAGCGAACTGGAGAGTACACCCGCGGTTAGCGACTCGCTCAGCGAGCTCCTGAAGGGCATGGAGACCCACCAGCGGCAAGACGCGTTATTGTCGACACCAGCGGCCTCTGAGGAGGTTGACCGCCCCGATATCCAGGTTATTGGGGAGAAGCCTGGCAAACCGGCTTCCGTGGCTTCTGAAGGAGCCGAGAAACTGAAGCTTCGCGAGAAGATGGAGGAGATGAAGAAACTGATCGCCGAGAAGCCGGTGGCGACCACACTTCCATTGCTGCAAGGTAAACACCGGGACGTTAGGCGAATTATTAAATTCTACAAGTCGCGGTCATGGAAGAAGGGGGCGAATATAATATTAAATCTGCCGGCCAGCATTTTCCTGACCACGGTTCAACTGAAAAGACGAGCTAAGGAAGCCGAGCGGCTATGGAAAGAAAAGTTAAAGAGGATAGATCCTGAACGGCTCCGGCGACCAGTGATTAAAATCCATACAGCGGCCTCTAGAGGAGATAATCATCAAACCGGCAGTCTTATCCTACCGATTTCCTTACTAGAACCTCGAACAATCCGGGTGAACCTGACTGCGGTTTCTCTTCTGCAGGTGTACCGGAGACCGCGATGAAACCGGGCGACTTGACGTCATTTTTGTCTATGCTGCCACCGCCTCCGCCTCCAAGTGTTCGCGAGAAGGAGATGGCCGACTTCCAGAAGGACGTCGGCACGCTGTAGGCGGCTTTGAACGCGGCCACCGAAACCCTGCGGATTAAGGACGAACAGCAGTGGGTTGCCCAGGAGGCCACGGAAAAAAGGATCCAAGAGTTGCAAACCACCCTGGAGCAAGAGACCACAAGGTTGCAAACTGCGCTTGAGCAGGAGACCATGAGGTTGAAGTCAGCGATGGAGCAAGAGGCTGTCAGGCTCCAGACCGCGATGAAAGAAGAGACCGTCAGGCTCGAGACCGCGATGGAAGCCGCTGAGGCGAAGATTGCTGAGATGCAGGAGGCCTTGGAGCAGGAAAAGGCGGAGAAGTATTTGCTGATGGCCGCGCGGCTGGAAGGAGACAGAGAAGAGATCCCACATGCTAAAGGCAGCGAGAACCAAGACCTGCCAGCGGAGACCGGCGGAGAACAGCGGCCTGCACTACCAACTTCTGGAGAGTTGCCGGGTACTGGCCGCCCGGCCTCTGGCGAGACTTCGAATCCACCGGAGGCCGCGGCGCCTAAACAGGTCGCAGTTCCAAGCGGGCTCGGGGGTCAGGCGATCCCAATGATCCCATTTGCGAGAGTGGAACGCGACACTATGCGGGTTCATCGGTCTCTGCATGCTCTTCATAATCTGGTTAGCCAGGTGTACGTTGCGATTGTGCAGACCGGTGAACAGGTCGCGCACATAGGACGAGACAGGCCGGAAGATGACAAGCGATCCTGAGCGACTTGAGAGAGCTAAGCCACGCGGACAATCGAATATTATGTTGTAATATATATTTTTTCTCTGGATGTTGAACCATTTGATTGCTGTAAACTGTTGTATTTTATTCTGCTGCGAACTGAATGCGGCTTATGCGGTTTGTATTTATAATCCACATGCGTGTTGCTTTGTTCTGAAAAATTTAAGTATAGGATAGTAGCCGAGCGGTCTCGCGAACAGAGCGTCGGTTTGAATATTTGATGCCCACATGATTCGCCATAGAATTATTCTAAGTGCAGGTATATAGCCGTGCGGACTGACGGACTAAACTGCGGCTTGGTGATTAAGCTGATTTGTACTTCCAGCGGGCTTAGGCCGCGCGGCGTGACGACTAGCCGCGATTTGACGTTGGGCACTGTACCTTCACAGATTTTCTATAAATAGAGCTGACCCCGGAGATTTCATCACAAATCAAAAAGGATGCGGGCTAAGTCCAAGTCGTTGCGGTCTGACAAGGCCACTGCGGTTAGGACTGACGCGGCCTCCGCTTTCCATTCTGCTGATCATAAAGAATGCCGGCTTACAAAAGCCGAGCTGGAGGATTTTGTTGAGAAGCACATGTAGGGAAGTCCGTTGGTCGCGCGGCTTCAACGATAGGACGAGCGGATTAATTCTTCCCACACAAATCAGATCGCGGTCCCCATCGACCACTTTGATTGCGGATTCAGCTTCCCGGTCATGATGGAGGTCGTAGCGGTCTTTGACCATTACGGAGTTGTGCCGGGACAACTACCCCCGAATTTGATAGCCGCCATATATAGCTTCATCTCCTACCTGAGGTCGGAAAGAGTCCGCTTCTCTATGAGGCTCTTCCGGGAATGCTTTTCGGTGCGGTCTATCCCGGACTCCGGGACGAAGATCTTCCGGGGGCACCTCTACTTCGGCTGCAGAGGGCTGAAGATAGTTAACATGGCGAACAAGATCGCGAACTGGTCCGAGCGGTTTCTCATCTTCGAGGGAAACCTGGGGTTGCTGCCAGTCGACCCCCAGATCCGCGAAGAGGCCGCCTTCGGCAGCGGCGGCTTGGACGGCGTTGAGAAGGAGATCTACAACTTCTTCAAAGGCGAGCGGCTTGATGTAAACCACTACATCCCGCTGTTGCCGTCGTTAGTAGGAATAGAGGCGGAAGACAGTAAGCTCTAAGCCGGCCGAATTGTATTCTTAGCCGCACGGACTGGAAACTAACTTTGTCTTTATCTTTGCAGCTGCTGTGGCGGTCCCGCTGAATAAGCCGCGAACTCCTGGCGGCCTGACTCTCACTCAAAGGGAGAAGAGAGCGAGGCGTGCCAAGCCGTCGCGGGTTGTGGAGGAGGAGTCGGCCTCCTCTGGAGATTTTATGCTGCAAGGAACGGGCAGCAGCCTGAAAGACGTCCACGGCGATCCGGCCTTGCGGTGGAGTCCGGACGGCAAGTCAGTGACGATCTCCATCGCCCTCCCCTACTGGGTGGGAGAAGAAATAAGCCGCCACGCGAGCGTGGTTGGCGGCGCGCTGTATGGCAAGCGCAACTTGAAGGCGATGCGACGAGTTCCACCAGACGACCTGCCGCGGCTAGCCGCGCAAGTCGGGGCAAGGATCTTCGTGGCAAGTCACTTAATGGGCCTTGCCTATAAGCAACTGATGAAGGAGAACAGCGACCTGAAGAGGCAATTAAAGGAACAACAAGAAGAGAACAAGCGACTAAAGGAAAGGGAGGCGGTAAGACATTACCGTTACCCGTGCGGTTTGCATTATGTAACCGCGCGGCCTTACCTTTATCTTTTGTTTGCAGGAAATGTACAACCCGGCCAACCCCATCTTCCAAGACCAAGTCTTCCCGCAACTCGTCCAGGGAATCGATGGAGCGCTTAACCGCCTCCGGGACCTTGGCGGCTTTGCGACCGGCTTCACCGATTTTACTTGTGCCGACATCTACCCCACCCTGAAAGAGCAGGTGGCCGACGTCTACAGGTCGATCAAGGGCAAGAGCAAGGTCGGGGAAGAAGTCGGCGAGGTGGAGGAAGACGTCGAGGTAGAGGGCGGCCAGGGAAGCCCAAGTGCACGCACATCGCCTGAGTCCGGCGGTCAAGAATCTGAGACCGCGCGGCCAGACTCGACAACTTCTGGCGGTTCAGGGAGCTCAGCGACCAGCAGCGGATACACTGAATCCCCCGTCGATATCGGCAATGGCGGTGATTTGGATTCTCCTGCGACTAAGAAGCTTAAACCGGGCGATTAGAAAATCTTTATCTTGTTTTTTGTATTTTGAACTTTTTTGGAAATCGACGGTATTATTTTTTGTAACCGCGTGATTAATGCTTTGTAATACTTAATTAAATAGAAATGAAGGCAACTTTACCTTTCTCTTTACTACATCTCACTTTTTTTACTTGATTAAGTCCGCGCGATCTCAGTTTAACTTCCGATTTAAAATATAAGCATATAAACCGGTCTGAGTTCACACTGCGACTTCAACGAAGTTATCCGCAAGAGAGATATATTTCCCTGCGGTTTATTCCGGAATGCAGGTCGACAATAAGCCGAGCGGCTAACAAATTAAACTGCAATTTGCCTTAATGAATTACTCAATGTTATCTGTTGGAAGAGCTGATTGACCGCGGCTTGCTTATACATAAACCGTGACCGATAAGCCGCGCGGCTACCTCTCGCAGTCGCCAAACATCCATAACATTGAGGTATAATATTGCGGCTAGGGCGAACTCTGAGATGAATTGCCCATTTGATAAAAGCAACAAGAATAGAGAAACAATCTTTGGCTTCCGATAATACAGGTCGATATAGGCATATGGAAGCCGAAAATTTTTGTGACGACAGTTCGCTGATTAGCTAATAATTAATACCATAGAATTCAGCGGATCAAAGCCAGGCATTAAGTGCCAGACGCAGGTCGGCCGACTTCCTGTCAATATGAATAATAAACCGGCAATTGATATATGGAAGCCAAATAAGATACTGAATAGCGGATAGGCGGACGTAAGTCGGCCGAGTTCCCAAATATATTAATAATAATCCGGCAGGTAGGCACAGGGAATCAAAAAACTTAAGCCGGAATATGTAACCGGGCGGCCTGTGTAATTAATTATACAACCTGCGCAGGCCGCTTAATAAAACCGCGAGGTAGCGGATAGGCTCGTGTTGTCCTGCAAAAATAGATGGATATATGCACTTATGTGTCAATGTGGGCAGGTGCGTGCGGCAGTACTTTCCACACAAAGAACACATAAGCGGGATTGAAATTCTTAATATCCATGACCGATGTCAAGCGGGACAAGTACGCAACGTCTGCGACTGAAGTCAAGCGGGACAAGTACGCAATGTCTGTGACGAAGGTCAAGCGGGACAAGTACGTAATGTCTGTGACTGAAGTCATGCGGGACGGGTACGCAATGTCTGCGACTGAAGGCCTAGCGGAATTTCCACTACACATCTGTGACTGAAGTCAAGCGGGATGTGGAGGGCTTAAGAATTCAAAAGGGGCTCTTGCCCCTACATGCATGCATATTGGCGTAAAAAGTAAAGCTAAAAAATAAGCTTCAAATGAAAAAATAACGTTTGCATGATGTTAAGGATGTGGCAAAGGATACATGTCTGTAGTTTTAGCACGCCCCATTAATACCGATTGTGAAGGGGACGTTATATACTATTCTGAACATAAGCATTTCTCATCATAGAAAGAAAGAGGAATCCCTGCATGAACCATTGAGCGAGAAATGGAAGATTGCCTTAGAGAATTACTGAATGACATATTCTTGCAACTTTCCAGCTCTTGCAAGTTGATTAGCCAATTCCCTGAGAGCTATGCAATCTTCTGCTAGATGACCAATATCTTTATGATACTTACAAAAAAGCTCCTCGTGTCGATACTTGATTTTCGATTTCATACGCCGAGGCTTCTTGAACTCAGGCATTCCTTGAATTATTATCAAAAGATCTTCCATAGAAATTTTGAACTTAACATACTTACCTGAACCTTTTTCACACTTTGGAGTTTTACCCTGGAGAAGAGGAGGAGACTTGCAATATTCAACTTGCGAAACATCTTGGGAGGAAATAGATTGCTGTTGACCAGAAGTCCCTTGAGATTGTTTAGCCATTTGATTCAAAAACGAAACATAACCTTTATTTGCCTCTTCGCCTATTATGAATGTATTAACTATATCAATAAGATCTCCATAGCTTTTGGGATACTTTGTGGTGAGCTTGAATTTCAATGGGCCTTCTTGAAGTGCATTTATGAAAGCATGCAAGTAATAGTCTTGATGGACGCTACAAACATCTAGAACCTCCTTTTGAAACCGATCAACAAAATCTGGATTAGACTCGTCAATTCCTTGCTTGATTCAGAAGAGAGCTCCAACGTCTCTTTTCCGCTTCCTGTAAATAGTGAATCTAGAAATAAATTGACTTCGAAGATCCTTAAAGCTGGTTACTGATCGAGGTGGGAGGCTATAAAATCATTCTCTTGCAACATTGCCAAAAGATATAACAAAGAGCTTGCATTTTACTCCATTTGACACGTTTCTCAGTGAAATAGCTGATTCAAAAGCTTGCAAATGAGAAAACGGATCATCACATCCAGCATACTCCGGGAGACGCGGTACTCTGAAGTTATCGGAGACAGTATCCCACCGAATACGATTAATGAATGGAGAAGGGGCCTCTTCTTCTTTCTTATAAAGAGGTTCATTTGCAACAGATTCTAGTCCACGATCAACACTGTTTGCAAAAATTTCTCTATGAGGGTCAGCGGACTCATTATTAAAATACGAACAATCCTGTACTTCTGAGAGATCTGTAGTAACCGAGATGTTGCTGGATTTATTCTGACCCTTTGCAGGATTCATCTTGAAAAGAGGGAAATAGCTAAACTTTTCAGGAGACCGCAGAATAGCGGTGGCTTGACCTGGCGGCTAGACGGTGCAACAAGCTGACAGGAATACCGGGAGGAAAACCGAGCGGGTAGAATGACTGGTTCTACAGTGCTGGAGGCGGGCTGAAAACCTTAGCCGGCGAAGTCGCGGCTTGCTCGACAGGCCGCCGAACTCTAAAGGATAGAGCGGTCTGACTACCTAGACCGCTGATTTCATCGATTAGTCAAGATCTGAAGGTCGCGTGTTAACTGTTGATGCACGAAAACGGACAGGGAGTCGGGCACCACCAGCTAACGGTTCGAACACCGGGGGTAGGGAAGGAAAGGAGGAGACTGTCGACCAATCGGTTACTAGCGGTCGCGGCTAAAGGACCGAAAAAGGGGGCCACTGGCAGCGGCAACAGCAGAGTTCGCCCGCCGCGTCTTAAATGCCACTCTTGCGGCGGGCTTTCCTTTTACTTAAAATGAGAAACAGTTACATGAAAGGGAAAAGAGGAAGTCGGCCGGACTACAAGCTGCAAAACACTAGACTTGAGACCGCAGCTCTTAACAGGCGAGCTCCTGGATACAAGTCAGCGTGTCTTGGGGAGTGCACCCTCCCCCTATTTATAGGCTCGGGGGCCTGCCCAAGCGGACAGGGCTAAAGTTACCGGCTACCCGGGGTACAGGAGAACCGGGCAGAGGTGAGGCGAAGCAAAAGAGAAAGAAACAAGAAAGGAGGGAAGCCGCGCGGCCTGGCGGATTCCTCCTGGCGAGCTGACGGCTGGGTCCTGGAGCCTTGTCGCTGAGCAGGGTCAGCGTTGGCAGCGGCCTGACATGGAGACCGCCCGGCTTGGGAGGCGTGGCGGCTTGAGTAGGCAGGCCGCCCGGTCTGGAAAGCTACGCGGACAGGTCGCGGATTCCGGGCTTATCACTAGGTACAACCCTCACTAAGACGGGTGCTGCGGTCAAACCACTTACCCAAACGAGTTGAAATTAATTTTAAATTAATCTAGACTCGAAGAGCTACAACTTTCATGACTGGCCATTTGTCCTAAATCGGAATTTAAGTGTCTCGTTTTGCAGAATCAAAATATTCCCATTTAATGTATCTTTTCCTTATATATTATATACATAATTTTTATATTATAAAAAAATATTTTTACTGTTCATCTTCTACAGAATCCAAAAACCGGAACTCAGAAGACTTATATTTCTTGTAGCTCTTCCGCGATCCGTCGCCGGCCGTCCGGTCACTTCCCTGGCCAGCCATCACCACCACCATCTCCATCGAGGCGATGGCTATCGGTCGACGGTGGTTTGGCCGCCGGAGGTGGCGGTTTCCGGCGAACCCGAAAATATATTTTTATGGTTTTTTTCATGAAAACGCAAGATGGGTCCGGCTCCGTTGAGCACGGACTTGCTTTCTATGATCCTAAGATCTACCCATAAAAGAAGAAGTAGAGGAGGACCTTGTTCGCGGTTTGGAGGCGAGATGAACGTCGGGTTGTCATGGAGCGGTGCTGGCGTTGCCGAACTTCTCCTACAACAAGAACAACAACTCTAATCCGTTTGCTCAAGAGTGTAAACTTCTCATCTTGCCCTAAGGGGGCTTTTATAGATCACCAAGTGGGGAGGGGAAAGGGTAAAGCATTTATGGCCATGAAGGCTCTCCTCTTAATAATATTTCGGTTATGGTGGAGGGAGAGGAAAAGGTGGAAGATGAAAAGATGTGTCCAGGTGGCGATTTCTCATTTGGTCAACACTTCCTCATTTTATTAAGTAATTAGAGAAGGAAACGAACCATAAATACTCCTGGTGTAAATTCCCATAATCAGAGTTAATTGTGGCATGTGTTAAGTAATTTCCAGGCTGGCTGACGTTTTGGCATTTGTCACGGCCGTGAGGGCTTGTCACGGGCGTGAGGGCTTGTCACGGGCGTGACATTAGTCCATTCGTCATTCTCGGGTCGATGACCGATTTTTCTGCGTCAGTTCACGGGTCACCCCCCATGTCACGGGCATGACACGTTTGTCACGGGCGTGATAGGTGTTCTTCGTTCGACGTTCGTCGAGCTGAGGTCGACGGTCGGTGGGGGCGTCACGCCCTAGGTCACGGGGATGACGGGCCTATCACTGGCGTGACGGACCTGTCACTCAAACACCGCTCTACGATCATCGAGCGCCGATCGTCGAACAGAGAGACACGCCCCGTGTCACGCCCGTGTCAGATACGACACCCCCGTGACACGGCCGTGTATTCACTCAAACACCGCTCGACGATCGTCGAGTGACGATCGTCGAATAGAGAGACATGCCCCGTGTCACGCCCGTGTCAGATACGACACACCTATGACATGGCCGTGTACTCACTCAAACACTGCTCGACGATCGTCGAGTGCCGATCGCGGAACAAAGAGAGACACGCTCCGTGTCACGCTCGTGTCAGATACGACACGCCCGTGACACGGCCGTGTACTCATTCAAACACCGCTCGACGATCGTCGAGCACCGATCGTCGGCGGTCGGTGGGGGCGTCACGCCCTAGGTCACGGGCGTGACGGGCCAGTCACGAGCGTGACCAACCCGCGACATGAGTTCTGAGCTTGGCGATCAGCTTCCTGATTTTGTAGACCATCGAAGGAAGTTACCGGCGTGACGGGCCGGTCACGGGCATGACCAACCCGTGACTCGGGATTTCGGTCGACGGACTTCGGAGGATTGCGTCTTCGGCTAGCCGTCATGCCTGAATCTATTTTTAGATCGGTTACTGTCAATCTCTGGGGTTTAAGGGGGTTCCGTCACGGTAGACCGACTCCTAGGGGTCTAGACGGAAATGGGATGTTACAAATCCCAATAAACAAAACAAAAATTTCGTCCCCGAAATTGAGGTTAAGCCTATGGAGATTTCTACCAGAATAAAGTAAACTTGTAACATCCCATATCGTTTTCCTATTGAGTCGAAGCGACTACTTGTTCAATAAAAGAAGGTAATCCCCCAAATAAACAAAAGATTAGCCCCTACTTTCCTGACTGAGTGCCCATGCCTAGGTTCTCAATTTCCCTTATTTAGTCCTACCGGTTCAATACAAGAAGGTAATTTATAGTATACCGAGAGGTGGTGAGGTATTCCTGACTGAACAACTCCGGGTATTTTTGCCTCATCAGGTCCTGTGGTTCCCAGGTGTGCTCCTCATGACCGTGGTTCCTCCACAGAACCTTGACTAAGGGGATCTTCTTGCGGCGCAAGGTCCGTACTCCTTTGTCATCGATCTGAACCGACTCCAAGTGAACAGAGCGGTCTGAAGATATCGGCCCTTCGGTGGTCAGAATCTGCTGCTCCGGGCGTAGTAGAGCCCTCCTCAGCGAAGAAATGTGGAAGACGTCGTGTAGAGCTGCCAGCTCTGGTGGTAACTCCAGCCTGTAGGCTAGGGCCCCGATCCGCTCCAGGATCCTGTAAGGGCTCATATACCTAGGGCTGAGCTTCTTCCTCCGACCACGCACCTGTGAAACTCCATGCATGGTCCAGATCTTCAAAAACACATGGTCCCCCACCTGAAACTCCACCTGACGATGTCGGGCGTCATAGTACTTAGCCTGTCTGCTCTGCGCCTCTAACATCCTGTCCTTGATCAGCCTCACCTGAGCCTCGGTGTCTTCAACAAAATCCGATCCGAACGCCTTCGGATCCTCGTCCTGAATCCAAGAAAGCGGGGTCCTGCATTTCCTTCCATACAAGGCTTCGTAAGGCGCCATCCTTATGCTGGACTGGTAGTTGTTGTTGTAGGAGAACTCGACCAGGGGTAAGAGCTTCTCCCACGTTTCCCCGAGGTCAAAAATGCATAGCCTCAAAAGATCTTCCAGCGTCCGATTGGTGCGTTCCGTCTGCCCATCCGTCTGGGGATGGAATGCGGTGCTGAAGGTCAATCGCGTGCCTAAGTAACCCTGCACGGATCTCCACACCCTGGAAGTGAACTGGCCATCCCGATCCGACACGATCGTCTTGGGCACCCCGTGATATCGAACGAACTACTCCACAAATCTCCGCATTGGTACTCCCATAGAGTCATCCTTCCTGATCGGATTGAATCTGGCCACCATCGTCAACCGATCAACGATGACCAAATCGAGTCGTTTCCCGTCCGTTATCGGGGAAGTCCATGAATAAATTCCATCGCGATGTCTTCAAACTTCCACTTCGGTACCGAGAGTGGTTGCAACAATCCTGCGGGTTTTTTGCACTCCGCCTTGACTAGGTGGCATGCCTCGCAGTGGGTCACAAACTGAGTGATATCCTTCTTCATGTCTGGCCAGTACATAGTGTTTTTCAAGTCCGCAGTCATCTTCGTGATCCCCGGGTGCACCGAGTATCTGCTGTGGTGGGCCTCCGCTATGATATCTTCCCGGACCTGACCTCCTTCCGGTATATAAGTCCGACCTCTAAAGCATACCACGCCGTCCCTCATCGTGTAATCCCCTGCTACACCATTCTCCAAGGCCCAGAATATCGGCTCCAATTTGGCATCCCGCCTCTACCCATCTCTGACTCGGTCCCGGATATCGTCTGTAGTACTCATCGCAGCTAAATACTCCATGTAATGCTCGGAGTCCTCGGACGACACCAGTGTGATGTACATATCCTCCAATCTCCTCACCAGCTCCATAGACATAACCAGGGGCCCAGCTTCGGAAGTGGCAGCTCTCCGACTCAACGCGTCGGCCACCACGTTTGCCTTCCCTGGATGGTAGTGCATCTCATACTGGTAATCCGCTAAGAACTCCACCCAACTCCTCTGCCTGATATTCAGCTCCTTCTGCTAGTCCACATATTTCAGGTTCTTGTGGTCGGAGTAGATGTCGCAGTGGACTCCATAATGATAGTGGCGCCAGACCTTCAAAGCAAAAATGACTGCTCCCATCTCCAGGTCATGCATCGGGTAGTTCTGCTCGTGCTTTTTCAACTAGCGAGACGCATACGCAATCACGTGGCCCTTCTGCATCAGTACAACTCCCATACCCTGGTAGGAAGCATCGGTGTAGACCTGAAATCCTTCTCTCCCCGAGGGGAGAGCAAGTATGGGAGCCAAGGTGAGTCGATCCTTCAGCTCCTGGAAAGCCGCCTGGCACTGCGGGGTCCAAACGAAAGGTACCTCCTTCTTCGTCAAAGATGTGAGTGGGAGGACAATTCGAGAGAATCCCTCCATAAACTTCCGGTAATAACCGACAAGTCCTAGGAAACTTCGTATGTCGGTGGCTGCCTTCAACTGCGGCTAATCCCGAACTGCCTGAATCTTTGCCGGATCCACTGCCAACACGGCTCCACTGATAATATGGCCTAGGAAGCCCACCTCCTTCAACCAGAACTGACATTTGCTGAACTTTGCATATAAATGATTCTCCCGCAGTCTCTGTAGGGTCAGTGCCAGATGGCGATTGTGCTCCTTCTCCGTTCTCGAGTAGATGAGGATGTCATCGATAAACACAATGACAAACACATCTAGATACTCCTTGAAAACCTGGTTCATGAGGGTCATGAACGCCGATGGTGCATTCGTGAGCCCGAAGGGCATCACTGTAAACTCGAACAGTCCGTACCTACTACTGAATGCGGTCTTTGGAATGTCCACCTCTCGAATCTGTAGTTGGTAATAGCCTGACCTCAAATCAAGTTTTGAGAAGAAATGCGCTCCTTCCAGTTGGTTGAACAACTCATCAATCCGTGGCAGCGGGTATGTATTCCGGACCGTCAATCTGTTCAGCGCTCGGTAATCAATACAGAAGCAGAGACTTTCGTACTTCTTCTTGACAAATAGCACTGGGGCTCCCCATGGCGAAGATCTTGGCCGGACAAACCCTGCCTCTACTAGTTCCTTCAACTGACTTCAGAACTCTGCCAACTCCTTCGGGGCCATCCGGTAAGGAGCCCTTGATGCCGGCTTGGCCCCCGGCACAAGTTGTATCTGGAAGTCCTGCTCTCGGTGCGGGGATAACCCTAGCAGTTTCTCTGGAAAGACGTCAGCGAAATCTCGCACCACCGGGATGTCTGCCACAGACCCCTTGGCCTCCGCCATCTTAAAAATAATATGATAAACCTCCTCTCCCTGCAGATGGGACTTAACGGCCTATAGTGAAGATAATAGTATATGAGAGGCAGATCTTACACCTTCGATGATAATGACCGAGTCTCCGTGCCTCACGGTGACCCTCTTTGCTTGGCAATCAATCTGGGCATGGTTCCAGTGCAACCATGTCATGACCAAGATCAGCTTGAAGACTGGCATCCTTGTGATCGTTGCAGATACTTCGAATGACTTCCCGCCAATCTCCGCCTCCATGTTGCAGTGGGCAGAGGTGATTAGCTCCGATCCGTCGGGTAGACACACCCTCCTCATCAGACCTATGAACCGCTCCACTCCTTCCAACCCTTCCAGAAAGGCCTCCGACACAAACGAGTGCGAGAAACCCGTGTCGAACAGAGTATAGGCGGGTTTGCCGCTGATGAAGACTATACCTGGGACAGTTAATGTCTTAATATTCTATAACGGCTTCTCTTTCCTAGTTATTCTACCTAGTGCAGTTCTACCAATTTGACAACTGAGAAACGGGATTCTATTTAAAAAATTAACATCTTGGCGTACCTGCTATGACCTGCTCTGGGTTCTGAGGCTGTGCCAGGTCCGAAGCATACACCTGCTCTCTTTCTTGTCTACGATCACCTCCCTGCTATCCATGTCCACGACCACGACCTCGGCCTTCGAAATGCTGAGCAGGTGGGCCACCCTGTGGTGCTGGAGGTGGTGTCCCCCTCATGGGGCAGTTTTCCGGAGGTGCCCAATCTGATGACAATGGAAGCACTTTGGCGGGGATATGCCATACCCCCGAGTCTCGGCATCTCCTGCATCCGAAGAGGTTGAGGGGCCTGAAAGGGAAACTAGATCTGATAGACTCTAGAGGGGGGGTGAATAGAGTATATGGTGCTTTTAAAACACAAAGGAAAACTTTTGCAAAGCTTTACAACAATTGTTGTAATGAGTGTGAGCAGGGAAGCAGAAATAAAATAAACCACAAAACTAAGCAATGCACAAAAGAATCTAGGCCAGAAACAAAAGAAAAACATGCACAACCAGAAAACACAAGGAAATATAGTGGTTCCCCAACTTGGGTACATCCACTCTTCTACCACCCTAGGTAGGAATCCACTGCAGGATGAGTTGATCAGGTGTCCTGGGCACCAATGAGCTTTTGATAAGGTGCTCAAAAACCAAAACAGATTTTTTGATCAGGTGTCTTGCCACCAATGAGCTTTTGACAAGGTGCTCAAAAACCAACTTCAAACTTTTGAAGGGAGTTTGAAAAACCCTTTACAGAGTGAGGGGGTTGAGAGAGTTATGGCAGTCTTCTCTTTCTCAAGCAACTGAGAAGACTATGTGGATTCAGTGATGTTGTCAAAGCTCCCCCTGAGTCCTTGAAGTCTTCAGGAAGATGAGCTTTGCTGAGGGTGATAGGCCTTCAAAGATAGATCTCCAGCAAAGGATGATTTCAGCAAGCTGAAATATTGTGTGTCTGGAGTCTTGAAGTGATGTTGGCCTTGAACACTTGAGAGCTGAAGAGATCTTAAGATTTGAAAGCTTGATCTCTTGATGAGTGTTCTTCTGAATTCTTGATGACAGAAAATTTTCCAGAGTCTCTGAGTATTGAGAGGTGTCCTTGTTCTTTTTAATCTGTATGTATTGTCTCTCTGGTTCAAAAACATTCTCTCTTTTATTCTCTGAATCTCAATAGGAAAATTGCTCTGTCAAAGATAGCCGTTGGTCTGAATTAATTACAGCCTTAATTGCATAAGATGTTCTGAAGGAAAGTCCACTGATATATTCCTTGAAAAATCCCTTGAAACTTGCTCCAGAATTAAATGAAAACGGCTGGCAGATCTTCTGACTTAAATGCAGAATAACTTCTATCTTGATTGAATTTGAATTCTGAAGATCAACTGAAATCGTCGAACTGAGCTCTGCCATCGTCGAGCTGAGCTCAGCGAACTGGAGAAAGCAAGCAGCAAAGAAATCGTCGATCTGAGCTCAAAGATCGTCGAACTGAGCTCAGAGATAAAGATCCAGTACAGGGCCAAAAATCGTCGACCTGAGCTCAGCGATCGTCGAATGGAGTTCGACGATATTGAGAAGTTGAGCTCAGCGATCGTCGACCAGAGCTCGACGATATTGAGAGGCTTGAGCTCAGCGATCGTCGAATGGAGCTCGACGATCTGCCAAAGTTGAGCTAGACGATCGTCGACCAGAGTTCGACGAAACGTCGTGCTGAGCTCGACGATTTGGACTTAGTCTCCAGAAAAACTTGGATCTTCAGGGCAGCTTTCAAACCTAGACTCCTGATCCCTTAGACTCAATTCTAATTGACCTATAATCTATACAGAAGGTCAAAACATAGAATCCTAGAGACATAGTGATCCTGACCCAAATTAGTAATAGGGTGTTCCAACAATCTCCCCCTATTTGGGTTAGGAAAACTACTTACAGTCTTTGAAAAACAAACAACATCATACAGAAAAACATAAAACAACAATCAAGACACAGAACAGAACCATCACAGAGATATATTATATATGAGATATCCAGATAGCAGTTAGAAGAACAGAAGTTGTCACCTTATAGAGTTCATTCCTTTTCTTTGCCTTTAACCATTTTAATTTCCCTGTTAGGATTTAATGCTTGTTGTTTGGATCTGGTATCATCAGCTGCACCCAAATAAATTTGCTTTGAAGCCCTGGGAACCACTGCAGCTGGATGCAACTCCATGTACCTATCTGCATCAAAAAACTTTCTGGAAGCATATCTTTCTAACTCCTTTTGCCTCTGCTCTGACATGGTGGATATGTTGGAGGTGTCTAGCCCTTGTTCCTTTGCTTTCTTTATCTGATCTAATGCAGCCAGTTCTTTCATCCTTGCAGTCCAAGCCATAGGATTTTTCTCAGGATCCTCAAATGGAACAGGTGGCTCATACCTGTTGGAAGAAGTTTCTTGAGGTGTCCTGGCAGTTACATTTTCTCTAAGCTTATAAGGGAATGGACCTGAAGATGTATCAGAAGAAGCATGTCCACCCCTGGAATAAGGATGCTGCCTGGAGTGTCCTTTGGAGTAAACCTGAGTTTCTCTTTGGTTTCCCCTGTATCCTCCTCTTCTAGAGTAGGACCCCCTAGATTGGCTTTCCCTTTGATATGTTCTTGCATGAGGCTGGTAGGGAGCCTGGCTTCTAGCAGGGCCTGATCTTGCAGAGCTGCCACCTGCACCTGCATCAGGTGGAGGTGGTGGAGGAGGGTGAGGGTGCTTGGACTGAGAGGAATCTTTATCAAACTTCCTCTTCTTCTTCATTGCCTTTAACTGGTTCCTGGAGAATTGCATCCAATGCTCAGAGATTGGGCAATTGTGCAGAATATAATATGGAACATCATTATCATCTCTGACTTTGGCAGGAGGAACTCTCTTCAAGGCCTTACTTCTTGCCTTTCTTTTCCTTGCAATTGTAGCAGATGAGTCATCAGAAGCAGTAGCATAATCCTCAGATTCAGAGCTTTGTTCATCATACAGTGCATCAAGCTTCTTCATCAAATCCTCTTTTAACTGGACAGCAGCAGATGGGGCAGAAGATGCAGAAACAGGAGGAGCAACAGGAGCAGCAGCAGATGTTACAACAATTTCAGGAGCAGCAGCAGCTTCAGAGATAATAACTTCTACAGCAGGCTCAACATCAACAGCCTCTGTCATCAGAAAATCCTGTGAGAAGGGCTCAACAGCAGCAATTGAAACAGTTTCTTCCTCAGTAGCAACAGCAATTTCAGAGGTAGACACAGCATTGTCTTCAGCAGCAGCAGCAGCAGCATCATCATAAGCAGTAGTCACTGACTGAATAAAATTAGAGAGGATTCTGGGGTCACAGCAGGAGAAGGGCACTAGAGCCCTGGACAAGTCTTCTGGCTGGGCAGCAGGGACCTCTGGGGGCTGGACAGCATATGGCTCTGGGAGGCAGCAGAAGTGAGCAGTATCAAAAGTAGACAGCAAAGACCTTAGGTCTATTGCTATTACTGGTGTGGCAGCAGCTGCAGAAGCAGACACAGCAGGGGCAGCAGCAGAGACAGCAGCAGGAGGAGCAGCAGCAGCAACAGCTTCATAAGCATCTCCCCCTGCCTGGATGCAGAAATATGTGCATCAAGGCACACTGCTGGGGGTGCTGCTGCAGGGGATAAGGAAGGAGGACAGCCTGGCAGAGAGAGCTGCCACTGATTGTTGCAGAGGAGCTAAGCTGGCTTCCATGAGAAGGGAGAGCCTAGGAGCAAGGAGCTCATACAACATATCAGCAAGGGCTGGGAGATCTACATGCTCAAGGGGAGCAGAGGTAGAGGGGACAGGGATGGCTGAGGGAGCTGGAGTAGGATGGCTGAAGGGTGGAAGAGAGGGCTCAGGAGAGGGTATGGTAGAGATAGAGGGTACAGGAATGGAAATGGAGGGAGTGAAGGTGGGTTGATCAAGAATTGAAGGAGAAGGTCTTGGAAAGTTGTGGAGGTGGAGGGTAAATCTGGAGGAGAGGAGGGGGAATCATCCATATAGGATTCATCCAAGAAGGTGAAGGAGGAAGAGATGGAGAGGAGGTGACATCAGGAGGTGGATAGGAGAAAAGGGGATGGAAGAGGTCTGCTGGAGGGGATGAAATTGGTGCTGGGGATGAAATTGGGGTTGGAGATGGGCTGGAAATGGTAATGGTGGAGGTTGCTGGAGAGGTGGATGGAACTGGAGGAGGGGAAGCAGCAGCACTGGCAGCAGGCAGGTCTTCTGCAGGGGCAGAGACCTGGGGTGGAGTGACTCTAAGAGTCCTTGTGCCTGAAGGGCCAGAAGAGGAGGGCCTGCTGGGCTTGGAGATTTGCCTGTCCCATTTCCCAAAAAGGGCACAGGTGAGTCTCTTGGAGGCATTGATGTGCACTCCAGAGGAGACTAGCAGGGCAGGGCACTTGGCCTGGAGGAAGATTCCCAGAATTCTTCCAAAGTTCACAAAGGTTTTGTTGATCTTTTTCTTCAATAAATCAAAAAAGACTTCTCCCCAGTTCAAGTCTTTTCTATCTACCAGAGCTCCCATAAGGCAGAGCTGGAATCTGGAGATAGTATCATGAGCAGAGTGCTTGGCTAAAAGAACCTTGCCTACAACATCAGCCAAAAACCTGTATTCCACAGACAGGTTTCTCTTAAACAATTTGCTAGGGTTCCCCTCAGGATGACCCATCCTGGCAAGAACATCAGCAAACTCTTCTCCAGAGAGGTCAGCAGAGTCTTCACCATTCCTGAATCCAAATACCTCTGTGAGTACTGTTGGAGTCAGAGGTACCTGGGTGCCACTGATGGAGCCAACTATGGTGTTGTTGTCCAAGTTGTGGGCAGTATATACCCATTCTTTAATTTCATCAGATGCTAGTTTGATTCTGGTGGACATCAGGGCAGTTAATTGCTGATCTTTGAATAAATTGAGAATATCTTGGAAGATTTGATCTGTGGTGTTGAAGGAATCGAAATCGATGTCAAAGCCGGCATCGAATTTCATTGCCGAGAGTACAGCGACTGAAACGGCCATGGTACCTGCAAAAAATCAACAAACAAAACGACCAAGGTAGAACTGTTTGGAGGGAAGAAAAGTTTGCAGAGAAATTGAAAGCGCAAGAGAGAACGACGGCGAAAAAAGAGTTTTATATTAGGGTTCGACGCAGAAAAGGAAAGATCGTTGAACTCAGTTCGACGATCGAGGCTCCTAAAGGAATCTGAAGAGACTCCAAAATCGTCGATCTCCGTTCGACGATTTGGAAAGGCGTCGAGCTCCGTTCGACGATCGTTCAGTGAACAAAATCGTCGAGCGCCGTTCGACGATCGTTGACCGAAGGAGATAGTCCATACTATCAGAGGGGCGCTGAACTCAGTTCGACGATTCTGGAAATCGTCGAACTCCGTTCGACGATCTTTGGGGAAATCGTCGAGCGCAGTTCAGAGATCAGAGAATTTCTAGATACTAAGAAAAAAAACAGAAATTTTGCCTAGTCTTGGTCAATTTTAGCTTTCAAAATCTTGGGTTTTATTTGAGACTTCCTCCATCTAGCATGCCTAACTGATTTAGGAAGAAGGTGTGTTTCTTTTCATCCAAAGGCTTGGTGAAAATATCTCCCCTTTGTAAATCAGTTGGGATATACTGCAATTCAATTTTATTCTTCTCAACATTATCCCTTAAGAAATGATGCCTAATTTCTATATGTTTTGTCCTACTATGGAGGACTGGATTTTGAGCTATGGAGATAGCACTTGTATTGTCACAAAATATTTTTGACTTCTCTAAGTTGTAACCATAGTCTAGGAGTTGATTTTGAATCCACAATATTTGTGAACAACAACTGCCTGCAGCCATGTATTCAGCTTCAGCAGTGGAAGTTGACACAGATGTTTGTTTCTTGCAAAACCAGGAGACAAGTCTATCACCAAGGAACTGACAAGTTCCACTGGTGCTTTTCCTGTCAATTCTGCATCCAGCATAATCAGCATCAGAGAATCCAGTTAACTCAAATGCTGAATCTTTTGGATACCAGAGTCCTAGATTTGGACAACTCTTCACATACCTAAGAATCCTCTTTACTAATGTGAGATGTGACTCTCTAGGGCTAACTTGGAATCTAGCACATATACATGTAGCAAACATTATATCTGGTCTACTAGCTGTAAGGTACAGTAAAGAGCCAATCATTGCTCTATATGTTGTCTGATCAACAGGTTTCCCATGTTCATCAGCATCCAATACAGCATTGGTAGGCATGGGTGTTTTCATGCAAGATGCCTCAGACATGCCAAATTTCTTAACCAGCTCATTAGCATATTTGGTTTGAGAAATAAAGATGCCCTCAGCATGTTGTTTGACTTGCAATCCTAGGAAGAAGGATAGCTCACCCATGCTACTCATCTCAAATTTAGAGTGCATTAGGTTGGAAAACCTTCTGCATAGTTTTGAGTCGGTAGATCCAAAAATGATATCGTCTACATAAATTTGTACTAGTAGGGTATGGGACTTATGGGTTCTAATGAAAAGAGTTTGGTCTACTCTACCCCTTATAAAATCATTTTTCAAGAGAAAGCATGCTAGGGTCTCATACCATGCTCTGGGAGCTTGCTTGAGACCATATAATGCTTTATTCAATTTAAAAACAAAATCAGGATGAGTTGGAGAGATAAAACCTGGAGGTTGTCTGACATAGACTTCCTCTTTGATGTCTCCATTTAAGAAGGCACTCTTGACATCCATTTGATAAACTTTGAAGCCTTTGTGAGCTGCATAAGCTAAGAAAATCCTGATGGCTTCTAATCTTGCAACAGGTGCAAAGGTCTGGTCGTAGTCAATTCCTTCTTCTTGAGAATATCCTTGGGCAACCAGCCTTGCTTTGTTCCTTACTATTACTCCTTGATCATCCAGTTTGTTTCTGAATACCCATTTTGTTCCAACAATGGAATGATCCTTAGGCTTTGGCACTAGTTCCCATACTTTGTTCCTCTCAAATTGATGCAGCTCCTCTTGCATGGCAATGATCCAGTGTGGATCTTGCTCTGCATCTTGAATGGACTGAGGTTCAATTTGAGAAAGGAAGCAGGTGTGCAACAGGTTTTGGTTGACCTGATTTCTGGTTTGCACACCAGCTGAGAGTTCTCCAATTATTTGGGTAATTGGATGGTCTCTGGATGTTACTAAATCAACAGGGGTTGTTGATTGTTCATCAACCTGTGTTGTTGTTTCCTCTTGTGGTACAACAACTGGCTCTTCAAGCTGAGCTTCAATATGTTGAGCATTGCTTTCATCTTCACTGCTTTCATCCTCTTGAGCAACCTGTAGCTTGTTCATATCTTCAACTAGAGAGTGTTCCTGCAAAGGTTCTATGGTAGAAGAAATCTTCTCCTTGAAAGACATGTTAGTTTCATCAAAAGAGACATGAACAGATTCCTCAATTTTCAATGATGATTTATTATAAACCCTATATGCCTTGCTGATCATGGAGTATCCCAGAAACACTCCTTCATCAGCTTTGGCTTGAAATTTTGCTAGATGTTTCTTATCATTATTGTGAATATAACAAATGCAACCAAAAATTTTGAAATAGTCAACTTTAGGTTTCTTCCCTTTGAGTAATTCATAGGGAGTCTTTCCCTTCAGTTTATGTATCAGACTCCTGTTCAGCACATAGTTGGAGGTGTTTACTGCCTCTGCCCAAAAGGATAGAGGTAGATGAGCATCTGACAACAATGTGGTGGCAGATTCAATAAGGGTTCTATTTTTCCTTTCAGCTACCCCATTTTGTTGAGGAGTTCTAGGAGCTGAGAAAGTGTGCCTGATCCCTTCACTCTGACAGAACTCTTGCATAAGAAGAGAATCAAACTCTGTCCCATGATCACTTCTGATCAGGGCAATGTGAGTATTGAACTCAATCTTTATACATTTGAGAAACTCTGTCAGACACTTAAAGTTATCAGACTTCTTCCTTAGAAAGAACACCCAAGTGAATCTGGAGAAGTCATCTACAATCACTAAAGTGTAGGATTTCCCTCCTAGGCTTTGTACTGTGATGGGTCCAAATAGATCCATGTGTAACAGATACAATATCCTAGGTGAATCACTCTTATTAAGTGACTTAAAGCTGTTTTTAGTTTGCTTGCCTAATTGACAAGCCTTGCAAAGTCCTTCCTTCTTGTAGGGGCCAGAAGGTAGTCCTCTAACAAGGTTGTCCTTGGATAGCCTAGCAATAGTTCTAAGGTTTAGGTGTCCTAATCTCTTATGCCATAAAACATTTGGTCTATAAACTGAATTGAATAAGCAGATGTCTACAGTAGTTGAAAGAAAATCTACAAGGTAGATGTTACCTTTCCTTTTACCTGTTAACACAGTTGTGTTGTCCTCTGATTTGATTTTGCATGAAGTTTTGCTGAAGTTCACTTGGTAGCCTTCATCACACAGCTGACTGATGCTGATTAGGTTGTGCTTCAGTCCTTCCACATATGCTACCTTCTTGAAGGTTACAGAACCAATCTGGACTGCTCCATATCCTTTAGTTTGTCCAAAGTTGGAATCACCAAAGATAACTTTGGGTCCAAGCTTGGCTTTAAAGAAATTGAGGTTGTCCTTGTTCCCTGTCATGTGCTTGGAGCACCCACTATCCAAGTACCATTGCTGGTTAGATGTTGGATAGGTCTTCATCTGCACATAAAGCAATTCACTTGTTTTTGACCCAGTTTACCTTGGGCCTAGGTTGATAACCTTTAAACTCAGAAATAAAAGATATCCCTGGCTGACTCTTATATCCTTCAGGATGATATCTCCTTAGAGGTAAAATCCATTCAGTATAAGGGTTAAATGTTTGGATGAAGAACCCTCAGGATTCAATTTTGACTTGCCCTTGAAAATTTTTCCAGTGCTCTGACCTCTGTTCGACGATCTTGGAGCTGAGTTCGACGATCTTGGGTCAGATCGTCGAGCTCCGTTCGACGGTCGACTATGGCTGAGGTCAGGTATATGGGATCGTCGAGCCGCGTTCGACGATCTTGGCTGAGATCGTCGACCTGCGTTCGACGATATTCCCTGAGATCGTCGAGCTGCGTTCGGCGATCGTCGATCTCCGTTCGACGATTTGTGTTGGACTTTAGTTTTCTGAGGCAGATCAGAATTCTTCCTGGCAACCTCTACAACTCCCTTTCCCTTGTCAGAAATGAACTTGATAGGGGTTGTTAGAACAATAGGTTGACTGGATGAGGCACCCAAGCCCAGTGTACTGTTGAATCTTGAGTTCACTGTGCTTGTGATGTCCATCAGCTTGATGCTTCTCCCATTGAGAGATTCTTCAAGCTTCTTGGCCTCAGAGAGCTCACTCTTCAGTGAAGCTATCTGTTCCCTATAGTTCTCCAACTCCTGAGAGAGTTTGAGATTTTCTGATTTTAAACCACTTTGTTCAGATAATTGATTTCTGAGAGAGATGATCTCTTTCTCAGATTTTAGCAGATCTAAACATAGTGCTTTAAATTCAAGCTTAAAATCTTCTGAGGTAAAATCAAAAGAGCTGATTACCTGATCTTCTTCTGGTTGAGTCTCTGAGTCTGACTCTGACTCCTCTTCTTCTGAGTTGTTCTGTGAGGCATTGATTGCCATCATGCAAAACTCCTTTTCCTCTGCATCATCCTCATCATCACTTGAGCTGGAAGAGGTCTCTGACTCTTCTTCAGTCTCACTCCAGGATTCAGCAACAAATCCTTTCCTTGTGTGCTTATTTTTGCTGGTGGAAGGTTTGTTGTTTCCATGCCTTTTGGAGTCCTTCTCCTTTCTCCTTTCTTTTCTTTCCCTTCTGTCCTTGTTCTTATTCTCTGGACAGTCAGGAACTATATGCCCTGGTTTCCTGCAACCAAAGCAGATGATATCTTTGTTATTGCCAATGGACTTGTCATACCTTGGCTTGTCTTGCTCCTTGCATGATCTTCTTCTGAGGTCCTTCCTGGCCATCTTATAGAATCTTTTGGCCAATAGGCTGAGAAGTTCATCATTGCTTGTGGCCTTTTCTTCAGGCAGATCCTCAGCTGCCTTGAATGCAATAGTCTTCTCCTTTCTTGTGGCTGGAGAAGCAGCCTTCTGTTCTTCTTCTCTGTTCTTGATGAGTAGCTCATAAGATTTGAGCTTTCCCAACAAGGCTTCAGTGGTGATCTCATTTAGGCTTCTGGCATCTTTAATTGGCCAGATTCTTGAATCCCAAGTGCTGGGGAAGCACATTAGGATCTTGTCATTGAGTTCTGTCAGTGAGATTTCTTTATCTAATGTCCTCAGTTCACTGACAATTAGACTCAATCTATTGTACATGTCTCCCACTGACTCAGTTTCTCCCTTCTTGAAGTTCTCATATTGGGAGATGAGATGAGATCTTCTGTCCTTTCTCTCATCAGCTGAGCCAGAGACAATTTCTGAGAGCTTGTCCCAGATCTCCTTGGCTGAATTACATTCAGCTACCTTCTGAAAAATGTCATCTGACATTGTCTGAGCTAGAATGTTCATTGCCTTGGCATCAGCTACTTTCCATCTTTTAATGTCAGCATCTGTTCCTGATGGAGGTGGGACTGCATTTGTGCTTGTGCTCTCTGGAGGTCTTGGGCACACTGTCAAAACAGAATTAAAAATATCTTCGTCAATTGAATTCATGTAGAGTTTAATCCTTGCCTTCCAAAGTGCAAACTTTGACAGATTGCACACTGGAGGTCTGGTGCTTGCATAATCTTTGTTTTGGGCCATGATTTGTGCAGGCTGAATCTAATAATACAAAATAAAAGGAAGGATCTAGTTTGGGATCTTTGGGGTTCAGGTGTTAGCCTGTACAACCAAACAGATATGGTATGTTTAACCAACCTGGCTCTGATACCAATTGAAAGGGGAAACTAGATCTGATATACTCTAGAGGGGGGGGGGTGAATAGAGTATATGGTGCTTTTTAAAACACAAAGAAAATCTTTTGCAAAGCTTTACAATAATTGTTGTAATGAGTGTGAGCAGGGAAGCAGAAATAAAATAAACCACAAAACTAAGCAATGCACAAAAGAATCTAGGCCAGAAACAAAGGAAAAACATGCACAACCAGAAAACACAAGGAAATATAGTGGTTCCCCAACTTGGGTACATCCACTCTTCTACCACCCTAGGTAGGAATCCACTGCAGGATGAGTTGATCAGGTGTCCTGGGCACCAATGAGCTTTTGATAAGGTGCTCAAAAACCAAAACAGATTTTTTGATCAGGTGTCTTGCCACCAATGAGCTTTTGACAAGGTGCTCAAAAACCAACTTCAAACTTTTGAAGGGAGTTTGAAAAACCCTTTACAGTGAGGGGGTTGAGAGAGTTATGGCAGTCTTCTCTTTCTCAAGCAACTGAGAAGACTATGTGGATTCAGTGATGTTGTCAAAGCTCCCCCTGAGTCCTTGAAGTCTTCAGGAAGATGAGCTTTGCTGAGGGTGATAGGCCTTCAAAGATAGATCTCCAGCAAAGGATGATTTCAGCAAGCTGAAATATTGTGTGTCTGGAGTCTTGAAGTGATGTTGGCCTTGAACACTTGAGAGCTGAAGAGATCTTAAGATTTGAAAGCTTGATCTCTTGATGAGTGTTCTTCTGAATTCTTGATGACAGAAAATTTTCCAGAGTCTCTCAGTATTGAGAGGTGTCCTTGTTCTTTTTAATCTGTATGTATTGTCTCTCTGGTTCAAAAACATTCTCTCTTTTATTCTCTGAATCTCAATAGGAAAATTGCTCTGTCAAAGATAGCCGTTGGTCTGAATTAATTACAGCCTTAATTGCATAAGATGTTCTGAGGAAAGTCCACTGATATATTCCTTGAAAAATCCCTTGAAACTTGCTCCAGAATTAAATGAAAACGGCTGGCAGATCTTCTGACTTAAATGCAGAATAACTTCTATCTTGATTGAATTTGAATTCTGAAGATCAACTGAAATCGTCGAACTGAGCTCTGCCATCGTCGAGCTGAGCTCAGCGAACTGGAGAAAGCAAGCAGCAAAGAAATCGTCGATCTGAGCTCAAAGATCGTCGAACTGAGCTCAGAGATAAAGATCCAGTACAGGGCCAAAAATCGTCGACCTGAGCTCAGCGATCGTCGAATGGAGTTCGACGATATTGAGAAGTTGAGCTCAGCGATCGTCGACCAGAGCTCGACGATATTGAGAGGCTTGAGCTCAGCGATCGTCGAATGGAGCTCGACGATCTGCCAAAGTTGAGCTAGACGATCGTCGACCAGAGTTCGACGAAACGTCGTGCTGAGCTCGACGATTTGGACTTAGTCTCCAGAAAAACTTGGATCTTCAGGGCAGCTTTCAAACCTAGACTCCTGATCCCTTAGACTCAATTCTAATTGACCTATAATCTATACAGAAGGTCAAAACATAGAATCCTAGAGACATAGTGATCCTGACCCAAATTAGTAATAGGGTGTTCCAACACGCCCCATTAATACCGATTGTGAAGGGGACGTTATATACTATTCTGAACATAAGCATTTCTCATCATAGAAAGAAAGAGGAATCCCTGCTTGAACCATTGAGCGAGAAATGGAAGATTGCCTTAGAGAATTACTGAATGACATTATTCTTGCAACTTTCCAGCTCTTGCAAGTTGATTAGCCAATTCCCTGAGAGCTATGCAATCTTCTGCTAGATGACCAATATCTTTATGATACTTACAAAAAAGCTCCTCGTGTCGATACTTGATTTTCGATTTCATACGCCGAGGCTTCTTGAACTCAGGCATTGCTTGAATGATTATCAAAAGATCTTCCATAGAAATTTTGAACTTAACATACTTACCTGAACCTTTTCACACTTTGGAGTTTTACCCTGGAGAAGAGGAGGAGACTTGCAATATTCAACTTGCGAAACATCTTGGGAGGAAATAGATTGATGTTGACCAGAAGTCCCTTGAGATTGTTTAGCCATTTGATTCAGAAACGAAACATAACCTTTATTTGCCTCTTCGCCTATTATGAATGTATTAACTATATCAATAAGATCTCCATAGCTTTTGGGATACTTTGTGGTGAGCTTGAATTTCAATCGGCCTTCTTGAAGTGCATTCATGAAAGCATGCAAGTAATAGTCTTGATGGACGCTACAAACATCTAGAACCTCCTTTTGAAACCGATCAACAAAATCTGGATTAGACTCGTCAATTCCTTGCTTGATTCGGAAGAGAGCTCCAACGTCTCTTTTCCGCTTCCTGTAAATAGTGAATCTAGAAATAAATTGACTTCGAAGATCCTTAAAGCTGGTTACTGATCGAGGTGGGAGGCTATAAAATCATTCTCTTGCAACATTGCCAAAAGATATAACAAAGAGCTTGCATTTTACTCCATTTGACACGTTTCTCAGTGAAATAGCTGATTCAAAAGCTTGCAAATGAGAAAACGGATCATCACATCCAGCATACTCCGGGAGACGCGGTACTCTGAAGTTATCGGAGACAGTATCCCACCGAATACGATTAATGAATGGAGAAGGGGCCTCTTCTTCTTTCTTATAAAGAGGTTCATTTGCAACAGATTCTAGTCCACGATCAACACTGTTTGCAAAAATTTCTCTATGAGGGTCAGCGGACTCATTATTAAAATACGAACAATCCTGTACTTCTGAGAGATCTGTAGTAACCGAGATGTTGCTGGATTTATTCTGACCCTTTGCAGGATTCATCTTGAAAAGAGGGAAATAGCTAAACTTTTCAAGAGACCGCAGAATAGCGGCGGCTTGACCTGGCGGCTAGACGGTGCAACAAGCTGACAAGAATACCGGGAGGAAAACCGAGCGGGTAGAATGACTGGTTCTACAGTGCTGGAGGCGGGCTGAAAACCTTAGCCGGCGAAGTCACGGCTTGCTCGACAGGCCGCCGAACTCTAAAGGATAGAGCGGTCTGACTACCTAGACCGCTGATTTCATCGATTAGTCAAGATCTGAAGGTCGCGTGTTAACTGTTGATGCACGAAAGCGGATAGGGAGTCGGGCACCACCAGCTAACAGTTCGAACACCGGGGTTAGGGAAGTAAAGGAGGAGACTGTCGACCAATCGGTTACTAGCGGTCGCGGCTAAAGGACCGAAAAAGGGGGCCACTGGCAGCGGCAATAGCAGAGTTCGCCCGCCGCGGCTTAAATGCCACTCTTGCGGGGGGCTTTCCTTTTACTTAAAATGAGAAACAGTTACACGAAAGGGAAAAGAGGAAGTCGGCCGGACTACAAGCTGCAAAACACTAGACTTGAGACCGCAGCTCTTAACAGGCGAGCTCCTGGATACAAGTCAGCGTGTCTTGGGGAGTGCACCCTCCCC
This sequence comes from Platanthera guangdongensis, assembly GCA_039583875.1. Classification (NCBI taxonomy): domain Eukaryota; kingdom Viridiplantae; phylum Streptophyta; class Magnoliopsida; order Asparagales; family Orchidaceae; genus Platanthera; species Platanthera guangdongensis. The sequence continues at coordinate 118,300,464 of CM077147.1, read as the reverse complement.
CTATTTATAGGCTCGGGGGCCTGCCCAAGCGGGCAGGGCTAAAGTTACCGGCTACCCGGGGTACAGGAGAACCGGGCAGAGGTGAGGCGAAGCAAAAGAGAAAGAAACAAGAAAGGAGGGAAGCCGCGCGGCCTGGCGGATTCCTCCTGGCGAGCTGACGGCTGGGTCCTGGAGCCTTGTCGCTGAGCAGGGTCGGCGTTGGCAGCGGCCTGACATGGAGACCGCCCGGCTTGGGAGGCGTGGCGGCTTGAATAGGCAGGCCGCCCGGTCTGGAAAGCTACACGGACAGGTCGCGGATTCCGGGCTTATCACTAGGTACAACCCTCACTAAGACGGGTGCTGCGGTCAAACCACTTACCCAAACGAGTTGAAATTAATTTTAAATTAATCTAGACTCGAAGAGCTACAACTTTGATGACTGGCCATTTGTCCTAAATAGGAATTTAAGTGTCTCGTTTTGCAGTATCAAAATATTCCCATTTAATGTATCTTTTCCTTATATATTATATACATAATTTTTATATTATAAAAAAATATTTTTACTGTTCATCTTCTACAGAACCCAAAAACCGGAACTCAGAAGACTTATATTTCTTGTAGCTCTTCCGCGATCCGTCGCCGGCCATCCGGTCACTTCCCTGGCCAGCCATCACCACCACCATCTCCATCGAGGCGATGGCTATCGGTCGACGGTGGTTTGGCCGCCGGAGGTGGCGGTTTCCGGCGAACCCGAAAATATATTTTTATGGTTTTTTTCATGAAAACGCAAGATGGGTCCAGCTCCGTTGAGCACGGACTTGCTTTCTATGATCCTAAGATCTACCCATAAAAGAAGAAGTAGAGGAGGACCTTGTTCGCGGTTTGGAGGCGAGATGAACGTCGGGTTGTCATGGAGCGGTGATGGCGTTGCCGAACTTCTCCTACAACAAGAACAACAACTCTAATCCGTTTGCTCAAGAGTGTAAACTTCTCATCTTGCCCTAAGGGGGCTTTTATAGATCACCATGTGGGGAGGGGAAAGGGTAAAGCATTTATGGCCATGAAGGCTCTCCTCTTAATAATATTTCGGTTATGGTGGAGGGAGAGGAAAAGGTGGAAGATGAAAAGATGTGTCCAGGTGGCGATTTCTCATTTGGTCAACACTTCCTCATTTTATTAAGTAATTAGAGAAGGAAACGAACCATAAATACTCCTGGTGTAAATTCCCATAATCAGAGTTAATTGTGGCATGTGTTAAGTAATTTCCAGGCTGGCTGACGTTTTGGCATTTGTCACGGCCGTGAGGGCTTGTCACGGGCGTGAGGGCTTGTCACGGGCGTGACATTAGTCCATTCGTCGTTCTCGGGTCGAGGACCGATTTTTCTGCGTCGGTTCACGGGTCACCCCCCATGTCACAGGCATGACACGTTTGTCACGGGCGTGATAGGTGTTCTTCGTTCGACGTTCGTCGAGTTGAGGTCGACGGTCGGTGGGGGCGTCACGCCCTAGGTCACGGGCATGACGGGCCTATCACTGGCGTGACGGACCTGTCACTCAAACACCGCTCTACGATCATCGAGCGCCGATCGTCGAACAGAGAGACACGCCCCGTGTCACGCCCATGTCAGATACGACACCGCCGTGACACGGCCGTGTATTCACTTAAACACCGCTCGACGATCGTCGAGTGACGATCGTCGAATAGAGAGACATGCCCCGTGTCACGCCCGTGTCAGATACGACACACCTATGACATGGTCGTGTACTCACTCAAACACTGCTCGACGATCGTCGAGCGCCGATCGCGGAACAAAGAGAGACACGCTCCGTGTCACGCCCGTGTCAGATACGACACGCCCGTGACACGGCCGTGTACTCATTCAAACACCACTCGACGATCGTCGAGCACCGATCGTCGGCGGTCGGTGGGGGCGTCACGCCCTAGGTCACGGGCGTGACGGGCCAGTCACGAGCGTGACCAACCCGCGACATGAGTTATGAGCTTGGCGATCAGCTTCCTGATTTCGTAGACCATCGAAGGAAGTTACCGGCGTGACGGTCCGGTCACGGGCATGACCAACCCGTGACTCGGGATTTCGGTCGACGGACTTCGGAGGATTGCGTCTTCGCCTAGCCGTCATGCCTGAATCTATTTTTAGATCGGTTACTGTCAATCTCTAGGGTTTATGAGGGTTCCGTCACGGTAGACCGACTCCTAGGGGTCTAGACGGAAATGGGATGTTACAAATCCCAATAAACAAAATAAAAATTTCGTCCCCGAAATTGAGGTTAAGCCTATGGAGATTTCTACCAGAATAAAGTAAACTTGTAACATCCCATATCGTTTTCCTATTGAGTCGAAGCGACTACTTGTTCAATAAACGAAGGCAATCCCCCAATAAGCAAAAGATTAGCCCCTACTTTCCTGACTGAGTGCCCATGCCTAGGTTCTCAATTTCCCTTATTTAGTCCTACCGGTTCAATACAAGAAGGTAATTTATAGTATACCGAGAGGTGGTGAGGTATACCTGACTGAACAACTCCGGGTATTTTTGCCTCATCAGGTCCTGTGGTTCCCAGGTGTGCCCCTCATGACCGTGGTTCCTCCACAGAACCTTGACTAAGGGGATCTTCTTGCGGCGCAAGGTCCGTACTCCTTTGTCATCGATCTGAACCGGCTCCAAGTGAACAGAGCGGTCTGAAGATATCGGCCCTTCGGTGGTCAGAATCTGCTGCTCCGGGCGTAGTAGATCCCTCCTCAGCGAAGATATGTGGAAGACGTCGTGTAGAGCTGCCAGCTCTGGTGGTAACTCCAGCCTGTAGGCTAGGGCCCCGATCCGCTCCAGGATCCTGTAAGGGCTCATATACCTAGGGCTGAGCTTCTTCCTCCGACCACGCACCTGTGAAACTCCATGCATGGGCCAGATCTTCAAAAACACATGGTCCCCCACCTAAAACTCCACCTGACGATGTCGGGCGTCATAGTACTTAGCCTGTCTGCTCTGCGCCTCTAACATCCTGTCCTTGATCAGCCTCACCTGAGCCTCGGTGTCTTCAACAAAATCCGATCCGAACGCCTTCGGATCCTCGTCTTGAATCCAAGAAAGCGGGGTCCTGCATTTCCTTCCATACAAGGCTTCGTAAGGCGCCATCCTTATACTGGACTGGTAGTTGTTGTTGCAGGAGAACTCGACCAGGGGTAAGAGCTTCTCCCACGTTTCCCCGAGGTCAAAAATGCATAGCCTCAAAAGATCTTCCAGCGTCCGATTGGTGCGTTCCATCTGCCCATCCGTCTGGGGATGGAATGCGGTGCTGAAGGTCAATCGCGTGCCTAAGTAACCCTGCACGGATCTCCACACCCTGGAAGTGAACTGGCCATCCCGATCCGACACGATCGTCTTGGGCACCCCGTGATATCGAACGAACTACTCCACAAATCTCCGCATTAGTACTCCCATAGAGTCATCCTTCCTGATCGGATTGAATCTGGCCACCATCGTCAACCGATCAACGATGACCAAATCGAGTCGTTTCCCGTCCGTTATCGGGGAAGTCCATGAATAAATTCCATCGCGATGTCTTCAAACTTCCACTTCGGTACCGAGAGTGGTTGCAACAATCCTGCGGGGTTTTTTCACTGCGCCTTGACTAGGTAGCATGCCTCGCAGTGGGTCACAAACTGAGTGATATCCTTCTTCATGTCTGGCCAGTACATAGTGTTTTTCAAGTTCGCAGTCATCTTCGTGATCCCCGGGTGCACCGAGTATCTGCTGTGGTGGGCCTCCGCTATGATATCTTCCCGGACCTGACCTCCTTCCGGTATATAAGTCCGACCTCTAAAGCATACCACGCCGTCCCTCATCATGTAATCCCCTGCTACACCATTCTCCAAGGCCCAGAATATCGGCTCCAATTTGGCATCCCGCCTCTGCCCATCTCTGACTCGGTCCCGGATATCATCTGTAGTACTCATCGCAGCTAAATACTCCGTGTAATGCTTGGAGTCCTCGGACGACACCAGTGTGATGTACATATCCTCCAATCTCCTCACCAGCTCCATAGACATAACCAGGGGCCCATCTTCGGAAGTGGCAGCTCTCCGACTCAACACGTCGGCCACCACGTTTGCCTTCCCTGGATGGTAGTGCATCTCATACTGGTAATCTGCTAAGAACTCCACCCAACTCCTCTGCCTGATATTCAGCTCCATCTGCGTGTCCACATATTTCAGGTTCTTGTGGTCGGAGTAGATGTCGCAGTGGACTCCATAAAGATAGTGGTGCCAGACCTTCAAAGCAAAAACGACTGCTCCCATCTCCAGGTCATGCATCGGGTAGTTCTGCTCGTGCTTTTTCAACTGGCGAGACGCATACGCAATCACATGGCCCTTCTGTATCAGTACAACTCCCATACCCTGGTAGGAAGCATCGGTGTAGACCTGAAATCCTTCTCTCCCCGAGGGGAGAGTAAGTATGGGAGCCAAGGTGAGTCGATCCTTCAGCTCCTGGAAAGCCGCCTGGCACTGCGGGGTCCAAACGAAAGGTACCTCCTTCTTCGTCAAAGATGTGAGTGGGAGGACAATTCGAGAGAATCCCTCCACAAACTTCCGGTAATAACCGACAAGTCCTAGGAAACTTCGTATGTCGGTGGCTGCCTTCAACTGCGGCTAATCACGAACTGCCTGAATCTTTGTCGGATCCACTGCCAACACGGCTCCACTGATAATATGGCCTAGAAAGCCCACCTCCTTTAACCAGAACTGACATTTGCTGAACTTTGCATATAAATGATTCTCCCGCAGTCTCTGTAAGGTCAGTGCTAGATGGCGATTGTGCTCCTTCTCCGTTCTCGAGTAGATGAGGATGTCATCGATAAACACAATGACAAACACATCTAGAATCTCCTTGAAAACCTGGTTCATGAGGGTCATGAATGCCGATGGTGCATTCGTGAGCCCGAAGGGCATCACTGTAAACTCGAACAGTCCGTACCTACTACTGAATGCGGTCTTTGGAATGTCCACCTCTCGAATCTGTAGTTGGTAATAGCCTGACCTCAAATCAAGTTTTGAGAAGAAATGCGCTCCTTCCAGTTGGTTGAACAACTCATCAATCCGTGGCAGCGGGTATGTATTCCGGACCGTCAATCTGTTCAGTGCTCGGTAATCAATACACAAGCAGAGACTTTCGTACTTCTTCTTGACAAATAGCACTGGGGCTCCCCATGGCGAAGATCTTGGCCGGACAAACCCTGCCTCTACTAGTTCCTTCAACTGACTTCGGAACTCTGCCAACTCCTTCGGGGCCATCTGGTAAGGAGCCCTTGATGCGGCTTGGCCCCCGGCACAAGTTGTATCTGGAAGTCCTGCTCTCGGTGCGGGGGTAACCCTAGCAGTTTCTCTGGAAAGACGTCAGCGAAATCTCGCACCACCGGGATGTCTGCCACAGACCCCTTGGCCTCCGCCATCTTAAAAATAATCTGATAAGCCTCCTCTCCCTACAGATGGGACTTAACGGCCTATACTGAAGATAATAGTATACGAGAGGCAGATCTTACACCTTCGATGATAATGACCGAGTCTCCGTGCCTCACGGTGACCCTCTTTGCTTGGCAATCAAACTGGGCATGGTTCCAGTGCAACCATGTCATGACCAAGATCAGCTTGAAGACTGGCATCCTTGTGATCGTTGCAGATACTTCGAATGACTTCCCGCCAATCTCCGCCTCCATGTTGCAGTGGGCAGAGGTGATTAGCTCCGATCCGTCGGGTAGACACACCCTCCTCATCAGACCTGTGAACCGCTCCACTCCTTCCAACCCATCCAGAAAGGCCTCCGACACAAACGAGTGCGAGAAACCCGTGTCGAACAGAGTATAGGCGGGTTTGCCGCTGATGAAGACTATACCTGGGACAGTTAATGTCTTAGTATTCTATAACGGCTTCTCTTTCCTAGTTATTCTACCTAGTGCAATTCTACCAATTTGACAACTGAGAAACGGGATTCTATTTAAAAAATTAACATCTTGGCGTACCTGCTATGACCTGCTCTGGGTTCTGAGGCTGTGCCAGGTCTGAAGCATACACCTGCTCTCTTTCTTGTCTACGATCCCCTCCCTGCTATCCACGTCCACGACCACGACCTCGGCCTTCGAAATGCTGAGCATGTGGGCCACCCTGTGGTGCTGGAGGTGGTGTCCCCCTCATGGGGCAGTTTTCCGGAGGTGCCCAATCTGATGACAATGGAAGCACTTTGGCGGGGATACGCCATACCCCCGAGTCTCGGCATCTCCTGCATCCGAAGAGGTTGAGGGGCCAATATCAGCTGCTCCCTCGGCTCCTGCCTCACTTCCTGATGAGGCTGGTCCTATGTCCTTCTCCCATCAGGTATAGCACCTCGCAGCTGATCATTTCTGGCTCTCCGGTCCTGATCCTCTGCTTGCCGCTTCCCGCCCCGAGTGGTGTGCCAATCAGCCTCAATCCTCTTTGCCATCTCCAAAATCCGAGAGATAGGCCCGTCGGATACAAACAACAAGGCCTCCCTCAACTCCTCTTTTAGGCCCTTATAAAACCTCCTGATGTACCCTGCTTTGTCCAGCTGGTAAGAATCTGCATATCGAGCTAAATGGTCGAACTCCCGATGGTACTCCACTACCATCCTGGTGCCCTGCTTCAGCTGTAAGAACCGCTCCTCCAACTCATCCCTTGCCGACTGCAGCACAAAATGCTCCAGCAGCGCGGCCCTGAACTCTTCCCAGGTAATTTCCACAACCTCCCTATCAGTAAACGTCGTGTCCAGCAGCGTCTTCCACCACCTCTTAGCATGGGACTCCAGGTAAGAGACAACCAAGGCCACCCTCTCCTCCCAGGGGCACCGTATCCCGGTCAGTATTTCGTACATAATATCCAGCCACTTTTTCGTCCGAACTGCCGACTCTGTCCCCAAGTAGGACGGGGGAGAAAGTCCTCGGAAGATGCTCAACCAGTTGGGCAACGGGTTTGGCTGCGGGGCCAGAGCCTATTGAGTCCGGAAGGCCACAAGGATAGCTGTAAGAGTCTGCCCCATGTCTGACTGAAGGAAAGGAGTGGGGACCGGTGTAGTAGGTTGTGGTGGAGGCTGCGTAACAAAATCCATAATGAGAAAACATTCAATTTTTACTAAAAATGGACAATTTATATGTGATCCCCATATGGGCACACCACTGCTTCTGCTGCTTAGTTTGTCCCCAAACTAAACTCGAGCGGCGGTGACACAGGGTTAGTGGACGGCTAATTTTTTTTTGTTCGATCGATGTTACCCTCTGATACCACTTGTAAGACCCCCTTTTTTTCTCGTTCAAACTCTGGGGTCTTAAGCCCAGAACCATTGCTTTACGGTAACACCTTCGCGCCCGGGAAGATCGTCACTACAAAATGCCGATTCTGCCAGCCTTATTGATCACAAAAGTAGCAGTACAAGAGAATAGACATGTAAGTCCACAGAAAATCACATATCATATAAATAATCTCCACGAAGGGAGTGTCCACAGAATAATATATCAGAGTACTAAAATACGGGCTTGTGCCCGGAACATCATGTCCTCACTACAAATCACTCATGCGGAAGCAAAAACATAACATCTACTCAAGGCCGAGACTCACGGTCCCGGCTGTATGAACTCCGGAGCTAGACTGCCACATCTCCAAGCGCACCGGTCTCTGGGGCTGCTACCCCATGCTGGGCTCCACGATTCCCTAAAATGATGAGGTTCGAAAATCGTTAGTCATAAAGACTAAGCCATATCATCCCCTACCCCTTCCCCCATGGCTCCAAAGTACCGAGTGGAGAGGAAGAAAGGGAAGGACATGAAGGTGGAGAATAAATCAAAAGAAACCAGTGGTAGCGGAACTAATCTAGTAATTCTATAATAAATAATGGCAATAAGATGAAATATGAAAAGTAACCTTCACTTATTTGAGAACACATAAGCCAAGGGGTCTTCTACAAGCCTCCCATCGTATAAAAAGTCCCATACCAATTTATACGTTGGGGTGTCGGTTGTCAAACATCAATATATATATATATATATATATATATATATATATATATATATATATATATATATATATATATATATATATATATATATATATATATATATATATATCGAAAATGACCTTAATTTATAAACTTGCCCACACAAGCTTATAGACCAAGGGGTCATTTTGCAAGTCCTAATGTATAAGCGTCCCATTCCACTTATACGTTAGGTGTCAGGGGTTAAATGAATCAGTTATGCCATGACATGCAAGTGGGTATGATGGAACATGCAAGTACAACACACACACCCGACTCTGTGCACACAGACCTTTAGTTCCACCTTTCTGGAGGCATAACCTCCCAGGATACCTCCGTAGTGGCAGACGGAAGCGGTGGGTTGGGCCTCGCCCACCTCTAGACCAGTAAAACACTACCAGTCAGACCTATCGTATGCCTCAACGCTGGTGCACAAAGCGGAGCTCCTGCGTACTCTTGCCGGCTGGCGCACCGGACTTTTGTTGGCGAAGTGTTAACCACACTTGTCGAGTCAGCGTATTGGCGTCGGTGTATCGACCCTCCAATACCGAAGACCCAACACCTTAATTTTCTTTCCTTTTATGCACATGCAAATTTAACGTATTCAAAAACTGAGCCGAATCTCCCAGTACTAAAATGTCCTTCTCAACAATCGAGCTGAAACTCCCCGGACCAAAACGTCCGTCTCTTAACTATCTGAGCCGAAGCTCTCTGGACCAAAACGTCTGTCTCTTAACTATCCAAGCCGAAGCTCCCAACTATCTTCCTGTGCTATCTGTGTTCTTGAATCATGCAACCCTGATTACTATCTTACTCTTTTCAGCTTGTTAATACAGTTTACGTTAACCAGGACTGCCCCCGGTATTCCCTGTGAAGGGACCTCAAGGGGCACTAGGAACTATGATGGGATTACGCCCATCATTCCCTTTCGCAAGGTACTTATTATTATTGGTTGATTCCCTTACACATTACCTTCTCGTGTTACGATAGACTAACCTAGTGTGATTTTTAACCTTCCTCTCTTCGGGAAAGCCGATCTTTCGTCGAACCCAAGCACCTCTTAACACTAGCCAACACCACTTCTCCCCAACCTTCCCCTTCTTATATGGTGAACACTTTCACATCCATCCAATTCAGCAGATTAACTAACTCCAACGCTGTGCCCCATCATATCCTAAGACTGTTAACTCAAATTGTTAATTGCAGACTATCCTATGCTATATGTCGAACCGGATAAGAAATGATCCAATACTCATCCAAATTTCCTAACTTATTTACTGGACGTATATCATGATATAATTAGCCAATAATCAGAAAATTATAATTTTTCCTAATTTATCCGGCATTTAATTAATTTCCTCAAAAATTTCAAGGGTTACCGGTTTGAACATGAACTACCCTAAGTACTCATGAAAGATGTCCAACAAAATTATTATAAATATTATGTTATCTCAATATGGTAGATCCAAAATATCACAATTTTTCTATGACCAAAAGGGCACTAAAACTATTTTAGCAATATTTTCTATCCTTCGTTATTTATGAATCAAGTATAGAAAATATCCATCTAGAAATTATAAATTAATTATACTATACAGATACAACCTTAAAAATAGCATTGACCTAGTTTCATAATTTTTCAGCAAGTATTAATCTTTGAATAAAATATTATCAGAAGTCTCCATAAGGTGGACTTGTAAAGAAAGTGCCATAACTAAGATTCTAAAAATCATGAATAAATGTCTACAAGCATATAATAACCTGAAAATCTCAATTCCTAAGCCTCATAATTTTTCAACAGAAATATCATCCATAATTAATTTTTTAATCATAAAACCCATTTTTAACATTTCTGAATGAAGTACTAGATTTACTCAACTAAAAATTATACAAAAATTCAAGAGCAACCATTCTAACCTAAAACACTTACTACCAAGATTTCATGGGGTTTCAATAAACAGAAAGATCTAAATAATTAAAACGTCAGTTAGAGCTATAACAAACTTTACGAATGAAGTGCTAGAAATAAACATCATAAAATTCCAGTAAAATTGCTATAGGTTCTGCCCATTCCAAAACTCACTCTACCTGAGGTTCACAGCCTTTAAATAATGTTTAGTGACTGATTTTACTCTTTTGAGATTTTACCCTAAAACTAAGGTTAGGGTTTTGAGGTCTCTACCTATCTCCAAATCTTCCGAGATTCCATCCAGATGATTTATATTATGCTAACGTAGACTCTACTGAGTTTCAAGGCAATACGAGGGCATTTTCCCCCATGTACTTCACAACCCTCAAAACCATCCCTTTAGGGTTTGAGTTTGGATCCTAGGGTAAATCAATGCTAAACCACACCATTTTTCTCCAAGTGGCTTATAATAACCCTTCTAGGTCAATGGTCAAAATATCAACCTCTGTTGAGGTGATTTGACCATTCCAAACTCTTATTGCACTTTTTACTCAAAAATGCCTCATTAATGCCTAGTTAAGGATAGGTGATTTCCTACCCAAAACTCATCCAAATGAGTTAGAATTTTGTAAAGAGCTAGGTTTTATAGCCAGGGACCACTCAACAAAATTTTGGAGGGTTTGGAGGTCATTTGACCACTTAAATAAATTACTCTAACTTTATTAAATTAAAATAAAAACTTTATGCAACGTATCTCCAAAAATTCCCATTTTTGGACAGCCTCTAGGTATGGCTAAGGGTAACCCCCTTCCCAAATTTCAGGTCATTTGGACAAGTGACGAAGAGTGGGCATTCATTTTAGTTGCTGCCCAACTCTAGGTACAGCCCCCACTAAGACGGGTGCTGCAGTCAAACCACTTACCCAAACGAGTTGAAATTAATTTTAAATTAATCTAGACTCGAAGGGATACAACGTTCGTGACTGGACATTTTTCCTAAATCGGCCTCTATTTGCCTCATTTTGAAGCATCAAAATGTGCCCATTTAATGTATCTTTTCCTTATATATTATATACATAATTTTTATATTATAAAAAAATGTTTTTACTGTTCATCTTCTACAAAACCCGAAAACCTGAACTCAGAAGACTTATATTTCCTGTAGCTCTTCCGCGATCCATCGCAGGCCGTCCGGTCACTTCCCTGGCCAGCCACCACCACCACCACCTCCGTCGAGGCGATGACTATCGGTCGGCTGTGATTTGGCCGACGGAGGTGGCGGTTTCCGGCGAACCCGAAAATATATTTTTCATGGTTTTTTCATGAAAACGCAAGATAGGTCTGGCTCCGTTGAGCACGAACTTCCTTTCTAAGATCCTAAGATCTACCCATAAAAGAAGAAGTAGAGGAGGACCTTGTTCGTAGTTTGGAGGAGAGATGAACGTCACGTTGTCATGGCGCGGTGGTGGCATTGCCGAACTTCTCCAACAGCAAGAACATCAACTCTAATCAGTTTGGTCAAGAGTGTAAACTTCTCATCTTGCCCTAAGGGGGCTTTTATAGATCACCAAGTCGGGAGGGGAAAGGGTAAAGCATTTATGGCCTTGAAGGCTCTCCTCTTAATAATATTTCAGTTATGGTGGAGGGAGAGGAAAAGGTGGAAGATGAAAAGATGTGTACAGGTGGCGATTTCTCATTGGGTCAACACTTCCTCATTTTATTAAGTAATTGGAGAAGGACACGACCCATAAATACTCCTGGTGTAACTTCTCATAATCAGAGTTAATTATGGCATGTGTTAAGTAATTTCCTGCCTGGCTGACGTTTCGGCATTTGTCACGGGCGTGACATTAGTCCATTCATCGTTCTCGGGTCGACGACCAATTTTTCTGCGTCGGTTCACGGGTCTCCCCCCATGTCACGGGCGTGACACGTTTGTCATGGGCGTGACAGGTGTTCTTCGTTCGACTTCATCGAGCTAAGGTCGACGGTCGGTGGGGGCGTCATGCCCTAGGTCACGGGCATGACGGGCCTGTCACGGGCATGACAGGCCTGTCACTCAAACACTGCTCGACGATCGTCGAGCGCCGATCGTCGAGCTCCGATCGTCATACAGAGGGATACGCCCCGTGTCACGCCCGTGTCAGATACAACATGCCCGTGTACTCACTCAAACACCGTTCGACGATCATCGAGCGCCGATCGTCGAACAGAGAGACACGCCCCGTGTCACGCTCGTGTCAGATACGACATGACTGTGACATGGTCGTGTACTCACTCAAACACAGCTCGAAGATCGTCGAGTGCCGATCGCCGAATAGACAGAGACATGCTCTGTGTCATGCCCGTGTCAGATACGACACTCCCGTGACACGACCGTGTACTCATTCAAACACCGCTCGACGATCGTCGACGGTCGGTGGGGGCGTCACGCCCTAGGTCACGGGCGTGACGGGCCTGTCACAGGCGTGACCAACCCGTGACATGAGTTCTGAGCTCGGCTATCAGCTTCCTGATTTCGTCGACCATCGAAGGAAGTCACGGGCGTGGCGGTCCAGTCACGGGCGTGACCAACCTGTGACTCGGGATTTCGGTCGACGGACTTCGGAGGATTGCGTCTTCGGCTAGCCGTCGTGCCTGAACCTAATTTTAGATCAGTTACTGTCAATCTCTGGGGTTTACGGGGGTTCCGTCACGGCAGACCGACTCCTATGGGTCTAGCCGGAGATGTGATGTTACAATATGTGTTGTGGTTAACAAGAAAAAGGTAAACTGGTCTCAAATCATGTTCGATCTGATTAAGAAAAAAATACAAAGAAAGATGTCTATTTTGGAAAGATCTTAGGGATCTTCCTAAAAGAAAATTCTGTTGAATCACTGGTCTCCCAGATAATATTCATTAATGCCTCCAAGAGGCTCACCTGTGCTCTCTTTGGCAAGTGGGAGAGTGCTATCACCAAGCCCTCCAAGGCCTCTTCCTCCTCCACCAGGCTTTCTGAGAGTACTAGGGCTGCTCAAGCCACTTCCCCCCTACTGAAGAGATCCCTCCTCCACCTCCATCACCTCCAGCCATCCCACCTCATTCTCAAGTGGAACACCAACTTCCCTCCATAGTCCATACCACAGTTCACCCTCCCACACCTCCATCATCCCCACTACATCCATCCCCCACTCATATTCACTTTCATGCATCCCTTTCCACCCAACCTGATATACAAATTCCATCCCTCACTCTTACTCCCTCTCCCCATGGCACACCCATTATATCCCCAACTTCATCTCCCTTACCCCACCATCTGGACAACATCACATTCTTCCATCTGCCTTCATCCCCCCTCAATACATCTTCTCCACAAGATGAACCTATGCAAGATGCTTTCCCTCCTACTCAACCAACTACTACCATCCCCACTTCTGTTTCCATTCCAACACCTTCTGCCACACCCTCTACCACTCCACTATTGGATCCCTCCATCATACCACCACTCATTGCACTTCTAACGCCCCTTCCTAAAACCATCATAGCAAAGGCCATTTCACCTCTTGCTTCTTCCATTTCCTCCCTGGCTGCCCAAATATTTGCTCTCTCTGTTCCTTCCTTTTCAGTTATGGGCCTGGCTCCAGTGTACACTGAAATCAGGCAGGGGGAGATACTTGATGACAAAGCAGCAGTAATAGCAGTAGCAGCAGAACCAATAGCAGTAGCAGCAGATACAACAGCAGTAGAAATAGAAGAAGCAGAAGCAGCAGCAGATGCTGATAAAGATTTAATTCATTTAATTCATTTTATTGAATCTGATATGGAAGTAGATGAGATAGTATCAGAAACTATAGATACTACTGGTGATTTTATTATACATCCCATAGTAGATTTGTTAAATTTATTGAGAACTTTTGATATAGTTCATTTGAACTTTCTGCTAGAAGACAGCACTAAGCCATCCATGACTATAATTCCTTACACCACACCAATAAGCCCCAAAGTTGCCAAGCAACTAAAGGCCAGTTTTGCAGTAACAGAGACTCTAGTCATTCTATCTCCACCACAAGTTGTTTCCCCCATTGTCTCATCTCCACCTTCCCTAGTTTTTGTTATGGATGATTCACCCTTGCCTGATCTTGATGCACTGATCATGACAGATATAGAAGAGAAAAATAAGTCAGTTGCTGAAAGCACTGAAGTATATAGTTCTCCAGCTCCTCCTCTAGCTCTAGTTCCAGCTCCTCCTCCAGCTCCCTCCCAGACAGAGAAATCATTGATATCTGCTGAAGCTCTAAAAGAAATAAATGCAATGTATGATAATCCTCAAGAATCTTCTGATGATGATGATGATGATGATAATGATGAGGACTCTGATAAAGAGCCCAAGAATAAGAAAGTGTCTAAGAAGAGGAAAGGTCCTCCAGCTCCTGGCCCAAAACCAAACCCAGCAAATTACAATCCTTATTATATACTCCAGAAGATTACACCTTACAAGGGCATGCCAACATGGATGTGGCTGTCCAAAAATCAGCAAAAAGAAAGGAAGAAAAGTAGGAGATATTCCCCACCTCCTCAAAGATACAGAAAGGATCCTCGTCCTCCTCCTCCACCTGTTGTTGGTGCTTCAAGTTCTTCAACTCAAAGGACTACCCAGTTTCAAACCTATCAAAGACAGCAGGGTAGGTCCTCATCTTCAGGAAGCAGCCAGCAAAGGCAATATTCATCTAGCAAACAACAACATCAACAACATCAACATCAACAATTCACTGAACATCAAAAGGCTGAAAGCCCCAAGAGACCTGCTTCCCCTCATGTACCCTTTGAAGATCCAGAGTCAGCTACAATTGCTAGGATGGCCAGATTCTAGGAATTGGTTGGCCTATCCATGATCAACAAAGCAAGAGCTGAAAGAAAGGATCCATCTGAATATACTACAATGTCCATGTACAGAAAGGAAGAACTTAACATGTTTGCTAAGGATAACAAATTTTTCAATGTTGATGATTATATGAAGTTACATCCTGAAGCTGTAGTGCCAAGGGCTACCTCCCTTAACATCATTGGAGCTGCTGACATGACCATGACAAAACCTCAAGCAGCAGATCCAAATAGGGAGATCAAGTTTACACAGCCTGGTGACAAAACTAAGGAGGATAAGCCAAAGGAGCCGAAGAAGAAGAAATGAACTCTAAAATGTTTAAGTCTTTTGATTATTCTAAAACTGTCTATTGATATTCTGATACAAAGCTATGTATATATATATATATATCGGCTGCACATTTAAATTTTTCATGCCAGATATATGTTTTATTACTTTGTTATTAATATGAGTATGTAATCAGTGACCTTACCCAAATAGGGGGAGATTGTTGGATCCCTAGTTTGATTTATGCTAGGTTCACTAAATTAGGATGTTTGACCCAACATATATAGCTACGGTCATTTATGAGTTCTAGAGTCTAGGTCATGTCCTTAGAGTCAACACTACATGGACCAGCCATCAACAGACTGCAGAAGACTCAAGACTTAGAGAAATTTCAAAGACTCAGAAAATGAGTTCGACGTTCTTCGAACTCAGGTCGACGAAAGTCATGCTCATCTCAACGAAATCGGAGACAATTCTCTGAGCTGAGCTCGACGAACTTGAATCTCTGGTCGATGAATTCCAGAGTATACTTCAACATTCCTAGTCCAGAATCCTTCACTTAACTCTAGTCGACAAACTTAGTTCTCAGGTCGACGAACTTAGTTCTCAGGTCGACGATCACTGGATATTCTAATTCAACATCTTATTCCAGAAACATCTAAGTATTCTAAGTCTAGGATCACACTCTAGTCGACTAACTCACCTTCTTTGCTCGATGAACTTAGACCACAGTCTTGACAAGATTTATCAAGTAACAGTTAGAAGCTCTCAGCTCGACGAAACTAGTTCTGAGGTCGACGAACCCAGTTCTGAGGTCGACGATTTCTGGACACGTTACTTCAACATTCTTAAGTCCAAGAAACATGGAATTCTGAACTCCAGTCGACGAGTTTATATTCTCAGCTCGACAAACTTGATATACAGAGTTAGCAAAGGTTCCAGAGAAATCAGTTGTCTGTCCTCAGGTCGACGATCTTGGATCTCATCTCGATGAACAACTATTATCTGGTCGACAAACTTAGATTCTCAGCTCGATGAACTCTGGATGCATATCGACGAATTCTGCTCAATAATTTTTGTGAAGTTCCAGACTTAGAAATTTTCCTCCCTCTGTCTCTTTTCTATTACAATAATTCCCGAGTAATCAATGCTTAAATATTCTCTGAATATTACCGTTAGAAGCAAGCATTGATTGCGGTCTTCATTATGATTATTGCTTGCCACTTTTCCATGGGACAGTTGGGGAAACCAATCAATGCAAATATTCTCCAGGCCGTCAGAAATCAATGCAAAAAGGAATTCAAATTTCAAAAGGAAATTTATATGGAAAATATAAAAGGGATTTTCTTTTTTTCCTGTGCAGTAGTCAGAAACAATATAGTGAATAAGGATCTTCTTCTTCCCTCTCAACAGCACACTGAGAAATAAGAGAGAGAGATACTTACAGAGAATACAGAACACAGTGATATAGAGAAATAAGCCCTAGACCGGAAAAAGAACATCAAGCTGAAGAAGAAGAAGAACAACCATTCAAATCAATAGTCTTCTTCTGTCTTCATTCCAGGATTTTTCAAAGAACAACAAACATTCTATCTGTCAAGAAGTTCATGGAGTTCTTCTGGTCAAAGCAGAAGTTTCAAGACCTATCACCCTGCAGTAAGGCTCCAACTTTCTGAAGCATTCTTTATCTCAGGGGGAGTCCTTGCTAACATCAAAATCCACTGGAGTCTTCTCAATTGTATTTGAAAAAGAGAAGACATAATCACTCTCTCATCCCCCACTGTATAAAGGGTTCTTAACTCCCTTCAAAAGTTATTCCTGGTTGCAAGTCACCAGACCAAAAGACTTGAAGATTGGTTTTTGAGCACCTGATCAAAAGCTCATTGGTGGCAGTCATCTGATAAAAAACCTGAGTGGATTCCTAACAGGGTGGTAGAAGAATGGATGTACCCAGATTGGGGAACCATTATAAAATTCTTGTGTTATCTGGGTTGCTCTTTTCTTTTATTCTTGCTGTGTTTGTGTTTTTAATTTAATTTCTGCAGCACTAGTAATAGATTGAATTAATTAGCAAAAATTTTATAAACCACAAATACTATATTCACCTCTCCTCTAGAGTATTTCAGATCTAACCATTACTTTCATAGTATCCCGACCTCAAATCAAATTTTGAAAATAAATGCGTGCCCTCCAGCTGATGAAACAACTCATCTATCCTTGGCAGTGGATAGGTATTCCCGACTGTCAGTCAGTTAAGTGCCCGGTAGTCAATGCACAATCTGAGTGTCCCATCCTTCTTCTTGATGAATAACACTGGGGCTCCCCATGGTGAAGAGCTTGGCCGGACAAATCCGGCCTCCACTAGCTCCTGCAGCTGGCTCCGAAACTGTGTCATCTCCTTCGAGGCCATCCGGTAAGGGTCTCTATATGCTTGCTTAGCCCCTAGCACCAGCTGTATTAGGAAATCCTGCTCTCGGTACGGGGGTAGCCCTGGCAGCTTCTCTGGAAATACGTTGGCAAAATCTCGCACCACCGGGATATCCGAGATGGAACCCTTGGCCTCAGTCATTTCATGCAACACTTCATAGACTTTCTCCCCCTGCAAGTGGGCCTTGACGTCCTGCACAGATGATAGCAACAGAGGGGGAATAGATCTAATACCTTCGATGACGATTTAGGAATCCCCATGGCTGACAGTAATCCTCTTGGACATGCAGTCAATCTGAGCATGGTTCCAGTGCAGCCATGTCATTCCCAGGATCAAATCAAAGATTGGCATCTTCATGATCGTCGCTGGTGCTTCAAATATCTTTCCACCGATCTCCGCCTCTATGTTGCAGCGGACGGTGGTGAATAACTCCGATCCGTCAGGCAGCCGTATCCTCATCATCAGGCCTGTGAATCGCTCCACGCCTTCCAACCCTTCCATGAAGGCTTCCGACACGAACGAGTGCGAAGCACCCGTATCGAACATTGTATAGGCGGGCTTGCCGCTGATGAAGACTATGCCTGGGGGGGGGGGGTAACTTTAAGTCTTAGAAATCTAATTGTTGTTTTCTTTCATAGTTTTTCAGTTCTATATCCATAACTTTAATTCTCTAGGAAAGAGAAGACTTAAAATTAACTGGCGTACGTGTGATCACTTGCTTCAAATTCCGTTGTTGAGTCAGATCCAGTGCATATACTTGCTCCCTCTCCTGCCTGTGGTCTCTACACTGGTATCCACGACCTCGGCCACGTCCTCGGCCTCCAAAATACTGACCTGGCGGGGCAGCCGATGGTGCTGGTGGTGTTGTCCCCCTCATAGGGCAGTTCCTCCTGATATGCCCCACCTGGTGACAGTTGAAACACTCTGGCGGGGGATATGCCATACCCCCGAGTCTCCCCACCTCTCGTATCTGGGGTGGCTAAGGGGCCACCACTACTGGTTCCCTCTGCTCCTGTCTCGCCTCCTGACGAGGCTGGTCTTCTCCTCTTCTCCCCTCTGTGATGCGGCCCCGGCGTTGATCATTTCTGGCTCCCCGGCCGTGATCCTCAGTTGGCCGCTTCAAGCCTCGGGTAGTTTGCCAATCTGCCTCGATCCTTTTCGCCATCTCCAATATCCGAGGAATAGGCCCGTTTGACACGAACAACAGAGCCTCCCTTAGATCCTCTCGTAGGCCCTAATAGAACCTCTTAGTGTAACCTGCCTCATCCAATTGATAAGAATCCGCAAATCGGTCTAGGTGGTTGAACTCCCGATGATACTCCACCACTATCTTGTTGCCCTGTCTCAACTGTATAAATCTATCCTCCAGCTCATCTCTGGCCGACTGCGAAACAAAATGCTCCAATAGTGCAGCCTTGAATTCCCCTCAAGCTATCTTAGCAACCTCTTTGTCAGCAAACATCGTGTCCAACGATGTCTTCCCCCATCTCTTGACATGGGACTCCAAGCAAGAGACAACTAATGGGACTCTCTCCTCCCACGGGCACCGGATCCCAGTCAGCATCTCATACATGATGTCAAGCCACTCCTCCGTCCGAACGGCCGACTACGTCCCCAAGTAGGATGGGGGAGAAAGTCGTCGGAAAATACTCAGCCAGTTGCCCCCGGGTTTGGCTGCGGAGGCGGAATATGTTGTACCGTAAACACCTCCAGGATAGCTGTCAGAGTCTGCCCCATCTCTGATTGTAGGAACAGAGTGGGAACCGGGGGAGGTGGTGCAACATTCCGAGTTTGCTGGACTCCGCCATGTGGCGTAGGCTGTGCTGGGGGCTGCGTAACCAAAAACTAATAGTAAGTAATCGCCCCAAAACCTAATTAACGGTGGACAGTTTACATGTGATCCCCCATATGGGCACACCACAGCTTCCGCTGCTTAGTTTGTCCCCAAACTAAACTCACACGGGGGTAACCCAGGGGTTGTGGACGATTACTTTTCGATCGAGGTCTGGCTCTGATAATACTTGTAAGACCCCCTTTTTTTGAAACTCCGGGGTCTTAGGCCCAAAACCGCCGCATTGCGGTGACACCTTCACGCCTGAGAAGGTCATCACTACAAAACGCCGATCCTGCCAGCCAAATCGATCACAAATGTAGCAAAAAAATAAAACAAGTTCACGCAAATCACATATATAGTAAATAATCTCCACGAAGGGAGTGTCCACAGATATAATGAAAATACTAAAATCTTGGGCTCATGCCCAGTACATCAAATCCTCACTACATATCTCTCATCACAGAAGCAAATCTTAAACAACTAGTAGCGAACCGAACTCACAATCCCTGTCGTCTGAACTCTAGTACTAGACTGCCCCATCTCCAAGCATGTCGGCCTCCGGGGCTGCTCCTCCATGCTGGGCTCCACGGTCCCCTAAAATGATGTGGTTTGAAAACCGTTAGTCTAAAGACTAAGCTCTATCATCCCCCGCCCCTTCCCCCATGACTCCTAGGCACCGAGTGGGGAGAAGGAGAGGAGAGGACAAGAAGGTGGAGAATAACAAATAAGTAGATGACAGCGAAACTAAACTAGCAACTCTATAGTATACAAGATATAATGAAGGTAAAATGACTGAACAAGAAAAACAACCTTAATTTATGTGAAATCACATAAGCCAAGGGATCTTTTGCAGGGCTACTATCGTATAAAAAGTACCATACCAATTTATACGATAGGGTGTCGGCTTCTAGCAATATACATATAAAGATACTGAAATAAACCGTAACTTATAAGCACGCTCGCACGAACTTATAAGCCAAGTGGTCGTTTTGCAGGGTCTACTGTATAAGCATACCATACCACTTATACAACAGGTATCAGGTTATATACAATGATTATGCTATGAAATACAATTATGCCATGATGTGAACATGCAAGTGCAACTCACCCACTCGACTCTTTGTACACAGACCTTTAGTTCCCCCTTTGTGGACCCAAACCTACCAGGATACCTCCGTAGTGGCATACAAAAGCGGTGGGTTGTGCCTCGCACACCTCCATACCGGTAATTGCACTACCAGTCAGACCTATCATACGCCTCAACGCTGGTGCACTAAGCGGAGCTCCTACGTACTCTTGCCGGCTGATGCACCAGACTTTTTCTGGCCAAGTGCTAAGCCACACTTGTCGATGATGTATTGGCATCGGTGCATCGATCCTCCAATACCGAAGACCCACCACCTTTTACTTTATGCATATGCAACCTTTATGTATCTCCACCAAGCTAAAGCTCCCCGGACCAACCCGTCCGTCACAAACAACAACCGAGCCAAAGCTCTTCGGGCCAACCTGCCCATCACAAACAACAACCGAGCCCAAGCTCGTCGGCCAACCTGCCCAAGTAACCCAACCTAACATTTTGTGACATCGAGGTAAGTGAAAGTGGACCCTTAGTTATACTAATTACTCTTGCAGTTTAGATTTCCCTACGGTTTAGGTTAGCCCACGACTGCCCAAGGTATACCCGATGAAGGGCTCTCGAAGGCACTAGGAACTATGATGGGATTACTCACAAAGCTCCGTTTCGCAAGGCACTTACTATTGTTGGTTGCTATCAAATTTCCCAAATCCTTACTTGTTGTACTGGATCTAACCCTAGAGCATTTGACATTTCCTCCCCACGGGAAAGACGATCTTTCGTCGATCCCGCGCACCACCTAACACTAGCCAAAACACACTCTACTCACCCTATCTTCCAATGATGAACTCATTTTTATTTATCCAAACCAGCAACCTCTAACCCCCAACTCATGTGCCCAAAATCACATTCCAACAAAATTTCTGCAGTTTTACTAAATGCAGACCAAACTAAGCTATATGACATATAAAATGGGAGGTACACAAAATAATCCCCCAGTACCCCTATAATAATTATTGGAGGGCTGTCATGACCTTTTTAGCCTAAATCCAGAATTTCATAATTTTCCTATTTATCTGATATTTTATTTAATTATTCTAGTCATCCAAAATCCCAAGTTTGAACATGAAATATCAATTTCATACAAGCAAATATTCCACCAAATATATGATAAATACATTATAAATTGTTAACTTAAAATCCAAAGTCTCCCAATTTTGCAGTAAGGTGTAAGCCCCAAATTCTAATTTTAAATATATCCCACAATAAATCCATTTAAGAGATAAGTATAGCAAGAATACTTCTAAAAATTCAGAGAAAATTCAAAAATGATTGTAAGGACATATAAATGCTCTAGGTCAAGTTTCATAATTTATTAGCAAGTAATGAGCTCTAAGCAAATTATTGAACAATTTTCCAAGTTAATGAGCCTGTGAAGTAGGTACCACAAATATGTATTCAAAAATTCTAATAAACTTCATACATAAGCAACATGGTCTAAAATTCCCTCTGCCAAATTTTCATGAGCTTCCAATGGGCAGTGGGATCATAATGTCCAGATAAATAATTAGGTCTAACTCTTGCATTTATAAAGAAAGTACTAAAATTAATGTCCCAAAATTCTCAATTAAATTAGCAGAAGTTCAACATATCC
This sequence comes from Platanthera guangdongensis, assembly GCA_039583875.1. Taxonomy (NCBI): domain Eukaryota; kingdom Viridiplantae; phylum Streptophyta; class Magnoliopsida; order Asparagales; family Orchidaceae; genus Platanthera; species Platanthera guangdongensis. Next base: position 118,278,400 of record CM077147.1, on the reverse strand, counting down.
TTATGACTACACTACTCAAATTTCATTATTGTTCAAGGAGTTTTACTAACCAATTCTTGCACTAAAATGTTTGTGCCCTAAATTAGGTTTAGGGTTTTGTGGGGCCTAACCATACCCAAATCCCCTAATATTTTTACCAGAGGGCTTAGTCTACCCTAGCACCCTTCCTACGAAATCTCATGTTCATTCAAGGCATTTTGACCTCATGTCCTTCACAAGGCACAAAAGCCCTTCCTTAGGGTTTGGTCTTAGGTTTTAGGGAAAAACTATTCCAATCTACCACATCTTCCATGGGGAGGTTTTAAAAGTCATGCCAAGTCAGTGGCCTAAATTTCAACCTCTGTTAAGGTAATTTGGCCACTCAAAAACCAAAAGTCCACTTTTTGACCAAAATACCCTTATTAAGGCAAGGCTAGGGTTTGCATGATTTCAATTCAAACCACCTCAAAATGAGGTGAAATTTTAACCAGAGCTTTATACTGACCCCATGTAACATCCCATTTCCAACTAGACCCCTAGGAGTGGTTTGTCTATGACTAGGTAATGACAAACCCTAGGAAGCCAGAAATGGGCCAAGGGGTAGGAGACAAAGTGTGGAAATCATTATGGTCTGCAAATAGTAGAACTCTGAACAATGGTTTAGGACGACCATGGGGCTACACCTTGACCCCGAGACCCTACCCCAACACCCCCTAATACCTTGGGAGGCCCATTAGAGCCATAAGGACCCATTGGGGTCAATCAAAGAGACTTAGTTGACCAAGGTCAACCCTAACCCAAAATCGGTCAAACTAGCCTACTTAGGGTCAATTGACCTACTCCTAGCCTAGAGGACCCCACCTATGCCCCCTAACCCTAAAGTGAAGTCAAGGGGTCACTAAGGACACATTGGGGTCGGCCCTAGAGGCCAAGTTGACCCAAGTCAACTCAAGCCCCTAATCTGGTCAAAGTGCACTTACTAAGGGTAGGTGACCTCCAAAGTGTAAGGTAACCCGACATAACCCAACATAGGCCTTAGGGGAAACCAATGGGTCACCAAGGACCCAATGGGTCAACCCAGATGATCAAATTGACCCAGGTCAACCCTAACTTAAGCCAAGTCAAATATAGCCCAAATGGGCTAACCCAAGCCCAAGCCACTTCTTCCTTAAAGCTAACCTCACTTTCATGATCATCATGACTAAGTGGGCTGCACATAGCCTATGGTGTTGACCAGTCAACATGGGTGACTAGGAGAAAGAAGGGAGCTTCCCTTCATGTTAATGGTGGAGAGAGAAGATGGGGGAGAGGAAGGGAGAGTGGGAGCCGGCCAAAGGGAGGCCAACAACCACTTTTAATGGCTGCAATAAACTCCTCTAGAGAAGAGGAGTTGATTCCAGCCATTTTCTGGCCACCAAGGGGTGGATTCAGCCCCCCTCCACTCAACCTGAGCCACACCATTAATGGTGTTGAAGGGCATTGAACAACCAGCCGCCCCCCCTCCCCAATTGCCCATTTAAACATCATCAGTCGGCAGAGGGGAGCATTTTCGAGCTTTTTCCTGGAGGAGACAGGCCGTCCCATTGTGTTGTTGTAGAAGTCGAGCGCCGCCGCCGTCGACTATGGCATCCCGCCGCTCCTCCCGCATTCAGGCAGCTAGGAAGGTCCTCCTACTCTCCTTACCTCATGAGTAGATCATAGCATCCCTTAGGGCCAAGGTTCGGGCTCAATTGAGCCCGAATCAACTTTAGATTTTCATGGTTTTCGGCCGAAACTTTTCCTGGTAGAATCGCCGGAAATCGGCCCACCGGCGGCCAAGCCACCTCCTGGCGACAGCCACCACCTCAACGGAGGTGGTGGTGGCGGTGGCCAGCCGTGGAGGTGGCCGGATTGCTGGCGGCAGCACTTGGAAGAAGTTCCAGGCGGGAGAAATCCCGACCGTTGGCTGAACGGGGAAGATGAAGGGATCCCGTTAATCTGTTGCGCCAAGATTCGTGCATAGATGATAGAAAACTATAGCATATGAACTTCTGATTATTTAAATTTCTGTCACACTATTTGTAATTATTAGTTTTAATTTTTAAAAATACTTAGGCCCATCTGCAGAAAAAGTCACCAACATGAAAGTTGTAGTCCTTTGTGTCTACTTTATTTTAAAATTGGTTTGAACCAATTTGGGGGCATGGTCTGACCAGGGCACTCATTTTGGTGGGACATATACTTAGGGCTAGGCAGTCATTAAACTGAGTGCCCACACCTCATCCATGGCGCAAATCACTTGAAATTTTGGCAGGGAGTTTACTTAGCTAAACCTAGGGCCTGCCCAAAACTCAGAATTTTTGGAGATACTTTGCCTAAAGTTTTTGCTTTTATTTAATAATGCTAGGGTAATTTAATTAAGTGGTCAAATGACCTCCAAACCCTCCCAAATTTTGGAGAGTGGTACCTGGCATCAAGACCTAGATTTGTACAAAATTTTAACTCATTTGGATATGTTTTGGTTAGGGAATCACAAAACCCTAGTTTGGCCTTTAGGAGGTATCTTTGATTAAAAGTGCACTATGGACTTAGGGTGGTCACCTCCGCTCAACAGAGGCTGAGGTTTTGGAAACTGACTTAGCATGGCCAATGTCACCCTCTTAAGGAAAATGGGATGATCTAGGTTTGGTTTACCCTAGGGTGCAACCTCAAACCCTAAGGAAGGACTTTTGAGGGTTGTGAAGGACATGGGGGCAAATGCCCTTGTATGGCCTTGGAAACTCAGTAGAATTGAGGGTAAGGTAACCTAATTTCTCTGGTAGGAACTTTAGAAGAGTTGTAGCAAGGTAGACACCTCAAAAACCTAACCCTAGTTTTAGGGTTGGAGCACAAATTTGAAGATTCAGCCCCTAAACCTTCCCCAAATGTTATGAAACTTGGGTAGAGTAGGTTTTTGGCCATCTACAACCTCTGGTAATTTCTGTAAAATTTTATGGATTATATTTCTGGTACTTCATTTGTTAAATGCCAAAAGGCCCAAAATTGTGTTTTAATTAATTTGATTATTATGTGCATTAAAATTTGATGAAACTTGGTCAGAAGATAATCTAGGGCTGGGTGAACATCTCTGAATTTTATTACAAATCTTAATTGATTATATTTGGTACTTCCTTCATTAATTTCAGAAAGGGACTTTGGTAGAATAAAATTAATTATTGATGATATATCTGTTGAAAAATCATGAGGCTTAGGTTTTGATATTACCAGGCCAAAAAGTACTTGTAGAAAGTTATTTATAATTTTTTAGAGGTCTGTTTACAGAACTTCCTTTACAAGGCCATATTATTGAGAATTGGATAATTAATTAATTCAGGGAATAATTCTTTCAAAAAAATTATGAAACTTTACTTAGAGGTTTTATGTGTGCCCTTACAATCATCCTGAAATTTTCTCTGAATTTTTGGAAGTATTTTTGTTGAACATCCCCTTTTAATGATTTATTTTGGAATACATTTGAATTAAAATTTAAGGGCTTAAAACTTGCTGAAAATTTGGGAGATTCTGGATTTTTAGATGATTATTCATTTTACATTTAACATAAATTTAGTGGAATTTTATCTTGCCAAAAACTTGTACTTCATGTTCAAACTTGGAACTTTTGGCTATTAGAATAAATAAATAAATTGTCGGTTAAATTATGAAAATTAGGAAATTATGGATTCAGGCTACAAATGCCAATATAGTTCTCCAAAAATTATTATATGAGTACTGGATGATCATTTGGTATACTTCCCATTTTACGGGTCATATAGCTTAAGTGGTCTGCATTTAGTAAAACTGCAGGAAATCATTAGGGATATGAATTAGAGCACATGTGTTGGGTTTTGTTGGGTTGCTGGAAAGGATAAATAGAATTAGATGCATCATTGGAAGATAAAGTGAGTAGGGTGTTATTTTGGCTAGGGTTTAGAGGCGCTCGGGTCCGACGAAAGATCGTCCTCCCCGAGGTAAAGTGGAGTCAAATCACCTTAGTATTAACCTATCGTAATATGAGAAAGTAATGGGTAAGTGGATCAACCAATAACAAAAATAAGTACCTTGCGAAAGGGAACGTTGAGCGTAATCCCAACATAGTTCCTAGTGCCCCTTGAGAGCCCTTCACAGGGAATACCGGGGGCAGTCCTGGGTTAACGTAAACTGTTTTAACAAGCTGAAAAGAGTAACTTAGTAATTAGGGTTGCACCTTTCACAAACACTGATAGCACCGGTAGCTAGCTGGGAGCTTCGGCTCGGATGGTTAAAAGACGGACTTTGGGTCCGGGGAGCTTCGGCTCGATTATTTGAGACGGACGTTTTGGTCCGGGGAGCTTCGGCTCGGTTTTTGATTACGCTAAATTTGCATGTGCATAAAAGAAAGGAAAAATTAAGGTGGTGGGTCTTCGGTATTGGAGGGTCGATGCACCGACGCCAATACGTTGACTCGGCAAGTGTGGTTAGCACTTCGCCAACAGAAGTCCGGTGCACCAGCTGGCAAGAGTACGCAGGAGTCCGCTTCGTGCACCAAGCGTTGAAGCGTACGATAGGTATGACTGTTAGTGCTTTACTGGTTTAGAGGTGGGCGAGGCCCAACCCACCGCTTCCGTCTGCCACTACGGAAGTATCCTGGGAGGTTACAGCTCCAAAAAGAGGGAACTAAAGATCTGTGTGCACAGAGTCGGGTGTGTGTGTGTTGCACTTGCATGTTCCATCATACCCACTTGCATGTCATAGCATAATCGATTCATTTAACCCCTGACACCTAATGTATAAGTGGAATGAGACGCTTATACATTAGGACCTGCTAAACGACCCCTTGGTCTATAAGCTTGTGTGGGCAAGTTTATAAATTAAGGTCAATTTCAATATATATTTATATATTGCTGTGTGATAACCGACACCCCAACGTATAAATATGAGACTCTTTATACGATGGGAGCCTTGCAGAAGACCCCTTGGCTTATGTGTTCTCACATAAGTGAAGGTTACTTTTATATTTCATCTTATTGTCAATATCTATTATACAATTGCTAGTATAGGTCCGCTGCCACCTGTTTTGATTATTCTCCACCTTCAAGTCCTCCCCTTTCTTCCTATCCGCTCGGTGCCTAGGAGCCATGGGGGAAGGGGTGGGGGATGATAGGTCTTAGTCTTTTACACTAACGGTTTTCGAACCGCATCATTTAGGGGATCGTGGAGCCCAACATGGAGGAGCAGCCCCAGAGACCGGTGCGCTTGTAGGTGGGACAGTCTAGCTCCGGAGTTCATACAGCCGAGACCGTGAGTCTCGACCTTGAGTAGTTTTTCTGCTTTTGCTTCCGCATGAGTGATATTTGTTGATGCATGAAAACACAAAGGGGGGTCGAGCACCACCAGCTAACGGTTCGAACACCGGGGAATAGAGACACTGCGAGTAGTGATCTACTAAGCGGGTAAGGGCAGGAAGAACAGCAGGGCCGTGAACCACGGCAACAACAGTCTTCGCCCGTCGCGGCAAGAATGCCTCTCTTGCGACAGGCTTTCCCTTGATTGAAGAAAGGCTTGGTTACAAGTGAAAGGAAAAGGTTGACAAGAGCAAAGCGAGGGGGAGTCCGCAAGGCACAAGATTCGAGTCCGCAGCCTGTAACAAGTAGGCTCCTGGGTCCGAGTCAGCGTGCTTTGGGTGCACCACCTCCCCCCTATTTATAGGATAGGGGGCTTGCCCAAACGGGCAGGGCTAAGATAACCGGCTGCCCGAGGTACAGGAGAACCGGGCAGCGGTGACGGGAAGCAAAAAGAAAGAACACGCCAGTCCGTGCAGAAGGGGCGGACTGGGCTCGCGGACTGGAGCTTCCACTACTGCTGGGCGCGATCCTGCTGGAGAGCGGCGGCCTGGGCGGTCGAGACAATGCGTCCGCCGCTGTAGAGAATCCGATTTCCCATGTCCTAGCGGACTGAGCGAACAGGTCCTTGCGTCCGCTGCTGGGGTACCATCGGTGTCCGATTGGTGACCTTACCGGACTAGGCGGACTGACACCGATGGTACCCCAGCAGCGGACGCAAGTACCTGTTCACTCAGTCCGCCAGGACTTGGGATATCAGATTCTCTACAGCGGCGGACGCAGTGTCTCGTCCGCCCAGGCCGCCGCCCTCCAGCAGGATCGCGCCCAGCAGCAGTGGAAGCTCCAGTCCGCGAGCCCAGTCCGCCCCTTCTGCGCGGACTGGCGTGTTCTTTCTTTTTGCTTCCCATCACCGCTGCCCGGTTCTCCTGTACCCCGGGAAGCCAGTTATTTTAGCCCTGCCTGTTTAGGCAGGCCCCCTATCCTATAAATAGGGGGAAGGTGGTGAACCCAAAGCACGCTGACTCGGACCCAGGAGCCTACTTGATATAGGCTGCAGACTCGAATCTTGTGCCTTGCGGACTCCCCCTCGCTCTGCTCTTGTCAACCTTTTCCTTTCACTTGTAACCAAGCCTTTCTTCAATCAAGGGAAAGTCCATCGCAAGAGAGGCATTCATGCCGCGACGGGCAAAGTCTGTTGTTGTCGTGGTTCACGGCCCTGCTGTTCTTCCTGCCCTCACCTGCTTAGTAGATCACTACTCGCAGTCTCTCTATTCCCCGGTGTTCGACCCGTTAGCTGGTGGTGCTCGACCCCCCTTTGTGTTTTCGTGCATCCACAAATATCACTCATGCGGAAGCAAAAGCAGAAAAACTACTCAAGGTCGAGACTCACGATCCCGGCTGTATGAACTCCGGAGCTAGACTGCCCCACCTCCAAGCGCACTGGTCTCTGGGGCTGCTCCTCCATGCTGGGATCCACGATCCCCTAAATGATGCGGTTCGAAAACCGTTAGTGTAAAAGACTAAGTCCTATCATCCCCGCACCCCTTCCCCCATGGCTCCTAGTGGATCACTACTCGCAGTCTCTCTATTCCCCGGTGTTCGAACCGTTAGCTGGTTGTGCTCGACCCCCCTTTGTGTTTTCGTGCATCAACAGTTAACACGTGACCTTCAAATCCGAGTAGTGTTTTGAATTCAGCGGACGGAAATGTCAGACCGCAGAGCCCGCTCTTCAGACCGCTCCAGCTCTTCAGAGGACTCTCTTTGGGACGCAATTGAGCAAGCTCGCCTTGAGGCTGAGCAGTCCCGCCAGCAGACTGACCAGCGTCTCGACGCAATCAGCCAAGCCCTGCTCACGCTAGCCCAGCGGCTTGCTCCTCAGGCCACAGCAGATCCAGCAGACTCGCCAGTCCGCCAGACTCCAGCTCGCCGAACACCACTTCGGCAGTCGCCAGCCACTCCTCGGAACCCTACTCAGTCCGCCGCCACTCTGCGCCCTCAGGAGGAGCAGTTTGCTTTCAGGAATTTCTTCAGAGAAGCTGCCAGGGGCACTCCTGCCCGCCAGCTCCATTTTGTTGACCGCCAGTCCGCCGAGCCCGCGGACTCCCCGGCTCCAGTCCGCCCCTTCTACCCCGCAGAGTTCGAGACACCGTCTCCCTTCGTTGATCGAATTCGATGGGAATCGGCTCCAAATAACTTCAGGGAACCTCGCATCCCATTCTATTCAGGAGGGACAGATCCAGTCTCTCACCTCCAAGCATTTGAGGGGGCAGTTGCTTTGAGATGCCTCTCAGATGCTGTCAAGTGTAAACTCCTGGTTACAACTCTCAAAGGACAGGCGAGAGAGTGGTTCTATGAGCTGCCTTCGGGCACAATCTCTTCTTTCGCAGAACTTCGCAGCCAGTTGTTGCTGAGGTTTGCCACCTCAAGGAAGAGGAATAATGGGCCAGCTGCCCTATTTGAAATCAAGCAAAGGGATAATGAATCAGTGGCGTGATTCGTTGATCGCTTTCAGAGAGAGATCCATGGGGTAAGGAATGTGAACCCCGATTATTATAAGGTCGCCTTGATCGCCATGGTCAACCGTTTCATTAAAGGAGAAAATGCCAATCCAACCTATGTCTCATCCCTGATAGCTAAGGCTGAAGGAAGGGATGCCTCCGCTTCTTCCTCTCGTAGCAAGCCCCCTCGCCCAGACTTCCAGCCTCCATCTCAAAGAGGCAGGAACTTCCGCAACAAGAAACCTTTCCAAGGCCATCAACAGTTTCATGAGCAGAGACTGCCGTTGGCCGCCACTCCCGCCGTTCCATTGTAAGCTCTTCCCATCCTCCAACAAGCAGCCTTGCCTGCTCCGATCCAATCTGATGCAAGCCCCATGGAGGACAATGCAGATCTGGACCTTGATTGAAGTCATCCAGATCTTGTAAAGGAGATCAGAAGAAAAGAGGCAAGAGCCTCAGAAAATGTGGAAGCCGAGGAATAATGCACAATATTGACAGTTCCATAAAGAAAAGGGCCATTTGACCGAGGATTGTAAGGCCCTTCACATGCTGATAGAGAAGCTGCTTGCCGAGGGCAAGATTGACCTGGCCAAGAAGGATTCTCCTTCTTCTTCGAAGCCATCCACCTCAAGGGGCAAAGAAGTAGCTGAGGCATACCAGGAATGTGTGGATGTAGAGGACGAAGGCCATCTGGGGCCGATCAACGTCCCGGTAGAGTGCTTCGACGCAAATGATGAAGGGGTTCTGGGACGCCTCTTCTTCATCCATGGTGGAGCAGGGACCGAGTCAACTCAGAAATCGTCAATTTCAAGGGTCACCCGTGCAGAGGTGGCCTCTTCTTCTGTTGCTCCTCCAAGTGAGGTTGTCACCTTTGTTCCAGCAGATCTACCCCAAACAGCCAACCCATTTAATGATGCAGTGGTGATCCAGGCTGGTATTGGAGATTTTAGTGTTGATAGAATTCTTGTTGACACGGGCAGCTCGGTCAACCTCCTGTTCAAGTCTACTTTTGAGGCCCTGAGGATCGAAAAGCCTCTGCTTTCCACTGAGGGGCCACTCTATGGTTTCTCGGGAGAGAGAAAAGAAGTGGAGGGCAGCGTCATCCTGCCCGTGAAGCTTGGAGGGGCGACTAAGCAAATACAGTTCATAGTGGTTGACACCCCCAGCAGCTACCATGCCATCTTCGGCAGGCCCCTGTTAAACAAGTATCAAGCGGTGGTTTCCACTTACCACCTTGCCATCAAGTTCTTTGCCGATGGAAGGATGTGCCGGGTCAGGAGTGACCCAAGAAGAGCAAGGGAGTGCTACGTCCGCACTGTCAACATGGTTGAAGCCAGCCCTTCCCTTGCTCCAACAGAAGCTACAGAAGCCTCTCCCAGTTCAGAAGCTGCTGCTGGTGAAGGTGCTCACCTGGAACCTGCCCAGGTGACGCAAGGAGTCCCCATTGCTGAGGGGGAGGAGAGGAAGCTCTCCATCAACTCGGAGCTACCTGAAGATCAAAAGGCTCAGTTGATTTCCTGCTTGCTGAATAACCTGGATGTATTCGCCTGGTCAGCAGAAGACATGCCAGGAGTGGATCTTGATGTTGCATGCCACCACTTCAATGTTGATCCCGGCTGCAATCCTATACAACAAAAGAAGAGGGACATGGCCACAAAGCTTGCTGAGCCGATATGGGAGGAGGTCGCAAAGCTCCTCAAAGCAAATTTTATCAAAGAAATTCAATATCCTACTTGGATTTCTAATGTTGTAATGGTTAAGAAACCAGGAGGAAAATGGCGAATGTTTGTAGATTTTACCAAACTTAATAAAGCATGCCCTAAAGATTGCTACCCCTTGCCTCGGATAGATTCTTTAGTTGATTCCGCGGTAGGGTACTCTTATATGAGTTTTGTAGATGTGTTTTCTGGTTATCACCAGATAAGAATGAATAAGCCTGACGTTCCTCGCACGTCGTTCATAACCAATGATTGTTACTATTGCTATCTCGTGATGCCCTTTGGGCTTAAAAATGCCGGTGCAACCTACCAACAGATGATGGACCGTGTGTTTAACCATCAGAAGGGGAGGAACCTAGAAGTGTATGTAGACGATCTCTTGATTAAGAGTAAGTCGTTTTCGCTGCACTTGCGAGACCTAGCAGAGACGTTCGCTACTCTGCGTAGGTACAAAATGAAGCTTAACCCTTTGAAATGCACGTTTGGGGCGAGTAAGGGGAAGTTTCTTGATCATCTCCTTACTCCGGAAGGACTTGCCCCCAACCTTGATAAAGTGAAAGCCATTCTTGATATGCCTACCCCTCGTTCGCCAAAAGAAGATCAGCAGTTAGGGGGGAGGCTAGCTGGCCTTGCGAGATTTCTCTCTCGGGTTGGAGATAGGAGTGCTCCATTCTTCAAAACTCTCCAAGGAGCATCCAAGTTTGAGTGGACGGAAGAATGCTCCCAAGCTTTTGAGCAGTTGAAGATGCAACTGACCTCAGCACCCCTGCTTCAGAGTCCCCGGCCAGGAGAGATTCTTTTCTTATACCTAGGGGTTGGCCCTGAGGCCGTCAGCTCTGTTCTTCTTCGGGAAGAGAGCAGAAAGCAATTCCCAATTTACTATGTTAGCCATATCATGAAGAGTTCTGAGACACGGTATCCAATTTTGGAGAAGTTAGCCTTGGCGCTAGTCATGTCAGCTCGTCGGCTCCATCCGTACTTCCAAGCGCATTCAATTCAAGTCGTCTCCGATCAGCCTTTGAAAGGTGTGTTGGAAAAACCAGTACATTCCGGCAGACTAGCTAAGTGGGCAATAGAGTTGAGTGAATTTGAAATCTCTTATGTGCCCAAGATAGCCATTAAAGCTCAGGTCCTAGCAGATTTTCTAATTGACATGCCAGAGTCCAGTCCTGATCGGGCAGAAAGGTCACCTTTGGCTTGGACCATCTATGTTGATGGTGCCTCAGGCAGAAGTTCTTCTGGAGCAGGAGTGGTTCTCATCAATCCAAACGGAGTCAAATTGGAGCAGGCCATCAAATTTTACTTTCCATTAACCAATAATCAGGCCGAGTATGAAACTTTGCTAGCAGGCTTGAGGCTTGCAAGGGAACTAGGAATCGATCATGTTCATATCAAAACCGATTCTCTGGTAATGGCGTCACAAGTCCTCGGTAACTTCGAAATAAGGGAGCCGATCTTGAAGAAATATCTAGCTCTTGTGAAGATAGAAGTCGGCAGGTTCAAGAGCTTTACCATCGAGCACATCCCTAGAACAGAAAATGAGGAGGCAGATTTTCTTTCCAAGTATGGGATGCCTTCAGGAGGAACAACTTTCGAGCTCTTCCGCCCGGCAGTGGTGGAAGGAGATTTGATGCAAGTGGACCAACGTGCCTCTTGGATGGACCCATTCATCCTCTATCTGTCGACGGGAGATTATCATCATACAGTCAAAGATAAGAAAAAGTTCAGAATAAAGGCAGCTCACTACTTCTTAGTGGCAGGAATCCTCTACAGAAAACCTTCCTCTCTACCATGGCCCGGTGTGTTTCAGAAGAAGAAGCTCTCACTGTTTTGCAAGAGGTTCATTCAGGAGAGTGTGGAAGCCACTCAGGAGCAAGAACTCTTGAAAAACGAATCCTGCGGCAAGGATATTTCTGGCCCACTATGAAGAGAGACTCTGAGGTCTATGCAAGAAAGTGCGTTCAATGCCAGAAGTTTGCTCCACTTCAGCACCAAGCAGCTCAGTCCCTTAGATCGATTGCAACTCCTTAGCCCTTCGCAGTTTGGGGAATGGACCAGCAAGTGGATCGAAGCCAAGGCATTGGCGAAGACAACTACTCAGGTTGTCAAAAACTTCATTTGGGGGGAGATTGTCTGTCGGTATAGGATACCTATGGCAATAATCACTGATAATGGGCCACAATTCAACAACTCCGAGATGATAGATTTTTGCACGCAGATCGGAACAGAACTGCGGTTTGCATCAGTTCATCATCCCAGAAGCAATGGCCAAGTAGAAGCAGCCAACAAACAGATCCTCAATTTGCTCAAAAAGAAAGTGCAGAATCTCAAGGGCAGCTGGGCTGATCAGCTTCCATCATTCCTCTGGTCCCTTAGGACAACGCCATCATCCGCAACTGGGGAGACTCCATTCAAACTTTCTCATGGCTCAGAGGCACTTATTCCAATTGAGTTTGAAGTCTCGTCACCCAGAGTTCTGCTTGCAAGAGAAGGCGTTGAGGACTGACTTGAGTTGAATAATCAAGAGATGAGGTTCAGCTTGGAACACATCGAGGCCATCAGAGATCAAGCAGCCATAAGGCAGGAGGAGGTCAAAAGAAGGATGGCCCGCTACTTTGATCAGAACGTGAGGATCAAACACTTCTAAGTGGGAGATCTAGTTCTAAAGAAGAATGATGCTGCTGCAAGAGCTGGTTCAATTGGGAAGCTTAATCCAAATTGGGTCGGTCCTTTTGTTATCAAAGAAGCGTTAAGGAGCAGCGCTTACTGCTTGCAGACATACGAAGGAGAGGATATACCACACACATGGAGCGGGGATGATCTCAAATGATTCTATTCTTGAACCTCCTTTTCTCTACTTTGTGTATCCTCTTCAAGAGTTATTATGAATAGAAACTTCCTGCTAACGCTTCTTCAAGTGTTTTGTCTATGTAATCATAACAGATGAAACGCTAAGAAAGATTCCAAAAATGGTTCTGCGCCTGAACTCCCTTTTCTTTATTATGTTTGCTTTGCAAATACATTTTATTAATCAAAGGATCCATACTGACACTTCTTTCTAGTGTTTTCTCTCTCTACCAAAGACCTATAACGGTTCCCTGATACCAGGAGACATCGCCGAGTTCAGCAAGACCTCCCCTAGAGCTGTTGTCATTAGCGTAACACCACGAAGACCACGTGTTGCGAGGAGATTTCGCACCGTGTAGTGGGAGCTTGCAGGCTCTACTGCGGTTGGATTCTGGACTTCAGATCCCGGCAAGTACCTGACCCCACCTCTACATTATGGAGGGCTGGGTGGGAGTAAATCTCTACCATGCCGCATTAGGGATATCGTTACAACTTCGATGATCGCGTGAGGAAAGTATGTCGTTCCGGCTCACCTGCCCGCGGGTCATCTTAGCTTGTAACCCTCGAACACTCCATGGTACCCTCGAGCAGTGCCTGCAGGAGACCCACAGCTTTGACTGTACTCTAGGCAAGAGGGCATGGCACCGTTCCGCCAAGTGAGCATCTTGCTCTTCGTAGGGAATTATGTGCGGACTGGCTTTCTCTATCCGCTCAGTCCGCCTGTTTGGGTTGATTTTATAGCTTGTAGCCCGGTGAGGAAAGTATGCCGCTCCGGCTCAACTGCCCACCTGGTCGCCAGCTATAGATCATTTCTTCTATTATGAGCGGATTGGTTTTCTGTATCCGCTCAGTCCGCCAGCTTCTTTGGGTTGATCATATAGCCTGTGGCCTGGTGAGGAAAGCAATTCCATGTGCACCTGCCCACCAGGTCGCAGGCTGTAGGTCATTTCTATCTTTGGCGGACTGGTTTTCTCTATCCGCTCAGTTCGCCTATTTGGGTTGATTTTATAGCTTGTAGCCCGGTGAGGAAATATGCCGCTCCGGCTCACCTGCCCACCTGTTCGCAAGCTATAGATCATTTCTTCTATTATGAGCGGATTGGTTTTCTGTATCCGCTCAGTCTGCCGAATGGTTTTCATATATTATAATTTGATAAGTTAATAAAGAGAATTGCGGACTCTACTAGAACTCAATGAAGTACCACTTGACATTGTTATCAGCTGGCTATTTTCGTCATTTTTAAGGCGGATATTGAATGGATTGATAAGTTGAATTCTCTAATCAGCAAGACTCGTTATAAATGATCTTAGTGTCATGCAGACTGCAATTGAAACTCAACAGAGTCCGCCTGACAATTTCTTCTCATTCCAATGACGAACAATAATTGTCTCTAATCAGCAAGTTAAAAAGTTCAGATTTATCAGTGTGTCGTGCGGACTGCTAAGTGTCGGTGCGGTGAGCGTGGAAAAAGAACATTGCAGGAAGCACATATGCAAAAATATCCTTTTCTTTCTATTTCATCAAAGATTCTTTACATCTTTCTATATATTCGGCGGACTGTGATCTTGCGTCCGCCCCATTTACAAAAACCAAAAGATAAAAGTACATTAATCAATCTGTAGTCTTTTGTTTCTTTTCTGGAGGTGCAGGGCTTTCGCCAACAATGTCGACTTCTGAAGAGTAGCCCCCCGAGCTGCTTCTGCTGCTATCCGATCTTGTACTTGAGGCGGACCCGCTATGCGAGCTCCCGGTAGCAGAGGAGGATGCAGAGGTGTCGGACTCGGCGGACAGTTCCCCTACTCGCTGGCTCGAGGCAGCATTGTCCGTTGTTTCCTTGGCGCTTTGCCCTTCGCCCTGCCCTCCGTCCTCTTCTTCTTCGTCTTCTTCTTCTTCTTCTTCTTCTTTTTCCTCTACTTCTTCGCCTTCTTCCTCAATGATGTCCTTGCCCTTTTTAACCCTCTCCATCGCCGCGACCTGCGGTGCCAGCTCAGGGAAGAGCTCTGAAAAAGGCACGCCATCCACTCCCTCCTTTGTAAAGCCGTCGCGGATAAGTCGCTCAATGGCGACCTCGACGGTCTCCTTCACGAAAGGGAGCATGACAGCCTGGAAGCTGTTGTTTTCTAAGTCATAGGCGACCTGCGCAAAACAAAAGCAAACGTCAGACAGATCGCGGTGGATAGCAAATTAAGGCCGCTGCGAATTCAACTCACCCCGAGCTCTTCTCTTTGCTGAGCAACCCTTTTTCCCAACCGCACATTCTTTTCTTTTAGCGCTTTATTATCTTTTTGAAGCTGTTCATTCTGCCTTAAAAGGTCTCTGGCTAGGGTGGCAACATAGTGGTTCGTCACCACGCTGTTCGCAACGGCCTGAGAGGCTAGCAGAGGGAGGTCGGCGGCGGGCACCTTCTTAAGGTTGCTCAAGTTGCGCTTTCCGTAGAGCGCGGAGATCGCATTATGGGCGTGGCGAGTTATCCGCGGACTCTTCCACGAAGGGAGCGCGGTGGACAGGCGGACGTGTTTGTTCTTGCTATGCCAGTGGACCATAGGGTTCCCCCTAAGATCCTTCTGGCTGATGCCAAGGCCGCTCATGGTGAAGCTTTCAGAGGAAGAGTAATCCGCCGCTGGATCCCCTTCCTCCTTCCCCTTCCTTGCGACTGCTTCTTTCTTCTCCTTTTGTGTGGGAACAAAGCCGCTAAGCGTCTGCGGCAAGTTGGCGGGTACCGCCAAGGTCGCTGCAAAAACAAATGGGTTAAACACCAAGGTCGCGGCGGATGCAAAAGCTGAGTTCGGAAGCTACTTACTCTCTTCGGGCATGACGTCCGCTAAGCTCGCCAGTAGCGGAATATAATGCTCGATGTCAAGCCTCGCGTTGGCCAAGAACTCGACAATGGCAGATTCCAAGTCATCCAGTTGCACACTCTTAAAGGCGGAGTTCGCGCGCACCTGCGGATAGGTGTGCGCGAACCCTAGGTCGCCTTCAAATATCAAGAACCTCGAGGTCCAGTTGTGGATCTTGTTGGGAAGGCCCACAACCTTCATTCCCCTACAGTAGAAATATATCACCCCCTTGTAGGGGCGGCCTCCAGAAGCGGTTATGGAGCGGACAGAGCATATCTTGGGGAAGACATTCATCGAAAAAGCGATCTTTTCAGATCGCAAATAGGAGATAAAGCTGCAGATCGCAGTGAGTGTGTTCGGCGCAAGCTGTCCAGGCACCATTCCATAGTGCTCAAAGATGGCGACGAGTTCCCATAGAAGCAAAAACTTGAATCCGCTATCAAAGTGGTCCACTGGGATGGCGATCTGGGTTGCGGTTGAGAAGTTTATCCTTTCTTGATGGGCGGGAAGGCGGACAAGGATATTCGAGTTCTTCATCTTCTTCTTGACAAAGGCCTCCAGGTCGGCCTCTGTCAATGTGCATTTCCGGTGGTCGGCGGAGTGGAAGGCGACAGCAGCATCAGTACGAACGGACACCATTTTGTAGGCCGCAGGGTTCCTTTTACTCCAGCTGTTTCCTGCATAGAAGAAAGCGGAAGGCCCTATTTATAGCTAAAGGGTCTGACAGCTTTTTGACCAGGCCGCACAGCTCGCAGATTCAATCCGCACAATCCGCAAAAAATTAAAGCATAGCCAAATAATTACGCGGATACAAACCCAGATTCACATGCCAAGGAAAATTCAAAGCAAAAAAGTTATGGCCGACACAATTTGTTGTCCGCCCAGATCGCGCTTTTTCCTCCCGGCAGGTCACAAGGAGCGAATACATTTTCAATCCGCTTATTTCGCGGTATTTTCCACCTGCAGGTTAAATAACGAGAAGGGGATACAACAATAGTCCGCACAATTCACCACATCATGCTAAGGATTAAGCTACATAATTTGCGGATATATAATCTGAGTCCGCACAGATCGCAACAGAGTTCAATTACAACACAGCGTTGTTTGAAACACAATTATACAAACAATTATACAATTAAACAAATGAAAGCTCATTGCATTGCGGACTCAGCGGTCCCTAGTCTCGGTCCGCGCTGGCCTTTCCGCCCTATCTCTGCATAAGTGAGCTGTTTGGTCGCTTATCTGAATAATCTCGCTGTACACGCGGTAGAGGTGATGATGAATAACGTTTATGGTCCGGTGCATATGGGCAGCTTCCCGATCTACCCGACTGAGGGGCACTATTGGATCCTCCGCCAGCCTCGGCTCCTCATCCGCAGCCTGTTGGACAACGCCTGCCGGTGCGGCGATATCTGGAGCAGCGCGATCTGACACTAGCGGCCTCTGCTCAGCAACCTCAGCAGCCCGCTTCCCCTTTTCTTCGCGCACTGACGCCAAGTGCTTTCCCTTATAGAATTGGACATCGTCCACGAGCCTCTTCTTCTCCCTTTCAGACCTCTCCAGCGCCCTCGAGATGCTGGCGATCTGGTCTTTTAGGGCTTTCTCGCGCTCTGCGGATGCTTTCTCACGCGCCGCGGACGCCCTCTCGCGCTCCTTTGACTTCTCTAACTCTGCTTTAACACATTGCATTTCAGCTTGGAATTTCTTCTCTAACTCTTTAATAATGTTCAGGATGGGTGGCTCATCCCCCGCGGATTCCACATGCGAGACCGCGTCAACACCAGTATTCGGTGTAACCACGATCTCGCCACTCTCGATGGAGCCCGGCGGCAACTTTCTACCTGCAACAAACAAAGTCAACTTCACATTTAAAGGCAGTTCTCGGCGGACGCAAAGAAAGGATGAAAGATCACTTTTAGACATAGCAGCAGCGAGTTGCCAACTATCGAAGATGATTGGCCGCCTTGGCCGCCTTGCCCGCTCCGGGTTAAAGGCGCTTAACCGCTTCTTCCATTCACAATGAACCTTTGCTCTTTCTCAGCAGCCAAACTTTTTGAAACCACAATATCGTCCGTCTCGGTGATGATTTTGATTTGTCTTGACGTCCGCGGCGGCGACCTGTAAAGCCACTGACGCTTAAAGTATTTAGGCACCGGTTGAAGATTACCTGACCGCAGTAGCTCTGCAGCAGGCCGCAGATCTTCAGCGGTTTTATCCGCCGCGACCTGCTTCGAGGCCTCCCCCACCGCAGCAACATGAGCAACAATTTGTTTCTTTTGCTCCTCTATCTTCAGCTTCAGCCTCTCCCTCTCTTACTCCTCCGCAGTGGACAAAGAAGGGAGTTCGCTATCTTTTTCCCAGTGTTTTCCGCCTCAGATTGCTGCAGTGCAATCAGCAGGGACTCGTTGATTAGATCTATTTCGTTGACATCTATAGAGTCAAGCATCTCATCAGTGGTTAGACTGAGAGTGGAGAGGGAATTATCTCCCTGAACTTGGGCTTCCGGTGTGACCAGATCGCTGTCAGGAACTTCTTTGTCGCGCGGTCTGTGTTGTAAGTCCGCATCCCCAGTCCGCTTGGAGACATTCTTCTCCTTCATCGCGCGTAGTTTATTCTCAACCCGCTCGGCAACGGTCGCCCCATCCCTCTTCCTCTTCTTTCTTTTAGCTATCTTCTCACCAGAATCCGCAGCGGACCCCCCTAAGTCGGGTTGGCTTTCGCGGACAGCCTCAGGGTTCACAGCAGTCAATGCCTTTGAGGGCGCATCGTCTTCTCCCTCAGTCCGCCTATCTTCTTCATCCAAGTTAACAATGAGCACCTGGACATTGGGAGAAGATATGTCAGCCTCAATGTGTTCACCAATGGTGTCCGCCGAGGTTGCAGTTTTCTGGGAAGGGGCAGAGTCCGACAGGGTCACCATCTTTTCACTTCTCAGTGGTTCAGCGTCGACTACGGCATCCTCGCGAGCAGATATATCGGCACGGCGGGCTGCTTTCTCCGCAGGCTTTTGGATGTGGGAACTCTCTCCGGTAGGGCGGACAAGATCCTTTCTTGTCGACCTCTTTACTATCTTCTTGCTCTTCATAGGCGTTGTCAGTGCTGGGTCGCCTTTTGCAGTGAGACTAGAGAAGAAAGCTCCAAGCCTTTCCATGCCGGACTGGAAAGTGGAGACCACAAGTGGTGAATAGCGCCCCGTGTCGATCGGGATTCTCAACAGTTCCAGGCCCTCCAGCGATATTTATAGCGCTGGCGGCATTTACGAGGCTTGCGGACTCGGCGGTTAAGAAAACATTTTCGAAGTTTTTTGGAAACTTAAAAATGTGCGGGGATTATGTTAACCCCTCAGTTCGCAACATCCTACAAGATACCAAAACCCCCCTTTCAACACACGCGGACTCGATTTGTCAGTCCGCCCAGTCCGGCAAGGTCACCAATCGGACACCGATGGTACCCCAGCAGCGGACGCAAGGACCTGTTCGCTCAGTCCGCCAGGACTTGGGATATCGTATTCTCTACAGCGGCGGATGCAGTGTCTCGTCCGCCCAGGCCATCGCCCTCCAGCAGGATCGCGCCCAGCAGCAGTGGAAGCTCCAGTCCGTGAGCCCAGTCCGCCCCTTCTGCGCGGACTGGCGTGTTCTTTATTTTTGCTTCCCGTCACCGCTCCTCGGTTCTCCTGTACCCCGGGCAGCCTGTTATTTTAGCCCTGCCCGTTTGGGCAGGCCCCCTATCCTATAAATAGGGGGGGTGGTGCACCCAAAGCAGGCTGACTCGGACCCAGGAGCCTACTTGTTACAGGCTGCGGACTCGAATCTTGTGTCTTGCGGACTCCCCCTCACTCTGCTCTTGTCAACCTTTTCCTTTCACTTGTAACCAAGCCTTTCTTCAATCAAGGGAAAGCCCATCGCAAGAGAGGTATTCAGGCCGCGACGGGCGAAGTCTGTTGTTGTCGTGGTTCACGGCCCTGCTGTTCTTCCTGCCCTCACCCGCTTAGTAGATCACTACTCGCAGTCTCTCTATTCCCCGGTTTTCGAACCGTTAGCTGGTGGTGCTCGACCCCCTTTGTGTTTTCGTGCATCAACAATATTGTAGTGAGGATATGATGTACCGGGCTTAAGCCCGTATTTTAGCACTCTGATGTTTTATTCTGTGGACACTCCCTTCGTGGAGATTATATTTACCGTGATATGTGATTTTCTGTGTACTGTTAGTTTCCATTTACTTCATTATGCTACTTTACTGAGATCCAATTGGCCGGCAGAATTGGCGCTTTGTGGTGATGACCCTTCAGGGCGTGAAGGTGTCACCGCAAAATGGCGGTTCTAGGCCTAAGACCCCGGAGTTCAAAAAAATAGGGGGTCCTACAAGTGGTATCAGAGCAGACCTCGATCGAAAAGTAGTAGTCCATAACCCTGGGTCACCCCCTCGCGAGTTTAGTTTGGGGACAAACTAAGCAGCGGAAGCCGTGGTGTGCCCATATGAGGGATCCCATGTATATTGTCCACTTTTTATTAGGTATTGACTCAATTACCTACTAATACAGTTTGTTTTGCAGCCCCCACTCAGCCCACCCCACAAGGTGGAGCTCAGTAGACTCCGGACATTGCACCACCTCCCATGGTCCCCACACCTTTCCTTCAGTCATACATGGGGCAAACTCTTACAGCTATCCTTGAGGCCTTCCGGGCTCAACAGGCCCCGGCCCAGCAACCAAACCCAGGGGCCAACTGGATGAGCACCTTCCGAGGACTCTCTCCCCCGTCCTACTTTGGGACAGAGTCGGCAGTGCGGACAGAGGAGTGGTTGAATGTTATGTACGAGATGTTGATCGGGATACGGTTCCCCCGGGAGGAGAGTGTGGCTTTGGTGGTATCTTGCTTGGAGTCGCATGCCAAGAGGTGGTGGAAGACGTTGTTGGACACGATGTTTGTCGATAGGGAGGTTGCGGAAATTACTTGGGAGGAATTCAGGGCCATGCTGCTGGAGCATTTTGTTCCACAGTCGGCCAGGGACGAGTTGGAGGAGCGGTTCTTACAGCTGAAGCAGGGCACCAGGACGGTGGTGGAGTACCATCGAGAGTTCGACCATTTGGCTCGATATGCAGGTTCTTACCAGCTGGACGAAGCAGGATACATCAAGAGGTTCTATAAGGGTCTGAAAGAGGAGTTGAGGGAGGCTTTGTTGTTTGTATCCGATGGGCCTATCTCCCGGATTTTGGAGATGGCAAAGAGGATTGAGGCTAATTGGCACACCACCCGGGGCCGGAAGCGGCAAGCGGAGGATCAGGGCCGGAGTGCCAGAAATGATCAACGGCGAGGTGCTATACCAGATGTGAGATGGACGGAGGATCAGCCTCGTCAGGAGGTGAGGCAGGAGACGAGAGAGCAGATGATATTGGCCCCTCAACCTCTTCAGATTCAGGAGATATCGAGACCTGGGGGTATGGCGTATCCCACACCATAGTGCTTCCATTGTCATCAGGTGGGACACCTTCGGAGAAACTGCCCCATGAGGGGGGCACCACCTCCAGCACCACAGGGTGGCCCACCTGCCCAGCTTTTCGGAGGCCGAGGACGCGGCCGAGGACGTGGTTACCAGGGAGTTAGTGGAAGCCGGATTTGTCTGGGGAGAGATCATATGGAGACACGGGCTCCCCCAGGCGATAGTGACAGACAATGGGCCCCAGTTTGCCAGCGAAGAGTTCATCAGCTTCTGCGCTCAACTGGGGATAGACCTTAGGTTTGCCTCCGTACATCACCCCAGGAGCAACGACCAGGTGGAGGCGGCCAACAAGATCATCGTCAACCTGCTCAAGAATAAGGTTCAAAACTTGAGGGGAAGTTGGGTGGAGCAACTCCGCTCAGTATTGTGGGCCTTGCGGACAACCCCGAACACGGCCACCGGCAAGACCCCTTTCAAACTTTCCCATGGGTGTGAGGCAGTCCTACCCGTGGAGTTTGAGGTTCAATCCCCACGAGTCGCGGCCGCGGGTGATGGGGATGAGGCTTGGAGGTTGGAAAATGAAGGGGGGTTACAGCTCTCGTTGGATATGGTGGAAGAGCTATGTGATGTCGCAGCTATCAGACATGAAGAGATCAAACGGCGGATGGCGAAATACTTTGACAAGCATATCAGGATCAAACAGTTCACGGAAGGAGATCTGGTGCTGAAGAAAGTTGATGTTGCGGGAAGATTTGCCCCCGTGGGTAAGCTCAACTCAAATTGGGAAGGGCCTTATATTGTCGAGAGGGTCCTAAAAACGGGAGGTTACCACCTCTAGGATGTGGAGGGTAGGTCCATGAGCCACACCTGGAGCGGCGACGACTTGAAACGCTTCTACCCATGAGAAGGGAGAGTAAAAATTGCAATACTAAAAGTCAAGTTTATTGTAATATATTACTCAAATTACTTTTGCTTTTACCTACTGTGAAATTCTAACGGCAGGAAGATGAGACTCTTGTACTACCCCGAGTCTGGCTCGGCCCCAGGTAGACCCGTTGCGCAGGCTCTAATTAGCTGGCAGAGTTCCGGAGCCAGCTTCAGGAGTTAGTGGAAGCCGGATTTGTCCGGCCAAGCTCTTCACCATGGGGAGCCCCGGTATTGTTCGTCAAAAAGAAAGACAGGACTCTCAGACTATGCATCGACTACCGAGCACTAAACCGGCTGACGGTCCGGAACACCTATCCACTGCCAAGGATAGACGAGTTGTTCGACCAGCTGCAGGGAGCGCAGTTCTTTTCAAAATTGGATTTGAGGTCAGGATACTACCAGCTTCGGACTCGAGAGGAGGAAATTCAGAAGACTGCTTTTAGTACCAGATATGGTTTATTCGAGTTTACGGTGATGCCCTTCAGGCTCACCAATGCAACATCAGCGTCCATGACCATCATGAACCAGGTTTTCAAGGAATATCTAGATGTGTTTGTCATCGTGTTTATCAATGACATCCTCATCTACTCGAGAACGGAGGAGGAGCACTCACGCCATCTGGCACTGACCCTACAAAGACTGCAGGAGAATCATTTATTTGCAAAGTTTAGTAAATGTCAGTTCTGGCTGAAGGAGGTGGGCTTCTTAGGCCATATTATCAGTGGAGTCGGGTTGGCAGTGGATCCGGCAAAGATTCAGGCAATTCGAGATTGGCCGCAGCTAAAGACAGCCACCGACGTACAAAGTTTCCTAGGACTTGCCGGTTACTACCGGAAGTTCGTGGAGGTATTCTCTCGAATCGCCCGCCCGCTCACATCCTTAACGAAGAAGGAGGTACCCTTCGTGTGGACCCCGCAGTGCCAGGCAGCTTTCCAGGAGCTGAAGGATCGACTAACCTCGGCTCCCATTCTTACTCTCCCCTCAGGGAGGGAAGGATTTCAGGTCTACACTGATGCTTCCTACCAGGGTATGGGAGCTGTACTGATGGAGAAGGGTCATGTAATTGCATATGCGTCTCGCCAATTGAGGAAGCACGAACAAAACTATCCGGTGCACGACCTTGAGATGGGGGCGGTCGTTTTTGCTTTGAAGATCTGGCATCATTATCTTTATGGAGTCCATTGCGACATCTACTCCGACCACAAGAACATGAAATACGTGGACACGCAGAAGGAACTGAACATAAGGCAGAGGCGTTGGGTGGAGTTCCTAGCAGATTATCAGTATGAGATGCACTACCTTCCAGGGAAGGCAAACGTGGTGGCTGACGCGTTGAGTCGGAGAGCTGCCACTTCCGAGACTGGGCCCCTGGTTATGCATATGGAGCTGGTGAGGAGATTGGAGGATATGCACATCACACTAGTGTCATCCGAGGACCCCGAGCTTTGCATGGAGTATTTAGCTGCAGTGAGTGCTACCGACGATATCCGCGACCGAGTCAGAGAGGGATAGAGGCGAGATGGCAAATTGGAGCCGATATTCTGGGCCTTGGAGAATGGTGCAGCAGGAGATTACACGATGAGGGATGGTGTGGTATGTTTTAGAGGTCGAACTTATATACCAGAAGGAGGCCAGGTCCGGGAAGACATTTTGGCGGAGGCCCACCACAGCAGATACTCGGTGCACCCGGGCATCATGAAGATGACTGCGGATTTGAAGAAGACTATGTACTGGCCTGACATGAAGAAGAATATCACTCGGTTTATGACCCACTGTGAAGCTTGCCAGCTAGTGAAGGCAGAGTGCAAAAACCCCGCGGGTTTGTTGCAACCACTCCCGGTACCAGAGTGGAAGTTTGAAGACATCGCGATGGACTTTATTCACGGACTTCCCCGATCACGAACAGGAAATGACTCGATTTGGGTCATCGTCGATCGGTTGACAAAAGTAGCCAGATTTATTCCGATCAGGAAGGACGACGCTGTGGGAGTATTAGTACGCAGATTTGTGGAGCAGTTCGTTCGATATCACGGGGTGCCCAAGATGATCGTGTCGGATTGAGATGGCCAGTTCACTTCCAGGGAGTGGAGATCCGTGCAAGCTTACTTAGGCACGCGATTGACCTTCAGCACCGCGTTCCATCCCCAGTCGGATGGGCAGACAGAACGCACCAACCGGACGCTGGAAGATCTTTTGAGGCTATGTATTCTGGACCGCGGGGTACCATGGGAGAAGTGCTTACTCCTGGTCGAGTTCTCTTATAACAATAGCTACCAGTCCAGCATCAGGATGGCGCCTTATGAAGCCTTATATGGAAGGAAATGCCGGACTCCGCTTTCTTTGGTTCAGGACGAAGATCCGAAGGTGTTGGGATGAGATTTTGTTGAAGACACCGAGGCCCAGGTGAGGCTGATCAGAGACAGGATGCTAGAGGCGCAGAGAAGACAAGCTAAGTACTATGACGCCCGACATCGGCAGGTGGAGTTCCAGGTCGGGGACCAAGTGTTTTTGAAGATCCAGCCCATGCATGGAGTCTCGTGGGTGCGTGGTCGGAGGAAGAAGCTCAGCCCTAGGTACATGGGCCCCTACAGGATCCTGGAGCGGATCGGGCCCCTAGCCTACAAGCTGGAGTTGCCACCAGAGCTGGCAGCTCTTCATGACGTCTTCCACATTTCCTCACTGAGGAGGGCTTTGCTAGGCCCGGAGCAGCAGATTTTGACCACCGAAGGGCCGGTAGCTTCAGACCGGTCAGTTCGTTTGGAGCCGGTTAGGATCGACGACCGAGGAGTACGGGTCTTGTGTCGCAAGAATGTCCCATTATTCAAGGTCCTGTGGAGGAACCACGGCCAGGAGGAGCATACCTGGGAGCCGCAGGTCCTGATGTGACAAAGATACCCAAAGCTGTTCAGTCAGGTATACCTCACAAACCCCTCAAGATGTTTAATTTATTTTTCTGCCTTAAACTAGTAAGGGCTGCTCTAGGCAGGTAGAGGCTTATCTTTTGTTTATTGGGGGCTTATCTTTTGTTTATTGGGATCTTGGCTCATCGATTAGGCGAAATGGGTATAGACTTAAGTTTCCCTCAAAACTTAATTTAGCAAACATGGCGTCGTGAAGAGATGTTACAAGTTTCTTTTCTTCAGTAGAAATTCCCGTAGGCTTAACCTTGATTTCGGGGATGAAATCTTTGTTTTGTTTATTGGGGTTTGTAACATCCCATTTCCAACTAGACCCCTAGGAGTGGTTTGTCTATAACTAGGTCATGACTGTTGATGCACGAAAACGGACAGGGAGACGGGCACCACCAGCTAACGGTTCGATCACCGGGGGTAGGAAAGGAAAGGAGGAGACTGTCGACCAATCGGTTACTAGCGGTCGCAGCTAAAGGACAGGAAAAGAGGCCGCTGGCAGCGGCAAAAGCAGAGTTCGCCCGCCGCGGCTTAAATGCCACTCTTGCGGCGGGCTTTCCTTTACTTAAAATGAGAAACAGTTACAGGAAGGAGTAAAAGCGGAAGCCGGCCGGACTACAGGCCGCAAAATACTAGACTTGAGACCGCAGCTCTTAACAGGCGAGCTCCTGGATACAAGTCAGCGTGTCTTCGGGAGTGCACCCTCCCCCTATTTATAGGCTCGGGGGCCTGCCCAAACGGGCAGGGCTAAAGTTACCGGCTGCCCGGGGTACAAGAGAACCGGGCAGAGGTGAGGGGAAGCAAAAGAGAAAGAAAACAAGAATGGAGGGAAGCCGCGCGGCCCGGCGGATTCCTCCCGGCGAGCTGATGGCTGGGTCCTTGGGCCTTGTTGCTGAGCAGGTTCGGTGTTGGCAACGGCCTGTCATGGAGACCGCTCGGCTTGGGAGGCTAGTCGGCTTGAATGATCAGGCCTCCCGGTCGGGAAAGCTGCGCGGACAGGTCGCGGATTCCGGGCTTATCATAATCCCCGCACATTTTTAAGTTTCCAAAAAACTTCGAAAATGTAGAACTAAGCCGGAGACCGCGACTGCCTCATCGTCGTCTATAAAATCCCCTGGCCCTTGCCATTCTTCAACATTTCTGCCAAACCACGGGTCGCTACTCGCCACTTGCGGTCAGTATATTGCAAGCCGATACGACCTTTCACAGGATGGATGTTATGTCATCAATGTTAGCCCGCAACAAGAAACTGCCAGAAAAGAAGCAAAGCTGGAGCGAGACTCGGATGATTCTGCCCGACAGCCTGCCAAGAAGATTGGGAAGCCGGTGACTTCAGCGGCTTCTGGATCTGAAAAGAGGCCGACCGAGACCGTCGGCGAATCATCGCAGGCCGCAGTAGATCCCAAAGCGGTTTCGAAAACTGCTCCACCACAAGCCGGAACTGCCAAATCCTTCGACCTGATTTTCTCTCCATCAGGCGAACCACACTTGAAAATAGGTGGGACGGAGGAGAAAAGTGTTGAATCTGGGAAACCGTCCGAATTGCGGGACAAGGTCGACGTAATCGTTGTGGATGACAACGAGCCAGAGAAGTCGCTGGAGACCGAACGGACTTTGGCTGAACAGCGCAAATGGACTGAAAAGGTGTTCGGCTCCTTGAAACAGCGGAAGGAAAGGAGTGAGACCCTTGAAGAAAGGATGAAGAGGAATATGAGGAAGTTGCACGCCAGAAACCGGAATATTTCCGAAAAGACGGGTGCAGACAGTCTTCAACACCGGCCGCACGAGAAGGAGGTAACCGAGAACCCGTCCACACCGTATTCCAAGCCGAGCGAACCGGAGAGTGCGCCCGCGGTTAGCGAGTCGGTTAGCGAGCTCCTCAAGGGCATGGAGACCCTCTAGCAGCAGGATGCGCTTCTGTCGACTCCAGCGGGCTCTGAGGAGGTTGACCGCCCCGAAGTCCAGGTTATTGGGGAGAAGCCTGGCGATCCGGCTTCGGCGGCTTCCGAAGGAGCCGAGAAACTGAAGCTTCGAGAGAAGATGGAGGAGATGAAGAAGCTGATCGCCGAGAAGCCGGTGGTGACCACACTTCCATTGCTGCAAGGTAAACACTGGGACGTTAGGCGAATTATTAAATTCTACAAGTCGCGGTCAAGGAAGAAGGGGGCGAATATAATATTAAATCCGTCGGCCATCTTTTTCCGGACCACGGCTCAACTGAAAAGCCGAGCTAAGGAAGCCGAGCGGCTATGGAAAGAAAAGCTAAAGAGGATAGATCCTGAACGGCTCAGGCGGCCAGTGATTAAAATCCATACCGCGGCCTCTGGAGGAGATAAACATCAAACCGGCGGTCTTATCCTACTGATTTCCTTACTAGAACGTTGCAACAATCCGGCTGAACCTGACTGCAGTTTCTCTTCTGCAGGTGTACCGGAGACCGCGATGAAACCGGGCGACCTGACGTCATTTTTGTCTATGCTGCCACCGCCTCCGCCTCCAAGTGTTCGCGAGAAGGAGATGACCGACTTCCATAAGGAGGTCGGCACGCTGCAGGCGGCTTTGAACGCGGCCACCAAATCCCTGCAGATTAAGGACGAAGAGAAGCGGGTTGCCCAGGAGGCCGCGGAAAAAAGGATCCAAGAGTTGCAAACCACCCTGGAGCAAGATACCACAAGGTTGGAAACTGCGCTTGAGCAGGAGACCATGAGGTTGAAGTCCGCGATGGAGCAAGAGACTGCCAGGCTCCAGACCGCAATGGAAGAAGAGACCGTTAGGCTCCAGACCGCGATGGAAACCGCTGAGGCGAAGATTGCTAAGATGCAGGTTGCCTTGGAGCAGGAAAAGGCGGAGAAGTATTTGTTGATGGCCGCACGACAAGAAGGAGACAGAGAAGAGATTCGACATCCTGAGGACGGCGAAGACCAAGGTCTGCCAGCGGAGACCGGCGGAGAACAGTGGCCTGCACTACCAACGTCTGGAGAGTTGTCGTATACTGGCCGCCCGGCCTCTGGTGAGACTTCGAATCCGCCGGAGGCCGCGGCGCCTAAACTGGCCGCAGTTCCAAGCGGGCTCGGGGGTCAGGCGATCCCAATGATACCGTTTGCGAGAGTAGAGCGCGACACTGTGCGGGTTCATCGGTCTCTGCATGCGCTTCATAATCTGGTTAGCCAGGTGTACGTTGCGATTGTGCAGACCGGTGAACAGGTCGCGCACATAGGATGAGACAGGCCGGAAGATGACAAGCGAGCCTGAGCGACTTGAGAGAACTAAGCCGCACGGACAATTGAATATTATGTTGTAATATATATTTTTTCCTCTGGATGTTGAACCATTTGATTACTGTAAACTGTTGTATTTTATTATGCTGCGAACTGAATTCGGCTTATGCGGTTTGTATTTATAATCCACATGTCTGCTGCTTTGTTCTGAAAAATTTAAAGTATAGGATAGTAGCCGCGCGGTCTGGCGAATAGAGCGCCGGCTTAAATGTTTGATGTCCACATTGTGTGCCACAGAATTTTTCTAAGTGCAGGGGTATAGCCGTGCGGACTGACGTACTAAACTGCGGCTTGGTCATTAAGCTGATCCGTACTTTCAGCGTGCTTAGGTCGCACGGCGTGAAGACTAGCCGCGATTTGACAAAGGGCACTGTACCTTCACAGATTTTCTACAAATAGAGCTGACCCTGGTGATTTCATCACAAATCAAAAAGGATGCGGGCTAAGTACAAGTCATTGCGGTCTGACAAGGCCACTGCGGTTAGGACTGACGCGGCCTCCGCTTTCCATTCTGCAGATCATAAAGAATGCCGGCTTACAAAAGCTGAGCTGGAGGATTTTGTTGAGAAGCACATGCAGGGAAGTCCGCTGGTCGTGCGGCTTCCACTACAGGACGAGCGGATTAATTCTTCCCACGCAAATCAGATCGCGGTCCCCATCGACCACTTTGACTGCGGCTTTAGCTTACCTGTCATGATGGAGGCCGTGGCGGTCTTCGACCACTACGGAGTTGTGCCGGGATAACTACCCCCAAATTCGATAGCCGCCATATATAGCTTCATCTCCTATCTGAGGTTGGAAAGAGTCCGCTTCTCTATGAGGCTCTTCCGGGAATGCTTTTCGGTGCGGTCTATCCCGGACTCCGGGATAAAGATCTTCCGGGGGCACCTGTACTTCGGCTGTAGAGGGCTGAAGATAGTGAACTTGGCGAACAAGATTGCCAACTGGTCCGAGCGGTTTCTCATATTCGAGGGAAACCTGGGGTTGCTGCCAATCAACCCGCAGATCCGCGAAGAGGCCGCCTTCGGCAGCGGCGGATTGGACGATGTGGAGAAGGAGATCTACAACTTCTTCAAGGGCGAGCGGCTTGATGTAAACCACTACATCCCACTGCTGCCGTCGCTAGTAGGAATAGAAGCGCAAGATAGTAAGCTCCAAGCCGGCCGAACTGAATTCTTAGCCGCATGACCTGAAATCTAACATTGCCTTTATCTTTGCAGCTGCTGTGGCGGTTCCGTTGAACAAGCCGCTAACTCTTGGCGGCCTGACTCTCACACAAAGAGAGAAGAGAGTGAGGCGTGGCAAGCCGGCGCGAGTTGTGGAGGAGGAGGAGTCAGCCTCCTCTTGAGAGTTTATGCTGCAAGGAACGGGCAGCAGCCTGAAGGACGTCCATGGCGATCCGGCCTTTCGGTGGAGTCCGGACGGCAAGTCAGTGACGATCTCCACCGCCCTCCCCTACTGGGGGGAGAAGAAGTAAGCCACCACACGAGCGTGGTTGGCGGCGCGCTGTATGGCAAGCGCAACCTGAGGGCGATGCGCCAAGTTCCACCAGACGACCTGCCGCGGCTAGCCGCGCAAGTCGGGGCAAGGAGCTTCGTGGCAAGTCACTTCATGGGCCTTGCCTACAAGCAACTGATGAAGGAGAACAGCGGCCTGAAGAGGCAGTTAAAGGAACAACAAGAAGAGAACAAGCGACTAAAGAAAAGGGAGGCGGTAAGACATTACCGTTACTCGTGTGGTTTGCATTATGTAACCGCGTGGCCTTACCTTTACTTTACTTTTTTTGCAGGAAGTGTACAACCCGGCAAACCCCATCTTCCAGGACAACGTCTTCCCACAACTCGTCTAGGGGATCGATGGAGCGCTTAACCGCCTCCGGGACCTTGGCGGCTTGGCGACCGGCTTCTCCGACTTCACTTGTGCCGACATCTACCCCACCCTAAAAGAGCAGGTGGCCGACGTCTACAGGTCGATCAAGGGAAAGGGCAAGGTCGGGGAAGAAGTCGGCGAGGTGGAGGAAAACGTCCAGGAAGAGGTCGGCCAGGGAAGCCGGAGTGCACGGGCATCTTCTGAGTCCGACGGTCAAGAATCTGAGACCGCGCGGCTAGATTCGACAACTTCTGGCGGTTCAGGGAGCTCGGCGACTAGCAACGGGTACTCTCAATCCTCCGTCGATGGCGGTGATGGTGGTGATTTAGATTCCCTTGCGGCTAAGAAACTTAAACCGGGCGATTAGAAACTCTTTAACTTATTTTTTGTATTCTCAACTTTTTTTTTGAAATTGGCGGTATTATTTTTGTGAGCGCGCGATTAATGCTTTGTAACACTTAATTAAATAGAAATGAAGGCAACTTTACCTTTCTCTTTACTACATCTTGTTTTTCTTACTCGTTTAAGTCCACCCGGTCTCAGTATAACTTTCGATTTAGTAGAATGTTAGCATATAAACCGGTCTGAGTCAATAATGCGGCTTCAACGAAGTCATCCGTAAGAGAGATAGATTTCCTTGCGGCTTATTTCGGAATATAAGTCAATAATAAGCCGCGCGGTTAATAGTTTACACCGCCATTTGCTTAGTTGCCAAAAAACCATGACTTTGAACTATAAGATTGCGGCTAGGGATTCGAAACCGCGGCTTCTGACAATATAAGCCGACATAGTCACATGGAAGCCGAAAATGTTTGTGACGACAGGTCGCTGATTAGCTAATATAATTAATACCATAGAAGTCGGCGGATCAAAGCCAAGAACTAAGTGTCAGAAGCAGGTCGGCCGACTTCCTGTCCATGTGAATAAAAAACCGGCAATTGATATATGGAAGCCAAATAAGATAGACCGGCCGAGTTCCCAAATATATGAATAATAATCTGGCAGGTAGGCACAAGGAAGTCAAATAACTTAAGCCGAAATTTGTAACCGGGCGGCTTTTGTACTGAATTATCAAAATTGGCACAGTCCGCTTAATAAAGCCGCGAAATAGCGGATAGGCTCGTGTTGTCCTGCAAGAATAGATGGAGATATGCACTTATGTGTCAATGCGGGCAGGTGCGTGCGGCAGTACTTTCCACACAAAGAACACATAAGCGGGATTGAAATTCTTAATATCCACGACCGATGTCAAGTGGGACAAGTACGTAATGTCTGTGACTGAAGTCAAGCGGGACAAGTACGCAATGTCTGCGACGAAAGTCAAGCGGGACAAGTACGTAATGTCTGTGACTGAAGTCAAGCGGGACAAGTACGCAATGTCTGCGACTGAAGGTCAAGCGGAAATTCCACTACACATCTGCGATTGATGTCAAGCGGGATGTGGAGGGCTTAAGAATTCAAAAAAGGACTCTTTCCCCTACATGCATGCATATTGGCATTATAAGTAAAGATAAGGAATAAGCTTCAAATGAAAAGATAACGTTTGTTCAATGTTAAGGATGTGACAAAAGGATATATGTCCGAAGTTTTAGCATGCCCCATTAATACCAATTGCGAAGGGGACTTTATACACTATTCTGATCATAATCATTTTTTAACATATGAAGAAAGAGGAAACCCTGCTTGGACCACTGAATAAGAAATGGAAGATTGCCTTAGAAAGTTACTGAATAACATATTCTTGCAACTTTCTAGCTCTTGCAAGTTGATTAGCTAATTCTCTGAGAGCTATGCAATCTTCTGCTAGATGACCAATGTCTTTATGATACTTGCAAAAAAGCTCCTCGTGTCGATACTTGATTTTCGATTTCAAACGCCGAGGCTTCTTGAACTCAGGCATTCCTTGAATGATTATCAAAAGATCTTCCATAGAAATTTTGAACTTAACATACTTACCTGAACCTTTTTCACACTTCGGAGTTTTATCCTGGAGAAGAGGATGAGACTTGCAATATTCAACTTGCAAAACATTTTGGGAGGAAATAGATTGTTGGTGACCAGAAGTCCCTTGAGATTGTTTAGCCATTTGATTCAGAAACGAAATATAACCTTTATTTGCCTCTTCGCATATTATGAACTTATTAACTATATCAATAAGATCTCCATAACTTTTGGGATACTTTGTGCTGAGCTTGAATTTCAAGGGGCCTTCTTGAAGTGCATTTACGAAAGCATGCAAGTAATAGTCTTGATGTACGCTACAAACATGCAGAAACTCCTTTTGAAACCGATCAACAAAATCTGGATTAGACTCGTCAATTTCTTGCTTGATTCGGAAGAGAGCTCCAACGTCCCTTTTTCGCTTTCTGTAAATAGTGAATCTAGAAATAAATTGACTTCGAAGATCTTTAAAGCTGGTTACTGGTCGAGGTGGGAGAATATAAAACCATTCCCTTGCAATATTGCCAAAAGATATAACAAAGAGTTTGCATTTTACTCCATTTTTCACGTTTCTCAGTGAAACGGCTGATTCAAAAGCTTGCAAGTGAGAAAATGGATCATCACATCCAAAATACTCCGGGAGACGCGGCACTCTGAAGTAATCAGAGACAGTATCCCACCGAATACAATTAATGAATGGAGAAGGGGCCTCTTCTTCTTCCTTATAAAGAGGTTCATTTGCAACAGATTCTAGTCCATGCTCAACACTGTTTGCAAAAATTTCTTTATGAGGGTCAATAGACTCACTATTAAAATACAAACAATCCAGCACTTCTGAGAGATCTGTAGTAACTGAGATGTGGCGGGATTTATTCTGACCCTTTGCAGGATTCATCTTGAAAAGAGGGAAAATAGCCGAACTTTTTCAAGAGATCGCAGAGTAGCGGCGACTTGACCTGGTGGCTAGACGGTGCACCAGGCTGACAAGAAGACCGTTAGGAAAAACGAGCTGATAGAATGGCAGGTTCTACAGTGCTGGAGGCGGGCTGAAAGACTTTGACGGCGAAGTCGCGGCTTGCTCGATAGGCCGCCAAACTCTAGAGGATAGAGCGGTCTAACTACCTAGACCGTTGATTTCATCGATTAGTCGAGATATGAAGGTCGCGTGTTAACTGTTGATGCACAAAAACGGACAGGGAGCCGGGCACCACCAGCTAACGGTTCGATCACCGCGGGTAGGAAAGGAAAGGAGGAGACTGTCGACCAATCGGTTACTAGCGGTCGCAGCTAAAGGACAGGAAAAGAGGCCGCTAGCAGCGGCAACAGCAGAGTTCGCCCGCCGCGGCTTAAATGACACTCTTGCGGCGGGCTTTCCTTTACTTAAAATGAGAAACAGTTACAGGAAGGAGTAAAAGCGGAAGCCGGTCGGACTACAGGCCGCAAAACACTAGACTTGAGACCGCAGCTCTTAACAAGCGAGCTCCTGGATACAAGTCAGCGTGTCTTGGGGAGTGCACCCTCCCCCTATTTATAGGCTCGGGGGCCTATCCAAACGGGTAGGGCTAAAGTTACCGGCTGCCCGGGGTACAAGAGAACCGGGCAGAGGTGAGGGGAAGCAAAAGAGAAAGAAAACAAGAATGGAGGGAAGCCGCGCGGCTCGGCGGATTCCTCCTGGCGAGCTGATGGCTGGGTCCTTCGGCCTTGTTGCTGAGCAGGTTAGGTGTTGGCAGCGGCCTGTCATGGAGACCACCCGGCTTGGGAGGCTTGTCGGCTTGAATGATCAGGCTGCCCGGTCGGGAAAGCTGCGCGGACAGGTCGCGGATTCCGGGCTTATCAATGACAAACCCTAGGAAGCCAGAAATGGGCCAAGGGATAGGAGACAAAGTGTGGAAATCATTATGGTCTGCAAATAGTAGAACTCTAAACAATGGTTTAGGATGACCATGGGGCTACACCTTGAACCCAAGACCCTACCCCAACACCCTATAATACCTTGGGAGGCCCATTAGAGCCATAAGGACCCATTGGGGCCAATCAAAGAGACTCAGTTGACCAAGGTCAACCCTAACCCAAAATGGGTCAAACCTACTTAGGGTCAATTGACCTACTCCTAGCCTAGAGGGCCCCACCTATGCCCCCTATAACCCTAAAGTGAAGTCAAGGGGTCACTAAGGACACATTGGGGTCAGCCCTAGAGGCTAAGTTAACCAAAGTCAACTCAAGCCCCTAATCTGGTCAAAGTGCCCTTACTAAGGGTAGGTGACCTCCAAAGTGTAAGGTAACCCTACATAACCCAACATAGGCCTTAAGGGAGGCCAAAGGGTCACCAAGGACCCAATGGGTCAACACAGATGATCAAATTGACCCAGGTCAACCCTAACTTAAGCCAAGTTAAACCTAGCCCAAATGGGCTAACCCAAGCCCAAGCCACTTCTTCCTTAAGGCTAACCTCACTTTCATGATCATCATGACTAAGTGGGCTGCACATAGCCTATGGTGTTGACCAGTCAACATGGGTGACTAGGAGAGAGAAGGGAGCTTCCCTTCATGTTAATGGTGGAGAGAGAAGATGGGGGAGAGGAAGGGAGAGTGGGAGCCGGCCAAAGGGAGGCCAACAACCACTTTTATGGCTGCAATCAACTCCTCTAGGGAAGAGGAGTTGATTCCAGCCATTTCCCGGCCACCAAGGGGTAGATTCAGCCCCCCTCCACTCAACCCGAGCCACACCATTAATGGTGTTGAAGGGCATTGAAGAACCAGCCGCCCCCTCCCCAATTGCCCATTTAAACATCATCAGTGGGTAGAGGGGAGCATTTTCGAGCTTTTTCCTGTAGGATACAGGCCGTCCCACTGTGTTGTTGCAGAAGCCGAGCGCCGCCTCCGTCGACTATGGCATCCCGCCGCTCCTCCCGCATTCAGGCCGCCAGGAAGGTCCTCCTCCTCTCCTTACCTCATGAGTAGATCATAGTGTACAACACCGTCGCCGGGCGAGGGGGACCCTCCCCAAATATCAGCCTAGGGGCGTGTTGTGGGCGATGAGTTGGTGCGACCCCGTTCAAAGACGTGCGGGTCCTCGTGCGTGCGTGCGTGCGAATGTTTTATTTGCATAGGCTTAATATATATATATATATATATATATATATATATATATATATATATATATATATATATATATATATATATATATATATATATATATATATATATATATATATATGGGTTTATATTATGATATATAGATATCATATTATGGATAAATGAGAGGATAAGTTTGGATTTGGAAACGATGAGGAGGGAGAGGGCAGGTAGGGCGGTGGACAGCAGCTGTAAATCATAAAAAGGAGAAAAATAAAAGGGGGGCAAGGCATCGGGTTGCAAAAAAAAGGAGGAGAGGAGAAATAGGGAAAGGTTTTTTGGGGGATTCTTTTTGGACAGAGGCAGGCGGGTACAGCTGGGGGAGACGGGACAGCACATAAAAAAAGAAAAAAGGAAAGAGAGAGGCAGGCGGGATACAACAAGAAAAGGGAGGAGGGATTTTGGAGAAGGGGGGCATCGGGTTGAGCAGGAAGAAAAAAAGAGAAAAACAGAAAAAATAAAAATAAAAGTAGGGAGGGATCAGGTGGAGTAGGTTTTTTGGGGATTCTCCGACTAAGGTTCGGCCAAATAGGATCGACGCCGCCCCCTTTCCCTCCCCCGTCGGCCAGGAGCGGCAGCCCGACCGCCTCCCCACTCTCTCCCGCCGCCGCCTGAAGCAGCAGGGCACGGCCACCATTCTCCCCTCTCCCCCGTCGCCGGCAAAGCAGCAGCCTGCCTCCCCATTCCCGCTCTCTCCCGTCGCCGGCAAAGCAGCAGCCCGGCCGCCCCA
This sequence comes from Platanthera guangdongensis, assembly GCA_039583875.1. NCBI lineage: Eukaryota > Viridiplantae > Streptophyta > Magnoliopsida > Asparagales > Orchidaceae > Platanthera > Platanthera guangdongensis. The sequence goes on along the minus strand of CM077147.1, from coordinate 118,242,957 downwards.
TTCCCGCTCTCCCCCGTCACCGGCAAAGCAGCAGCCCGACCGCCCCATTCCCGCTCTCTCCCGTCATCGGCAAAGCTGTAGCCCGGCCCCCCATTCCCGCTCTCTCCCGTCGCCGGCAAAGCGGGATACAACCGCCCCCCTTTCTCTCTCCCGTCGGCCTACGGTAGTGGCCGCATGAGCCCCGCCTCCCTCTTTCTCTCCGACCACCTGAAGCAGCAGCAATCGCGCGCCGCTCCTTCTTTTTCCAGCCGCCTGGAGCAACCCGACCCCCTCCCTTTCTCTCGGACTAGAGCAGCACACCTCGACCTCCCCTTCTCCCGGCGGCAAGCTCGGCCTGGAGCGAGGCCCGGCCTGGAGCGAGGCCCGGCCTGGAGCGAGGCACGGCCTGAAGCGAGGCACGGCCTGGAGCGAGGCCCGGCCTGGAGCGAGGCCCGGCCTGGAGCGAGGCCCGGCCTAGAGCGAGGCTCGGCCTAGAGCGAGGCTCGGCCTGGAGCAAGGCTCGGCCTGGAGCCGGAGGATCGACCACCGACGCGGCCGCATGCAGTAGGATCGACCCGGAGCTCCTCTCCCGGCCCCGCCGCCGAGAACGCGACAAGGGTAACGATGTTTCTACTTGGGCAGGTGAAGCCCTCAATTTACATATTTGCATGGAAGCCCGTCTCCACCAACGGGTGGGGGAAGGGAGCTTTCCGACGGGTTGACGTGTACGTCCCCGCAGTTAATTGCATTAGTGCCCGGAAGCGTGAGTACGGGTTTAGGCATGCTGTGTGAAGCCCATCCGGACGTATGAGCCGGATTGGTGATGTTCTGGGGTTCCCGGAGAAGACTCTGAGTAAGTTATTTATTTAGCCGCTTGCAGGGAATGCGCACCATAGCCCCAAAAAAAGGGGGTGAGCGCAATATGTTTTGCCCGCTTATATTAGCCGACCGATGACCATTTGGCCGCCGCTCGTCGAGACGTCGGCGTACAAGTGTTGCAGTACCAGGCGGGGAGTCGCGGGCTTAAGCCCAAGCTTGTGCCGGCCCTCGAAGGCCTTTTTGTTTATATTGCTGGCCTGCGTGCTGAGTATGGAATTTATATTCCTGTAATATTTTTTCATATCTGTGATGCTCTGTGATTATAGTTTAATCCTCCTATCTTGGGCGAGCGGTGTGTTCGTGAACCGCTCCCCCCGTGTGGGCCCCGAGGTATAGATGCCGGGAAGCCCCCTGATGGCCTGTTGTCATCCTTTCAGAATAGCGGAGTTCCGTCGTTAGCGACCCAATCGGGGCTGCGTAGAGTAGGGCTGCTGTGCGGTTTTGTGCCAATAGTAAGGCGGGCGGGAACATTTTACATAGACCCGGGGTGGCACCTTTAGTTAAGGAGTGGATCTTGAGATCCTCCTCAGATGTTCCGGTCGGCCAAGAGAGCCCTCCGAAGGTGCCTTAGCTCAGCCCTTGGCTTGGGAGGGAAGAGTTTGTTAGTCTTCCGGGTATGCGGCGGGTCCTCCACGCTGAGACCTTGGGTCTGTCCCTCATTTTCCTAGTCTTGTGCCTAGATCGTTCGCTTGAGGGTAGTAGGTGCGCGGTCACCCCTTCCTCAAGGGTCGAACTCCACAGGAGACCGAATTTCGGTTTCAACATTTTGGTGTGGTTAGCGTGGAGAGTGACCAGTACAGAAGAACTCAGGCGAACATCATGGCAATAGAAGTGGAACCAGGGGATGACCAGGGTCATGCGCTGACACTTTATGTGAAAGGTCTTCATACCCGGAGTCGGCCCATCCTATAGATGTTGTTGGAATCCCATAGCACTCGTGGTAGGATTTGCACCTATTTGAAGCGCTCTTTTCTTTAAGGTATGTAAGTGGTGCTTTGATTTTTAATAAGAGTTCTTTAAACACGCCATTACTACTGCAATGACCTCGCATGAAGAAGTGAAGTGAATTTGTACCCCGAGCAGATCCCGTTGTCAGGCTCTCACCTAGCTGGCAGGGCTGGAAGTCACTCGGTGTCATCCGTGGGCCTCGAGCAGATCCCGCTGTCAGGCTCTCACCTAGCTGGCAGGGCTGGAAGTCACTCGATGGTGGTAGTAGTGGACCCCGAGCAAATCCCGCTGTCAGGCTCTCACCTAGCTGGCAGGGCTGTAAGTCACTCGGTGTCATCCGTGGGCCTCGAGCAGATCTCGTTGTCAGGCTCTCACCTAGCTGGCATGGCTGGAAGTCACTCGATGGTGGTTGTAGTGGACCCCGAGCAGATCCCGCTGTGAGGCTCTCACCTAGCTGGCAGGGCTGGAAGTCACTCGGTGTCATCCGTGGGCCTCGAGCAGATCCCGCTGTCAGGCTCTCACCTAGCTGGCAGGGCTGGAAGGCATTCGATGGTGGTAGTAGTGGACCACGAGCAGATCCCGCTGTCAGGCTCTCACATAGCTGGCAGGGCTGGAAGTCACTCGGTGTCATCCTTGGACCTCGAGCAGATCCCGCTGTCAGGCTCTCACCTAGCTGGCAGGGCTGGAAGTCACTCGATGGTGGTAGTAGTGGACCCCGAGCAGATCCCGCTGTCAGGCTCTCACCTAGCTGGCAGGGCTGGAAGTCAGTCATCCTTGGGCCTCAAGCAGATCCCGCTGTCAGGCTCTCACCTAGCTGGCAGGGCTGAAAGTCACTCGATGGTGGTAGTAGTGTACCCCGAGCAGATCCCGCTGTCAGGCTCTCACCTAGCTGGCAGGGCTGGAAGTTACTCGGTGTCATCCTTGGGTCTCGAGCAGATCCCGCTGTCAGGCTCTCACATAGCTGGCAGGGCTGGAAGTCACTCGATGGTGGTAGTAGTGGACCCCGAGCAGATCCCGCTGTCAGGCTCTCACCTAGTTGGCAGGGCTGGAAGTCACTCGGTGTCATCCTTGGGCCTCGAGCAGATCCAGCTATCAGGCTCTCACCTAGCTGGCAGGGCTGGAAGTCACTCGATGGTGGTAGTAGTGGACCCCGAGCAGATCCCGCTGTCAGGCTCTCACCTAGCTGGCAGGGCTGGAAGTCACTGGGTGTCATCCTTGGGCCTCGAGCAGATCCCGATGTCAGGCTCTCACCTAGCTGGCAGGGCTGGAAGTCACTCGATGGTGGTAGTAGTGGACTCTGAGCAGATCCCGCTGTCAGGCTCTCACCTAGCTGGCAGGGCTGGAGGTCACTCGGTTTCATCCTTGGGCCTCGAGCAGATCCCGCTGTCAGGCTCTCACCTAGCTGGCAGGGCTGGAAGTCACTCGATGGTGGTAGTAGTGGACCCCGAGCAGATCCCGCTGTCAGGCTCTCACCTAGCTGGCAGGGCTGGAAGTCACTCGGTGTCATCCTTCGGCCTCGAGCAGATCCCGCTGTCAGGCTCTCACCTAGCTAGCAGGGCTGGAAGTCACTTGATGGTGGTAGTAGTGGACCCCGAGCAGATCCCGCTGTCAGGCTCTCACCTAGTTGGCAGGGCTGGAAGTCACTCAATGTCATCTGTGGGCCTCGAGCAGATCCCGCTGTCAGGCTCTCACCTAGCTGGCAGGGATGGAAGTCACTCGATGGTGGTAGTAGTGGACCCCGGGTAGACTCACTACTCAGGCTCTCATTAGCTGGGCAGGGCTGTAGGCACACCTGGGGGGAATGGGTTGGTTCGTTGAGACTTTGCAGGACCCCGAGTGATGCTGGGCACCGGGTAGACCCGCTGCTTGGCTCCTACTAGCTGGCAGGTCCGTATGCTCGCCTGGGGGGTAAGGGACCCCGAGTGCTACTCGGCCCCGGGTAGACTCGCTGTCAAGCTCTCACTAGCTGGCAGGGCTGTAGGCACACCTGGGGGGAAAGGATTAGCTCCGCGTGTACAAGAAGATACAAAAGATACGGCTTTGTTGTTTCACGATGTCACGAGAAATTATATACTCATTGTAAGTAATGGTATAAGAGCAATTCAATAGCAGTGAGCCAGAGGGTATCAAATGATTCAAAAGGTTCAGAAAGGTCATGAAGAGATTGATGCTCCAAGCGCAGATTTCAGTTTCTCTCAAAAAGTTTTTTGGGTCGGCACCCACTCGCCGGATATGTTGGGTTGGATGATTCTTTCCGAGCTTGTGCCAAGCTCGAAAAGAGCGGGGATTGTGTACAATCCCGTAGCCGGGCGAGTGGGACCCTCCCCAAATATCAGCCTAGGGGCATGTTGTGGGCGATGAGTTGGTGCGACCCCGTTCGAAGACGTGCGGGTCCTCGTGCGTGCGTGTGTGCGAATGTTTTATTTGCATAGGCTTAATATATATATATAGATATGGGTTTATATTATGATATATAGATATCATATTATGGATAAATGAGAGGATAAGTTTGGATTTGGAAAAAATGAGGAGGGAGAGGGCAGGTAGGGCGGTGGACAGCAGCTGTAAATAATAAAAAGGATAAAATTAAAAGGGGGGCAAGGCATCAGGTTGCAAAAAAAGGAGGAAAGGAGAAATAGGGAAAGGTTTTTTGGGGGATTCTTTTTAGACAGAGGCAGGCGGGTACAGCTGGGGGAGACGGGACAGCACATAAAAAAAGAAAAAAGGAAAGAGAGAGGCAGGCGGGATACAACAAGAAAAGGGAGGAGGGATTTTGGAGAAGGGGGGCATCAGGTTGAGCAGGAAGAAAAAAAGAGAAAAACAGAAAAAAATAAAAATAGAAGCAGGGGAGGGATCAGGCGGGGTAGGTTTTTGGGGGATTCTCCGACTAAGGTTCGGCCAAGGAGGATCGACGTCGCCCCCTTTCCCTCCCCCGTCGGCCTGGAGCGGCAGCCCGATCGCCTCCCCGCTCTCTCCCGCCGCCGCCTGAAGCAGCAGGGCACGGTCGCCATTCTCCCCTCTCCCCCGTCGCCGGCAAAGCAGCAGCCCGGCCGCCCCATTCCCGCTCTCTCCCGTCGCCGGCAAAGCAGCAGCCCGGCCGCCCCATTCCCGCTCTCCCCCATCGCCGGCAAAGCAGCAGCCCGGCCGCCCCATTCCCGCTCTCTCCCGTCGCTGGCAAAGCAACAGCCCGACCGCCCCATTCCCGATCTCTCCCGTCACCGGCAGAGTGGGATACAGCCGCCCCCTTTCTCTCTACCGTCGGCCTACGTTAGTTGCCGCCCGAGCCCCGCCTCCCTCTTTCTCTCCGGCCACCTGAAGCAGCAGCAACCGCGCGCCGCTCCTTCTTTTTCCAGCCGCCTGGAGCAATCCGACCCCCTCCCTTTCTCCCGGCCTGGAGTAGAACACCTCGACCTCCCCTTCTCCCGGCGGCAAGCTCGGCCTGGAGCGAGGCTCGGCCTGGAGCGAGGCCCGGCCTGGAGTGAGGCTCGGCCTGGAGCGAGGTTCGGCCTGGAGCGAGGCTCGGCCTGGAGCGAGGCTCGGCCTGGAGCAGGAGGATCGACCACCGACGCGGCCGCATGCAGTCGGATCAACCCGGAGCTCCTTTCTCGGCCCCGCCGCCGAGCACGCGACAATGGTAACGATGTTTCTACTTGGGCAGGTGAAGCCCTCAGTTTACATATTTGCATGGAAGCCCCTCTCCACCAACGGGTGGGGGAAGGGAGCTTTCCGACGGGTTGACGTGTACGTCCCCGCAGTTAATTGCATTAGTGCCCGGAAGCGTGGGTACGGGTTTAGCCATGCTGTGTGAAGCCCATCCGGACGTGTGAGCCGGATTGGTGATGTCTAGGGTTCCCGGAGAAGACTCCGAGGAAGTTGTTTATTTAGCCGCTTGCAGGGAATGCGCACCATAGCCCCAAAAAATGGGGTGAGCACAATATGTTTGGCTCGCTTATATTAGCCAACTGATGACCAGTTGGTCGCTGCTCGTCGAGACGTCGACGTACAGGTGTTGCAGTACCAGGCGGGGAGTAGCGGGCTTAAGCCCAAGCTTGTGCCGGCCCTCGAAGGCCTTTTTTTTATATTGCCGGCCTGCGTGCTGTGTATGGAATTTATATTCCTGTAATATTTTTTCATATCTGTGATGCTCTGTGATTATAGTTTACTCCTCCTGTCTTGGGCGAGCGGTTTGTTCGTGAACCGCTCCCCCCGTGTGGGCCCCGAGGTATAGATATGGCCTGTTGTCATTCTTTCAGAATAGCGGAGTTCTGCCGTTAGCGACCCAATCGGGGCTGCGCAGAGTAGGGCTGCTGGGCAGTTTTGCGCCAATAGTAAGGCGGGCGGGGAACATTTTACATAGACCCGGGGTGGCACCTTTAGTTAAGGAGTGGATCTTGAGATCCTCCTCAGATGTTCCGGTCGGCCAAGAGAGCCCTCTGAAGGTGCCTTAGCTCAGCCCTTGGCTTGGAAGGGGAAGAGTTTGTTAGTCTTCCGGGTATGCGGCGGGTCCTCCACGCTGAGACCTTGGGTCTGTCCCTCGTGTTCCTAGTCTTGTGCCTAGATCGTTCGCTTGAGGGTAGTAGGTGCGCGGTCACCCCTTCCGCAAGGGTCGAACTCCACAGGAGACCGAATTTCGATTTCAACACATAGCATCCCTTAGGGCCAAGGTTCGGGCTCAATTGAGCCCGAATCAACTTTGGATTTTCATGGTTTCCGGCCGAAACTTTTCCTGGTAGAATCGCCGGAAATCGGCCCACCGGCGGCCAAGCCGCCGCCCGGCGACATCCACCACCTCAATGGAGGTGGTGGTGGCGGTGGCCGACCGGGGAGGTGGCCGGATCGCCGGCGGCAGCTCTTGGAAGAAGTTCCAGGAGGGAGAAATCCCGACCGTTGGCTGAACGGGGAAGATGAAGGGATCCCGTTAATCTGTTGCGCCAAGATTCGTGCATAGATGATAGAAAACTATAGCATATGAACTTCTGATTATTTAAATTTCTGTCACACTATTTGTAATTATTAGTTTTAATTTTTAAAAATACTTACGCCGATCTGCAGAAACAGTCACCAACATTAAAGTTGTAGTCCTTTGTGTCTACGTTATTTTAAATTGGTTTGAACCAATTTGGGGGCATGGTCTGACCAAGGCACCCATTTTGGTGGGACATATACTTAGGGCTAGGCAGTCATTAAACTGAGTGCCCACACCTCATTCATGACCCAAATAACTTGACATTTTGGCAGGGATTTTAACTTAGCTAAACCTAGGGCCTGCCCAAAACTCAGAATTTTGGAGACACTTTGCCAAAAGTTTTTGCTTTTATTTAATAATGCTAGGGTAATTTAATTAAGTGGCCAAATGACCTCCAAACCGTCCCAAATGTTGGAGAGTGGTCACTAGCATCAAGACCTAGTTCTGTACAAAATTTTAACTCATTTGGATATATTTTGGTTAGGGAATTACCAAACCTTAGTTTGGCCTTTAAGAGGTATCTTTGATTAAAAGTGCACTATGGACTTAGGGTGGTCACCTCCCCTCAACAGAGGCTGAGGTTTTGGACACTGACTTATCATGGCCAATGTCACCCTCTTAAGGAAAATGGGATGATCTAGGCTTGATTTACCCTAGGGTGCAACCTCAAGCCCTAAGGAAGGACTTTTGAGGGTTGTGAAGGACATGGGGGCAAATGCCATTGTATGGCCTTGGAAACTCAGTAGAATTGAGGTTAAGGTAACCTAAGTTCTCTGGTAGGAACTTTAGAAGAGTTGGAGCAAGGTAGACACCTCAAAACCCTAACCCTAGTTTTAGGGTAGGAGCACAAATTTGACGATTCAGCCTCTAAACCTTCCCCAAATATTATGAAACTTGGGTAGAGTAGGTTTTAGGCCATCTAGAACCTCTGGTAATTTCTGTAGAATTTTATGGATTATATTTTTGGTACTTCATTTGTTAAATGCCAAAAGGCCCAAAATAGTTTTTTAATTATTTTGATTATTATGTGCATTAAGATCTGATGAAACTTGGTCAGAAGATAATCTAGGGCTGGTTGAACATCTCTGAATTTTATTACAAATCTTAATTGATTTTATTTGGTACTTCCTTCATTAATTTCAAAAAGGGTCTTTGGTAGAATAAAATTAATTATTGATGATATATCTGTTGAAAAATCATGAGGCTTAGGTTTTGATTTTACCAGGCCAAAAAGTACTTGTAGAAATTTATTTATAATTTTTATAGGTCTGTTTACAGAACTTCCTTTACAAGGCCATATTATTGAGAATTGGATAATTAATTAATTCAGGGAATAATTCTTTCAAAAAAATTATGAAACTTTACTTAGAGGTTTTATGTGCCCTTACAATCATCCTGAATATTCTCTGAATTTTTGGAAGTATTTTTGTTGAACATCCCCTTTTAATGATTTATTTTGAATAAATTTGAATTAAAATTTAAGGGCTTAAACCTTGCTGAAAATTTGGGAGATTCTGGATTTTTAGATGATTATTAATTTTACATTTAACATAAATTTAGTGGAATTTTATATTGCCAAAAACTTGTACTTCATGTTCAAACTTGGAACTTTTGGCTATTAGAAAAATAAAAAAATTGTCGGTTAAATTATGAAAATTAGGAAATTATGTATTAAGACTACAAATGCCAATATAGTCCTCCAATAATTATTATATGAGTACTGGATGATCATTTGGTATACTTCCCATTTTACGGGTCATATAGCTTAAATGGTCTGCATTTAGTAAAACAACAGGAAATCATTTGGGATATGAATTAGAGCACATGTGTTGAGTTTTGTTGGGTTGCTGGAAAGGATAAATAGAATTAGATGCATCATTGGAAGATAAAGTGAGTAGGGTGTTGTTTTGGCTAGGGTTTAGAGGCACTCGTGTCCGACGAAAGATCGTCCTCCCCGAGGTGAAGTGGAGTCAAATCACCTTAGGATTAGCCTATCGTAACATGAGAAAGTAATGGGTAAGGGGATCAACCAATAACAAAAATAAGTATCTTGCGAAAGGGAACGCTGGGCGTAATCCCAACATAGTTCCTAGTGCCCCTTGAGAGCCCTTCACAGGGAATACCGGGGGCAGTCCTGGGTTAACGTAAACTGTTTTAACAAGCTGAAAAGAGAAACTTAGTAATTAGGGTTGTACCTTTCACAAACACTGATAGCACAGGTAGCTAGCTGGGAGCTTCGGCTCGGATGGTTAAAAGACGGACTTTGGGTCCGGGGAGCTTCGGCTCGATTGATTGAGACAGACGTTTTGGTCCGGGGAGCTTCTGCTCGGTTTTTGATTATGCTAAATTTGCATGTGCATAAAAGAAAGGAAAAATTAAGGTGGTGGGTCTTCGGTATTGGAGGGTCAATGCACCGACGCCAATACATTGACTTGGCAAGTGTGTTTAGCACTTCGCCAACAGAAGTCCGGTGCGCAAGCCGATAAGAGTACGCCGGAGTACGCTTTGGGCACCAAGCGTTGAGGCATAGGATAGGTCTGACCGGTAGTGCTTTACTGGTTTAGAGGTGGGCGAGGCCCAACCCACCGCTTCCGTCTGCCATTACGGAGGTATCCTGGGAGGTTACGGCTCCAGAAAGGGGGAACTAAAGGTCTGTGTGCACAGAGTCGGGTGTCTGTGTTGCACTTGCATGTTCCATCATACCCACTTGCATGTCATAGCATAATCGATTCATTTAACCCATGACACCTAATGTATAAGTGGAATGGGATGCTTATTCTTTAGGACCTGCTAAACGACCCCTTGATCTATAAGCTTGTGTGGGCAAGTTTATAAATTAAGGTCAATTTCGATATATATTTATATATTGCTGTGTGATAACCGACACCCCAACGTATAAATTGGTATGAGACTCTTTATACAATGGGAGCCTTGCAGAATACCCCTTTGCTTATGTGTTCTCACATAAGTGAAGGTTACTTTTATATTTCATCTTATTGTCAATATCTATTATAGAATTGCTAGTATAGGTCCTTTGCCACCTGTTTTGATTATTCTCCACCTTCAAGTCCTCCCCTTTCTTCCTCTTCGCTCGGTGCCTAGGAGTCATGGGGGAAGGGGTGGGGGGATGATAGGACTTAGTATTTTAGACTAACGGTTTTCGAACCGCATCATTTAGGGGATCGTGGAGCCCAGCATGGAGGAGCAGCCCCAGAGACCGGTGCACTTGGAGGTGGTGCAGTCTAGCTCCGGAGTTCATACAGCCGGGACCGTGAGTCTCGATATTGAGTAGTTTTTCTGCTTTTGCTTCCGCATGAGTGATATTGTAGTGAGGATATAATGTACCGGGCTTAAGCCCGTATATTAGCACTCTGATGTTTTATTCTGTGGACACTCCCTTCGTGGAGATTATATTTACCGTGATATGTGATTTTCTGTGAACTGTTAGTTTCCATGTACTTCATTATGCTACTTTACTGAGATCCAATTGGCCGGCAGAATCGGCGCTTTGTGGTGATGACCCTTCAGGGCGTGAAGGAGTCACCGCCAAACGGCGGTTCTAGGCCTAAGACTCCGGAGTTCAAAAAAAAGGGGGTCTTACACCCCAAGCACCACTCATCAAAGTTTCGGTGAGTTTGGAGGTGTTTGGTCCCTACATTAATTTACCCTAGAGAAATAAATAATTTCCAAAACTATAGAAAACTTGTCGCCAAAATTTCTCATTTTTGGGCATGACCTATATATGGACTAGGGTGACTCTTTGTCCAAATTGCAAGACATTTGGAACAGAGATGAAGTGTGGTCACCCATTTTAATTTCTGCCTAGCCCTGGGTATAGACCCCACCAAAATGGGTGCCCTGGTCAAACCTGGCACCCAAATTGGTTCAAACCAATTTTGTAGTACAATAGATTCACCAGGCTATAATGTTTATGTTGACCATTTTCTCATACAGATTCTTTAATTATTTTAAATAATTTAAAACTTTAAATATTAAAAGTGTCACAGTCATTAAAATATATAATTAAATGCTATAGTTTGATTTCTAATCTGCACGAATCTTGGCGCACTCTTGCATGACATCCCGCCATCATCCCCGTGCGCCAACATCCTGGATTGAATTTTCCTGGGCCGACTTCAAATCCCTGCCGCCGGCCACCCAGCCACCTCCCTGGCCAGCCACCGCCACCACCACCTTCGTCGAGGTGGTGGCTATCGCCTGGTGGCGGCACAGCCGCCGCAGGGGCCTATTCCGGCGAACCCGATAGGTTAGTTTTTGCGAAAAAATGTGGAGAAAAGCTTCCCCGATCAGGCTCAATTGATCCCAATTTCTATCCCTAGTGATTGCTACGATCTACCCATAGAGAGAGAAGAAGGGGAGGACCTTGCTTGCTGTCTGGAGATGCGTCGATGGCCGGGAAGCCATTGGTGGAGGAGATGTCACCGGCGCTCTGCAACAGCACTACGAAGTTGATTGTCTCCTTCGGGAAAGATGTGGAACCGAAAGCCTGGAGCCTAGGGAAGCTTTTAAGAGAATAAAAAGAGGGAGGGGAGGGGTCTAGCTGGTGGTGGCCATTAATCGCCTCTTAAGGTGGCTCTCGGCCAGGGTTGTGTGTGTGTGTGGGGGGGGGGGGGGGTGAATCTGGGCTCAATCCAACCGAGAAATGGCTGGAAATTACTCCTCTTCCCTAGAGGAGTTGAATCCAGCCATTTAGAGGTGGAGGGAAGGGCCAATTCTTCAATGGCCATTAATGGCCATGGAAGGCATATTTCGGCCATGGCATGGTGGCACTGTTCCAGCCATGAACAACCTCCAAATTGGCCCCCAGGTCTTCCTGAAGTGAGTGTGGAGCTGGACTAGCCAATGAGGAATGGCCTTTGGCCTTCTTGGCCATGAATGGCACCCTTTCACCTTTCTCTCTCTCCTCCATTAAAGTAAGGTTGAGGTTTTCTCTCTCCTAGTCATTTAGGTTGACCATGCTGACCACTCCAGCCTATTGGCAGCCCACTCACTCATAATTTGCATGGTAATAAGGTTAGAGCAAATGGAAAGAGGGTTTGAGCTTGGGTTAGCCCATTTGAGCTAGGTTTGACCTAACCTTGACTAGCGTTGACCTAGGTCAAATTTACCTTTTCTGTTACCATCATTGGATCCTTGGTGACCTATTGGGCTCTCCTACGGTCTAGGTAGGGATGGGTAGGGTTGACTTGGCACTTTGGAGGTCACATGCCGTTAGGAAGGGTACTTTGCCCAAATTAAGGCTAGGGTTCACTTTGGTCAACCTAAACTCTTTGGTTGACCCCAATGGGTATTTGGTGTCCCATTGACCTCACCTTAGGGTTAGTTGGGCATGGGTGGTGTCCACTTGGCTTAGGGGATGGCCAATTGTCCCTAAGTAGGCTAGTTTGACACATTTAGGGATAGAGTTGACTTTGGTCAACTTAACCACTTTGACTACCCTTCATGGGCCGTTAGTGACCCATTGACCCTATGTTAGGTCTAGGAATACCCTGGCAGGGTCAGTTGGGCTTTTACTAGGGCACACTGCCTTTAGTTAGGGCACCTTGCCTAATTTAGGCCTAGAGTGGTTCTAGGTTAACTTGCCTACCCTGAGTCGACTCCAATGGACCCTTTGGGCTCAAATAAACCTTACAATGGATTGGTGAGGCCATGGTGGGGGTCTTGAAGTCTTGGTTAAGCCCCATGATCATCTTAAACCAGGGTTCATAATTCTACTCTTTGTAGACCATAGTGGTCTCACCTACATTCCTAGGTTCACCTGGCCTTCTTGGGCTCCTAGGGTTTTATCTTGACCTAGTTATGACAAAACCACTCCTAGGGGTCTAGTTGTTTGAGGGATGTTACATAGGGAACCTATACTTGACGTTAATCTTGTTGATAGCCCGACTATCAACACACATTCGCCATGAGCCATCCTTTTTGGGGGCAAGCAGAGCTGGAACAGCACATGGACTCAAACTAGTCCTAATAAACCCCTTCTTCAACAAGTCCTCTATCTTAATCTGCAACTCCTTATGGGAAGTGGGATGGAGTTATAATGGGCCTGGTTGGGCAAGGAAGACCCCAAGATGAGATCTATCGCATGCTGAATATCTCTAAGTGGAGGTAATGTCGATGGTAACTCATCTGAGTATGTATCCCTATACTCTTCCAACAATACCCGTAACTCACCGGGTAGATCAACCAATACTCCAGAATCCGTCTTCGCACTCAGAAGGACTAGCGCTTACATCACCCCGTCAAGAAACGGGTCCTTAATGAATTCTTTTCTTTCGACTAGGTTCAAGGACTTCCTCTCAATTGGGATCGTGGTGTTCATAACCGGTCCTATCGGTTCCTTCGGGACAGTCGACCTCAACATAATGGTCTTTCCAATGAACTTGAATTCATACGTGTTGGCTCTACCAAAATGCATCACATCACGGTCATAGATCCAAGGGCGGTCTAGTAACACGTGACAAGAGTCCATTGGTAGGACATCACACCATACCTCATCAGTATATGATTTGAATGAGAGGTGGACCAAGCATCACTTGGTAACCGGGACGGTGATCTTGTTTATCCAAGCTACCTAATATGGGGTCGGGTGTGGTTCCGTGGTCAGGGCCATGCGCGTGACGGCGTTCTCAGAAATGACATTCACACAGCTACCACTATCGATAATCAACTTGCAAATTTTCTCATTACTCTTAAAAATTAGAGAAAATATGCTCGTACTCTTCCAATCATCTAACGGACGAGAAGTGGTCAAGATACAACGCATCACCATAAGGTGGTGATCGTACTCTAAATCACTTGGGACCCCACCTGGGTCACACTCCTCAGCAGCCTCATACACTAAATCAGCGGGATCGGTAGTAGTCTCTAATAGGGCTAAGCCCTTAGTCTTCATAAAGAATTCAAAGACATAGTGACCTTGAATGCCGCAAGAGTAACATGTAGTGTTGGACTTACTAACCTTTCCTATAGGGATACGCTCACTCGTGGGATTCCTAGCGTTCCTAGTAGTGATCACTAAAGACTTTGACTCGGTGGACCTAAACTTTCCCTTATCCGGATATGTGGAAGCAGATGCTCCAGCTGTGAGCTTATTCTTTGAATGGGAATAGAGAGAGTTGGCCTTAGAGTCCAAATTTTTTTCAATCTCGAAGTCGGCATTGAAGGTCATGTTCAGGTTCATATGACAATAGCGCAAGAGCTTCCTTTGAATCTCGGTTTGAAGCCCTTTATGAAATCTAGATAAGGTGACCTCGGGGATCTCCCTAAGATCGCAACGCACAATACGGTCCTTCAGGTGTCCCATATATTCAGCTACCGAATTTGAGCCCTGCCGCAGGGTGGCAAGCTCGTCGAAAATCTGTGTTCGGTGGTACGCAGGGACGTACTGATCAGATAACAAATTCTTCATCACCGGCCATCCTATAAGTGGGACTCCATTCCCGGTCCCTAGCCTACGCTCCTCATTTAGCCAATATGTCTTAGCATGCCCAGTTAACTTCATCATGGCGACTTGGACCTTCTGATGGTCCGTGAGGGTGTGTCATTGGAAGTAACATTCCATGTCTACCACCTAGGGGAGGATGATCTGGGGATCTCCCATGCCGTTTTAGGTGGGGGCACCGATCTTAATGGCGCTAGTAGTATCGAAGTCACGCTCGTGGTGATGATTTAGACGAGGCATTCGGGGAGAGTTCCCATCAGAGTCAAAGGTTGCCAATCTAGACCGGTTGGTGTCGGTTGGACTGTCTCACATTAATGGGTGGAGGTGGTCGTTCTTGGTTCTGTATGATTTGGGCTAGCATGGTCCTAAGCTCCGTCATCTCAGTTCGTACTCCCTCAATAGCTTCGGTATTTGCATCCCGGTGCTCATTCGCAGCCATTCTAGACGAAGACGGTATAGTGTACTCCGTTCCTAGTCTAGTGCGCATACAAGGTTACCCAAAATTTTGAAAGACGATTTTTCCTAGGGTTGGACCTAAAGTTAAAACAAAATACTGAGAAATTTTCCTGAAGTGACAGGAATAAGGAATGTTAAATTTTTTTTTTTATATTTTCGCAAAAAAAATAAAGATTTTAGACCGCTATTTGCAGACCAGAATTTTTTTTTTTTTGCTTTTTTTAATTAATTCGTGCCAACGAAAGAGAGCGAGGACGTTTGCAGCATAGAAGTTGAAACGACCACCTCTGATACCAAATTGATGTAGTGTATGATGCTAATGGATATCTATACGAGGGACGGCTCTAGTTCGCCATCAACACACACTTGATCCGCCGCACCTACACAAGCATCTACCGTCCTCAATACGTAAACGCTTCGCGCACAAAGCATAAACACAATCGGAGAATGATCGAATCTAAAACAGTGATGAAAAATGAGTTAACTTGTCCCCAAAGATAATACAAAGGTTGCCAATCCCTTTGGAGAGCAAGACCAAGGCTATAGGCCAAGATCCGCTCAAGCAAAATGGACCTACCCAGTCCGGAGAAAAGGAAATACGAACTATAACGATTTTATTAAGAGATTTGAAAATCGATTGAGTTTTAAAAATTGCGGAGAACATGATGGTTCAACCTCCATAAATCTAAAGAGAAGAAGCTCTAGAGAATGGGAAGAGATTACCCAACCCGTTGGTGGGAAACACACTTGATAACTTTGGGGGAGAATCACTCTCTCCACGATTTCCACCGGCGTCGCACCAAATGGATCCATCGGCGTCACACCGAGTGGGGTTGTAGTCGTTCTTCCTTGGAGTCGCACCAAGAAACCACTTCGGAGGCTCCACGAGAGGGGAGGCCGAAATGGAGGAAGTGGGGAGCAAGGGGGGCGGCTAATCTGTAGCCCTTGGCAGAAATTCTTCTTGGAGAAGAGGATTTAGGTTTTCCTTTTTCATTCCTTATTCACTTAATAAGACTCCTTTATATAGGAGTTACAAAATAGATCCAACCATCAAATATTGAGATGAAACCTCATCAATAGGGATGGCTAATAGCACACCAAATGAAAATTCATGAAATTAAAACATTACAAGTTCTAAATAAAATAAAGCAATAAAATAGTCTTCAAATATGTTCTTAATTGGGCTTCGCGCGCCGCGGACGGAGGTTGTAATGTTGCCTTCCGTTAGCAGCCAAGGAGTCGTCATGTCGCCTGAAATCTTTATGTTGGAGCATTGTGGCGTCCCGTTGATCTTCAAGTGGTGGTGGAGAGGCCGCGACATCAGCCGCGACCTTGCTTAGTCACCGCTCCCTCCTTTTCTAGCCCCTCTTGTTCTTAAGTCGCCGCAACCTTTCCTTAAGTCGCCGCGACCTGTTTCCCGTGATCTCTCTCATTGCGTGGTTTCTCCTTTGTTCACACAACTTCTCTGCGGTCTTCCTTCCGCTGTTCACACGGTCTTCTTTCTTTATCCATTTCGACCTCACTGCGGTTATCCGTGCGACTTCTGCCTGCTATTCACGCGGCCTTACTGCTACTCGCGCGAGTTCCTTTTTTTCTCTCTCCACTTGTATGGCTCCTCTTTGCCCATCTAGTGACGCCTCCTCCTCCTCCTTAAGGTCTTCTACCTCCGTGGTTACCACATCTTATAGTGCCCACATGTCTACTTATGGAAAATGGCTGACAGACTATAGCGCTACTAATCACATGACCGGCAATCCTCACTACTTTTTTCTCCTAGAAACACATGACTGGATGCCCCCAGTCCTCATTGCAGACAATACTTCCTCCCCGGTCCATGGCACAGATATGGTTCGAGTCACACCATCTCTTCGCTTGGCGGGCACTCTTTATGTACCCAAGTTTCCTTGCAATTTATTATCTGTTACCTCTCTATGCAAGCAACTTCAGTACTCCATCACATTCACAACTACTTATTGTTCTTTTCAGGATCCGGGCTCCTTACGGACGATTGCTACTGGGACTGAGAGCCGTGGCCTCTACTTCCTCGACAATGTTTCCGCTCTATCTGCCTTCTCGTCCTCTTTTACCGATCTCCTTCAATGGCATATTTGCCTTGGTCATCCTCCTCCCCGGCTTCTTCGTCCGCTTCTGCCCCACCTCCCTTCCCATAATCCACCTCTCAACTGTGATGCATGTTAGCTTGGAAAGCATCACTTCTCCTCCTTCCCACCAGTACAAAGCCGCGTCTCTTCCCGTCCGTTTGACCTCATTCACTCTGATGTATGGGGTATTGCTCCTACCCTCAATATCGGTCAGAGTAGTTCCTATTTTGTCACCTTTATTGATGATTTCTCTAAGTGTACGTGGGTGTATCTTCTAAAGGATCGCTCTGAACTGTTCTCTGTCTGGACATAGTTTTATTATATGATTAAGAATCAGTTTGATACATCTATTAAAATCTTTCGTTCTGGCAATGCTAAGGAATATCTTAGTCATGATTTATCTTCTTTCAGTATGCAACATGGTGTTATTCATCAAACTAGCTGTGTCAACACCTCACAGCAAAATGGGGTGGCGGAACGCAAAAACCGTCACCTCCTCGATGTTGCTCGCACTCTGATGACATATATCCACCTTTCTCGCTCTGATTGGGGCTATGTTGTCCTCATCTCCTACTATCTTATCAATCACATTCCCTCCACAGTTCTCCATGGTAAACCCCCATTCTCCATTCTCTATCCGGAAAAGAATCTATTTCCTCTTCCTATGCGTATCTTTGGGTGTACAGCCTTTGTGCCCTTTCGCTCAGCCACTCGTAATAAACTCTCACCACGGGCACTAAATATGTCTTTCTGGGGTACTCTACCACTCAGAGAGGTTATGGTTTCTTTGATCCCGTTACCCCCAAGCAGTTCGTCTCTTCGGACGTCACCTTCTTTGAAAATGCATCCTACTTCTCTCACAACTCCTCCTCTCTTCCTGATGTTCCTATTTATCATACTAACCCATCTATCCCCTACACACCTGCTGATGTTCCTCCACCTCCACCATCTCCACCTCCACCATCTCCACCCTCTCCACCTCCCGCGATATATCGCTCCTCTCCGCAACCATATCTCTCTACTGTTGGGCCAGCTCTCTCTACCACGGATACCCTGACAACTCTGCCATACGCCGACCTGGATCTTCCCATTGCTCTTCGCAAAGGGGTGCGGTCTTGTACCCAACAACTGCTAGCTATTGTAGTTTCCTATGATCGTCTAACTCCTTCTCATAGGGCGTTTGCATTAGCTATCTCTTCTACTACAACTCCCAACACCTAACAGGAAGCTCTTGTTGTTCCTCATTGCAAGGCCGCCATAGATACGGAAATTGCTACCCTCACTGAACGGGGTACCTGGACCATTGTTCCTCCCCATTTGGGCACTGATGTGGTTGGCTTTTGTTGGGACTTTGTTGTGAAGTTCTATCCGGATGCCAGTGTGGATCGGTGCAAGGCCCGCCTGGTTGCCAAAGGATTCACTCAGACCTATGGTGTTGATTACTTTGACACGTTCTCTCCCATTTCTCGTCTCAGCACCATTCGGGTCCTTCTCTCTATAGCTGTCAATAGGGATTGGACCATTTCACAGCTAGATGTTAAGAATATTTTTCTCTATGGTGATCTTCAGGAAGAAGTTTACATGGAGCAACATCCTGGGTATGTTTCTCAGGGGGAGACACGAGTATGCCGGCTGAAGAAGGTCATCTACGACCTTAAGCAAAGCCCTCGGGCTTGGTTTAACAAGTTCATCGGTATTGTTGCGGCCATTGGTTTTGCAAGAAGTTCGGCTGATCACTCCTTATTCATCCGCAAAACCTCCTCTGGTATGGTAGTTTTGTTGTATATGTGGATGATATTCTTCTAACTGGCGATGATCACGTTGGGGTAGTTCTGACAAAGAAACACCTCCGTCAACACCTGGTAACAAAGGATATGGGCTCCTGCAAGTACTTTCTGGGGATTGAAATCTCTCGGAAGCCCAACTCTTTGGTTCTCTCCCAATGAAAGTGTACTCTTGATTTACTAAAAGAGCAAGGGTTGAGTGGTGCTAAATCTGCTCGCTGTCCCATGGCTATTAGAGAAGACAAAACTTGGACAGATGACTCGCCTCTCCTATATGATACTACGATGTCCTGACATTTGGTGGGAAACCTCATTACCTTACGGTGACCAGACCCGACATCTCCTATTCTGTAGGCAAGGTTTACCAATTCATGCAAGCTCCTATTGAGTGCCATCTACAGTCTGCACTGAGGATATTGGAGTATGTCAAAGCAGCACCAGGGAATGAATTGCTATTTCAGAAGAATGGTCACTTGAGGGTTGAAGCATACTCAGATTCGAGCTATGTTGATGATAAAGGAGACCGCAAGTCAACGTCGGGAGTTTGTACAGTTGTTGGAGGAAATCTTGTGAGCTGGAAGAGCAAGAAACAGTATGTCGTCTCCAGGTCCAGCACAGAAGCAGAATATCGAAGTATGGCGTCGACCACATGTGATATGAAGTGGTTATGGGCTCCTATGCTTGACTTATGAGAGATATACAACCACCCTCTATGGATGTTTTGTGACAACAAGACAACTATATACATCTCCAAAAATATGGTCTACCATGAGAGAACAAAGAACATTGAGGTCGACTGCCACTTTATTCAGGAAGAGATTTTGAAGAAACAAATTTATACTCCATTCATCACCTCCGATAAAGAGTTGGCAGATATTTTCACCGAGTCGATGTCCGCCTCCTTTCTTCACATTTATGACAAACTGGGCATGATCGATATATATGCTCCAGCTTGAGGGGGAGTGTTGCTGTATGGAGACCGGAGAGTCTGGCAGTCTGACTCTGCCGGATTAGAAACCGAGCGGTCTGTCGGTTTCTCTCCAACGGATTAGTGGTCGGACTATTGCTGTTGGTGTCCGAGCGATCTGACGGTTTGTCTCAGACAACTTGGAGACCGGGCGGTCTGGCGGTCTCCCATGGCGGCTTGTTCTCTCCTTCTTGTGGTTGCCGAGCGGTTAGCCTATTCTTCACACCGCGCGGCCTGTTCGGCTTGCGTTTATGTTAAACCGCTTACACATGTAATTATTTAGTCCCATATTGCTTAATTGTAATCTCTCTCATCTCCTCCATTCTGTAAAAGGGAGGTTATAACTGTGTAATAAATACCTTTTTTGGATAATAAAATTTGTTATTCCAAATTTTCGGCCTGCTTGTTTGTTGTTCGCACAGCCTCAAGCTATCACAGTGCGTTAGCTTACTACTGCCATGCGGTGGTAACTCAACGATTGGTCGAGAACATTGAGTGTGTTGAGAGCATCGAGTACTTTGATTGCAGCTATCGCCGCGCGATAGATCGATATTATCGCCGCCGCGTGGTTGTCACTCAATGCTTCGTTGAGAGTGTTGAGTGCGTCAAGCCATAACACCACACGGTACTTATCTACCTCTGTATGGTAGATACCCAAGACACCAAAAGATTTAATTCCATCTCTAGCTCCGACGTTAATTCTACCGTCGCGCGTTAACTTCCAATTCTTCCTTTTTCAAGATTTTTAGGGCATTAGAATTCTCCCCTCCTTTAGGAATTTCGTCTCAAAATTTTATTTATCGAAAGGAAATCAGTACATCACCTTACATCCATTAGTTTAGAATAACAACTCGGGAAATTCATCTCGCATGGTTTGCTCATGCTCTCATGTTAGTTCTTCATGGCGACAATTGTCCCAACGGACTTTGACCATCACGAATGCTTTGTTATATAGTTTCTTGATCTCGGTATCCTCGATACGAATGGGTCTCAACTTTCTCGTCAGCCTACCATCGACTGATACCTGATTATCAGCCACCACTTGTGTCGGCTCTTGCAAAGCTTTCCGCAGCACCGATATGTGAAATACATCGTGCAAACCACTTAGCTTTGTCGAAAGAGCTGATCGATAGACAGCTTCTCCAATCCGCTCAACCACTTCAAATAGACCAAGACACCTCGAACTCAAATTTTTCAAGCGCCAAATCCTAGACATACCTTTGTATGTCTTTATCTTCAGATATACCTAATCGCCAACCGCAAACTCCACATTTCGGTGCTTTGAGTTGTAGTACTTAACTTGCCTATCTCGGGCCACCAATAGTTGATCTCAAATATTGCGTCAGCTCGAATTTGCATATTCGACCTCATTATGCTTATACAGCTTTGATTCGCCTGTCTCTGCCCAAGCTAAAGGCGTACGACACTTCCAACCGCATAAAGCTTCGAAGGGCGTCACCTGAATGCTAGCTTGATAACTATTTTTATAGGCAAACTCGATCATATAGAGATGGTCCTCTCACCTCTTTCCGAAATCCAAGGCGCACATACAGTGCATATCCTCCATTGTCATGTTTATCCTCTCGGTCTGACCATCCATTTGTGGATGAAAGGTCGTATTGAACTTTAGTTTTGTACCCAATAATTGGTGGATTATCCTCCAATCATTCAAAGTAAAGTGCCCATCTCGCTCGTTGACGATGCTATGGGGCACATCGTAGCCTTAAAATGTTGTTAACGTAAAACTCAGTCAATTTTTCAACTGAATCATCTTTATTATTTGGTATGAAGTGTGATACCTTTGTCAATCTGTCAACGATCACCCACAAAGCATTGTTCCCGCTCGGTGATCTTGGAAACCCATGCATAAAATCCATAGAGATTCATCGAAGTTCCACACCAGAATTGGCAATGACTTCAGGAAACGTCCAGGCTTCTGACATTCAGCTTTTACAAAGGCACAAGTTTGACACTTTGTCATGCAAAATGCTATTTCCTTCTTCAAACCCAGCCACCAGAACATCATTTTCAAGTCCTTATACATCTTTGTGCTCCCAGAGTGGATTGAGAATTTATAAAAATGTGCTTCTTACATCAACTCCTCCCGCTGCATACCCATATTTAGGAAGCACAAACGACCATCCTTTCGCAAAAGACCTAATCCAAGGAGAATTGGGAATTTGACCCATCCGCTGTATAGAGCTTCATACACTCATTGATTTCCATTGCTCATCGAACTCTGCCCGCGAGGTTATATTGCACCTCCGTCCAGTTCAAGCATGCAATTGTAATGGAATTCTTGTCAACACAAGAAATATTTAAGGCCACCAACTCCTGGATCAGATGCTCATCAAGCATCTGTTACTAACTTTCCTGCACTGGAGTCTTACGACTCGAGGCATCTGCGACCACATTTCCTTTCCCGGGAGTGTAATGTATCTTGAAGTTGTAGTCCCCGAGAAACTCCATCCACCTCTGCTGTCGCATGTTCAGATCTTTCTGATCTCATAAGTACTTAAGGCTCTTATGGTCCGTGAAGATGTCAACTTTCACTCCATGAAGTAATGACGCCACAGTTTAAGTGCAAAAATCAAATCCGCCAACTCCAAGTCATGGACTGGATAGTTTCTCTTGTGCACTTTCAACTTGCATAAGCTATAAGCAATAACCTTTCAGAACTGAAGAAGAACGCAACCTAAGCCGCTCCCTGAAGTATCAATATATATCTCATAGCCGTATGTATCACATGGAGAACTCAAGATAGGCCCCGTAGTCAAATGACTCTTTAACTCCTCAAAATCTCGTGTGAACTCAAGCATCCAAACTAACTTCTGATCTTTCCTCGTCAGTGTAGTGAGAGGTAAGGCTATCCGTGAAAAGTTCTATATGAAATGCCTGTAATAGCCAGCAAGTCCAAGGAAGCTCCTGACTTCTGCTACAATAGCCAACACATGCGACCTGTATCGCAACTATCTTCGTCGGATCTAACACAATACCTTCTCCACTAACCCCATGGCCAAGAAATGCCACTGACAATAACCAAAACTCACACTTTGAGAACATGACATAGAGTTTATTCCTTCTCAGGGTATGCAAAACCATCCTCAAGTGATTTGCGTGGTCTTCTTCTTATTGAGAATATACCAGTATGTCTGCAATAAAGATGATCACAAACTGATCTAAATACTCCTGAAAGATCGGATGCATCAAGCCCTTGAATATCAATGGCACGTTTGTTAGCCCAAATGACATTACAGTGAACTCATAATGACCGTATCATATACCAAATGCCTTCTTAGGAATGTCACATTCTCGAGTCCACAACTGGTAATAACCAGAGTTTAAGTCTAGCTTCAAGTATATAGTTGAACCCAACATCTGATCAAACAAGTCATCAATCCGTAGAATTGGATACTTGCTATTTTACATCAGCTAGTTCAATTCTCGATAGTAAATGCATAGACGCAAGCATCTGTCCTTCTTCTTAACAAAGAATACTAGAGCACTCCAAGGTGACATACCTGGACGTATATATCTTTGCACTAGCAATGATTGCAATTGAACATTTAATTCTGCCATCTCTTTTGGTGCTACATGGTACATTGAGCAGGCCACAGGTTTTGCACCTGACACCAACTCAATAGCAAAGTCAGTCTCCCGCTGGGGCGGTAACCAAGGGAGATCCTTAGGAAAAACAACTGCATACTCCGATACAATAGGAATGTCACTCAAACTGGATTTCGGTTCAATAGCCTCCAATAGTGTGAAGAATAACTCTGCTCCCTTCCGAACAATCATGACTACCTGGAGAGCGTACAACAATATCATGCTCGACACCCGCATATAAGCAAACTTAGTCTTTAGTTCGGTGTTTTATACCAGTGTGGCTTCCTTATAGTTGCAATCTATATAAGCACACTGCTTGGAGAGCCAGTCTATGGCAAAGATTACATCGAACTCAGATATCGGGAGCACCGATGATTCCAATCTAAAATCCTGACTTCCAATCCGTACCTCAAGACTACAAGACCTATCCGGACGCATCACACATCTGTTATGTAATAATACCTTTACTCTATATATTGACAAAAGAGTAGGCACTTCGATCCGCGATACGAAATCCTCAAAGACAAATGAATGAGAAGCACCTATATTGAACAGTGGTCTCACTGGATAATCCCAAATAAGGACAAATCCTATATTCAAACAATTTATACACAAGCAACGTACAAGGTACAAAGTATGGAAAAAATTAAAAAGTGTATCCTAACTCATACCTGTTATGACATCACTTTGTTTTATGGCCTTCTGCTGACCAAGATTGTACACCCTTAGCTGAGCTGGAGCATATCAGGATATAGTGGAGTCCACCGTCTTTCCCTTCTCAGCATAAGATGCTCCTCCCTTTTTGTCCTTCCTTCATAAGCCACCGGGGCATTCATGGGCAAAACGTCATGGTTTGCCACATGTATAACATGTCAGCGTGCTTTGCCCAGAAGTTGCTCAAGAAGCCACAGCAGATGGAGCTTGTCCAGAAAACCTGGACTTTGTTCTCAACTTCTTTCGCTACTCAGAATTTGCAGGACACGGTTGTTGGGACCATTGCTCAAAATGTTCCAGATTTGTAGAAGTCAAACAAGTTAATGGTATACACACAGTTGTATTTGATGTATGTTTAAGTTCATGCATTTAGGTTGGACAGGTATTCCAAGTGGTTGTGACAGGTGGTCATGGGGTAGAGGAGTGGAGAGACAGAAATCTGTCAAAGTCCACAAGCATTGAGTGAAGCCAGTTCACTCAAAGCTAGATGTCAAAGAGGAATGCTGGAAAGGATGAAAATTTCCTAAGTCCACAGGAGTTGAGTGAAGCCAGTTCACTGAACGCTAGATACCAAAAAGCACTGAGTATGGTGTGGACAGTCAAATCCCAACAATCTGCAAAGTAATTCAGCGGCTAAGTCCATAGGTGTTAAGTGAAGGCAGTTCACTCAATGCCATACAACAACAAGCACAGAGTAAAGCTATGTTTGTTAAAGCCTCAACAGAGGCAAGTAGAAAACGTAGCTAAGTCCACATGCGTTGAGTGAAGCCAGTTCACTCAATGCCAGACAACAAAAGTGCTGAGTAAAGATAGGACAATCAATGCCCTGCATGTTGTAGAGACAATATTGCGTCTAAGTCCACAGGCATTGAATGAAGCCAGTTCAGTCAACGCCAGTTCAGTAGAAGCATTGAGTCATGCTACTGCAGTCAAAGCCTAAGAAGAAAGGAGATAGAAATCGACTAAGTCGAAAAGCATTAAGTGAAGCCAGGTCACTCAACGCCTAATAAAGAAGATAGGCAAAGGTAGGAAGCATTGAGTGAGGATAGCACACTCAACGACTTCAGACAGATGATGAATTTTTCTAAGTCCAGAGGCGTTGAGTGAGGAAGTCTCACTCAACAACCTCCATGCCTAGATGCAAATTAATGAGCCAAGTCTTAAAGCGTTGAGTGATTAAGTCTTCACTCAAAGCACTCAACGCCCGAGGAAGCAGAAGATTTGCTAAGTATAGAATCGTTGAGTGAAGCTTGTTCACACAACACACTCAACGCTTGGGATTGAACTGAGAGTATGGCTATGTCCAGAGATGCTAACGTCAACAAAAGTCAATAAAAGTCAACAAAATTCAAACTCCTGGTGGGAAAGCTGGAATCCACCACTAATGGCACTGATAGCCAACTGTATGATATATTTTATATAAGGAAGGTTGTTAATTCAGAATTAAAGCTGGGACCGCGGGTCAAAGAGACGTTGTATGGCAGAAGATATAAGGAATGGGATCGAAAAAAATCTTGTTAACTTTTAGGGCTTTGGCTTTTCGAAAAGCGGCAGATCTTTATCGTCTTCCGCGACATTGTTGCTGAGATAAGAAGCAGAAGTTCAAATCAATCGACCTGAAAGTTCTTCCTGTTACTTGTTGTCATCTTCATCATCAACACTAAGAAAGGAGTAGCAAGGGCTAACCCTAGCTGCAGCCACTTCACAGCCCAAGCAGAGCAAATCTTGAAGATTATTTTCTGGAGATGTGAAGAAGAAATCTAGACTGATCTTTCTCAGGACAAAAGGAGAAAGGCATAAAGATCGTTTCTCTGTTGTCTAGTAATCAACACCAAAAAACTTATTTCTTTCTGTAGGATCTTCTTAGATATGATTTGTAAGCCTATTTATAAATTCCAAGTGTAGGATACTTTGGATCTGAGGTAGGGATGTCCACCCAGCCTGAGTGGTAGGGCCTTTGGCCTGAGGTAGGTGATCTTCTGATCACTGAGTTGTAGGGCATTGTTCCTGAGTTTTAAGTCTTGGAGAAGACTTAGTGGTCCTGCGGGATAGTGTTATAAGCTCTTAGGAGCTGAGATATTGGAGAAGTGTCATGTCTAACACACTGTTAGAAAGGTAGGAGGGACAGTGGACGTACCCATTATCTGGAGAACCATTATAATTTGTTGTGTCGTCTGGGTGAATGTCTTGAAAGTAATAGAAAGTAAGTCACAACTCACAGCCTAAACTAATAAAAGTTACAAGATATACTAAACACCTAGAAACCGATTCACCCCACTCATGGTGGTTTTGCTACCCTTGAAAACAAAGACATTCAGCGACACTTTGAACTCGGGCTTTATCACCGCCAAGTCCCTCTTGCCCTGCACCATCTTCAAGTCCTTCTCTAACGAACGAGCTGTATCCACCAATATTTGAAAGCCTTAGTTCATCAGACCCGAGATCAGTAACCTCAGCTCAGCCCGCAGTCCCTCATAGAACCTATTGGACGTACGTTCTTTGTTAGAAAAAGTAGACCCCGCATACGTGACAACCTGGTAAACTCACGCAAATAGTTATCTACACTTCTCTCTCCCCAAGTTAAATGCTAGAACTCATTTTTCATGGCAATCCGTTGCGACGACGGTAGATGCTTTGCCCAGAACAATCTCAAAAACTCATCCATCAAGATCTCCAATAGTCTTCTGCCCACAAAGTGGTGCATGCCGAACTTATCCCACCAAAGCCGAGCCTCTTCTTCTAACAAGAAAGTGGACAAGGTGACCTTCTGTCACTCCTCTGTCTCTATCGCCGTCAATATCCAATTAACACGCGAAAGCCAGTCCTCTTAATGCATTCGAGATCCTGCACCCAAGAACGTAGGAGGAATAAAGCTCATGAATTGCTTCAACTGCCTTTCAGTCGCTCGCATATCAACCAAAGCGTAAGCAGGCACTTGTCTAGCAGCTATAGGTTCGGCTACACCAACTTGAACTGGTTCCATCGCTGGTCGCACCTGCCTAGTAGGATGTGCATTCATAATTGCAAACACTGCCTCAGCAACTAAGCATAATGTTTCCAAAGGAGGAGGCATGGACACTGTTGCTGGTGCCGCACTCTCAACAAAACGTTGGGGTTCAGACTTCCACGTAGCACTTCTAGTCACCTATAATTATAAAATACATAATTTAGCGACAACGCAAAAGGCAACCAGTGGCCAATAAGAATGCATAGATTCCTCAAACATGTGTATTTTCATTCCTAAGTGGACATTCTTGAGTTCATTTGTGTTATACCGTTAAGTACAACCATGTGCTCGCCACCCCTCAAAAGAATTCGACCACGAATTTGCAGAAGGAAGACCGAGACAAGCGGACACCAAAATTATAACATCTCCATCCGTCATATGAAATATATTAAATGGTCTTGCCGGGGCCCCACACCATACTCCACACACAGTCGTCAGAGTTACATGTTAATATTAAAAAACCAAACGAATCCTAACTCTCAAAATTCTAGCTGAAGCTTCAAGTGTTAAATTGAACTCAAGTATCAACAATGTCCACTATATAAAACCATAGGAATGTTATTAAAAAAGACACAAAAGTTAAGGCCTTAAGGCCTTACAAATGTTCTTCCCAAAAAGAGTGGTGTACAAACATCGGTGCGTAGGCCGGCCACACAAGAAAAATACTAAAAAACCTTTGCTTGACCATCGAGGGCTGACATATAATCAATGGGCTGCAAACCGCTATTTCCCGCTCAACTCTCCAGCACATGCACGGGGATAGTCCACCACAAGGATAGAAAACAAGGCAACAATCAGGTTTAGATGACCAATTTATAACGACCCCACTCCTCACTCAGGGTAGCGATTCTCCTTCCATACAAGCAGCAACATAAATATCTTTGGCAAATAACAACGTGCACTTAAGCACCATTCGCTACAGGTGCAGGCTCCATCGGTCACACGCCCCGCGCCCTCAAGGAACATTCTCAGTGTACTGGGTTTCCTGGGTCCCACCACCATCCACAATCCAAGATATGATGACATACATGAACATTCTAGTCTTTCCGGCCCAGGGCCTAAGACTCTCATTATGCCAACAACGAAAGGCATTTTCTTTAGGCAATCTATCCCAAAGTGATATAACACAGGCTATAGTTCAGCACTCTTCATGTTGCTCAAATCACCATGTCATTGACAAAAGCTGAAGCAATCAAGCCCCATGACAAGCCGTAGGTCAGCTTCCACTTGGCCGTTCGACTCACTGGCCTTTTTGGTGGGCCCAAGAGGCTCTCATCATAACTTGCCTCTCACATGTCCCCGGGAATAGAGCCTGCAATTATCAATCATGGCATTCATGGCCAATAGCTGGGCTCTCCAGGCTCACAGCTTCTCGTTTTACGCACCTTGTCTCACGGACACTGGCTTCGCAGCAACATTCAAGCTGGCTCGCCTGGCCACCTTAGCTAAATTCACATCTTCAAACAATGACCTCGGGACTCCCAGAGATATGCATCATAGCTTACTGGAAACTATCACCGGCGGTACCACTACTGTCATGTGGTAGGGATAGAAATCACTTCTTCCCCATTTTTGGGTGTTTTCCAGGAGATCACCTCAAGTACTACCACTACATCATCATGCACACCCCCAGACCACAGATTCTACATGTTTTATCCACGGAGTCTTCTCCAGCACGTAAATTAATTCATCACTAATCCTGACCAACTGTCCATATGAGCTTCACACAGTATACATATTTCATACTTTGATTCTGAATCTATATGTAAGTTTTAACTTGGAACACTACGATCTACCCGCTGGAAACCACCCTTTTCTTAACCTTTTGCTCAGGGGTTTCATGCACGTATGCAAATTGAGGACTTCAATTGTCCAAGGAGAAAGTTGTTACCCTCGTAAGTCATTTTGGAGCCATGAAGAAGTCTTCTATCTGGATGTAAATGAGCGCCTCGCTTTCCCCCTCACGGATCTTGCCTTAGCACTTAAATCTGACCACATGATCTCCTTCATCTAGCTTGCAAAGCTTAGCCACAGACTCTTGCTCTTAAGAAATTCAAGAACTAAGAGGGAGAATAATGAGAACTCATTCTCATGTACAACTTATATCTGAAGGCTACCACCGCGCGATATCTGAGGCGGTCACCTCTTGGCCCAATAGACATCTCTCTGTCGCCCAGATTAGCCTCCACCATACTACCATGTGAGAAGCTACCACCAAGCGGTACTTTTCTCAAGCTATCATCGCGCGTTAGCTTAGTACTACAGTGCGGTAGTCACTCAATGCTTCATCGAGAAAATTGAGTGTGTTGAGAGCATCGAGTGCTGTGAGAGCAGCTATTGCCATGCGATAGATCACTACCACCATGCGGTAGTCACTCAACGCTTCGTTGAGAGCATTGAGTGCATCGAGTGATAGCGCCACCCCGTACCTATCTACCGCCATGCTCTAGATACTCGAGACACCAAATGATTTAATTCGAAAGCTAGCGCCGACATTAATTCTACCGCCACGCGTTAACTTCCAACCCTTCCATTTTCAGGATTTTTGGGCCATTACATTTAGCCTCTTGGAATTGAGTGAACTATCTTCACTCAATGCTTTTGGATTTAGCCTGTTTTCTGCTATGCTAGCATCCTGTCTTGAGTCCAACTATCGTTGTGACTCTAACAACCTGTCAAATAAGTGCAATAGGATACAACCTGCAAACGTTAAACATTGAATATGTATTAGATACATTCATTTTTATACCATTGACATGTGGGCCTTCTTCAAATCTAGGACATTGTGATCAATGGACCCAACAATTTCCCCCTATTTGAAGAAGTTAGAACCCTAGTCAATGATGTACACTACCACATTACAGAAGATAAATATTCACAGTATATAAAAAAAATTAATATAGATGCAAAAATATGATTATCATTTAAGACAAAAGTCATAAATAGACAATGTGCTTATAACAAAATGTTCATATTCCTAAAGCCCTTAAGGAAAATAAAAAATATGCCATGTCTCAGTTTCCTTGATCACTATCCCCCTACTGGGCTTCTTTGCATCCTTATCACCTGCTTCAGTATTCTTCTACTTCTGTCTCTCAAAGGAACTGTAGGGCTTTGGGAAATACTTGCTGTGCTCAAGAATATCTGGTGGAACTACACCTAACTTTTTGTCTCTTTTGAAATTTCTACTGGGCTCTTCATTTCCTTCTAATTTTGCCCATTCTAGTGAGCTACACTGTTTTCCTCTGTCAATGTTGTGGTCCTTGATTTGATCCCAGACAGACAAGATGATAGTCCTTGATTGAGGACTCCATTTCTCAAAGTCCGGATTGGTCTCTCTCTCTCTCTCCTCTATACCACTTCTTAATGAGTCTGACCACTTCCTCTTCTTCAGTAACTGACTTGCCTCTTGCTCTTGCTAGTTGTTCAGTAGTGGGGTTGAAGGTAGGAATTTCAACAGCAGTAAAAGGTTCAGCTCACTGAGCATCAACTTGACCATATTGATTATCACCATATTACTCATCATATGGTCCTGTAATATGGGCAGGATTATTAGGAATGTTGTCATATGTATGATGTTTAAGCTCCAGTGAACCTCTGATTACATTGGTAACCCAAACAACATTCTCAATGTTGGCCTTGATCATTGCCTCCCCCCTTTATGACTTCTTCACCAATAGTTGCAGTCAGGGAATCCTTTGCAATCGAGAGTCTTTGATCCAGAAAGTTGAATCCATTAGTAAAATGGTTCTTAACTTCTAACATGTGATCATCCAGGTTGAAAGTGAGCAGTTAGACCAGGAATACTCTAGAGTGGGGGGAGGGGATGAATAGAGTATTTAGATTTTTATAAAATTCTCTGCTAGATAATGTAGATTAGTCTAAGTGCAGTAGTAAATAAATCAAAATATAAAAGCACAGAAACTAACTGCCACAGCAAGAAAACAAAATAAAGAGGGCAACCATATGACATAAGAAATTTATAGTGGTTCCTCAACCTGGGTACATCCACTCTTCTACCACCCTGGTAGGAATCCACTCAGGTTTTTGATCAGGTGTCTGACACCAATGAGCTTTTGATCAGGTGCTCAAAAACCAAATCCCCAAGTCTTTTGATCAGTTGACTTGTAAACAGGAATCACTTTTGAAGGGAGATGACAACCCTTTATACAGTGGCGGTGAGAGAGTTGATTATGTCTTCTCTGTCAATAATTAGAGAGAAGACTTGTGGATTATTGATGGTAGCAAATGGCTCCTCCTGAGATATTGAATGGTTCAGGGAAATATAGAAGGCTTGCTGCAGGGTGAGAGACCTTCATGCTTTTAACCTTTATCTGCAGGATCTTCTTGACAGATTTGATAGTCGTAGTCCTTGGAAGTCCTGGAGAGTTGAAGTAAGAAGACTCTTGATTTTGTATGATTGTTCTTCTTCTTCTGAGAGCAGATATTCTTTTGTATCAGAGCTTTTGTGAAAGGAGTAGAGAAACTGTTGAAGACAGACAGACTGAAAATCTCTGTGTCTGTGTATGTTGTGTCTCTGTTATTTCCATGGTACTCTGATTGTTCTTGCTTGCTTGCTTTCTTACTTTCTCTATCTTGCTATCAGGAAAGAGAGAAAAATCTCTTTTATATTTCCTGAGGGAATTTCCTTTTGAAATTTGAATCCTTTTACAGCAATCAAAGTTGGCGGTCCTTAAAAATAAACTGCATTGATTTCTTTCCCCAACTGTCCCTTGGAAAAATGGAAAATAATAATTCTGAGGAAAGCCGTGATTAATGTACCGTCCAACGGTAATATTCAGAGAATATTTTATAATTAATCATTCAGAAATTATTGCCATAGATTAAGGACAAAAGGAATAAATACTAAGTCTAGAATCGTCGAACTGATGACAGAATTCGTCGAGCTGATAACTGTGTTCGTCGACTGGAGTTCAGCAATTATTCTGGACTTAGAATATTCACAGTTGTATCTGAAATGAAAGTTAAAGTCTCCAGAATTCGTCAACCTAAGATTTGATTTCGTCAAGCTGAGTTTCTGGAGTTGTCAAATATTCTATATGTCGACACAATTACTCTTGATGTCGACACAGGTGGTGTCGACTGATATCATGTGTGTCGACACAAGTCTTCTGTATGGTGTCGACACAATATTTCCAAAGTGTCGACTGATATCCTGTGTGTCTACACGAGTCTTCTGTGTGGGGTCGACACAACCTTTTCAAAGTGTCGACTGATATCTTATGTGTCGACATAACATTTCCAAAGTGTCGACTGATATCCTGTGTGTCGATACAAGTGCTTCTAGTGTCAACTCAGTTGGTGTCAACATATACTCTGAGTGTCGATACAAGTATTCTGGTTCTAATTTGTTTAAGTAGATAATCCAAAATTCGTTGGGCAGAGAACTAAGTTTGTCGACCTGAGACTAGAGAAGATTGTCCTGACAGAATGCTGTAGTAGTCCAAAGATTCGTCGACCAAAGAATAAAGTTTATCGAGCTCAGCTCAGAGAATTAACTCTGAGATCGTCCAACTGAGCACGATAATCATTGACCTGAGTTCAATGAACGTCGAACTCACTTTGCAGAGTCTTGAAATCTTCTAAGTTTTGAGTCTCTGACAGTCTTATTGATAGCTGGTCCATGTGATGTTGACTCCAAGGACTTGGCCTAGACTCTAGGACACAACTATGACCCTGGCTATACATTGTGGGTCATATGATCCTAACTTATTGAACCTAGCCAAAATCTTACTAGAGATCCAACAATCTCCCCCTATTTGGGTGAGGTCACTAATTACAAACTCAAATCAAAATTGAAAAATAAACAAAGCAGAAAATGCATATATCTGGCAGAGATCAATAACACATGCAGCAGATATATATATACATAAGCTTTGTTCAGAGTATAGAGCAGTTATAGATAATTGTAGAAAACAAAAGAGTTCAACCTTTACTTCTTATGTTTATTTTCCTTTGGCATTTCTTGCTTGCTCTTCTCTCCAGGCTTTGTAAACACAATCTCTCTTTTGGGATCTGAAGCTTGCACTTTTGTCATGATCATGTCAGCAGCCCATATAATCTTCAAAGATGTAGCTCTGGGGACAACTGCTTCTGGGTGCAACTTCATGTAGTCATCAACATTGAAGAACTTGTTTTGTTTATCAAATCTTTTAAGTTCCTCTTTCATGTATTTTGACATTATTGAATATTCAGAAGGATCCTTTCCTTCTGCTTTGGCTTTGTTAATCATAGAAAGGCCTACAATTTCCTGGAATCTAGCCATTCTAGCAGTAGTAGCTGTTCCGGGATCTTCAAAAGGAACAGGAGGAGCGGATGGTCTTTTAGAGACTTCAGCTGGTTGATGTTCAGTGGATTTTTGTTGTTGTTGTTGATGTTGCTGCTGCTGTTGATATTGTTGTCGTTGCTGATGTTGCTTTCCTGAAGAGTATTGCATGTGTTGGCTGCTTTCATGTGATCTCCCTTGGTGTCTTTGATATGTTTGAAGTGGGCCAGATCTTTGATAAGATGTGCTTGAAGCACCAGCAGCTGGAGGAGGTGGAGGAGGTGGATCTCTTCTATACTTCTGAGCTGGAGGAGGAGAGTATCTTCTGCTTTTCTTCCTCTCCTTCTGCTGATTTTTAGATAACCACATCCAAGATGGCATCCCTTTGTATAGAGTTACCTTTTGGAGAATATAATAGGGAATGTCATTGTTTGGATTAAGCTTAGGAGCAGGAGGAGGAGGGGCTTTTCTTTTCTTTGATACTAACTTCCTCTTAGGTTCATCATCTGAATCATCTTCCTCATCCTCACCATTGTTATTATCATTATCTGATCCCTGAGGGTTATCATATAGGTCATTGAGTGCTTTTAGAGAGTCAATAGAAATGATTGGCTTTTTAGGAGCTTGACCAGAAACTTCAACAGGACCAGGAGAAGAAGACATAGGAGAGACTGGAGAACTGGTTCTGACCGTGCTTTCAGCAGCTGCCTTACTTTCTTCTTCTATATCAGCCAAAATCAAATCATCCAGATTTTGTATATGTGAGTCATCCATTACAAATGTTGGAACAGAAATAACTTCTTCAAGAGATGGCATGACTGTTGGCTTTGAAATAACAAAAGTATCTTTAAGTTGCTTAGCAACTTTTGGAGAGATTGGA
The DNA here is from genome assembly GCA_039583875.1 of Platanthera guangdongensis. Taxonomy (NCBI): domain Eukaryota; kingdom Viridiplantae; phylum Streptophyta; class Magnoliopsida; order Asparagales; family Orchidaceae; genus Platanthera; species Platanthera guangdongensis. The sequence continues at coordinate 118,208,921 of CM077147.1, read as the reverse complement.
GAAGTATATGGTATAATAGCCAAGGATGGCTTAGTGTGTACTGCTGGAATATAATTCAGAAAGGCAGTATCAAAACTTTTCAAGAAATCAACTAAGTTTACTGTGGGATTAATTATGAATTCAGAAATATAAAGAATATCTTCAGCAACTGTCTCTTCAGGGACTGACTCATCAAGGTCCATGTCAGTCTCAATGAAATGAATTAAATCAATTAAATCTCTAACATCAGGAATAAAATCTGCATCCCCTGGAATTAAATCTGTATCTGCTACTAATGCTTCTGCCTCTACTTTTACTGGAGCTACTGGAGTTGAGATTTCTGCTTTTGTTGGAGGTGCTGCAGCTTCTTCACTAAGCATCTCCCCCTGCCTGGTTTTAGTGTATACTAGAGCCAGGCCCCTGAATGAAGAGGGGGCAGCAGTGAAGGCAGAAAGTTGAGCAGATAGAGTAGATATAGAGGTAGCAAGAGGTATAATGGCCTCTGCTATGATGGATTTTTTGAAGGGTGTTATGATAGCACTGATGGAAGATATGGTGGAGGGGTCCAATGTTGGAGTAGTAGATGTTTCAGATATTATGTGAGTAGAAATATGTGGAGGAATGATAGATGTTAGAGATGATGAAGGAGGGACATGTTGCATGTGGATATCCTGAGGAGGAGGAGAATTGAGGGGGGAAGTTAGAAGATCAAAAGTTGGAATGGAGGATAGGTGAGGTGGAAGAGGAGAAGATAGTGGTGTTGGATATGGTAAATCATTGGGGTATTGAGGTGATTATGGTGGAGTGGGTTGATGGTAGTCCTGAATATGAGATGAGGGGATGTTGGGAAGATCTAGGGGTGGAGAGGTGGCAGAAGATGGAACTGTAGTAGAAATATGAACAGAGGGTGTTCGTTGTTGATGTGGTGGAAGTTGTTGTTGGAGTTGTTGTGGTTGTTGAGTTGCTGAAAGAGATGAATATGCGGGGATGATGTCTTCAGTAGGGTGGGTAGTGGCTCTTATAGCCCTAGTGCTTTCAGAAACTGGGGTGGAAGAGGTTGAAGCCTTGGATGGCTTAGTTATGGTCCTCTCCCACCTACCAAACAAGGTGCATGTGAGCCTCTTGCTGGCATTGATGAATATGGTCTGTGAGACCAGTGATTCAGCAGCCTTCTCCTTCAGGAAGTTCCCTAGGATCCTTCCATTGCAAACTTCTTTCTTGTTGTTCTTTTTCTTTATCAAATCAAATATAATTTGAGCCCAATCCACTTCCTTCTTATTAATCACTGCACACATAACCAGAAACTGGTGTCTGGTAATGTAGTCATGTGCAATATGCTTGCCCAGCAAAACCTTTCCTACAATATCTGCCAAGAACTTGAATTCGGCAGACAGATGTTTCTTTAATAACTTATTGGGATTATCTCCAGTATATCCCATTAAACTCAACATCACCTCATATTCTTTAGAATCGATTTCTAACTGTTCTTTACCATTAATCAACACAAAAATCTCAGTAAGTACAGCGGGAGATAAAGATACGGAGTTACCCACAATTGTTCCGATCATAATGTTCTTCTCTGATGTAGATGTATAAACCCACTCCTTGATTTCAGTTGCAGACATTTTTATCCTTGTTGACATCAGATTTTTCATTTTCTATTCCTCGAGAAGTTCCAGTATATGCAGAAATATTGTATCTGAATGTTGAAAGGATTCGAAGTCGATGTCAAAGCCTATGTCAAACTTCTTTCCGGTTAGGGCACCTGCTGGAATAGCCATTGGAATCACCTACAAGAGAGACAAATGGCGATTAAGTGCAAGAGAACAGAAAGCGCAGGACGGAGGTTGAAGAAAAACCGAGGTATAAGGTTTTCCATAATATGAATCGACAAACTCCGTTCCACGAAAATTAAGAAATTCTTCAACCTCAGATCGACGAAATAATTAATAGTCAAATAATTCATCGAGCTCTATCTGAAGATTTGAAGACATTTTGTCGAGGTCCGTTCGACGAAAGTTTTCTGAAGTGAATTCGTCGATCTCCGTGCAACGAAAACAACTTCACTCACAGTGAGTTCGTCGTCCTGCGTTCGACGAATATCTCACAAACTTTCCATAGTTTGTCGAGCTCCGTTAGACGAACTTTGGCAAATTCGTCGAGTGCAGACTTAAACTAAACTAATTCTGCCCCATTGATCATTCCCAGCTGATTTATAAAGAAGAGATGATTTCTCTCATCTAGAGGTTTGGTGAATATATCAGCCCTTTGTAAATCAGTTTAGATATAGACAAGCTTAATTTTGTTTTTGTCTGCACACTCTCTTATGAAATGATGCCTAATGTCTATATGCTTTGTCCTACTATGATGGACTAGATTCTATGCTATGGCTATAGTACTTGTGTTATCACAAAGTAGAGTTGAATTATTTAAGTTGATACCATAGTCTAGTAATTGATTTTGTATGCACAACATCTGGGAACAACAGCTACCTGCTGCAATATATTCTGCCTCAGCATGTGAGGTAGATACAGATGACTGTTTCTTACAAAATTATGGTACTAATCTCATACCCAGGAACTAGCAAGTTCCAGAAGTACTTTTTCTATCCAACCTGCATCCAGCAAAATCAGCATCTAAGTATCCAGTTAACTTAAATTCTAATTCTATGGTATACCATAGGCCTAGACTAGGACAACCCTTTATATCTCAAAATTCTTTTTAGGAAAATAAGGTGAGATTCTTTTGGGTTCACTTGGAACCTAGCACAAAGACATGTGGCAAACATGATATCAGGTCTGCTTGTTATAAGGTATAACAGGGATCCAACAATGGCCCTATATAGTTTCTGATCCACAGGTTTCCTATGTGCATCTGAATCAATTACAACATTTGTAGCCCAAACTTTTTGATAAGCTCTTTAACACACTTGCTTGGGAGATGAAGATGCCATCAGGGAGCTACTTCACTTGGAGACCAAGGAAGTAGGAAAGCTCACCCATGATACTCATTTCAAATTTAGAATGCATGAGATCAGAGAATCTCTTGAACAATTTTGAATCAGTATACCCAAATATTATGTCATCCACATATATTTGTACAAATAGTATTTGATCCTAATGATGTCTAAAGAAAAGTGTTTTATCTACAATGCTTCTAATGAATTTATGCTCTAACAAAAAGCTGGCTAGAGTCTCATACCAAGCTCTTGGAGCTTGGTTTAGACCATAAAGAGCTTTATGCAATTTGTAAACATAAGTGGGATGATTTGGAGAAACAAAACCTGGAGGTTGTTCAACATACACCTCTTCCTTGAGTACTCCATTCAAGAATACACTTTTCACATCCATTTGATGGACCTTGAATCTCTTGTAAGCTGCATAGGCAAGGAATATTCTGATTGCTTCCAACCTTACAATAGGTGCAAAGGTCTGGTCATAATCTATTCCTTCTTCTTGGCTATATCCTTGTGCAACAAGCCTGGCTTTTTTCCTCACTATTACTCCTTGTGCATCCAGCTTGTTTCTGTAGACCCATTTGGTTCCAATGACTGGGTAGTCTTGAGGCCTTGGAACCAAATCCTAAACTCTATATCTCTCAAACTGATTTAATTCCTCCTGCATTGCAATGATCCAGTGGGGATCTTGCTCTGCATCATGGATGGATGGAGGTTCAATCTGAGAGAGAAAATAGGCATGCATCAAATCTTTGTTGAGTTGATGCCTTGTTTGTACACCTACTGATATGTCTGCAATAACTTGAGATCTGGGGTGCTCCCTAAGTGTGACAAGATCAACTGGTGGAGTTGGTTCTGCAACAGCATTTGAAATTAATTCCTCCTGTGGAATTATGTTTGCTGTTGGGGGAATGTCACTTCCTTCAATGCCTTCATCTTCACTCTCTTCAATGACTTGTGGAGAAGGATGAGTTGAAACCTCTTGCGTAAGGTTTAGTCCATCCAAACTCTCATACAAGTGATGTACCTGCAAGTTGCTTCTAGTAGAAATTTCTTTCTCCTTGCAAGACATGTTAGCTTCATCAAAAGTAACATGGATAGACTCCTCAATTTTTAAAGTTAATTTGTTATAAACCCTATAGGCTTTGCTTACTTGGGAATATCCTAGAAAAATTCCCTCTTCAGCATTTGCCTCAAACTTTCTAATATATCTTTTATTGTTTGTGTGAATATAACATATACAACCAAAGAATTTAAAATAGTTTATTTTATGTTTCTTTCCTTTTAGTAATTCATAGGGAATCCTATTCTTTAGCTTATGTATCAGGCTTCTGTTCAGGACATAGTTTGCAGTGTTCACAGCCTCTATCCAAAAGGATAGTGGCATGTAAGCATCTGCAAGTAATGTACCTGCAGCTTCAATAAGTGTCCTATTTTTCCTTTCAGCTACCTCATTTTGTTGGGGAGTTCTAGGAGCTGAGAAGCAATACCTTATACCTTCCTGCTCACAGAACTCATGCATAAGAAGAGACTCAAACTTTGTGCCATGATCACTTCTTATCAACGCAACATGAGTAAAAAAATCAATCTTTATGGTCCTGAGAAAATCTGTAAGAACCTTGAAGGTATTTGACTTAGATCTCAGAAAGGATACCTAAGTGAACCTGGAGAAGTCGTCTACAATAACCAAAGTGTAAGATTTCCCTCCTAGGCTTTGTACATCAATGGGTCCAAATAGATCCATGTGTAGCAAATAAAAAATCCTAGGTGAATCACTTTTATTAATGGATTTGAAACTTGATTTAGTTTGCTTGCCTAATTAACAAGCCCTACAAAGGCCTTCCTTCTTGTAGGGACCAGAAGGTAATCCTCTAACAAGGTTGTCTTTTGATAGCCTAGCAATGTTTTTCATATTAACATGGCCTAGTCTTTTATGTCATAAATCATTCTGGTTACTAATTAAGGTAAGTAAAAAGATATCAGAATTGGTAGATAGAAAATCAACTAAATATATATTACCTTGTCTATTCCCAATTAAAACTGTTTGGTTTTCTTTATTACAGATAATACATGAAGATGAACCAAAATGTACCTGATAACCTTCATCACATAATTGACTTATGGAAATGAGATTATGTTTGAGTCCTCTGACATAAGTTACTTTCTTGAAAGTAACAGCTCCAATCTTCACTGCTCCAAAACCTTCTGACTGGCCACATTTCGAGTCACCAAAGATGATCTTTAGCCCCAGCTTGGACTTATAGTTGGATAGAATGTCCTTACTGCCTGTCATATGTTTGGAGCAACCACTGTCCAAGTACCAGGTCAGATTCAAACTTGGACAGCTCTTCACCTGTAATGAAAAATAGTTAAATGTTCTTGACCAAGGTTACCTTGGGTCCTTTGTTTTCCTGGTATGAAAAGCTGGAAATAACAAAATATTCTAGTTCGGATTTATATCCTAGAGGGTGATATCTCCTAGGTGGTATGACTCAATCAGCTAGTGGATTAAAGGCTTTCCTGGAATTATTTAAGTTTTTGTTATAATTAAAGTTTTGGTTAAGTCTTTCTGGGTTCGACGAATTTTTGTGAGTTCGACGACCAGAGTTCGATGAATAGGGTTGAGATCGTCGATCTCTGCCCAGAGAATGAATATATTCATTTTCTGTGCCCCTTGTTCGTCGACCTCTGCTCGACGAACCATATAGAGTTTGTCGATAGCAGTTAGATGAATAACTATAACTATAGTTTGCGTTCAGAGTTCGTCGATCTGGGTTCGATGAACTCGCTATATTTCATCGATCTAAGTTCTAGGAATTTCGCTGAACCTTGTTACCTATGGTTTTCTGTTTGTTGGTTTTCTGAACTAATGATTTAAAAACATTTTCTGTTGTTTGTTTATTGATTACTTTTTCTTTTCCCTTAGCACTGACAAATTTTATGCGGGTTGTTATGATGTTCTTCCTGAGAATGTGGGGCAAACTTGATGAAGCACCCAAGCCTAGCTTGCCATTAAGTTTGGCATTCACAGTGCTTGTGATGTCCATCAGCTTGAGGGTTCTGCTATTAAGAGTTTCCTCAAGTTGTTTAGCCTCACAAAGCTCAGTTTTTAACAATGTTATTTGCTCATTAGCTAAGCATAATTCATCTTTTAACCTATTATTTTCAGAGTTAATGTTTTCTAAATTTCCTAATTTTTCCCGAAGGGTTTTGATCTCTTTTTCTGAATTTCTTAAGCCAATACACATTGATTTAAATTCAATTTTAAAAGAATCTGAAGTGTAATCAAAAGAAGATAGTACCTTATCAGCTTCTGAATCTGATGCTTCTTCATTGTCTGATTCCTCTTCTTCTAAATTGTTCCTGGAAGCATAAATTGCCATGAGGCAAACCTCCTTAACCCTTGTTTTTCCTCATCTTCACTGGAGCTGGAAGATGTTGATTCATCTTCAGTTTCTTCCTCATCTTCACTAAGCATCTCCCCTGCCTGGTTTTAGTGTATACTAGAGCCAGGCCCCTGAATGAAGAGGGGGCAGCAGTGAAGGCAGAAAGTTGAGCAGATAGAGTAGATATAGAGGTAGCAAGAGGTATAATGGCCTCTGCTATGATGGATTTTTTGAAGGGTGTTATGATAGCACTGATGGAAGATATGGTGGAGGGGTCCAATGTTGGAGTAGTAGATGTTTCAGATGTTATATGAGTAGAAACATGTGGAGGAATGATAGATGTTAGAGATGATGAAGGAGGGACATGTTGCATGTGGATATCCTAAGGAGGAGGAGAATTGAGGGGGGAAGTTAGAAGATCAAAAGTTGGAATGGAGGATAGGTGAGGTGGAAGAGGAGAAGATAGTGGTGTTGGATCTGGTAAATCATTAGGGTATTGAGGTGATTAAGGTGGAGTGGGTTGATGGTAGTCCTGAATATGAGATGAGGGGATGTTGGGAAGATCTAGGGGTGGAGAGGTGGTAGAAGATGGAACTGTAGTAGAAATATGAACAGAGGGTGTTCGTTGTTGATGTGGTGGAAGTTGTTGTTGGAGTTGTTATGGTTGTTGAGTTGCTGGAAGAGATGAATATGCGGGGACGATGTCTTCAGTAGGGTGGGGAGTGGCTCTTATAGCCCTAGTGCTTTCAGAAACTGGGGTGGAAGAGGTTGAAGCCTTGGATGGCTTAGTTATGGTCCTCTCCCACCTACCAAACAAGGTGCATGTGAGCCTCTTGCTGGCATTGATGAATATGGTCTGTGAGACCAGTGATTCAGCAGCCTTCTCCTTCAGGAAGTTCCCTAGGATCCTTCCATTGCAAACTTCTTTCTTGTTGTTCTTTTTCTTTATCAAATCAAATATAATTTGAGCCCAATCCACTTCCTTCTTATTAATCACTGCACACATAACCAGAAACTGGTGTCTGGTAATGTAGTCATGTGCAATATGCTTGCCCAGCAAAACCTTTCCTACAATATCTGCCAAGAACTTGAATTCGGCAGACAGATGTTTCTTTAACAACTTATTGGGATTATCTACAGTATATCCCATTAAACTCAACATCACCTCATATTCTTTAGAATCGATTTCTAACTGTTCTTTACCATTAATCAACACAAAAATCTCAGTAAGTACAGCGGGAGATAAAGATACGGAGTTACCCACAATTGTTCCGATCACAGTGTTGTCCTCTGATGTAGATGTATAAACCCACTCCTTGATTTCAGTTGCAGACATTTTTATCCTTGTTGACATCAGATTTTTCAGTTTCTATTCCTCGAGAAGTTCCAGTATATGCAGAAATATTGTATCTGAATGTTGAAAGGATTCGAAGTCGATGTCAAAGCCTATGTCAAACTTCTTTCCGGTTAGGGCACCTGCTGGAATAGACATTGGAATCACCTACAAGAGAGACAAATGGCGATTAAGTGCAAGAGAACAGAAAGCGCAGGACGGAGGTCGAAGAAAAACCTAGGTATAAGGTTTTCCATAATATGAATCGACAAACTCCGTTCCACGAAAATTAAGAAATTCTTCAACCTGAGATCGACGAAATAATTAATAGTCAAATAATTCGTCGAGCTCTATCTGAAGATTTGAAGACATTTTGTCGAGGTCCGTTCGACGAAAGTTTTCTGAAGTGAATTCGTCGATCTCCGTGCGACGAAAACAACTTCACTCACAGTGAGTTCGTCGTCCTGCGTTCGACGAATATCTCACAAACTTTCCATAGTTTGTCAAGCTCCGTTAGACGAACTTTGGCAAATTCGTCGAGTGCAGACTTAAACTTAACTAATTCTGCTCCATTGATCATTCCCAGCTGATTTATAAAGAAGAGATGATTTCTCTCATCTAGAGGTTTGGTGAATATATCAGCCCTTTGTAAATCAGTTTAGATATAGACAAGCTTAATTTTGTTTTTGTCTGCACACTCTCTTATGAAATGATGCCTAATGTCTATATGCTTTGTCCTACTATGATGGACTAGATTCTATGCTATGGCTATAGTACTTGTGTTATCACAAAGTAGAGTTGAATTATTTAAGTTGATACCATAGTCTAGTAATTGATTTTGTATCCACAACATCTGGGAACAACAACTACCTGCTGCAATATATTCTGCCTCAACAGGTGAGGTAGATACAGATGACTGTTTCTTACAAAATTATGGTACTAATCTCATACCCAGGAACTAGCAAGTTCCAGAAGTACTTTTTCTATCCAACCTGCATCCAGCAAAATAAGCATCTAAGTATCCAGTTAACTTAAATTCTAATTCTATGGTATACCATAGGCCTAGACTAGGACAACCCTTTATATCTCAAAATTCTTTTTAGGAAAATAAGGTGAGATTCTTTTGGGTTCACTTGGAACCTAGCACAAAGACATGTGGCAAACATGATATCAGGTCTGCTTGTTATAAGGTATAACAGGGATCCAACAATGGCCCTATATAGTTTCTGATCCACAGGTTTCCTATGTGCATCTGAATCAATTACAACATTTGTAGCCCAAACTTTCTGATAAGCTCTTTAACACACTTGCTTGGGAGATGAAGATGCCATCAGGGAGCTACTTCACTTGGAGACCAAGGAAGTAGGAAAGCTCACCCATGATACTCATTTCAAATTTAGAATGCATGAGATCAGAGAATCTCTTGAACAATTTTGAATCAGTATACCCAAATATTATGTCATCCACATATATTTGTACAAATAGTATTTGATCCTAATGATGTCTAAAGAAAAGTGTTTTATCTACAATGCTTCTAATGAATTTATGCTCTAACAAAAAGCTGGCTAGAGTCTCATACCAAGCTCTTGGAGCTTGCTTTAGACCATAGAGAGCTTTATGCAATTTGTAAACATAAGTGGGATGATTTGGAGAAACAAAACCTGGAGGTTGTTCAACATACACCTCTTCCTTGAGTACTCCATTCAAGAATACACTTTTCACATCCATTTGATGGACCTTGAATCTCTTGTAAGCTGCATAGGCAAGGAATATTCTGATTGCTTCCAACCTTGCAATAGGTGCAAAGGTCTGGTCATAATCTATTCCTTTTTCTTGGCTATATCCTTGTGCAACAAGCCTGGCTTTATTCCTCACTATTACTCCTTGTGCATCCAGCTTGTTTTTGTAGACCCATTTGGTTCCAATGACTGGGTAGTCTTGAGGCCTTGGAACCAAATCCTAAACTCTATATCTCTCAAACTGATTTAATTCCTCCTGCATTGCAATGATCCAGTGGGGATCTTGCTCTGCATCATGGATGGATGGAGGTTCAATCTGAGAGAGAAAATAGGCATGCATCAAATCTTTGTTGAGTTGATGCCTTGTTTGTACACCTACTGATATGTCTGCAATAACTTGAGATCTGGGGTGCTCCCTAAGTGTGACAAGATCAGCTGGTGGAGTTGGTTCTGCAACAGCATTTGAAATTAATTCCTCCTGTGGAATTATGTTTGCTGTTGGGGGAATGTCACTTCCTTCAATGCCTTCATCTTCACTCTCTTCAATGACTTGTTGAGAAGGATGAGTTGAAACCTCTTGCGTAAGGTTTAGTCCATCCAAACTCTCATACAAGTGATGTACCTGCAAGTTGCTTCTAGTAGAAATTTCTTTCTCCTTGCAAGACACGTTAGCTTCATCAAAAGTAACATGGATAGACTCCTCAATTTTTAAAGTTAATTTGTTATAAACCCTATAGGCTTTGCTTACTTGGGAATATCCTAGAAAAATTCCCTCTTCAGCATTTGCCTCAAACTTTCTAATATATCTTTTATTGTTTGTGTGAATATAACATATACAACCAAAGAATTTAAAATAGTTTATTTTATGTTTCTTTCCTTTTAGTAATTCATAGGGAATCCTATTCTTTAGCTTATGTATCAGGCTTCTGTTCAGGACATAGTTTGCAGTGTTCACAGCCTCTATCCAAAAGGATAGTGGCATGTAAGCATCTGCAAGTAATGTACCTGCAGCTTCAATAAGTGTCCTATTTTTCCTTTCAGCTACCTCATTTTGTTGGGGAGTTCTAGGAGCTGAGAAGCAATGCCTTATACCTTTCTGCTCACAGAACTCATGCATAAGAAGAGACTCAAACTTTGTGCCATGATCACTTCTTATCAATGCAACATGAGTAGAAAAATCAATCTTTATGGTCCTGAGAAAATTTATAAGAACCTTGAAGGTATTTGACTTAGATCTCAGAAAGGATACCTAAGTGAACCTGGAGAAGTCGTCTACAATAACCAAAGTGTAAGATTTCCCTCCTAGGCTTTGTACATCAATGGGTCCAAATAGATCCATGTGTAGCAAATATAAAATCCTAGGTGAATCACTTTTATTAATGGATTTGAAACTTGATTTAGTTTGCTTGCCTAATTAACAAGCCCTACAAAGGCCTTCCTTCTTGTAGGGACCAGAAGGTAATCCTCTAACAAGGTTGTCTTTTGATAGCCTAGCAATGTTTTTCATATTAACATGGCCTAGTCTTTTATGCCATAAATCATTCTGGTTACTAATTAAGGTAAGTAAAAAGATATCAGAATTGGTAGATAGAAAATCAACTAAATATATATTACCTTGTCTATTCCCAATTAAAACTGTTTGGTTTTCTTTATTACAGATAATACATGAAGATGAACCAAAATGTACCTAATAACCTTCATCACATAATTGACTTATGGAAATGAGGTTATGTTTGAGTCCTCTGACATAAGTTACTTTCTTGAAAGTAACAACTCCAATCTTCACTGCTCCAAAACCTTCTGACTGGCCACATTTCGAGTAACCAAAGATGATCTTTGGCCCCAGCTTGGACTTATAGTTGGATAGAATGTCCTTACTGCCTGTCATATGTTTGGAGCAACCACTGTCCAAGTACCAGGTCAGATTCAAACTTGGACAGCTCTTCACCTGTAATGAAAAATAGTTAAATGTTCTTGACCAAGGTTACCTTGGGTCCTTTGTTTTCCTGGTATGAAAAGCTGGAAATAACAAAATATTCTAGTTTGGATTTATATCCTAGAGGGTGATATCTCCTAGGTGGTATGACTCAATCAGCTAGTGGATTAAAGGCTTTCCTGGAATTATTTAAGTTTTTGTTATAATTAAAGTTTTGGTTAAGTCTTTCTGGGTTCGACGAATTTTTGTGAGTTCGACGACCAGAGTTCGATGAATAGGGTTGAGATCGTCGATCTCTGCCCAGAGAATGAATATATTCATTTTCTGTGCCCCTTGTTCGTCGACCTCTGCTCGACGAACCATACAGAGTTTGTCGATAGCAGTTAGATGAATAACTATAACTATAGTTTGCATTCAGAGTTCGTCGATCTGGGTTCGATGAACTCGCTATATTTCATCGATCTAAGTTCTAGGAATTTCGCTGAACCTTGTTACCTATGGTTTTCTGTTTGTTGGTTTTCTGAACTAATGATTTAAAAACATTTTCTGTTGTTTGTTTATTGATTACTTTTTCTTTTCCCTTAGCAATGACAAATTTTATGCGGGTTATTATGATGTTCTTCCTGAGAATGGGGGGCAAACTTGATGAAGCACCCAAGCCTAGCTTGCCATTAAGTTTGGCATTCACAGTGCTTGTGATGTCCATCAGCTTGAGGGTTCTGCTATTAAGAGTTTCCTCAAGTTGTTTAGCCTCACAAAGCTCAGTTTTTAACAATGTTATTTGCTCATTAGCTAAGCATAATTCATCTTTTAACCTATTATTTTCAGAGTTGATGTTTTCTAAATTTCCTAATTTTTCCCGAAGGGTTTTGATCTCTTTTTCTGAATTTCTTAAGCCAATACACATTGATTTAAATTCAATTTTAAAAGAATCTGAAGTGTAATCAAAAGAAGATAGTACCTTATCAGCTTCTGAATCTGATGCTTCTTCATTGTCTGATTCCTCTTCTTCTAAATTGTTCCTGGAAGCATAAATTGCCATGAGGCAAACCTCCTTAGCCCTTATTTCTTCCTCATCTTCACTGGAGCTGGAAGATGTTGATTCATCTTCAGTTTCTTCCTCATCTTCACTAAGCATCTCCCCCTGCCTGGTTTTAGTGTATACTAGAGCCAGGCCCCTGAATGAAGAGGGGGCAGCAGTGAAAGCAGAAAGTTGAGCAGATAGAGTAGATATAGAGGTAGCAAGAGGTATAATGGCCTCTGCTATGATGGATTTTTTGAGGGGTGTGATAATACGTTTGCAGTCAATTTTATTAGGATATTTTCGGGGTTTTAAAGCCAATCATGTCTTGTAAAGTACTTGTTTTGATTCCCCTTTGTATATATTTTTGTCGCTAATGCATTTTTTCTGCTTTTTGCAGGTTTTCACGGCTTTCAGCCGAATTTTGCTGTGACACGCCCCAAGGTCACGCCCTACCAGGGCGTGTACCTAGGGCGTGTAACCTAGAGGAATGAAGCAATTGGTCCGAAACTACATTTCGTGGAAACTTAGTGTACACGCCCTCGGTCACGCCCGTGTCACATCCGACACGGGTGTGTTCTATAGGCGTGTCCCCAGGTTCCGAGGAATCGCCACAGCGCGCTCGTCTTTCCCGCTCCACCGCCGCACCGAAAGTGTCACGCCCTAGGGTCACGCCTGACCCGGGCGTGACATATGGGCGTGTACTTCAGCAATTCCGCCCGTCACCTCCAGCATTCAATTTCAGCTCCCAAAGTCACGCCGCAAAGAACACGCCCCAGGGTCACGCCGTACCAGGGCGTGACCGGTGGGCGTGTACCGCAACAACCCCGCCAGAATTCAATTCCTGCCCGAAAAAGTCGCGCCGAATGTGTCACGCCCCAGGGTCACGCCCGACCAGGGCGTGACAGGGGGGCGTGACCCGACCCGAAAAATTCTATAAATAGAGCCCAACTCCAGGGGTTTTAGACAACTTTTCGCTTTGAGAGGGGAGGTTCTGTCCTTTGTTTTTCTGAACTTTTTAAGCATGTATTTTCATTTCTAGTTCGTAGCTCTAGCTTTATGCTTTCCCTGTATTAGCTCCTAGCTTCTTTCTGTAGTATGATGCTAATGATAGTGTAGTTTCCTTTTCATGTTCTTGTAATCTCTGGTTTTCAAGCTGTAAGATCACTGTTTCTCTTAATAAAAAGTGTTATTTTCTTTTTCGTTCCTGCTCTGTTTTCAGTATTTTTCTTCTACTCATCTCCCTCTTCCACCTCACCATGATTAACTAATCCTCCATGTACTCGATCTAATTGATCCGAGGTTCGAGTGATTAGGTTATGATGCTTTGAATCTTACCTTTTCTGTTTAGGGTTTGGCTTTGAATTACTCTTGATTTATCACGGGTTGGAGGTATATCATCGATATATACTCTCCACCTTTGCTTTCATTCTGGGCTAGCCGAGAGGCCGAAGGTTTGAAATGAGCACTCAAGAGTAAAGGGAGTTGTTCGCACCCCTCGAGAGAGGCATACGTTCAAATCTCCCGGATTGGAGTAAAATCCATTAGAGGGGTTCACCGCGTAAAGCGAGTTTTAGGCCTCCGATTTAGGCGAAAGTCGGTCGGACCTTCCTAAACTCAGTTAGGCACGGCCTTCGAGAGAAGCGTGTCAATATTCATGGAACCTCCACGGTCAAAGACATTTACCCTATTTAGCTTAGGTTTATTTATCGTATTTTTCTAACCACTCTTGGCGAGGTGATTTCTGATCGAGTGCATTTTCCCTTCATCGTTATTAAGCTTAAGTTAATCGCTCTTTTAGCTCTCTTTATCTTTTCATGCAAGTAGTTCTCTTCCTTTAGTACATTTAGCTAAACCTTATTTTGCCGTCGATAAAATAATAGATTTCGTGTGAGTAAGCTTACTCAACTGTTCCCGGATTTCAATACGACACTTGTGTCCCATAGCTGCATTTCGATAGGTATACTTGCCTTGATGAATTGTTAGTTTGGTATTTTCTCTTTGCAGATATCTCAGAGACAATCAAGTTTTTGGCGCCGTTGCCGGGGAAGCAACGCTTGTTGATAAATTGAAAACGCGAATATATTAATTTTATCACTTCTCTTTCTCAGCCTCCTTCTTATTTTTTCCGCCTACTCACTTGAGTTAAATGGCTGGATTTTGTTAAGTGTGTGTATTTTTAATTTTTCCGCCTACTCACTTGAGTTAATTGGCTGGATTCATTTCAAGCAAGTGTGCGTCTTTTTAATTTTTCCGCCTACTCACTTGAGTTAATTGGCTGGATTTCATTCAAGCAAGTGTGCGTATTTTACTTTCCGCCAACTCACTTGAGTTCATTGGCAGGCTTTATTTCAGTAGAGTGTGTTTACTTTCTGTAGAGTGGGTGTGTTTTAATTTTCTGACGAGTGTGTGAGTATAGCTTTTCATTTCCGCCTACTCGCACAGAGATAAGTGGCTGGATTTTAATTACCGCATTCGTAATAGAAACCCACATCACAAAATTTTCTACACCACCTAACTCTCTCGAAAAGGGCAAAGTGGCTCTAAATGCCACTATCTTGTCTAGTACCTTGCGAACCCTTCACCGGGTAGCCCTTGGGAAGTTCGGGAGTTAAAATATAAAAAAATCTATTTCAAAAAATTTTTTCCAACTTCATTAGCTCTTTTACTTTTTAGTCTTGCTTCTCCTCTTTTCTTCTAGTGTATGACCCGCGGTAGTCCGTCGGTTACTTTGGACCTGGACCACGAAATTGAGCGTACTCTTCGGAGAAGATCGCGATTTCAAGGCCCTACTACCCAAGTGCCGGTTGAGGATTCCGAGTCATTTTCTACCTTAAGAATGGCAGAACCTAACGTGGAGGAAGTCGTGCAAAGGCCTATGTCCTATTATGCACGACCAAATCTCGAGGGTACAGAAACGAGTATAGTTCGCCCTGCAATAAATAATAATAATTTTGAACTGAAGCCTAGCATAATTCAAATGGTGCAGCAGTATGTGCAATTTGACGGGCTTCAAGATGAAGACCCGAACGCACACATAGCCAGCTTTCTTGAGATTTGTGACACCTTCAAGATAAATGGTGTCACAAATGATGCTATTAGGCTAAGATTATTTCCTTTCTCTCTTAGAATTAAGGCTAAGCAGTGGCTGAACACCCTTCCTAAAAATAGCATAACTACTTGGACGCAATTAACTGAAAAATTTTTGGCCAAGTATTTTCCGCCTGCTAAAACTGCTAAACTTAGGAATGACATTTCTGCCTTTGGACAGATAGACTCTGAGACCCTTTACGAAACCTGGGAAAGATTTAAAGAATTATTAAGACGATGCCCACATCACGCTCTGCCTGTATGGTTGCATGTGCAGACGTTTTATAATGGGCTAAATCAAAGCACGAAGCAAATGATAGACGCAGCTTCTGGCGGTACTTTAAACCATAAGACCCCGGAAGCAGCTCTTAAGCTGTTTGAAGACATGGCCATGAACACTTACCAGTGGAATGTGCCTAGGTCCCGCCCAAACAAACCTGCAGGTCTCTTTGAAGTGGACAACGTCTCACAACTTGCACTGCACGTTGAAATATTAAGCAAAAAAATTACGGAGATGACTGCTGCCTCCGCCCCTCAGGTATGGGAATCTGCAACTCCTCCCGCCGAACATTTGGATTATGTAAATAATATGCCTAGAACTGCTTTTAATAATTTTTCTGCTGCGAATTATCATCCTCCTAGTTTTAATTTTCCGAATAGTTATAATCCTGCGTTAAGAAATCATCCGAATTTTTCGTGGAGCAATCCATCGAATGCTGTGCGCCCGCCACCGCAAAGTGATTTTTCTGCTCCACCACCACCTCCTCAAAGTTTTCCAAAACCTCCAAATTTGGAGGAAGTGTTTTCAAAATACATGAATGCTAATGACGCTACGATTAGGACCTTAACCGGAAGTGTTAAAAACTTAGAAAATCAGGTAGGACAGCTCGCTAAAATGATTTCTGAGCGACCCGTAGGGTCTCTTCCTTCCAATACCGAGCTCAACCCGAGAGAGCAAGCGAAAGCTATAACTCTTCGGAGTGGGAAGAAAGTTCCTGGTATGGTAAGTGAAGAACCCGAGGCAAGCTCCGCTCCCGTTTTTAAAAATCAAAGCTCCGTTCCCGTTTTAAAAATTCCACCCTCTGCCGAAGAAATTATCACCCCTATCGTAGAAAAAGAACTCACTCCACCACCCACCTTTAAAAATAATCCATCCTCGCCATACCCTTCCGAACTTAATAAACAACGACAGGATGATCAATACACCCGTTTTTTGGAAATGTTTAAGCAAATCCACGTAAATCTGCCTTTCCACGAAGCCATATCCCAGATGCCGAAGTACGCAAAATACCTTAAGGACCTCCTAACTAACAAGAAGAAGTTAGAGAACATTTCTCATGTCACGTTAAATGCCGCGTGCTCGGCGGTTTTGACAAACGGATTACCGAAAAAAATCAGTGATCCGGGTAGTTTCTCTATCCCGTGTGTCTTTGGTGATCTCTTTGTCAAACACGCTTTAGCCGACTTAGGTGCGAGTATTAATCTTATGCCCCTCTCGTTGTTTAAAAAGTTAGGAATTGGTAGTCTCAACCCCACACGCATGAGTATCCAGCTCGCCGACAGATCAGTCAAATACCCGTTAGGAATAGTGGAGGACGTCCTAGTCAAAGTTGACAAGTTCATCTTCCCGGTGGACTTTGTCATTTTAGACATCGAAGAAGACGTCGAGGTTCCCCTGATCCTTGGCCGACCCTTCCTTGCCACCTCCCGAGCTATCATTGATGTAAGCAATGGTAAGCTCTTCCTTCGAGTGGGCGACGATGAGGTAACTTTCTCTATCACCCCCTCGATGAAGAACACGCTAGCTAATGATGACTCCTGTTTTTTCATGGATACCATAAGTGAAGAATCCTTCTCTCCCACCTCTGATTTTGACAAAGAATTTTCCAATTTTTGTTCCTCTCCTACTCTTCCAACTGAATCTCTACACCTAAGTGAAGAATCCTCCACTCGCCCCTCTGATTTTGAAAAAGAATTTTTTGATTTCTGTTCCTCTTCTACTTTTCCAACTGAATCGCTTCACGAAGCCTCCATGGCCGCTAGCAACACCCCTTTTAATTTTACATATAAAAAAGTGTACGAGGACATAGTTTTTGAAAAAGAACAAATTTCCAAGACCTCGTATGATGACCCCCCTACCTTGGAACTGAAAGAACTACCAGAGCACCTTCAATACGCTTTCTTAGAAAAGGACTCTAAGCTGCCTGTCATAATTTCGGCCTACCTCACGGATGCACAAACGAATAAACTTCTTTCAATTTTACAAAAGCATCGCCAAGCTATTGCTTGGCAGATATCTGATATCAAGGGCATAAGCCCATCTTTCTGCACTCATAAAATCTTAATGGAAGATAATTCTCGTAACTCTATACAACCTCAGCGTCGTATAAACCCAAACATGAAAGACGTAGTTAAGGGCGAGGTTATGAAATTGTTAGACGCAGGAATTATCTATCCTATATCCGACAGTAAGTGGGTTAGCCCAGTACAGGTAGTACCAAAGAAGGGAGGGATAACGGTCGTAAGTAATGAAAATAATGAATTAATCCCGACTCGGACGGTGATCGGATGGCGAATGTGTATAGATTACCGTAAGTTGAATGACGCCACCCGCAAGGATCACTTCCCCTTGCCGTTCATTGATCAAATTTTAGAACGACTTTCCGGACATAGCTTTTATTGTTTTCTCGATGGCCTCTCGGGGTATCTTCAAATCCCCATCTCCCCCGAGGACCAGGAGAAAACTACGTTTACTTGTCCCTTCGGCACCTTCGCCTAACGAAGAATGCCGTTTGGATTGTGCAATGCGCCGGCAACATTCCAACGATGTATGCTCGCCATCTTTGACAAGTACGTAGAAAGCATTATGGAAGTCTTCATGGATGATTTCTCCGTCTTCGGGAATTCCTTCGATAGTTGCTTAGAGAACCTCGAAAAAGTCCTAGAGCGATGCGAAGAAACTAACCTCGCCTTAAATTGGGAAAAATGTCATTTTATGGTAAGGGAAGGGTTAGTTTTGGGACATAAAATTTCTGAAAGGGGTATTGAAGTAGACGTTGCGAAAATAGAAGTTATCGAGAAACTGCCGCCACCTACGAACATAAAAGACATAAGAAGTTTCCTGGGTCATGCGGGTTTCTACCGCCGCTTCATAACGGACTTTTCCAAAATCACCAAGCCCCTTACCCATCTCTTAGAAAAAGACGCCCCATTCATCTTTGATGACCTCTGTCTAGCTGCCTTCAATTTAATAAAAGAAAAATTAGTTAATGCGCCAATCATGATAGCTCCGGTGTGGGATCTTCCATTTGAAATAATGTGTGATGCGAGTAGTTATGCGGTGGGAGCCGTACTAGGTCAACGTATTTCCAAAAACTTCCACCCCATTTATTACGCTAGTAAAACACTCACATCTGCACAGGAAAATTACACCACCACCGAGAAAGAGCTCTTAGCTGTAGTATTCGCATTTGACAAATTTCGCCCTTATATCACTCTTTCGAAAATTATAGTTTTTACGGACCACTCGGCCCTCAAATATCTTCTCTCTAAAACGGATGCCAAGCCTCGCTTGATTCGCTGGGTCTTACTCCTCCAGGAGTTTGACTTAGAGATCCGTGATAAGCGAGGTGCCGAGAACTTGGCCGCCGACCACCTTTCGTGCCTAGACAACCCGTTTATATAACAATTAGATGAAAATTCTTTTCATTACTATTTCCCTGATGAGAAGCTTTTCGTAATTAACACATCTACTTCTCCTTGGTTTGCCCGCATCGCCAACTATCTGGTGGCCCGTGTGCTCCCAAAAGAGTTTTCATCTCAGCAAAAGAAGAAATTCTTTTCTGAGCTGAAGAACTACTTTTGGGAGGACCCGCATCTTTTTAAAGTCTGTGCAGACCAAGTGATCAGGAGGTGTGTTTCCTTGGATGAAGGATTAGATATTATTAAACATTTGCATGAAGGACCGACAGGTGGGCACTATCAAGCTGCTCGCACCGCTCACAAAGTGTTAAGCGCGGGTTTTTACTGGCCCAGCCTGTTTAAAGATGCGCATGCCTTTGTGAGTAGGTGTGATAGTTGCCAACGGTCGGGGAATATTTCGAATAAAAATGAAATGCCACAAAATTATTTTCTAGAGTGCGAAGTTTTCGACCTCTGGGGGATTGATTTTGTTGGTCCTTTTCCTTCTAGCTTCTGGAATAAGTATATTTTAGTTGCCGTTGATTATGTTTCACGTTGGGCCGAAGCCCAAGCTCTTCCTACGAATGACGCCCGAGTCGTAGTTAATTTCCTCAAAAAATTATTTTCTCGATTCGGTACGCCGCGCGCTATCGTTAGTGATAGGGGTTCCCATTTCTGTAACACGCAATTTTCAAAAATCCTAACTAAATATGGCGTTACTCATAAGCTTTCCACTGCCTACCACCCCCAAACTAACGGACAAGTCGAAGTAGTGAATAGAGAAATCAAACGAATTTTAGAAAAGACTGTTTCCACATCTAGAAAAGACTGGTCAGCCAAATTAGACGATGCTCTATGGGCCTACCGAACAGCGTACAAAACCGCCCTCGGATGTACGCCATATCGGTTGGTTTATGGAAAATCATGTCATTTACCCGTAGAGTTAGAACACCGCGCCTTTTGGGCCTTGCGATTTTTAAACTTCGATCCCCACTCTGTCGGCGATTTTAGAAAATTTCAACTTAACGAACTCGACGAGTGGCGGTCTTACGCGTATGAAAATAACAGACTTTATAAAGAGCGGACAAAGCGTTTACACGATCGACATCTTAGGCACCCAAAAATCTTTAAGCCAGGCGACCAAGTGCTTCTTTATAACTCTCGTTTACGTTTATTCCCGGGTAAATTAAAATCACGTTGGTCTGGGCCTTTTACTGTTTTAGAAGTCTTTTCTTATGGTACTGTTTTAATTTCTCACCCTGATAAGGGTACTTTCAAAGTGAATGGTCAGCGTCTTAAACTGTATTTTTGTGATGATGTCAGTCTCAACCCTGTTAACTCTATCTTTCCGGTCCTGACATTTGATTAATCTGAACATTATTTTACTCACAAACTTTGACATTTATTCGAACTTATTTTTAAAATAATATTTGGGACAATCTTATTTTGATGCGTCGAGTTCAAACGACGCTTTAAACAAAGGGCGCTCTTGGGAGGCAACCCAAGTTATCTTTTTATGTTTTCTATCTTTTACACTTTTTGCCCCGACTGGCTCCGGCAAGCTGAAACTTCTGCGATCGCCTGCTCCAATGGTTCTGCTTCCATGCCAAAGTCCGTCGGACGACGTTTCATGAAGATCCACAGCACAGGCATGGAGGAGCGGTATCACTCAACTTGCCCTGCAAAATAAAACCGGGGAAGTACCTGCTTTTCAATTCTGTCTTTTATTTCTGTACTTTACTTTTCTCTCGTTCTCCGACCTCCTTCTCCATTGCGGACAATGTAGATTTTAAGCTTGGGGGAGGACTTCCTCCTACTTTTTGTTTTCTTTTTGTTTTGTAAATATCCCAAAAAACAAAAAAACATTTCTTTATAAGTATATATATAAAGATTTCAAAAAATTTCAAAAAAATTTCAAAAAATTTCAAAAAAATTTATTATATATATATAGCTGCATTTTGGTATTTCAATAAGTACCCCATGTTTATGTTTTGTTTTTCTCAAACTTCTTTATAAACAACGTAGTTAATTATCATTTTTCTAATCATTCTTTTTAATCATATTTCACAAGTAAAATGTTGGTCATGCTGTGTTTCTAATTCACGCTAGCATGTTAAGGTAAAATATTTCTCTAAACCATGCATTTCTATTATGGTTTTCCGTTTTTTATTTTCTTTACTTTCTCTAAAAATTTATCATCCACTATTTTCCTTTTCGTCTTTAGATGATTTTTGTAAGAACATATTTTGAATAACGTAGTAGATATGAACGATCCAAGTGACATATTATTTTTATTTTCAAGATAATTTCATCAATCTTCTTTTATTATCTCGAACTTGCTTTTTGAAATTTATCGACTCTATGTTTTAAATAAATTTAAAAAAAAACGCGTGAAAATGATTTAGGCCATTTTTGTTTACGTTTGAGCTTTCTTGCCAACCTAAACTCTTTTACCACTAGTTAGCCGCTTTTGAGCCCTTTTTCCAAATTCATTTGATAAGCTCCACACGCATTTTCATTTTCACCAAAGCCCAAATTCCTACCTATCTAATCACGCTAATTTTGTTTGATAGGAAATTTTGTCTTATATGTGAAGATATTGTTGAAAAAGGTGTACTCAAAAGCAATAAATTAAAAAAAAAAAAATGAATGAAAATAATAATAAAAAAAATGATGAGAAAAAATGAGATAAATAATCATAAAGAGAAAAAAATAAATTTATTTATACATATTTTGTTTAAAATAAATTTATTTTTTTTGAAACTCGTTGTTTTGGTTTAGTGTGATTTTTAAGCCTCCATGTTTATATTTGAATTCCACTCCTATTCATATTCCTAAACCAAACGTTTCGGTCCTATTAAGTCCTTTTGATTCACGCCTTTTTTTTTAATTTTATTTAACAACTAAGAAAAGAAGAAAAGTAAATCAGTTTTAGTTTTAAATTTAAACTTAGATTTTTGTTATTTAATTGATATAATTATAATGCGATGCTTGGATCCAGTAATAACTCAATACGTTCTTTTCATTTTCATTGCCTTACTTAAATCTATTTAAAGAATTTCGTCAAAATTCTGGATGATTTATTTTTATTAAGTAAAGTTTATAAAAGTTAAACCATACCTAAATAATTGTTTTAGATTTACGTTTTACATTCTCCCTACCTAGAATTTCGCATAGTACTTGTGTGAGTATGATTAAAACTTTTTGAATTAGTCACTTTTTATGATTAGCTTGTCTTTATATCTTTGCTTGGGGACAAGCAAAACTTAAGCTTGGGGGAATTTGATAATACGTTTGCAGTCAATTTTATTAGGATATTTTCGGGGTTTTAAAGCCAATCATGTCTTGTAAAGTACTTGTTTTGATTCCCCTTTGTATATATTTTTGTCGCTAATGCATTTTTTCTGCTTTTTGCAGGTTTTCACGGCTTTCAGCCGAATTTTGCTGTGACACGCCCCAAGGTCACGCCCTACCAGGGCGTGTACCTAGGGCGTGTAACCCAGAGGAATGAAGCAATTGGTCCGAAACTGCATTCCGTGGAAACTTAGTGTACACGCCCTCGGTCACGCCCGTGTCACACCCGACACGGGCGTGTACTAGAGGCGTGTCCCCAGGTTCCGAGGAATCGCCGCAGCGCGCTCGTCTTTCCCGCTCCACCGCCGCACCGAAAGTGTCACGCCCTAGGGTCACGCCTGACCCGGGCGTGACATATGGGCGTGTACTTCAGCAATTCCGCCCGTCACCTCCAGCATTCAATTTCAGCTCCCAAAGTCACGCTGCAAAGAACACGCCCCAGGGTCACGCCCTACCAGGGCGTGACCGGTGGGCGTGTACCGCAACAACCCCGTCAGAATTCAATTCCTGCCCGAAAAAGTCGCGCCGAATCTGTCACGCCCCAGGGTCACGCCCGACCAGGGCGTGACAGGGGGGCGTGACCCGACCCGAAAAATTCTATAAATAGAGCCCAACTCCAGGGGTTTTAGACAACTTTTCGCTTTGAGAGGGGAGGTTCTGTCCTTTGTTTTTCTGAACTTTTTAAGCATGTATTTTCATTTCCAGTTCGTAGCTCTAGCTTTATGCTTTCCCTGTATTAGCTCCTAGCTTCTTTCTGTAGTATGATGCTAATGATAGTGTAGTTTCCTTTTCATGTTCTTGTAATCTCTGGTTTTCAAGCTGTAAGATCACTGTTTCTCTTAATAAAAAGTGTTATTTTCTTTTTCGTTCCTGCTCTGTTTTCAGTAGTTTTCTTCTACTCATCTCCCTCTTCCACCTCACCATGATTAACTAATCCTCCATGTACTCGATCTAATTGATCCGAGGGACGAGTGATTAGGTTATGATGCTTTGAATCTTACCTTTTCTGTTTAGGGTTTGGCTTTGAATTACTCTTGATTTATCACGGGTTGGAGGTATATCATCGATATATACTCTCCACCTTTGCTTTCATTCTGGGCTAGCCGAGAGGCCGAAGGTTTGAAATGAGCACTCAAGAGTAAAGGGAGTTGTTCGCACCCCTCGAGAGAGGCAGACGTTCAAATCTCCCGGATTGGAGTAAAATCCATTAGAGGGGTTCACCGCGTAAAGCGAGTTTTAGGCCTCCGATTTAGGCGAAAGTCGGTCGGACCTTCCTAAACTCAGTTAGGCACGGCCTTCGAGAGAAGCGTGTCAATATTCATGGAACCACCACGGTCAAAGACATTTACCCTATTTAGCTTAGGTTTATTTATCGTATTTTTCTAACCACTCTTGCCGAGGTGATTTCTGATCGAGTGCATTTTCCCTTCATCGTTACTAAGCTTAAGTTAATCGCTCTTTTAGCTCTCTTTATCTTTTCATGCAAGTAGTTCTCTTCCTTTAGTACATTTAGCTAAACCTTATTTTGCCGTCGATAAAATAATAGATTTCGTGTGAGTAAGCTTACTCAACTGTTCCCGGATTTCAATACGACACTTGTGTCCCCTAGCTGCATTTCGATAGGTATACTTGCCTTGATGAATTGTTAGTTTGGTATTTTCTCTTTGTAGATATCTCAGAGACAATCAGGGTGTTATGATAGCACTGATGGAAGATATGGTGGAGGGGTCCAATGTTGGAGTAGTAGATGTTTCAGATGTTATGTGAGTAGAAACATGTGGAGGAATGATAGATGTTAGAGATGATGAAGGAGGGACATGTTGCATGTGGATATCCTGAGGAGGAGGAGAATTGAGGGGGGAAGTTAGAAGATCAAAAGTTGGAATGGAGGATAGGTGAGGTGGAAGAGGAGAAGATAGTGGTGTTGGATATGGTAAATCATTGGGGTATTGAGGTGATTATGGTGGAGTGGGTTGATGGTAGTCCTGAATATGAGATGAGGGGATGTTGGGAAGATCTAGGGGTGGAGAGGTGGCAGAAGATGGAACTGTAGTAGAAATATGAACAGAGGGTGTTCGTTGTTGATGTGGTGGAAGTTGTTGTTGGAGTTGTTGTGGTTGTTGAGTTGCTGGAAGAGATGAATATGCGGGGATGATGTCTTCAGTAGGGTGGGGAGTGGCTCTTATAGCCCTAGTGCTTTCAGAAACTGGGGTGGAAGAGGTTGAAGCCTTGGATGGCTTAGTTATGGTCCTCTCCCACCTACCAAACAAGGTGCATGTGAGCCTCTTGCTGGCATTGATGAATATGGTCTGTGAGACCAGTGATTCAGCAGCCTTCTCCTTCAGGAAGTTCCCTAGGATCCTTCCATTGCAAACTTCTTTCTTGTTGTTCTTTTTCTTTATCAAATCAAATATAATTTGAGCCCAATCCACTTCCTTCTTATTAATCACTGCACACATAACCAGAAACTGGTGTCTGGTAATGTAGTCATGTGCAATATGCTTGCCCAGCAAAACCTTTCCTACAATATCTGCCAAGAACTTGAATTCGACAGACAGATGTTTCTTTAATAACTTATTGGGATTATCTCCAGTATATCCCATTAAACTCAACATCACCTCATATTCTTTAGAATCGATTTCTAACTGTTCTTTACCATTAATCAACACAAAAATCTCAGTAAGTACAGCGGGAGATAAAGATACGGAGTTACCCACAATTGTTCCGATCGTAGTGTTGTCCTCTGATGTAGATGTATAAACCCACTCCTTGATTTCAGTTGCAGACATTTTTATCCTTGTTGACATCAGATTTTTCAGTTTCTATTCCTCGAGAAGTTCCAGTATATGCAGAAATATTGTATCTGAATGTTGAAAGGATTCGAAGTCGATGTCAAAGCCTATGTCAAACTTCTTTCCGGTTAGGGCACCTGCTGGAATAGCCATTGGAATCACCTACAAGAGAGACAAATGGCGATTAAGTGCAAGAGAACAGAAAGCGCAGGACGGAGGTCGAAGAAAAACCTAGGTATAAGGTTTTCCATAATATGAATCGACAAACTCCGTTCCACGAAAATTAAGAAATTCTTCAACCTGAGATCGACGAAATAATTAATAGTCAAATAATTCGTCGAGCTCTATCTGAAGATTTGAAGACATTTTGTCGAGGTCCGTTCGACGAAAGTTTTCTGAAGTGAATTCGTCGATCTCCGTGCGACGAAAACAACTTCACTCACAGTGAGTTCGTCGTCCTGCGTTCGACGAATATCTCACAAACTTTCCATAGTTTGTCGAGCTCCGTTAGACGAACTTTGGCAAATTCGTCGAGTGCAGACTTAAACTTAACTAATTCTGCTCCATTGATCATTCCCAGCTGATTTATAAAGAAGAGATGATTTCTCTCATCTAGAGGTTTGGTGAATATATCAGCCCTTTGTAAATCAGTTTAGATATAGACAAGCTTAATTTTGTTTTTGTCTGCACACTCTCTTATGAAATGATGCCTAATGTCTATATGCTTTGTCCTACTATGATGGACTAGATTCTATGCTATGGCTATAGTACTTGTGTTATCACAAAGTAGAGTTGAATTATTTAAGTTGATACCATAGTCTAGTAATTGATTTTGTATCCACAACATCTGGGAACAACAGCTACCTGCTGCAATATATTCTGCCTCAGCAGGTGAGGTAGATACAGATGACTGTTTCTTACAAAATTATGGTACTAATCTCATACCCAGGAACTAGCAAGTTCCAGAAGTACTTTTTCTATCCAACCTGCATCCAGCAAAATTAGCATTTAAGTATCCAGTTAACTCAAATTCTAATTCTATGGTATACCATAGGCCTAGACTAGGACAACCCTTTATATCTCAAAATTCTTTTTAGGAAAATAAGGTGATATTCTTTTGGGTTCACTTGGAACCTAGAACAAAGACATGTGGCAAACATGATATCAGGTCTGCTTGTTATAAGGTATAACAGGGATCCAACAATGGCCCTATATAGTTTCTGATCCACAGGTTTCCTATGTGCATCTGAATCAATTACAACATTTGTAGCCCAAACTTTTTGATAAGCTCTTTAACACACTTGCTTGGGAGATGAAGATGCCATCAGGGAGCTACTTCACTTGGAGACCAAGGAAGTAGGAAAGCTCACCCATGCTACTCATTTCAAATTTAGAATGCATGAGATCAGAGAATCTCTTGCACAATTTTGAATCAGTATACCCAAATATTATGTCATCCATATATATTTGTACAAATAGTATTTGATCCTAATGATGTCTAAAGAAAAGTGTTTTATCTACAATGCTTCTAATGAATTTATGCTCTAACAAAAAGCTGGCTAGAGTCTCATACCAAGCTCTTGGAGCTTGCTTTAGACCATAGAGAGCTTTATGCAATTTGTAAACATAAGTGGGATGATTTGGAGAAACAAAACCTGGAGGTTGTTCAACATACACCTCTTCCTTGAGTACTCCATTCAAGAATACACTTTTCACATCCATTTGATGGACCTTGAATCTCTTGTAAGCTGCATAGGCAAGGAATATTCTGATTGCTTCCAACCTTGCAATAGGTGCAAAGGTCTGGTCATAATCTATTCCTTTTTCTTGGCTATATCCTTGTGCAACAAGCCTGGCTTTATTCCTCACTATTACTCCTTGTGCATCCAGCTTGTTTCTGTAGACCCATTTGGTTCCAATGACTGGGTAGTCTTGAGGCCTTGGAACCAAATCCTAAACTCTATATCTCTCAAACTGATTTAATTCCTCCTGCATTGCAATGATCCAGTGGGGATCTTGCTCTGCATCATGGATGGATGGAGGTTCAATCTGAGAGAGAAAATAGGCATGCATCAAATCTTTGTTGAGTTGATGCCTTGTTTGTACACCTACTGATATGTCTGCAATAACTTGAGATCTGGGGTGCTCCCTAAGTGTGACAAGATCAGGTGGTGGAGTTGGTTCTGCAACAGCATTTGAAATTAATTCCTCCTGTGGAATTATGTTTGCTGTTGGGGGAATGTCACTTCCTTCAATGCCTTCATCTTCACTCTCTTCAATGACTTGTGGAGAAGGATGAGTTGAAACCTCTTGCGTAAGGTTTAGTCCATCCAACCTCTCATACAAGTGATGTACCTGCAAGTTGCTTCTAGTAGAAATTTCTTTCTCCTTGCAAGACACGTTAGCTTCATCAAAAGTAACATGGATAGACTCCTCAATTTTTAAAGTTAATTTGTTATAAACCCTATAGGCTTTGCTTACTTGGGAATATCCTAGAAAAATTCCCTCTTCAGCATTTGCCTCAAACTTTCTAATATATCTTTTATTGTTTGTGTGAATATAACATATACAACCAAAGAATTTAAAATAGTTTATTTTATGTTTCTTTCCTTTTAGTAATTCATAGGGAATCCTATTCTTTAGCTTATGTATCAGACTTCTGTTCAGGACATAGTTTGCTGTGTTCACAGCCTCTATCCAAAAGGATAGTGGCATGTAAGCATCTGCAAGTAATGTACCTGCAGCTTCAATAAGTGTCCTATTTTTCCTTTCAGATACCTCATTTTGTTGGGGAGTTCTAGGAGCTGAGAAGCAATGCCTTATACCTTCCTGCTCACAGAACTCATGCATAAGAAGAGACTCCAACTTTGTGCCATGATCACTTCTTATCAATGCAACATGAGTAGAAAAATCAATCTTTATGGTCCTGAGAAAATCTGTAAGAACCTTGAAGGTATTTGACTTAGATCTCAGAAAGGATACCTAAGTGAACCTGTAGAAGTCATCTACAATAACCAAAGTGTAAGATTTCCCTCCTAGGCTTTGTACATCAATGGGTCCAAATAGATCCATGTGTAGCAAATAAAAAATCCTAGGTGAATCACTTTTATTAATGGATTTGAAACTTGATTTAGTTTGCTTGCCTAATTAACAAGCCCTACAAAGGCCTTCCTTCTTGTAGGGACCAGAAGGTAATCCTCTAACAAGGTTGTCTTTTGATAGCCTAGCAATGTTTTTCATATTAACATGACCTAGTCTTTTATGCCATAAATCATTCTGGTTACTAATTAAGTTAAGTAAAAAGATATCAGAATTGGTAGATAGAAAATCAACTAAATATATATTACCTTGTCTATTCCCAATTAAAACTGTTTGGTTTTCTTTATTACAGATAATACATGAAGATGAACCAAAATGTACCTGATAACCTTCATCACATAATTGACTTATGGAAATGAGGTTATGTTTGAGTCCTCTGACATAAGTTACTTTCTTGAAAGTAACAGCTCCAATCTTCACTGCTCCAAAACCTTCTGACTGGCCACATTTCGAGTAACCAAAGATGATCTTTGGCCCCAGCTTGGACTTATAGTTGGATAGAATGTCCTTACTGCCTGTCATATGTTTGGAGCAACCACTGTCCAAGTACCAGGTCAGATTCAAACTTGGACAACTCTTCACCTGTAATGAAAAATAGTTAAATGTTCTTGACCAAGGTTACCTTGGGTCCTTTGTTTTCCTGGTATGAAAAGCTGGAAATAACAAAATATTCTAGTTCGGATTTATATCCTAGAGGGTGATATCTCCTAGGTGGTATGACTCAATCAGCTAGTGGATTAAAGGCTTTCCTGGAATTATTTAAGTTTCTGTTATAATTAAAGTTTTGGTTAAGTCTTTCTGGGTTCGACGAATTTTTGTGAGTTCGACGACCAGAGTTAGATGAATAGGGTTGAGATCGTCGATCTCTGCCCAGAGAATGAATATATTCATTTTCTGTGCCCCTTGTTCGTCGACCTCTGCTCGACGAACCATACAGAGTTTGTCGATAGCAGTTAGACGAATAACTATAACTATAGTTTGCGTTCAGAGTTCGTCGATCTGGGTTTGATGAACTCGCTATATTTCATCGATCTAAGTTCTACGAATTTCGCTGAATCTTGTTACCTATGGTTTTCTGTTTGTTGGTTTTCTGAACTAATGATTTAAAAACATTTTCTGTTGTTTGTTTATTGATTACTTTTTCTTTTCCCTTAGCAATCACAAATTTTATGCGGGTTGTTATGATGTTCTTCCTGAGAATGGGGGGCAAACTTGATGAAGCACCCAAGCCTAGCTTGCCATTAAGTTTGGCATTCACAGTGCTTGTGATGTCCATCAGCTTGAGGGTTCTGCTATTAAGAGTTTCCTCAAGTTGTTTAGCCTCACAAAGCTCAGTTTTTAACAATGTTATTTGCTCATTAGCTAAGCATAATTCATCTTTTAACCTATTATTTTCAGAGTTAATGTTTTCTAAATTTCCTAATTTTTCCCGAAGGGTTTTGATCTCTTTTTCTGAATTTCTTAAGCCAATACACATTGATTTAAATTCAATTTTAAAAGAATCTGAAGTGTAATCAAAAGAAGATAGTACCTTATCAGCTTCTGAATCTGATGCTTCTTCATTGTCTGATTCCTCTTCTTCTAAATTGTTCCTGGAAGCATAAATTGCCATGAGGCAAACCTCCTTAGCCCTTGTTTCTTCCTCATCTTCACTGGAGCTGGAAGATGTTGATTCATCTTCAGTTTCACACCAGGTTTCATCCACAAAACACTTTTCCTTCCTCTTGTATTTGCAGGAAGAAGGTTTGCTGGTGTGATGTTTCCTGGTGTCTTTATCTCTTCTCTTCTCTTTCTTATGGTTCTCTGGACACTTAGATAGGAAGTGCCCAGGTTTCCTGCACCCAAAACACACCACTTCTTTAGTTGGTGTTTTATCATACCTGGGTTTGTCATCTTGCCTAGATGACTTTCTTCTGAAGTCCTATCTTGCCATCTTGTAGAATCTTCTCGCAAAAATAATAATGTGCTCTTCATTTGATGTTGATGTCTCTGTCTCCTCAACAGCCATGAAAGCTATACTTTGCTCTTTTCAGGCTGGTGGAGGTGTCCTTTGCCCTGCTACCTCCCTAGACTTGATCAGTTGTTCATAAGACTTTAACTTGCCCAATAGAGATTCTGTAGATATCTCATTTAGGCTTCTGGCCTCCTTGATGGGCCTGATCCTTGAATCCCATGAGCTTAGGAAGCACATTAGGATCTTATCATTCACCTCTGTGAGGGTGATGTCATTGTCTAAGGTTTTTAGCTCATTGATGCTTGAGCTTAACCTGTTATACATATTAGCTACTGATTCAGCTTCTTCTTTCTTGAAGTTCTCATATAAGGATATGTGGTTGGATCTCCTATCCTTTCCCTCATAAGCTGAACTAGTCACCATCTGATTTAGTGAATCCCAGATAGCTTTGGCTGAGGTGAATTCAGCCACCTTCTAAAAAATATCCTCTGACATAGTCTGTGCCAGTATGTTCATAGCCTTGGCATCAGCTATCTTTGCCTTCTTCTGAGCTTCAGTCCACTGAGGTGGTGGAACTGCAGTAGTGCTTGTAGATGTTGCAGAAGTTGAAGCTTGAGGGGGACCTGTCAAAATAGAGTTGTAGATATATCCTCATCAATAGAATTCATGTATAATTTAATTCTTGCCTTCCAGATGGCAAACCTGTTTAGGTTGAAAATTGTAGGTCTGGTGCTTGCATAGTCCTTGTTTTGTGTCATAGCTGTGTATATAAATCAAATATGGAAATAAAAATAAAATTTAGATCTAACAAAGGATCTTTGATTCAAGGGTTAGCTTGTACAACCAAATGAACCTGCTCTGATATTAATTGAAAGTGAGCAGTTAGATCAGGAATATTCTAGAGGGGGGGGGGTGAATATAGTATTTAGAGTTTTATAAAATTCTCTGCTGGATAATGCAGATTAGTCTAAGTGAGTAGTAAATAAATCAAAATATAAAAGCACAGAAACTAACTACCACAGCCACAGTAAGAAAACAGAATTAAGAGGGCAACCAGACGACACAAGAAATTTATAGTGGTTGCCCAACCTGGGTACATCCACTCTTCTACCACCCTGGTAGGAATCCACACAAGTTTTTGATCAAGTGTCAGACACTAATGAGCTTTTGATCAGATGCTCAAAAACCAAATCCACAAGTCTTTTGATCAGGTGACTTGTAACCAGGAATCACTTTTGAAGGAAGATGACAACCATTTATACAGTGGGGGTGAGAGAGTTGATTATGTCCTCTCTGTCAATAATCAGAGAGAAGACTTGCAGATTATTGATGGTAGCATATGGCTCCCCCTGAGATATTGAATGGTTCAGGTAAATAATGAAGCCTTGCTGCAGGGTGATATGCCTTCAAGCTTTTAGTCTTTATCTGCAGCATCTTCTTGACAGATTTGATAGTTGTTGTCCTTGGAAGTCCTGGAGTGTTGAAGTAAGAAGACTCTTGATTTTGTATGATTGTTCTTCTTCTTCTGAGAGCAGATCTTCTTTTTGTATCAGAGCTTTTGTGAAAGGAGCAGAGAAGCTTTTGAAGACAGACTGACTGAAAATCTCTGTGTCTATATATGTTGTGTCTCTGCTATTTCTTTGGTACTCTGATTGTTCTTGCTTGCTTTCTTGCTTTCTTACTTCCCTATCTTACTATCAGGAAAGAGAGAAAAATCTCTTTTATATTTCCTGAGGGAATTTCCTTTCGAAATTTGAATCCTTTTACGACAATCAATGCTGGCGGTCCTTGAAAATAAACTACATTGATTTCTTTCCCCAACTGTCCCTTAGAAAAATGAAAAACAATAATTCTGATGAAAGCCCTGATTAATGTACCGTCCAATGGTACTATTTAGAGAATGTTTTATCATTAATCATTCAGAAATTATAGCCATAGACTAAGGACAGAAAGAATAAATGCTAAGTCTGGAATCGTCGAACTGATGACAGAATTCGTCAAGCTAATAACTGTGTTTGTCGACTGGAGTTCAGCAACTATTCTGGATATAGAATATTCACAGTTGTATCTGAAATGAAATTTAAAGTCTCCAGAATTCATCGACCTAAGATTTGATTTCGTCGAGCTGAGTTTCTGGAGTTGTCAAATATTCTGTGTGTCGACACAATTACTCCTGGTGTCGACATAGGTGGTGTCGATTGATATACTGTATGTCGACACAAGTCTTCTGTGTAGTGTCGACACAACCTTTCCAAAGTGTCGACTGATATCCTGTGTGTCGACACAACCTTTTCAAAGTGTCGACTGATATCATGTGTGTCGACACAAGTCTTCCGTGTGGTGTCTACACAACCTTTCCAAAGTGTCGAATGATATCCTGTGTGTCGACACAAGTGCTTCTAGTGTCGACTCAGTTGGTGTCAACATATACTCTGAGTGTCGACACAAGTGTTCTGGTTCTAAGTTGTTGAAGTAGATAATCCAGAATTCATCGGGCAGAGAACTAAGTTCGTCGACCTGAGACTAGAGAACATAGTCCTGACAGAATGTTGTAGTAGTCCAAAGATTCATCGACCAAAGAATAAAGTTCATCGAGCTCAGCTCAGAGAATTAACTCTGAGATCGTTGAACTGAGCACGACAATCGTCGACCTGAGTTCGACGAACGTCGAACTCACTTTACAGAGTCTTTAAATCTTCTAAGTCTTGAGTCTCTGGCAGTCTTGTTGATAGCTGGTCCATGTGATGTTGACTCCAAGGACTTGTCCTAGACTCTAGGACACAACTATGACCCTGGCTATACATTGTGGGTCATATAATCCTAACTTAGTGAACCTAACCCAAATCTTACTAGGGATCCAACACAGGTACTGAGTGCAGACATCTATCCTTCTTTCTATATTTATCTTGTGTGCTTCCATGAGTTTCTTCTGCATATTATGTACCATTTCCATGTTGCTGGAAGTGATGTTCTGATTCTCGATTATATCATTCCTAGGTTGCCTTATTTCTACAAGCTTGCTTTTAGTATACGTAACAGCTAGGGCAACTCTCATGAAGAATGATACGGTGTTGGACTTTAGCAGGTTAACTTCGAATCTAATGGACTTTATCTCAGTTGATAGATCCAGACTCAACCCCTTGATAGAATCATCAACAAAGTGCTCAAGTTGTCTTCTCTAGTATCTAGCAGACCTTTGAGTTGAGCTAAGAAGGTGGAGGACATTTGATCATCCTAGAGAGATGTCCCTTGCTCATGTACATCCTCATACACTTCACTTCCTCTTCCTTTATCTCAGAATCAACTCTCAAGTATTCAAAAGAGTGATCAACAACCTCGCTCTTTGGCTCATTAGTTGCAAGTTCATCATCTTTAGAAATGTCAATAACATTCTCTATTACTTGAGCAGGGAGCTCTGCTGGAATCTCCCCCTCAATCTTTGTAGTTCCCATTTGAATTTACTGCTCTGTAACAACAATGTCTGCGTCATCTTGAATCATTGTATCAGGGACTTACTCCCCCTCAACTTGAGGACAGAATAAAATTAGTTCAGGACACTCTGGAGTTTGAGCAATCCTATTCTACAGAATCTTAATAAAGAAGCCTAGCTATTATTGAACTGATTGAACTGTCTCCCCCTCAGCAAGGCCAAGTAACTAGGAAGTCTCCTTCTCAAGGGTTGCATAGATCATATCCGCAATATCTTTAGTCACCATTTTAGCTACCTCTGCTTGGATGTTCTCAGATTGGGAGCCACTAACTTGCCCAGTTTTTGCTGCAGGTTTAGAAGATATTGAAATTTGTGCACTCATATCCCTTCTTATATCCTCAGAAGAATTAGTTAGTTGAGGATTAGGTGGCTCTTGCTCACTACACTTAGAAGAGCTACTTGCACTGCTCTCTTCAGTGACCATGACTGTTTTCTTTTTCTTGCCAGAAGATTGCTGTTGTGGGAGCAAGACTCTGTCCCACTGTCAAATATCTTAGAGTGCATTCTTGTCATGTGATGGATCTTTGTTCCTAGCCTCATGCTGAGGATCCCCAAAACTGTGTTGTATAAGTACAAGGACAGTATCCTTCCCAAGTTTGGTTCTAGGATGTACTCTACTATTCTTTCAAAGAGCACCATTTCACATTTTGTTTTCTTAGATAGAATTATCCTGGTCATGAGTTCAACCATCTTTTTGGATATCTTATCATGAGAACCTGTTTTGCAGAGCAGTGCTTTCCCAACTATATCTGCTAGAAAATTTTCTATTAGATTCAGTTCCTTCCTTAATACTGATCCAATGGTGTGCTTTGAAAGCCCACACAACTTTAGGGTTGACTTCACATCATTTTGATATAAGTCATCTTCTTCATCAGACTGCTTGACCTTGGGTAGTTGCAGTGCTTTGCATAATCTTTTTGGAGTGTTTTTATCTTATGCCCACTGATGGAGGATTTGATTTTGTTTGAGGATGAGTCAACATTAGCATTAAAGTATAGTTCAAGGACTTCTCTCTTCCATATCAGGACATGCTCTGATATGATGAAACCTAGGCCAACGACCTGCAGTATGTGTAACACTAATTGAAATTCGTCTGGAGCATCTTTGAATCCGTTTCACACGAATTCTGAGCCTTCGAACAGGAAATACATTCCTTTCGGCACCATTAATTTTTTGAGTTTCTGTAGATTTCTCGAGCTTTTGTCGTAGGGAGGCAGGGAGACGAAAGGGCTAGGAATAGTATATTTTTTTATAAGCATGCACAAACTCCTATTTATACTTACCTCTTCTTTGAGAATGTGGAGAGGCGCATACCAGTTGTGATAATCCTAAGGAGATCAACAATTGGGATTAATCCTTGAAGATAGTCGTAAAGAGATGTCTGTTGCACTCGACGCTCCTGAGGCATGAAATTTTCTCAACGCTCTCGACTCCTAGACACTTGGACTCAGAGCACTCGAAGCCTGATGTTATATTAGCGGACTCATGCCTAGATAAGTTCATGTCTTTCTTGATATCCTGTCAGAATCAATTTTTCCTGTAACACATATGCATGAAAATACTGAAGCTATACTAATGTGAAAAATGAGTGAGAAAACGGCCAAGAGGTAAATAAACCGCAAATTTTATTGCTCCAAAAATATAATTATTACATAGTTAACCCCCTTATTTATAGAAATCGGGGGAGATGAGAGAATATAATAATCAATGTGGGACTAAATAAAAGTCGGGCGGTCTATGATATTTGACATGGTCAAACCGCCCACTATACAATGAATAATAGAACATTAAGTAGTAACAGAGGATAGTCGCGAGACCGCCAGGGAAGACCACCGGTGAAGGCCGCCAGACCGCAATTGTGGGTTGCCACCAAACCGTAGTTTCAGTTAACCATCCATCTGCTACTGCGACTTCATCCAGATCTCTGCAGCTTTATCCAGAGTCGCAACTTCACACAGACTACTGCGGTTTCATCCAGACCGCTATGGATTCATCCAGACCGCTGCGGCTTCTGCCAGACCATTGCAACTAACCTCCAGACCACTACAGCTGCTATTCTACTGACCATTAGCTGAGATCCACCACTAGACACCTGATACAAACTGCTAGGCAACTAAGAAGACAGACCGTTGCGGTTATACACAAGTCCGCCCGGTCTCTACAAGCTCCAACACTCCCCCTCAAGTTGGAGCATATATATCAACCATGCTCAGCTTGTTACAAACATCTGAAGTGGAAACTTGTTTTGTGAAGAAGTCTGTAAGTTCTTTATTCGGAGTGATGAAGGGAGTACAGATTATATTTTTCAACACCTCTTCCTTAATGAAATGGCAATCAAGCTCAATGTGCTTTGTCCTCTCATGAAAGACAGGATTCTTCGATATGTAAATAGCGGCTTTGTTATCACAGAACATAGGAAGAGGGTGATCATATACTTCTCCCAAGTCATGCATAAGTGCTCGTAACGATTTCAACTCATAGATAGTTGAAGCCATACTCCTATAGTGTACTTCAGCACTTGACCTTGAAACCACTGTCTACTTCTTGCTTTTCCAGCTAACAAGGTTTCCACCTATCAAGCTGGCATCAGAATACGCTTCAATCTTCGGATGATTATTGTTTTGAAACAACGCGACCTTTCCTGGAGACCATTTTCATGGCAGACTGAAGATGACACTCTCTAGGATTCTACATAAGCTGACTGACCTTTACAACGACATAATAGATATCTGGTCTAGTAATAGTCAGATATATGAGTTTGCCTACAAGTCATCCGTACGCAGTGAAATCTGGAAGGAGAGGAGAACCTTCAATCCACCGCTTATCATCTTCAACCACCACCGGGCAACGAGCAGGTTTCGTACTAAGAAGACCAGTGTCCTTTAAGAGATCTAGCATACACTTTCGCTATGAAAGAACCACCGAGTTCCTCTTTCATGAAATTTCAATTCCCAGAAAGTACTTTAGAGTTCCCATATCCTTATTAACAAAATGTTGTCGAATATATCGTTTGGCTTGATCAATACCTTCTTTATCATTACCAGTCAGAAGAATATCATCAACATAGATAGCAAAAACCACAAGGCCTTTAGTAGTCTTGCGTATAAATAGAGAATGATCAACAGAGCTTTGAATGTACCCAATAAGAGAAATAACTCCACTAAACTTTTCAAACCAAGCTCATGGAATCTGCTTCAAACCAAAAATTACCTTCCGAAGCTTGCACACCTAAGACTCCCAATGAGCAACATACCAAGGATGTTTCTCCATGTAAACCAAATCTTGCAAATCACCATAAAGGAAGGCATTCTTCATATCTAACTGAGACATCTCATAATATCTTTTAACATTCACCAAGAAGAGAATGAGTATAGTGCCGATGCGAGCAATAGGAGAAAAGGTATCGAACAAGTCAACCCCATACGTCTGAGTCAACCCTTTGGAAATAAGCCTTGCCTTATAGCGGTCAACAGAGCCATTTGGAAGATACTTAACCACAAAGACCCACCTACAACTAACCACATAAATATACAAGAGTCCATGTCCCTCTCTTAGTTAATGTGTTCATTTCTTAATCCATAACAGCTTTCCACTGAGTAATAACAAGAGCCTCCTGATATGTTTCTAGGATGATAGTAGAAGAGATAGCACGAGTAAAACACTTGTCATCCATAGAAAGCTGAGCATATGAGATAACATCATCAATAAGATGCTTAGTACATTATTGAAAGCCCTTTCGTAGGTCAATGAGAAGATCAAGGTCACTACTGGCCGGAGGAGGCAATGCACTGTTAGAAGACAGAAGAGGCCCTGGAACAGGCATAGAAGGATCCAAGAGCAACACATCAATTTCCAAAGAAAGAGATGGGACAACATGAGCAAATGTGGAAAGAACTGGAGCCAGCAGAGGTGCCGAGATAATAGGCATGGAAGAAGAAGTATCAGAGGGCAAGAGAGAAGAAGTAGAAGAAGAATATGGTGTATCTTCAAAGAATGTAACATCAGCTGAATTGTACTGTTTGCACAACAATAGCCCTTCTGAGTGTGATAATAACTAAGGAAGACACACTTAACAGAACAGGGAGAAAGTTTGTCACCATTAGGAGAAGGTATGTGAGCAAACGCCGTACATCCAAAAAATTTCAGAGGTAAAGGAAATGTCTCAGCCTCAGTATATAAAATAGAAAATGGACTCTTTTCCTATAGAATGGACGAGGGAATACGGTTGATGAGATAGTAAGAGAGGAGGACAACATGACCCCAATAAGACCAAGGAACATTCATTTGTATACAAAGGCTGCGAGCGACATCCAAGAAATGGTGATTCTTGCGTTAAACAATACCATGCTGTTCAGAGGTATATGGACAAGTACTTTGATGAATCAAACCATGGTTCGCACAAAAATCAGAGAATTTACTGCTGAGATATTCCTTGGCATAATCAGTATGAAGAATCTGAATATGCACATGGAATAGTGTGAAGATCTAATTATAAAAGACAGTAAACATAGAGTATAGCTTAGAACGATCTCTCAAGAGATACAACCAAGTACACATAGAGAAATCATCAATAAATGTAACAAAGTATAAGCTTCCTTTACCAATAGTAGTAGTAGGAGAAGTACCCCAGATGTCAGAATGAAATAGTTCAAAAGGGAGTGAAGAACCACGCCCCTTCCAAGCTAGGAAAGAAGAGCGATGATGTTTACCAAACTGGCAGGCTTCACAATTCAAAGGAAAATCCTCTGAAGGAAGATCTGGGAAAAGTTGAAGAATGAGATGAGAAGGAGGATGGATAAGATGATGATTCCATTGATAAAGAGATGATGAAGAAGAAAGAGCAATATCGTGGTCAAGAAAGAAGAGGCCACCACTGGCAGTCCCAGTAGCAATCGTAGCTTTGGAGACAGAACTAGAGAAAGAACAGTGGTGCCAGTAAAAGTAATCATGCAATTTAACTGAGTGCAAAGAGCATAAACAGAGAATAAATTGCATGGGAATGTAGGGACATAGAGTGTGTCCTCAAGCAGCAAAGACAAAGAGAGGCGCACAGTGCCAACACCATGTACAGGAGCAGAAGTCCCATCTGCAATAATAATAGGAGATAGCATGTTCTATTTGTGCAAATAGGAGAAAAATCAAGAGTTACAGGTCATGTGATAAGTGGCACTAGAGTCAATAAACCACTTAACAGAGGAGGCCATAAGTGCACAAGCATTAGAGGAGAGAAGAGAAAACATCTTAAAGAAAATAGAAACCAAAAGGAAGAAAAAACCAACCGCACAGCTAGAAATAAGGAGGCAAAATAAGCAAAGGAACATGAGAAGAGAAGACAGACTGAATAGGACGACAAACAAGTCACAGAGAGCCTGCGACAAAAAGAGAGAGAGAGGCAGAGAATCAAAATGCAAAGTTTGAAAAGAAGCCGTAGAAAACAGGACACGAAGAGAAGAAGAAACCAAGAAGAGACAACACGAGAAGAGATACTAACCCGCATGAAAAAGGAGAAAATACACTGCACGAGAGGAGAAGACGCAGTGACCAAGCAACGAACAAATATCATGGGAAAATTACATGGTCACGGTGACACCACACCGGCGACAAAAATAATGGTCATGACCAAGATGCGGAACCCGTAGTGGTTAGAGAAGTTGCAGCGATAATATAAACGGAGAGGAGAAGCTGAAGGACAATAATAAAGTCGCGCGAATTTGGAAAGAAGCTACACGAACAAGAAAACAAGTCACAAAGAAGAAGAAGAAATAGAGAAAGAGAGAAGCGAAAGAATCTGCACAGTCAAGGTGACAACACACTAGCGGCAAGCCGCGACCAAAATACGGAACTTGCAATAGAAAAGAAATCGCATGAGTGCGACAAACAAGAAAGGGAGGGAAGTGAACATGAAGAATCCGACCCAGGAAGCAGACTGGAAGAAGCCGAAGTGATTAGACAAACAAACTGCAATCTGATTGGTGCAAAGGATCGATTCGCTCTGATACCATGTGAAAAATGAGTGAGAAAATGGCCAAGAGTTAAATAAACCACAAATTGTATTGCACCAAATAGATAATTATTACATAGGTATGCCCCCTTATTTATGTAAGTCGGGAGAGATAAGAGAATAAAACAATCGATGTGGGACAAAATACAAGAGGACGGTATATGCAGATTGATATTGTCAAACCACCTACTATACAATGACTAACAGAACAGCAAGCCGTAATAGAGGAAAGCCGCAAGACCGGCAGGGAAGACTGTTGGTGTATGCCACCAGACCGCATTTGTGGTTAACCATCTGTCTGCTACTGCGGTTTCATCCAGACCGCTGCATCTTCATCCAGAGCTGTGGATTCACCCAGACAGTTGTGTCTTCATCTAGACTGATGTGACTTCATCCAAACCACTGCACCTTCACCCAGACCATTCTGGCTAACCTCTAAACCGCTTCTGCTACTATCCTCCTGACCGCTAGCTGAGGTTCACCACCAGACCGTTGAGACAAACCGCTACGCCGCCGAGAAAGACCGACCGCTATGGTTAGACACAAGTCCGCCCGGTCTCCTTAAGCTCCAACAACTAAGTTCAACCTGCCCAATTCAATTTTGAAGTTGTTGAACTTGGCTTCATCTAGTGGCTTAGTAAAAATGTCAGCAACCTATTTGTCTGTGGGGACAAACTCAAGACAAATATCTTCCTTTTCTACATGCTACCTAATAAAGTGATACCTAATCTCAATATGCTTAGTCCTGCTATGAGACATAGGATTCCTAGTAATAGAGATTTGATAATACGTTTTGTACCCTAAACTATTATTGTTTTTTCTAGTTTTGACTGCGCTAATCATGTCTTATAAGCATATTTTTTTATCTTTCTTATGTAAATATTATTGCCACTAACATTTTCTTGTCTTTTTGCAGGTTTCCAGAAATTTGGCCAAAAATGACCTGGCACACCCCCCTGTCACGCCCTCCCTGGGCGTGTCACAGGGCGTGTCAACCGATCCCGAGGAAACTTGCTAACAGAGACAAAATAACAGGAAAAACTGCTGTCACGCCGCCCTGACACGCCCTCCTAGGGCGTGTCCCCGGGCGTGACCCGGGGCGTGTCAACCCCTGCCAAAAGCCTTCTGCCACATTAAATATTTTTTCGCCTCAGCACGTCAACAGTACTGTCACGCCCCCACTACACGGGCATGACCAGGGCGTGTTCGCCCCCTTTTCAAACACTGACGGATTTCCGACCAATGATTGAGACTTGACATACATGTCACCCCGCCCCTACACATGCGTGACCTAGGGCGTGTCCGCCAACGTATCGCAGCAATCGTCCTTACCGCGAAAATCAAGAGCTCGAGGTCAACTCCGTGCATGTCACGTCCCCCTGACACGCACTCCTAGAGCGTGTCACCAGGGGTGACAAACTAGTGAATTTTAATTAAGTTACGCATTTTGACTTGACGGATTACTCGACAAATCCTGTTATGATACGGGCACTTAGTGCTTTTACTATATCTCTCAGCTTTTCTTCTATTAGTTCCGTGCATATTTAATTTGTGGTTTCCCTTACCGATTGGTTGTATATTTTACTTAGCTTAGTAAAACTTTTGTCAAGATAAATAGAAGGGGACCTAACATGTCAATGGGCCAGTTCTATTGGCACCCAATTTGTTCATTGTTTTGTCCTAAAACTTGTTAATAAGTTATTTGAATATTTTTTGTGTAAAGCCTATAAAATTAACATTGTGAATAATTGAATCACTATTTTTCTATTTAATGTGCTAGATTAGATTCATCTTGAGCACAACTAACATAACTTAATCAAATGGCAAACTTAAACTCTATATAAGAGGGAGATACATACCTTGAGGCTTGCCTCCTCTAGCTTTTGAGGATTACTAACTTGATAGCCCCAACATTAATTTGTTTCTTTTTCTGGAGCATATTCCAAGAACAACTATGTTATCCCAGTCATTTGCCTGGAACACTCGTTGTCTAAATACCAAGTCTTAATTTGACAGGTACTTGGACTATCCTACAAAATAGAATTCATTTACCCTTAGGCACCCAATGATAATTGGGTCCTAGGTTCTTGTAAGCATCATAAAATATCTGCCCCACTCTATGCCTGTGTTGAGAACCTTTCTGTCCACTATTCACATTCAGGTTATACCAACAATCAATGGCAAAGTGACCCACTTTTCCACAGCACCAACATTTATGAATGTTGTATCTTCTCTTTAGGACAACACAGAATTGTTTTCCATGAGAGATGTGAGCAACACCAGACTTTGTTGGATGAGCATTGCATGATGCTGTCACATTCTTCCTGAGTGAAGGTGTTGAAGCACTAAATACAGCTGGTCCAAAATGGGCCTGATGTATTTTTGGATCTTTCCATCTAGTGGACACTCTCATTTCCTTAGATAGAGGATATTTAGATATAAATCTAACGAACTTCTCATGAACTTTGTGGCTAGAGTGGACAGTATCACTCTTTCTTGGATCATGTGCCTTCACCCCACTAGTGGAGCACATATTTGATTGATCGTTCTGGAGTAGCACAAATATGATAGTTTTAGTAGGTGAATTTGCCTTCTGAAACACTCTCCTCTTATCTGGGAATTCAGATTTGAAATGATGATTAATGTGGTTAATACCCAGCTTCTCCGGAACTTGGCAAGTTGTAGCTTTTGGCAGCCGACCCTGTGGCTGAGATGGGTTAATCACAATCCCCAATTTCTCTGTGAACTTTTGTTCTAGATATCTAATGTGCTTCTTCTTTTCTTATAGAAGCATGGTCTAACACTCAAGACTTTTCTTGAGTTCAGACACCTCATGACTTTTCTTATAAGACTCAATAGATTTATTGTTATAGGGAGTTTTATAAGGCTTTAGGACCTCTATTTCCTTGGCTTGCCTTTTGACAAGTATTCTGCTCTTCTTTAGACCAATTATGAGTAGTCCAAACTTGTCAATAAATTCATTGACATAAGTCATATATTCATAGAAATCTTCATCACAAGATGAAGATGGACCATTATCTGTACTGGATTTATAGTAAGAGAAAGATGCAGAATTTGAGAGAGATTGTACCTTGATTGATTCTAATTCTTCCTGACTTCTCTATTCTACAGACATTTCCATCAACCCATGACATCCATAGTTTTCTTCATCCTCTTCATTATCACTATCTGAGTGTGAGAGAGGGGCCCTGATTCCTATCCTAGCAGCAGGATATTCCTCCTCTTCTCCTGGATCTGCAGTAACAGATATCATCCCTAAATAGGCTTCTTCCTCTTTATCTTCAGAATCTGAGGATGAAGAATCTATCCAGCTTCTCTCCTTCTTAGACACAAAGGACTTTTCCTTCTTCTTGCCCTTATGGTGATGGTGATGCTTTTTCTTCTTCTCATATTCTTCCTTTCTTTTGATTGGGCAGTCAGCAATGATATGCCCAGCCTTGCTACAACAATAACAGATGACATTAGAAGAAATCTGTTTACTAGTTTTATGGACATACCTGTCATTCATGGATGACTTCCTGTGATGAGAGGATGAAGATGGCCTGCACCTCCAGTCCTTCTTCTTTATGATCTTCTGAAATCGCATGGAGAAGTCAGTGAGATCTTTATCATACATGTGGTTGTCTGATGGGGTTGGCTCAAAATCTTCTAAGCTAAATTTAGCTTCCTTCCTTGGTGGTGAGGGAGTCTTTCTTCTGCTTGTTCTTGGGGTTTCTGCCCTAAATGCCACAGACTTGTCCTTGGACTTAAATTGGCTGCTCTTATCCTCTTCTTGTCAAGCAGCCAGCTGCATTTTATAGGATTGCAGCTTTCCAAAGAGTGTTGGTGGAGGAGTGTCTGCTAGCTTAGCCATTTTCCTAATGGCATAGATCTTGGTGTCCTAATCTCTAGTAAGAGATCTAAGAAAATTGTCATTCAGCTCATGGTTGTTGAAGATCATACCATAGGTTCTTAGTTTATTGACTGTCCTAAAGAACCTTTCAAAACAATAAGCAACTGTTTCAGACTTGCTTTACTTGAAGGCCTCATACTCTTAATTGAGCATAGACTTTCTATCATATCTAACTTCCTCAGAGCCTTCCATGTAGACCACAAGGGTGTCCCACATTTCCTTGTAGGTCTTGCCATCTACAAGATTTTGGAAGGTTGAGTCATGAATGACACTAGCTATAATATTTTGTGCCCTTTTGTCCATGGTGGACAGAATCACTTTATCTCTGTCCATTTCTGAATATGCCTTAGGCACTCTCAAAGTAGGATCTATGGTGGAAGCATTTGTGGTTATAAAAGGGCCTTCCACTACGATTACATATATCCTAGGGTCAGATGCTTCCATGAACAGTGTGACCCTCTGCTTCCAAAGGTCAAATCCTTCTTTCCTACATATGGGCAACTTCATGGTCCTTAGCGCCTTGTAGTTCATTCTAGACCACATAATCTTATCTTATATCTAACCTTGGAGGTATACTCAGATTGTTAAATTCTTTTTTAGTAACCTCCCTTTGATACCACTTGAAAGTTATTTAATTCAAGGTTAGCTAATAACCTAAAGGGGGGGGGGGGTGAATAGGTCTTTGAATTTTTCTTAATTCTTTTGTTATTTTCAAGTTATTCTAGCTAGAGCTTGTCCTTAAATCCTGCAATAACAAAGAAAAGCAAACACACAGCAAA
The DNA here is from genome assembly GCA_039583875.1 of Platanthera guangdongensis. Taxonomy (NCBI): domain Eukaryota; kingdom Viridiplantae; phylum Streptophyta; class Magnoliopsida; order Asparagales; family Orchidaceae; genus Platanthera; species Platanthera guangdongensis. Next base: position 118,164,418 of record CM077147.1, on the reverse strand, counting down.
CATAAGGATTTTTAGTGATTCCCACATTGGGTACATCCACTTTCCCTCCTATCTATCCAACTTATTTGTTGGACTCGGCACAAACTCCTCCACTATGCTCCTCAGAGCTTACACATCAGGCCCTCAGCCTTACACACAGATTCTTCACAGAATCCAACTAAGAACCATAAGGGTTCCTACCTCAGAGCTCTATAGAACTCCTAGAGCTCAGTGATGCATTGATCACCTACCTCATCCTTATTTCTAAGGCCTACACTCAGGCTTTTCAGCCATACAGCTTTAGGCACACAACCCTACTCTCAGAGTGCTGCAGTATTCCTACAACTCAGTGCCCGAACCAGCTACCTATAGCTCAGCTCCTCCAAGGTCTATAACTCTGTGACACACTTGTCACCTATAGCTTAGTGACTCTCCAGTCACCTACCTCAGGTACAAGGCCCTACACTCAGGCTGGGAGGACAGCCCTACCTCAGATCCACACTTGGATCCTACCTCAGAGAGCAACACTCTGCTACCTCAGGCACTTAATCCCTACAGATCAAATCCTCACTTGGATCCTACCTCAGTTCCCCAACAGGGCACCTACCTTAGTGAAAACTTTGTCACCTACCTCAGGCACAAAGTGTCATACAAACAGATTCAGATCTACTAAATCATACAGGAAGTTAATATAAATTGTTTAAGAAAAACAAAAACAACTAACTCAGAGAAGTAAATCTGAGTCAACTTTGCTAGACTTAGTAGATATCAGTCCATCCCACTTGTTGTATAAAGAATCAGTCTTCTTATACAGCTCACACTTTACTGCTGCACAAATGAACAACTACCAGCTTACTGAAGAGATGAATCAGCTACTCTGTTCTGATGAGAACACCGTTTATTGGGTACATTGGAAATTGGGTACCTGATTTGGAGAAGCCTCACCTGACTCAATGATATACATCAGGCTGTATTTGATGGTGTATTGAGTTTGTTTGTGCAGGCTGTAGAATGTAGAAAATATTCTAAGTACAAAAGTATCGAGACAATTATTTTGTGTCGACACCCTTGAAGGAGCTGTGTCGGGACAAGAAGCAAGTCTGTGTCGACACACAGGATTTTTGTCGACTCCCAGAGTTTAAGTCGACATCAACTGTATCAACACTCATAACTTGTGTCGACACATTTAGACATTGTTGTATTGACAATTATAAAGAAGCAACTATGTCGACATCCAGGACTCGGGTCGACATTTGGAGAGGCTGTGTCGACACACAGGACTTGTGTCGACATATTCTACAATGGCAGTGTTGAGACTGAATGAAGAATTATGTCGACAGTTTCTAAAGTTTGTCGGCAACACCAACGGAAGTGTGTCGACACCCGGGTATTTATGTCGACATATACTTCATCTGTGTCGACACATACTATCCTTATGTCTCGACACATTCAGCTGAGTTAAATAACTCTAAGTGCCAAATCTCAAGATTGTAGACTTAACAGCTGCCAGAATTGTCACGGCCTATTTGACATGTCATAACTGTCAGATGTCAGTCAACTACTGTATCAGCCAGTTTCCTCTGATGTGATCTATACATAGAGCCGAGCTATCAGGAAAAAAACAACAGAAGATAGAGAGAAATTAAAGAGGAATTATCTAAGAAGAATTTGCGAAATTCTTTATAGCAAGAAGATTCTGATTTTAAATCAGAGAAGGGGATAGCATCACAGCGGATCTGTCAGTGATTGTAGAATTAATTCTGTAAGGAGGAAAAAGCTGGATTTACACCACCTTCTCAAGAAGATTCAACCTAGGTTCTCTCTTTCAAGAAGCTTTGAATAAGCTAGTTAGGTTGAATCAGATTCATTACATCAAAGAACAGGAGAAAGCGGATCCATCAAGATCTGATCAAGATTCCCTCATCTCTCTCCATCTGAGTGAAGGAAGAAACATCTTCTTAATCAATTTTCTGTAGGATCTATTTTACATCTGAGTGGAAGAGATTTCAATCTTAGAATTATAAGCATGTAATTATAAATACTGAGGTAGGGTCATTTGCCTGAGGTAGGATAATAAGTTCTCTGAGTTGTTGGCCTGGTGATAAAAGCTGAGGTAGGGTTGTTTTCCTGAGCTAGGAGATTAAGTTCTCTGAGCTGTAGGCTTGGTGATAAAGGCTGATGTAGGGCTTGATTGCCTGAGTGGTAGGAGTGTGGATTCACTCTGAGGTAGGGTCCTTGGGAAGAGCTTGAGTTGTAGCACTTGTTGAAGTGTGAGCTGTAGGTACCTGTTTGGGTTCTGAGTTGTAAGATCTGAGGATCTGAGAAGGTGGAAGGAAGTTATTACGAATCTAGTATACTGCTAGATAGGCGAAGGGGGAAAGTGGATGTACCCATCAATTGGGGAACCACTATAAAACTGTGTGTATGTTGTGATTGAATAATTGTGTGTTGTGATAGCTGTAGAATTAATAACTGTGATGTGATTCATTTATTAACTGCCTAAGTGATTTGGAATTGAACCTATTCACCCCCACCCCACCTCTAGGTGTTTAGAATTTCTTGAAACCAATTTTTTCAAGTGGTATCAGAGGGAGGTTGCTCAAAATTAGACATAACAGTCTGAGTGTATCTCCAAGGCAGTAATAAGATAACCAAGATGGGTTCAGGTGAAAATCACAAAGAACTTTGATCCATGAAACTTCCCATTTGTAGAAAAGAAACCTTTGGCGTATGGAAAGAGGGTCAGATTATTCATTGAGGCATCTGATCCAAGAATTTATATCACAGTTCAAGAAGGGCCTTTCATTCTTATGAAGATATCTGTCCTAGATGCAAATCTGAAAACTCCAAAGAGTTATTCTGAGATGACCAAAGATGAAATCATCTTAGCCACTTTGGATAAGAGGGCATATAACATAATTATTAGTGTCATAGATGATTCTACATTACAAAATTTAGTCCACTGCAAAACTTCAAAGGAAATGTGGGACACTTTGATTGTCTACATGGAGGGGACAGAATAAGTAAGAGAGGATAGGAAATCTATGCTCAATCAAGAATATGAGAGTTTTAGACAAGCCAAGATAGATAGCATAGTTATATGCTAAGAAAAGTTCTTCAAAATTATCAATGAGTTGATGACTTACGGAATAGTCTTCAGCACTTATGAATTTAATGACAAGTTTCTCAGATCATTAACCAAGGATTGGGATACCAAGGTCTGTGCCATTAGAGAAGTGTCCAGACTTGTAGATACTCCTCCATCAACTTTGTTTGAAAAATTGTTGTCCTATGAAATGTAGTTGATTGCCAGAAAGGAAGATGAAAAGAGTTACAGGTCTTATGGCAAAGATAAGTTTGTGGCCTTCAAAGTTGAAGCTATAAAGAAGGGCAGGAGAAAGACTCCTCCTATCGGAACATTTGCTGATACTGAGTCAGAAAGTTCAGACACAGGCACAATAAATGGTCATAATTCTGTTGAGGAGTTTGCTGCCTTTTCTAGGGAATTTCAGAAGTTCCTGAAGAAAAAGAACTGGAGGAGAAGGCCTTCGTCTTCCTCTTACTCCAATGATGATAGTTACAAGGGAAAGAAGAAAACCTCTAAAGAGGAAAGGTATGGTTCTAAACCAGGTAAACAAACTTTTACTAAAATTGTTTGTTATTGTTGCAGCAAGCCAGGACATGTTATATCAGACTATCCTATCAAAAGAAAGGAGTTTGGTGAGAAAAAGAAACACCAGCATAGAGAAAAAAAGGAGAAATCCTTTGTGCCCAAGAAGCAGAAAAGTTGGACTGACACTTCTTCATTAAAGTCAGAAAATGAAGAGGTTGCTAAGGTCTACATTAGGTTGTTCTCAACTGAGGAAGATTCTGTAGAAATAGAATTCTTGTAGTTGCTGAATGATATCAATAAAGAATAAGACAGCACATGCATAGGGCTGATGGATATAGCTGAGGATGGATACAGCTAGGAGCAGCCTGCTCCTAGCAAGGTACAGTCTTCACGTTCAGTATTAGATTATATTACTAACCCAGAGTCAGAAGCATCTTTATCAAGGGATAAAGGTGGCTCTGAATCTGAAGGAGACATCAATCAACTGATTGATGTTTATGGAGAGCTCCTGCAAGCCTTTAAGGAAGGTAGGCTCCTAGCCAAACAGCTGCCAAAGGAAAATGCCAGTCTGAAGTTGGCTGCCTCAAACTCAGCAAAAGTGCTGGATCTGAAGCTAAAAGAAATTAGAAAATTGAAGAACATAACTGTTATTCAGATGGATACCATTACTTTCAAGAATATTCATATTAGGAATCTTGAAAGTAGATTCCAAAAGGAGAGGGAGTTAGTGGCCAAGTTCTCAAAACCTAGTTCTGTGTTACCTTTGATAGATACCTTCTCTTCCCAAAAGGGTAAGAAGGGTTTAGGTTTCAAAGGAAGAACAAGAGTTGCCAATTCCAAAAGGAAAGGCAAAGCTCCAGCTCAACCACTTACTTCCAAGCCTCAAATTTCTTTTAAAAGGGTGGTTCAACCTTCTAACAGCTATGACCATTGTTGGGTACATTGGAAAATGTGTACCAGATTTGGAGAAGCCTCAACCTACTCAATGATACACATCAAGATGTATTTGATGTACTTTGAGTTTATATGTGCAGGTTAAGTAATTGCAGGAAATGCAGAAAAATTTCTAAGTCCATGTGTCGACAACTAGAGATGCAGTGTCGACACTTATAAAGGCTTGTGTCGACACTTAAAGAAGTTGTGTCGACACTTGGAGTATTTGTGTCGACACCAGGAAAGGCAGAGTCGACACCAGAAGAAAAGTGTCGACACATACAGGAAGTGTCGACACACTATGAAGAATTGTCAACATAAATTGTGTCGACACTTAGAGGCAGTGTCGACACCCAGAGAAGCTTAGTCGACATCAAATGTGTCGACTCCAGGAAGCTGTGTCGACACTCAACAAGCTTCAACAAAGTTAAAGTACAAGAATCAGTGTCGACACAAAGGACATGTGTAGACACTTAGCAAGTTTCAACACAAGAAGGCATGTGTCAACACAAAGGAGTTGTGTCGACACACAGCAGAATTCAACTAAGTGTTAAAGAAGAAGTACTTGTGTCGACACATAGAATCAGTGTCGACACATTCAACAGAAGGCTTGTGTCGACATACAGAATCAGTGTCGACACATTCTGAAGAAGCAGTGTCGAGAAGCTGTTACAACAACACAAGGAGTTGTGTCGACATCATTAAGGCTAGTGTCGACACTTAGTTCACTTGTGTCGACACTTGATCTATTTGTGTCGACACATAATGAAGATCAGTCTCGACACATTCAGACAGAGACAGTATTTTCAAGAAGTGACTGGATGATGTGACAGCTGCCATTTCAGCCGGTCTACTGTAACTGTCAGAGCTGTCAGAAGTTCGTTAGAAACCGGATCAACCGGTTACCTTGGAGGAAGACTATATAAAGGCCTTTCTCTTTCAACAATGAAGAATCGAACTTTCAACAACAAATTGAGAGATCATCAATCAATCATCAATCAATCAGAAGATTAAGAAGATCAATACAGATCCAGAGAAAACTGTAAATCAGTATTTTGAAGAAACTTTAGATTTACTTGGAGAGAGAGAACTCCAGTAATTGAAGTCAAGAAAGAGACGTGTTAATCAAATCTCTTAAGAAGCAGATTCTGAACCAAACTGCAAAATAGGATCCCGATTTAATTCTCCATCCTAAGAAGGAAGTTGCCAGCCGGTCTACTTCAAGAAGATCATCTTTACTGAGTTCAGACTCAAGAAGCCTTGAAGAAAGCAAAGACAAAGTTGATCTCAGGAATCAGTGCTATCAAGAACTGATCAGGGAGGTTGCCCTCTTCATTCTCTCAAACAGAGTGGTGACCTAATATTTTTTATTATCTTTTTGTAGGATCCTAAGAGATCTGAGTTGTAAGCCTAAATTTATAAAGGCTGAGGTAGGGCGTTTGAGCCTGAGTGTAGGAGAATCAATTCTCTGAGTGTAGGCCATGTTGAAGGCTGAGGTAGGGTTGTTTAGCCTGAGTGTAGGTCTTGTTGAAGACTGAGTGGTAGGGCTTTGTGCCTGAGTTGTAGGAGTGGGGACACTCTGAGTTGTAGGAACCTGTTTGGGGTTCTGAGCTGTAAGATCTGAGGATCTGAGGAGAAGTGCAGGAGTTAGGCCGAATCTAGTACACTACTAGATAGGAGAAGGGGGAAAGTGGATGTACCCAGAACTTGGGGAACCACTATAAATACTGTGTGCACTGTGTGAATGTTTGTTTCTGTGGTTGATGTATTGTGATAGCTGTAGAATTTGAATTTGCTGCTTAAAGTACAAAATAGTTTGTCTGCCTATAACATAAAAAAGAAAAAGTACACCTATTCACCCCCCCCCCCTCTAGGTGATTAGGCACTATTTCTATTTCTTTCAAGTGGTTTTAGAGGGAGTTTACTCAAAAAGGAACTTAACAATCTAAGTAAGATCCTGTAGGCAGATTCAGAACAAACAAGAATAAAGAAAATGGGTTCTAGTGAGAATCACAAAGATCTGGGGTCCATGAAATTGCCAATATGTAGAAAAGAGATATTTGGCATATGGAAAGAGAGGGTTAGTCTCTTTATGTAAGCTTCTGACCCAAGGATATATATTACAATCAAGGAAGGCCCATTTGTGCCAATGAAGATATCCATTCTGGATGCAAATCAGAAAACTCCCAAGAAGTTCTCTAAAATGACTAAAGATGAAATCATTCTGGCCACTATGGACAAGAGAGCCTAGAATATAATTGTTAGTGTCATTTATGATGCAACATTTTAGAACTTAATTCATTGTAAAACCTCTAAAAAAATGTGGGACACATTAATAGTCTATATGGAGGGCTCAGAGGAAGTAAGACAAGATATGAAGTCCTTGTTAAATCAGGAATATGAAAGCTTCAGACAAGGAAAGTCTGATAGCATTACAGAATGTTATAAGAAATTCTATAGGATAGTTAATGAATTGATGTCCTATGGAAGATATTTCAGCAACTATGAGCTGAATGACAAGTTCTTAAGATCTCTGAGTAAGGACTGGGACACCAAGATTTGTGTCATTAGGGAAGTGGCCAAACTAGCTGATATACCTCCTCCAAGTTTATTTGAAAAACTATTATCTTATGAGATGCAGTTAATGGCTAGAAAGTAGGAAGAGAAGAATAGTAGAGTGGAGCACAAGGAAAAGATTGTGGCCTTCAAGATTGAAGCCACTAAGAAGTATAGAAGCAAGTCTCCATCTCCACCTCAAATAATTACTGAGGCTGTAACAGATAATTCAGATAGCAAGAATTCAGATAGCAGTGAAAGTGATGAAGACTTTGCTGCTTTTCCTAGGCATTTTCAAAAATTTCTGAAGAAGAAGTAGTGGAGGTCTAAGCCTTCCACTTCTCAGCCAAAAGATGACTACTATCAGAAGAGAAAGTCTTCCAAGAATGACAGAAGCAGGTCCAAGCCAAGCAAAGCTACATCTTCAAAGATAGTGTGTTATTACTGTAATAGACAGGGACATGTAGTGGCTGACTGTCCTGAAAAGAGGAAGGAGTCAGTTGACAAAAAGAAGACTCAGGTTAAGAGGAAAAGGGAAAAGTCCTTTGTTGCTAAGAAAGACAAGAGTCTGACAGACCAGTCATCTTCAGAAACTGAATCAAAAGCTGAAGCCTACATTGGATTATTTGCTGAAGAGGAAGAAGATGAGTTCATGCAGCTAATGAACTCAATTTATGAGCATGAGGACCATCAGTGTAAGGGACTGATGGCTTTATCTGAAGGATACAAGAACCAGGATCAGCCTGGACCAAGTAAGGTACAAAGTTGTTCTTCTAGTTCAATTTATAGTACTGAGTTAGAATCAGATACATCTGCATCATGTAATGTGGGTGAGTCTGAATCTGAAGGAGATATTCGTCAGTTAATTGATGAATATAGGGACTTGTTGCAGGCCATGAAGAAAAGCAAAACCTTGGCCAAAACTCAGGCAAAGGAGATTGCTAGTCTTAAATTGGCTGCTGCTGATTCAGACAAGTTGTTAGATCAGAAACTAAATGAGATAGCCAGATTGAAAAACATTACTGTTATTCAGATGGGTACTATTACATTTAAGAATGATCAAATTAGAAATCTGGAGGTTAGACTTCAGAAAGAGAAAGAGATAGTAGCAAGTTTTTCTAAACATAAATCTGTTTTACCCTTGATAGATGAGTTTATACCTCAAAAGGGTAAGGCTGGATTAGGATTTAAAAAACCTGCCTGGACTGCTAGGTCCAAATCTAAGGGCAAAGTCCCAGCGTAAAACAAGAAGCCTACTGTAGATAATTCAGCCAGGGTAGTACCTAAACAAAGGTACAATAGGTTTGAGTACTGGTGTTGTGGCAAGATAGGCCACTTTGCCTTAGATTGTTGGCACAATTCAAGTGTCAAGGACAGTAGCAAACTGCCTGCTAGAAGAGCTACAGGTAGTTTTGTTAAAAGTCAGACTAACTTGCACCAAGGATCCAAGAGTTATTTGGGTTCTAAGGTTAAGTAATATGTTTTGCAGGTGAGTCCAAGTAGCCATGCCCCTATATGGTACTTGGACAGTGGATGTTCCAGGCACATGACAGGAACTAGGGGGTTGCTGAAGGACTATACACTTATCAAGGATGGCCCTAAAGTTACCTTTGGTGGTTCAGAAAAAAGAATCATCAAAGGCTTTGGTAACATTTCTAGTAACCAAATTACTATCACTCAAGTGGCCTATTTGAAGGGTTTGAAACATAACTTCATTAGCATAAGTCAGCTGAGTGATTTAGGATATGACATCTCATCTGTCAAGAATGGTTGTCATATCAAAAGGTCAAGTGATCAAAAGATCATTCTGACAGGATATAGGAAGAGGAATGTTTATTGTCTTGACTTTGTATGTGAGAACAATGTTTCTCCTATTTGTCTTGTAGCTGATGAGAGAGTCTCACATTGTTTTAAATGGCACAAGAGGCTGGCTCATATTAACTATAAGACAATTGGCCAACTCTTTAGCAAAGAGTTAGTGAGGAATGGTCCTCAAGTTAAGTGTATAAAGGATGGGATATGCTCAGTTTGTCAAAAAGGCAAGCAGACCAAATCCACCTTTTATAGCCTTGAGAACAAGGATTCTGTGAGGTGTCTATACCTCTTGCATATGGATCTTTTTGGTCCTATGCCAGTTCACATTCTAGGTATGAAGGTCTACACATTTGTGGTAGTAGATGACTATTCAAGATATTACTGGGTGTTCTTCCTAAGACAAAAATCTGAAACCCCAAGTATCTTATATAGTTTTGTTAAACAAATTCAGAATGAGTTGGACAGTACAGTGGTCAAAATCAGAAGTGACCATGGTACTGAATTTCAGTCTGAAAGTATGATAAAACTGTGTGAAGAATTTGAGATATTTCAAGAATTTTCCTCACCAAGAACACCTCAGCAAAATGGTATTGCTGAAAGGAAGAATAGAACATTAATAGAGGCTGGTAGAACTCTATTGAGTGACACATCTTTCCCGGAGTATTTCTGGGCTGAGGCAGTAAATACTGCATGTCATGTGATCAATAGGGCTTCTATCACCAAGAACCACAAAAAGACTCCCTATGAGATTGTGAAGGGCAGAAAACCAAATTTATCATATTTCAGGATCTTTGGTTGCAAATGCTATATACTTAACAATGGCAAGTCTTATCTAACCAAGTTTGCTTCCAAATCCCAAGAGGGAATATTTGTTGGGTACAACAACAATAGTAAGGCTTATACGGTCTACAACTTGATTACTCAAGTTGTAGAAGAGTCTGTACATGTAGTTTTTGATGAAGCAAGGCTCATTAACAGTGAATTGCCAAGTAGTGTTTGCAGCTCTACAGGTGTAACTGAGAGGATGGACAAGCTTACCATTGCAGAAGATTCTACAGCAACTCAGCAAGTGGAAAATGGTGGCTGTTGTCCAGGGGGAGTACAAGACACTTTAGATGCTGAAGAAGATCAAGAGGTGTAGCTTAATGAAGTGGCTGGAGGTGTTCAGCCTGAAGAAAGACTACCTCCAGCTAATAGACACTTAAAGGATCATCCAGCCAATCAAATAATTGGTGATCCCAGACAAGGAGTGCAAACAAGAAGCAGGAATCTGAGTACAGTTCTTTACTCCAGCTTCCTATCCCAAGTGGAACCAAAGAAGTTTGAAAAAGCAATTCTAGACCCTCATTGGATTGAGGTCATGCAAGAGGAGATGAATCAGTTCAGGAGGTGCAAGGTCTGAAAGCTTATTCCTAAACCCAAAGACCACAATATCATTGGTACAAAGTGGATCTTTAGGAACAAATTGGATGAGAATGGAATCATCATAAAGAATAAAGCTAGACTTGTTGCAAAGGGGAAGGTATTGATTTTGATCAAACCTTTGCTCCAGTAGCAAGATTGGAGGCAATCAGGATGTTCCTTGCTTATGCAACATATCAAGGGTTTAAGGTATTCCAAATGGATGTTAAGTCAGCTTTCCTAAATGGGGATCTAAAGGAAGAAGTCTATATAGATCAGCCCTCAGTTTTTGTTGATCCTCTTAAACCTGATTATGTTTATAGACTTAGGAAAGCATTGTATGGGTTAAAACAAGCCCCAAGGGCTTGGTATGAAACCCTGTTTAGTTTCCTCATTGAGAACAAATTCTCAAGGGGGAAAATAGACAAGTCTCTATTCCTTAGGGAATCTAAAAGCAACATTATCTTAGTCCAAATATATGTAGATGACATAATATTTGGGTCTACAGAAAGTAATCTTTGCAGAAAGTTTGCAAAACTTATGCAAGAAAAATATGAAATGAGCAGTATGGGGGAACTTAAGTTCTTTTTGGGTCTTCAAGTTAGACAGACTGATGATGGATTATCCATATGCCAGTCTAAGTTCACCCTAGAGTTGATAAAGAAGTATAGTATGGAATCATCCACTACCACGGAAACTCCTTTGGGGTCAAGTGTGTCTATAAGCAAAGATGATGTAGGGAAACCTGTAGATGAAACTTTGTATAGAGGGATAGTTGGCTCCCTATTATATCTGACTGCTAGTAGACCAGATATCATGTATGCAACATGTGTATGTGCTAGGTACCAAGCATGCCCTAAAGAATCTCATCTGACTGCAGTCAAAAGGATTTTAAGATATCTTAAGGGCACACCTTATCTAGGCCTTTGGTACCCTAAGAATAGAGGTTTTCTACTAATAGGTTATTCAGATGCAGATTTTGCAGGTTGTAAGAAAGATAGGAAGAGTACTACAGGAACCTGTCAATTTCTAGGAGGAAGGCTGGTGTCATGGAGCAGTAAGATGCAGACCAGTGTGGCAATCTCCACAGCTGAGTTAGAATATGTGGCAGCAGGAAGTTGTAGTGCACAACTTTTGTGGATACAACATCAGCTAGAAGACTATGGTATCCAGGTAAGTAGAACACCTTTGTTTTGTGATTCTACAAGTGTCATTTCTATTGCAAATAATCCTGTCTCACATAGTAGGACTAAGCACATAGAAATTAAATACCATTTTCTTAGAGAACATGTAGAAAAAGAAGACATTTCACTAGAATATGTTAACACATATAATCAGATTGCTGATATGTTTACTAAGCCCCTAGATGACACCAAATTGAATAATTTTAAAATTGAGTTAGGAATGTTGAACTTAGAATAGGTTCATAAAATTGGCTAAGTAAAATGGTGTCGACACATGAAGTTGTCTGTGTCGACACATAGAAGTGGTGTCGACATTCCAGAGAAATGGTGTCGACACATCTAGGAAGTTTGTGTCGACACTTCAGCGAAATGGTGTCGACACATGCAGAGTACGTGTCGACACATCCAAGGTTGTGTCGACAATTAGATTTAACACTAATTTTGTCGTGTAGAGTTTCAACTAATCATCGAGCTGAGATGTATAAGTGTCGACACATATATTGTGTCGACTATATTTGTGTCGACACATAGTTGTCGAGACATTAGAAATATGTGTCGACACTTTTCAACAGTGTCGACACATTTCAAGTATTTCGACGTGTCTTTTCACCTTCGATTTTAGAAAGGTATAAATAGGTCTTCCACATTGTTTGTCGACACACTCACCATAGTTTCGAGAACAAACTTGTGTGTCGACATCTCTATTCTCTAAATTCAAAATTTCTCCAAACCCTAATGGCGCCCAAGCTAGAAGAGAACATCAATGAAGGTTATGAGCTAGTACGACATGCCTTTGACGATGCGGAACCAAAAATTCAAGGTGTTATAACCCTAGTTGTAGGGACTGGGTTAGAGTATCTAGTTTCAGAGCCAATCAAGATTTGGAAGAAGGAGGTCCTCGAATTCTTTAGTACAGCTAACCTTGATGAAACTGGTCTTAAGATTAAATCCAAAGTCCATGGAGTTAAGGTGAATGTCACCCAGAAAAGTCTAAGAAAAGTTCTACATCTCCCTAGAACTAAAGAAGAGGACGATGTACCTGCATCAAACATAAGGGAGGCACTACAATGGTGTGGACTTGATTCAAGCATGAAAATTGGATCAGTTTTTAATAGGAAAGGCATGAACATGCAGGGCAAGTTCTTGTCTGAAATAGTAGGAAAGGTAATTCTGAGCAAGCCAGGTCGGCATGATAGAATATCAGCTCACATGTTCGGTTTAATGACTAGGATCATTTTCAAACTCAAAACGGATTGGTCAGTAGTGATGTTTGACAAGATTAAGGAAAGTCTAAAGAAGCCCAATCTGGGTAGGAATATGAATTTGTACTTGGCTGGAAGTATTCCAGAAGTCATGAACAAAACTGCTGGTTCTAAGATAAACCACACGAGTAAAATGAACATCAGAATAATCTCAAGATGGGATAGAGTGTTAACTAAATAAATGCCTACACCAGAGAAGGAAACACCTCAAAAGAAGAAGAAGAAAGTCATAGTGGCTCCTGAATTCTCCAGTAGCTCAGAAGAGCAAGTAATTTTTAGTTCTGATGATAGAGAGGCTGGAAATACTGGAAGGTCACCAGTAAGACCTGAAGATGCACAGAGGCAGGGGGAGTACCCATCTGCTAGCCCTATTCACCTGGATCTACTCCAAGGGGAGCCTCAACATGTGGATGGGCCAACTCACTTAGACAGTGAAAGGGTAACCCAAACAATTCTTGAGGTAATCAATGAAGTTAATCAACCAATTTTCAATATTGAGGATGAAGTATTGACTGAATCATTACTTGATGTTGATCAGCAAACTCAGATACATAATCAACCACAAGATGTTGTCATGTAAGACACATCAGTTGCAGATCATGCTTCTGAGATAAGAGATTCTCCAGTCCCTACTCAACAGGAGTTTACTCTAGAAAAGTTGTTCCCTGATCTATTACAGACTGATTTTGAGGGAGAGAAAGAAGCTTTTGAGGGAGAGTCAGCTAACCTTGAGGGGGAAAATGTCAGGTCACAGGAGGAGACTGCTAGAAATGACACTAAGGAGCAAAGGACACAGGAGGAGCTACCAAGGACTGAGAAGGAATTGCCTCCTACTCCTAATGAAAGGGTAGACATTGCCAGTACTTCTGCTTCTGAGGATGAGGAAGCTGCTAGAGCTAAGAAGAGAAAGCATATGGTTTTCAAAAGGAGAAGCTAGAGTTATAAGAAAGCTTTGCAAACTGTAGCTCCACAACAAGCTCCAACTGCTGATTATAGTTCATTATTGGTGGCTTTGCAGATCAAGATGGATGAGCAAAGGAAGGCTCTAGAAAAATATATGGATGAAGGACAAATCCCTTCAATTTGATCAGGCTCAAGATATAAAATCTATTAGATTTGAAGAATATCAAAATAAGAAGGAAATGACTGACTGTTTTCATAAAGGAGGCAATACAGTGGTATATCTGGCTACTCATCAAGAGAAGATAAAGACACAAGCTGATGATATGGCAGTGAAACAAGGATATGTCCTGGAAAATCAGATTAGGATGAATGATAATCTGACTGCCTCTCATAATGCCATTGTAAGTGAAATGAAAAATATTGCTAATGCACAAACTGAGGCTAGCACTACAGCCAAAGCAGAGTTTTCTAACCAATTACAAGAAAACCTAACTGCTGTAAAAACTGCAATTGAAGATTCTCAAAAGGCTATTATTGAAAAGCTCCAAAAGTTAAAACCTTTTTATAAAGATGGTGTTAACTATCTGAATGCTCAGATCAGATTTCAGAAGGATGATCTTATGAAGGGTTATGACTTCTCCAAATAGGGGGACATTATTGGGTACATTGTAAAATGTATACCAGATTTGGAGAAGCTTCACCCTACACAATGATATACATCAAGGTGTATTTGATGTTCTTTGAGTTTATATATGCAGGTTAAGTAATTGCAGGAAATGCAGAAAAGTTTCTAAGTTCATGTGTCGACACCTAGAGATGCAGTGTCGACACTTATGAAGGCTTGTGTCGACACCTAGAGAAGCTGTGTCGACACCAGGAAAGGCAGAGTCGAAACCAGAAGTAAAGTGTCGACAAATATAGGCAGTGTCGACACACTGTGAAGAATTGTCAACATAAATTGTGTCGACACTTAGAGGCAGTGTCGACACCCAGAGAAGTTTAGTCGACATCAAATGTGTCGACACCAGGAGGCTATGTCGACACTCAACAAGCTTCAACAAAGTTAAAGTACAAGAATCTGTGTCGACACAAAGGAGATGTGTCGACACTTAGCAAGTTTCAACACAAGAAGGCATGTGTCAACACAAAGGAGTTGTGTCGACACACAGCAGAATTTAACTAAGTGTTAAAGAAGAAGTACTTGTGTCGACATACAGAATCAGTGTCGACACATTCAACAGAAGGCTTGTGTCGACACACAGAATCAGTGCTGACACATTCTAAAGAAGCAGTGTCGAGAAGATGTTACAACAACACAAGGAGTCGTGTTGACACCATCAAGGCTAGAGTCGACACTTAGTTCACTTGTGTCGACACTTGGTCTATTTGTGTCGACACATAATGAAGATCAGTCTCGATACATTCAGACAGAGACAGTATTTTCAAGAAGTGACTGGATGACGTGACAGCTGCCATTTCAACCGGTCTACTGCAACTGTCAGAGCTGTCAGAAGTTCGTTAGAAACCAGATCAGCCGGTTACCTTGAAGGAAGACTATATAAAGGCCTTTCTCTTTCAACAATGAAGAATCGAACTTTCAACAACAAATTGAGAGATCATCAATCAATCAGAAGATTAAGAAGATCAATACAGATCCAGAGAAAACTGTAAATCAGTATTTTGAAGAAACTTCAGATTTACTTGGAGAGAGAGAACTGCAGTAATTGAAGTCAAGAAATAGACTTGTTAATCAAATCTCTTAAGAAGCAGATTCTAAACCAGACTGCAAAGTAGGATCCAGATTTAATTCTCCATCCTAAGAAGGAAGTTGCCAGCCGGTCTACTTCAAGAAGATCATCTTTACTGAGTTCAGACTCAATAAGCCTTGAAGAAAGTAAAGACAAAGTTGATCTCAGAAATTAGTGCTATCAAGAACTGATCAGGGAGGTTGCCCTCTTCATTCTCTCAAACAGAGTGGTGACCTAATATTTTTTATTATCTTTTTGTAGGATCCTAAGGGATCTGAGTTGTAAGCCTAAATTTATAAAGGCTGAGGTAGGGCTTTTGAGCCTGAGTGTAGGAGAATCAATTCTCTGAGTGTAGGCCTTGTTGAAGGCTGAGGTAGGGCTGTTTAGCCTGAGTGTAGGTCTTGTTGAAGACTGAGTGGTAGGGATTTGTGCATGAGTTGTAGGAGTGGGGACACTCTGAGTTGTAGGAACCTGTTTGGGGTTCTAAGCTGTAAGATCTGAGGATCTGAGGAGAAGTGTAGGAGTTAGGCCGAATCTAGTACACTACTAGATAGGCGAAGGGGGAAAGCGGATGTACCCATACCTTGGGGAACCACTATAAACACTGTGTGCACTCTGTGAATGTTTGTTTCTGTTGTTGCTGTGTTGTGATAGTTGTAGAATTTGAATTTGCTGCTTAAAGTACAAAACAGTTTGTCTGCCTATAAAGTAATAAAAAAAAGTACACCTATTCACCTACCGCCCCTCCCCTTTACGTGGTTAGCCACTATTTCTTTCAACCATGATAGTATTTATGATCACTATGAGCAAGGTAGGAGAAATGGCAAGGGTGCTAGTGCCTATTGTGCAGCCCATGAGAAAAACCAAATGGCTCAAAGTTGACCATTTGTGTTTGGTATACCATCCCCAACACTCAAGAACAAGGTATCTGCTAACTTACAAGGTCTGTCATCTCATTTGCAAGCTAAGGGAAAGTGTGTTAGAAAAATAGACTTAGGCATATCTGAATCAATCAGGATTATGCTTTCTGAAAAGAAGGTAGCTATAGATATAGTTTAAGATATCCCAAGTACTTCTGCTGCCAGACATATCCCTAAGAAAGTTGTGGCTGAAAGACTTAAGAAAAGAGACGATGTATCAGCAGGGTTGAGAGCTGCAAACAACATTGCAGTGAAGCCGGTTCTTAAAAGAAGGTACAATGTGTATGAGTGATGGTGCTGTGGTAAGGTGGGCCACTATCTCATTGATTCCTGGCACAATAAGAGTGTCCAGAGAAGTAGTGGTGGTTTACCTATCAGAAGAACTACAGGTAGGCATGTTCAGTTTAAATCTAACTTGCACCTAGGACCCAATCAGATTTGGGGTCCTAAGGTTAGTAATATATTTGTTGCAGGTAAGTCCAAGTGGCCATGCCCATATATAGTACTTGGACAGTGGATGTTCCAGGTGTAACGCCGCGAAACTCAAAAGAGCGACGGGAGACATTTTGAGCCTAGTTTGGAATTTGGCAGGGGGTACACGGCCTGGGACACGGGCGTGTCCCAGGGCGTGTCGTGTTTGGGTCGACGATTTGGCCGCGAGGTCGACGAATTTTGGGGTCGACGATCGTCGATTAGCGAACATGGCCTGAGACACGGGCGTGTCCTAGGGTGTGTCGAGCTCGTTTCGACGATCTGCCTGAGAAGTCGATGATTTTTGCTCGATGAAGTGTCGAGACAGGGAACATGGCCTAGGACACGGCCATGTCCAAGGCCGTGTCGAGTGGTCGACGAACTATGCTCGACGAAGTGTCGTGACAGTAAACACAGCCTGGAGGCCAGGCTTATTCAGGTATGACACGGGCATGTCAAATAGGACACGGTTGTGTCCAAGACCCGTGTGTGTCTTGGGTTGGTGTTGGTCCTGTGTCGATGGAGGAACACGCCCGGGAACACTAGCATGTACTAGATGACACGGGCGTGTCAGTTCTAACACGGGCGTGTCAGGTGCCCGTGTGAATTTCAGGACGCGTCGGTTTCGATGGTGAATGTGGGACACGGCCCTGGACACGGGCATGTCGTAGGCCGTGTTCGGCCCAGATTTTGCATTTCAGCTCCGGATCGTGGCCGTTCGTTTCCTTATTTTGTGATCCCACGGCCGGGGGTTGTTCACATTGGGATATACCGGGGAATAGGGTATCAAATCCCTCACTTCTTTCACTTAGTCTCTTTCTAAAAGTCTAGAGAAAGGGGAGAGCAAGGAAGAAGAAAGGAGGCTAGATCCGTTTACCGGCGGAGTTTCGGAGCTCCGAATCACGAGCCGACTTCGGATCTACGGAGGCAAGGAGATTGCGGAGCTTTCCATCAGCATACATTTCCATGGTGCCAAGGAAAACTGCTAGGGTAACGATTCTCTACTTGAGCATGTGAAGCTCTCTCTTCCTTTGCATAGGAAGCCCGCTCTTGCGAGTTTGCAGTGAGTTGAGGCATTCCTTCGGGTAGACATGAATAGCCCCCGTTGTGTACATATAGAGTCCGTAATTGAGAACGTATATAGACATGATGTGTGAAGCCTACCCAGATAAGTTGGTTTGGATCGGTGATGTTGCATTGCATAAGTGGCCGGAGAAGACTCCATGCGGATGTTTGTTTTTCGGGTTTTCTACACGGTAGATTGCAATAGGGAACCTTGGGGATTAACTCCAAGGTGCACCCGAAAAACTGGGCAGATGCGTGATTATGCCAGTATGATGGCCTGGGAGCCAACTTGTACATAACTGGGTTATGTAAAGTTTGTATAGGATTGGGACTCGGGAAAGTTTGACCCGTGCATATGACTTAAATTCTCATTGCGATGCGAGCAACGGGTTAGGCAGAACCGTACCTGCTCCATGTCGTTCGGTTGGAGTCGTTGGCATAGATGGAGGGTCTTAGGTGGTCTATGGCTTAAAATGACGTGACCAATGCTGGAAAGACAAAATACTCGTAAGATTGGCCATCCTAGTGGCAGTGGTGAGACCGAGACGTCTATGTCTTGAATTGACGTGACGTTGACCGGTTCACCGAGAATGTGCCCTGAGAGCACGGGGTGTGAGGCAGTGTGTGCCCATGCCTGTGATGAAGTGTTTATTCACTATACTGCTTGGTTATGCTAATAAAGTGCAGGGAAAGAGCATCGCAGCCCCGATTTCTTGGGGGCGGGATCGTTATAATTTGGTCAGCGTAGCTGACCGTTGCTTTTGTTTGCCACCATATGGTGGATTTTTGCTTGCAGGTGCTGCGGAGCCGAGCGGTAAATTGCGAGCCAAAGCCCAAGTTGAGAAGCCGGCCCTCGAAGGCCTATTTTGAGTGTTTACTTGTTTATTCATATGTGACCGGCCTGCGTGCCGTAGTATGAAAGACACATTTTATTTGAGTAAAAAATTTGTAAGGCCTTAAGGCCATTGTACTAGTGTATTGTATTTCATTCCTGTTGGTTTGGGTAGTGGACATTCGTGCTCGTGCTGGGTTCTTTTTATTGCAACTTTAAATTGCTTCCGCTAGAATGACTCTGTGTAGGACGTTGGATATTAGTTGGATGGTTTCCATTGAGTAACCACCCAGTCTATCTGTGGTGTTATATGCTATGCGACGGATAGGGGGTGTTACAATTTGTTATCAGACTCCTAGTTTCGGTCGGGCTTAAAATGAATTTGTGGAAGAATTCTTTTTAAGCGGTGGTGAGCACATGTGTGTGCGTCATCGTTATAACATCAAAAGAACCCATGAATTTCTGCTTAGGAATGAAAATACACGTGTTTGAGGAACCTGTGTGTTCCTATAATTGCTTTTTTGTAATTTTGTATGGTCACTTAACGGTGTTTTGTACAACTATAGGTGACCAGAAGCAGTGTTGGGCCTCAGAATGCCGAGTTTCTGAGGCTAGTAGTGCACCAAATAATGCTCCTACAACACCTCCATCGGCTGAAACCATATAATTGGTTGCCGAAGCAGTGTTTGTCATGATCAATGCACAGCCTGCAAGGCAAATGCAGCAGCCCGCACCTACGATGGAGCAGGTACCGCTACAAAGGGATGAACGGAGAAGAGTGGAGCAGGTAGTAGTGGAGCATTTGGTACCGAGGTGAGCAACTGAAAGGCAGCTTAAGCACGTTATGAGCTTTAATCCTCCTGTGTTCTCGGGATTGGGAACCCCATCGCAAGCTGAAGATTAGCTCTCCCGAGTGAAGAGAGTCCTGACAGCTACTGAAACAGAGGAGTGGCAGCTGACCACTATAGCTACTTTCCTTCTGGACGGTGATGCTAGGTTATGGTGGGAAGGCTTGGAGCTACATCACTTGAGGGGTAGGAAAATTACGGACGTCTCGATGGAGGAGTTCTCAAGACTGTTCTTGGCAAGGTACCTCCCTTATGCGCAGAGGATAGCTTTGGAGAATGAGTTCCAAAGGTTGGTGCAAGGAGAGAGTAGCGTGGATGAGTATCTCCATGAGTTTACTCGGTTGGGTCGGTATGTTAGCTCTACGTTCGCGGATGAGGAGCGTAAGACCAACCGTTTCTATGAAGGTCTAAGAGATGACTTAAGGCTACTGCTCTTGGGGCCTATGACGCAGGGTTTCTTGACCCTGGTCAACACGGCCCGCTCTTTGGAAAAGGATATGAAGAATGTACAAGCAAAGAAAAGCTTTGGTGATAAGAAGTCTTAGTTCAAGGTGCCGACTACCTCAAAGTCTGGTTATCGTAAGTTCTTTAAGAAGGCTAGGACTTTGGGTCCAGCTCCTTCTTCTGGTGCTTCTGGGGTGACTACGGGTCGGAACCCGGGTGTATGTTTTACTTGTGGAAAACTGGGGCACTTTGCCCGTGACTGCTGGAGCGGACGTCCCAAGTCTGAGAGGAAGCTGGGAGCAACATATGAAGAGAAGGGCAAGGCGGTAGAGTCAACCGCATCCCATTATGCTCCGGCTCAACCGAGAGTTTATAATCTTGGCCAACAGGAGGCCATTAAACAAGCGGATGTAGGGACAGGTATGGTTTAAATTTATAGCAAGTCAAATTGTTCTATACTTGTTATGTGTGTGTTACCTTACCACTGCTTGTATAGGATTAGTTTTGATTTGTGATAATCCGGCGAGAGCACTCTTTGATACAGGAGCTTCACACTCCTTTTTGTCTGAAGGATTCATATCGCGCATCAGAGTACCTTCTTCAGTTGCGAAGGACAAACTGGATGTGTTGTTTCCCAATGGGTGTTCGATGCGCGCTGAGAGAATCTGTGGCATTAAGATTCGTATTGGGAGTCAGGAGTTCCATTTGCTAGCGTCGCTACTGCCGTTGGTGGAGTTCGACGTAATATTTGGAGTGGACTGGCTCTCAGAGCAGCAATCTTATATTGATTGTGGTCGCAAGGAAAGCAAGTTGGGAACATGTCGTGAGATGACTTTCACGGGCTTGAAAGGGTCGAGCAAGACATTAATGTCTGCTCTTCAGGTGATGAAGGCGGTTCGTGCTGGTGCAGAGTTGTTCCTTACGATAGTGGAGGTTTCAAAGCCTAAGCCTACGATGGATAGTATTTCAGTGGTAGCTGAGAACCCTGATGTGTTCCCTGCCGATCTTTCTGGATCGCCGCCTCAACGGGAGATAGATTTCACGATTGATCTAGTGACAGGTGTTAAACCTGTGTCACGATCTCCGTATCGGCTAGCGCCTAAGGAAATGGCGAAGCTGAAGGTTCAACTGCAAGAGTTGTTGGAGCAGGGTTATGTGCGTCCATGTTCGTCGCCTTGGAGCGCACCGGTCCTCTTTGTTAAGAAGAAGGACGGAAGCTTGAGACTTTGTATTGATTATCGGGAGTTGAACAAGCTAACGGAGAAGAACAAGTACATGATCCCAAGGTTTGATGATCTATTTGATCAGTTAGTCGGCTCGACGGTGTACTCAAAGTTGGATCTCAAGTCTGGATACTATCAGCTGAGGATAAGGGAGAGTGATATCCCCAAAATAGCTTTTAGTACGAGATACGGGCATTACGAGTTTATGGTCATGCCGTTTGGGCTGACGAATGCGCCGTCGGTGTTCATGGATTTGATGAACAGGACTTTCAGGGAGTACTTGGACCACTTTGTGATCATCTTCATCGACGACATTTTGGTGTACTCGTAGAGTGAGGAGGATCACTTCAAGCATCTGCATTTGGTGCTGGAGATGCTGAGGAGAAATCAATTGTATGCCAAATTCTCCAAATGCTAGTTTTGGTTGTCTTCAGTGGCGTTCCTTGGTCACATAGTCAGTGGAGAGGGCATTGCGGTGGATCTAGTAAAGATTGTTGTGATACGAGAGTGGCCTCTGCTTGCTACGGTAGCGGAAGTACGGAGTTTTCTGAGGCTTGTCTGCTATTACAGGAGCTTCATGGAAAACTTCTCGCGGATAGCGTTACCCCTCACGACTTTGACGAGGAAGGAGCAGAAGTTCGTTTGGACGCCGGAGTGTGCACGAGCTTTTGAGGAGTTGAAGTGTCGGTTGACCACGACGCCTGTGTTGAGTTCGCCGAGTGGGATCGAAGGCTTTGAAATCTATAGCGATGCATCGGGCAGTGGCTTGGGTTGTGTGCTGCTGCAGCATGGAAGTGTGATAGCGTATGGCTCAAGACAGCTGAAAGTGCACGAGAGGAATTATCCGGTCCATGAATTGGAGTTAGCGGCCGTGATTTTTTCCTTGAAGTTGTGGAGACACTACTTGTATGGGGTGAGGGTCGATATATATATCGACCATAAAAGCCTGAAATATTTGTTGGATCAAAAAGATCTAAACATGCAACAGAGGAGATGGATGAAGTTCCTGGGGGACTACACATTTAAGATCCATTATGTGCCTGGGAAGAGAAATGCGGTTGAGGACACGTTGAGTCGCCGGGCCCCAGCTCAAGCCAATTGGCTGTCGGTCCATGACGAGCGGTTGGTTCGGGAGTTGGAGGCGTTAGAGATCTCTTGCGTAGAAAAGCAGTCGAGTGCTGAAGCGCTATTAAACTGGACGAAAGTTCAGTATGGCCTGGCTGATCGTATTCGGCAGGCTTTGGATGTCGATAGCAGCATGAAGCAGCTCATGAAGGGGCTCTGGATGGGTCAAATTCCTAATATGAGGTTGTGGATGGTTTGCTTTGGAAAGACGGTCGTCTGTGCATCCCGAATATGGGCACTTTGCGGGTCGAAATGTTGTACGAGGCGCATCATACCAAGTACACGATTCACCCGGGGAGCACGAAGATGTACCGTGATGTGAAGAAATTGTTTTGGTGGCCAGGACTGAAGAAGGATGTGACACTGTACGTGGCGAAGTGTCATACATGCGCCTTGGTGAAGGTGGAATGCCAAAAGCCGGGGGGATTCTTGAAGTCCTTGCCTATTCCGGAGTGGAAGTTTGATGACATTACTATGGACTTTGTGCACGGGTTGCCAAAGTCACAAAAAGGGAACGATGCCATTTGGGTGGTCGTAGATCGCCTAACGAAGGTGTCGCACTTCATTCCGCATAGGAAGGATGATCCGGTTGAGAAATTGGCAAAGTTATATGTGGATAACATAGTATGGCTTCACGGTGTGCCCCACAGCATCATGAGTGACCGAGATGGATGGTTCACATCCAATGATTGGAGGCTGGTGCAGCAGATGTTGGGAATAAAGCTGAGTTTCAACACAGCCTTTCATCCGCAGACGGATGGGCAGACCGAGAGGGTCAATAGGACAATGGAAGACATGCTTCGCATGTGCGTCCTGGACTTTGGGAAGCAGTGGGAGGACCACTTATACTTGGTGGAGTTTGCGTACAACAATAGCTACCAGGCGAGCATACAAATGGCACCCTTCGAGGCCCTCTATGGTAGAAGATGTCGCAAGCCGTTGTCTTGGTTGGAAACGGGCGAGTCAAAGTTGTACAAACGCCAAGAGGTGGAAGATGCTACGTCGTTGGTTCGAACGATTCGAGAGAGATTTCTAATCGCTCAAGACCGCTAGGCTAAGTACTATAATGTCAGGCACAGGAACGTGGATTTCGTTGTTGGCGACTGGGTGTACTTGAAGATCAAGCCGTTCAAGGGTGTCTCGCGGGTGCGGCGCTTGAAGAAGCTAAGCCCGAGGTACCTTGGACCGTTTGAGATTCTGGAGCGGATTGGTGAAGCAACTTATCGGTTGAAGCTATCAGTGGAGCTTAGTGGTCTATACGATGTATTCCATATATCGGTGCTACAGAAGGCGGTGCAAGAGCCTTTTCATATGATCGCGGTGGATTAAGTGCCGGTCGAGAATGGGTTGACGACGAAGGTCAAGCCTGTTCGTATTGAGGACTCAGAAGTCAAGCGGCTACACAACAAAGAGATCAGGATGGTCAAGGTCAGTTGGGAAAATTGCGGTCGGAAAGAGCTCTCTTGGGAGCGAGAGCAGGCCATGCTTGAGGAGTACCCGGAGTTATTTCACTCAGGTACCATTTAAGTTTATGATTATCTTTCCTTTATGTAATTTCGAGGACGAAATTCTTTTAAGAGGGAGAGAGTTATAACGCCCCGAAAATCAAAAGAGCGACGGGAGGTGTTTTGAGCCAAGTTTGGAGTGTGGCGGGGGCACACGGCCTGGGACACGGGTGTGTCCCAGGGCGTGTCGTGTTTGGGTCGACGATTTGGCCGAGAGGTCGACGAATTTTGGGGTCGACGATCGTCAAGCAGTGAACACGGCCTGAGACACGGGCGTGTCCCAGTGCATGTCAAGCTCGTTTTGACGATCTGCCCGGGAAGTCAACGATTTTTGCTCGACGAAGTGTCAAGACAAGGAACACGGCCTAGGACACGAGCGTGTCAAGGCCGTGTCGAGTGGTCGATGAACTATGCTCGACGAAGTGTCGAGATAGTGAACACGGCCTGGAGCCCAGGCTTGTTCGGGTATGACACGGGCGTGTCAAATAGGATACGGGCATGTCCAAGACTGGTGTGCGTCTCGGGTTGGTGTTGGTCCTGTGTCGATGGAGGAACACGCCCGGGAACACGGGCATGTACTGGATGATACGAGCGTGTCAGTTCTAACACGGGCGTATCGGGTACCCGTGTGAATTTCGGGATGCATCAGTTTCGATGGCGAATGGGGGACACGGCCCTGGACACGGGTGTGACGCAGGCCGTGTTCGGCCCAGATTTTGCATTTCAGCTCCGGATCATGGTCGTTCGTTTCCTTATTTTGGGATCCGACGGCTGGGGGTTGTTCCTACTGGGATATACCTGGGAATATGGTTTTAAATCCCTCACTTCTTTCACTTAGTCTCTTTCTAAAAGTCTAGAGAGAGGGGAGAGTAAGGAAGAAGAAAGGAGGCTAGATCCGGTTACCGGCGGAGTTTCGGAGCTCCAAATCGCGAGCCGACTTCGGATCTATGGAGACAAGGAGATTGCGGTGCTTTCCATCTGCATACATTTCCATAGAGCCAAGGAAAAATGCTAGGGTAATGATTCTCTACTTGAGCATGTGAAACTCTCTCTTCCTTTGCATAGGAAGCCCGCTCTTGCGAGTTTGCGGTGAGTTGAGACATTCCTTTAGGTAGACATGAATAGTCCCTGTTATGTTCATGTAGAGTCTGTAATCGAGAATGGATATAGGCATGATGTGTGAAGCCTACCCGGACAAGTTGGTCTGGATCGGTGATATTGCATTGCATAAGTGGTCGGAGAAGTCTCCGTGCGAATGTTTGTTTTTCGGGTTTTCTACGTGGTAGATTGTAACAGGGAGCCTTGGGGATTAACTCCAAGGTGCACCCGAAAAACTGGTCAGATGCGTGATTCTGCCAGCATGGTGGCCTGGGAGCCAACTTGTACATAACTGGGTTATATAAAGTTTGTATCGGATTGGGACTCGGGAAAATTTGACCCGCACATATAAATTAAATTGTCATTGCAATGCGAGCAACGGGTTAGGCGGAACCGTACCCTCTCTATGTCGTTCGGTTGGAGCAGTTGGCAGAGAAGGAGGGTCTTAGGCGGTCTATGGCTTAAAATGGCGTGACCATTGCCAGAAAGACAAAATGCTCATAAGATTGGCCGTCCTAGTGGCGGTGGTGAGACCGAGACGACTATGGCTTGAATTGACGTGACGTTGACCGGTTCACCGAGAATGTGCCCTAAGAGCACGGGGTGTAAGGTTGTGTGTGTCAATGCTTGTGATGAAGTGTTTATTCACTATATTGCTTGGTTATGCTAACAAAGTGCAGGGAAAGAGCATCGCCGCCCCGATTTCTTGGGGGCGGGATCGTTATAATTTGGTCAGCATAGCTGACCGTTGCTTTTGTTTGTCACCGTGCGGTGGATTTTTGCTTGCAGGTGCTGTGGAGCTGAGCGGTAAATAGCGGGCCAAAACCCAAGTTGAGAAGTCGGCCCTCGAAGGCCTATTTTGAGTGTTTACTTGTTTATTCATATGTGACCGGCCTGTGTACCGTGGTATGAAAGACACATTTTATTTGAGTAAACAATTTGTAAGGCCTTAAGGCCATTGTACTGGTGTATTGTGCTTCATTCCTGTTGGTTTGGGTAGTGGACATTCATGCTCGTGTTGGGTTCTTTTTATTGCAACTTTAAATTGCTTCCGCTAGAATGACTCTGTGTCGGACGTTGGATTTTAGTTGGATGGTTTCCATTGAGTAACCACCCGGTCAGTCTGTGGTATATGACGTCGGGCCCCAGTCAGACCTACCGTTATATGCTATGCGACTGATAGGGGGTGTTACACCAGTCACATGACTGGAATAAGGAGCATGCTAAAGGAATACACTCTTATTAAGAATGATCCTACAATTACCTTTGGGGGCCCAGAAAAAGGGGTAACTAAAGGTCTTGGTAAGATAACTAATGGCATAATAACTATCACACAAACAGCTTATGCGAAAGCTTTGAAACATAACCTTATATGCATAAGTCAACTATGTGATTTGGGCTATGACATTTCTTTCCTCAAGGATGAGTGTCGAATTAGAAGGTCAAGTGATCAAGGAGTTATCTTGACTGACAATCGGAGAGGAAATGTTTATTGTCTAGACTTTGAGTGTGAGAGTAAGGATACTCCTATATGCCTAGTTGCACATGAGAAAGTTCCTCATTGTATCAAATGGCACAGAGGCTAGCTCACCTGAACTACAAGACCATAGGTAGACTCTTTAGTGAAGAGTTGGTGAGGAATGGTCCTAAAGTTAAGTGCATTAAGGAGGGAATTTGCTCAGCTTGTCAAAAGGGCAAGCAGACCAGGTCTTCCTTCCAAAGTCTTGATACCAAATACTCTGTGAGGTGTTTATATCTCCTGTATGTGGATCTATTTGGTCCTATGCTAGTTCATAGTCTAGTTAGGAAAGTCTATACTCTTGTGGTGGTTGATGACTTTTCTAGGTTTGTTTGGGTATTCTTCTTAAGGAGAAAATATGAAACCTCAGATATCTTCCAGACTTTTGTCATGCAAATTCAGAATGAATTTAATAATTCTGTGGTCA
Source organism: Platanthera guangdongensis (assembly GCA_039583875.1). Taxonomy (NCBI): domain Eukaryota; kingdom Viridiplantae; phylum Streptophyta; class Magnoliopsida; order Asparagales; family Orchidaceae; genus Platanthera; species Platanthera guangdongensis. Next base: position 118,137,547 of record CM077147.1, on the reverse strand, counting down.
AGATTAGAAGTGATCATGGGACTGAGTTTCAGTTTGAATGCATGACAAAGTTCTGTGAAGGGCTTGGGATTCATCAAGAATTCTCCTCACCTAGAACTCCCCAGTAAAATGGAATTGTTGAAAAGAAGAACAAAACTCTAATTAGGCAGGTAGGACTTTGTTAAATGACACTTCTCTCAAAGAATATTTCTGGGCTGAGGCAGTAAATAATGGTTGTCATGTTCTCAATAGAGCTTCCATCACTAAAAGCCACAAAAAACTCCCTATGAGATTCTAAAAGGCAGAAAACCAAACTTATTCTATTTTAAGATTTTTGGTAGCAAGTGTTATGTACTAAACAATGGTAAGTATCATTTGACTAAGTTTGCTGTCAAGTCCCAAGAAGGGATATTTATTGGGTACAGCAACAATAGTAGAGTATATATGATGTATAACTTGACTACACAAGTTGTGGAAGAATCTATCCATGTTGTCTTTGATGAGTCTAAGTTAATTAATTGTGAGTTACCAAGCACTTCTTCTAGTCCTGTAGGTTTAAAAGATAAGATGAATAATCTGACCATCAGGGAATATAAACTAGCAAGATAAGAGATTGAAGATGATGGATACTGTCCAGGGGGAGCTCAAGACTTACAAGCTGAAAATGAAGAACAACCAGCTGGCGGAATTGAGGATCAACAAGCTAAATAAATATTACCTCTAGCTATGAAACATTTAAGAGAACATCCAGCTCACCAACTCATTGGAGATGCTAGTCAATGTGTAATGACCAGAAACAAGAGCTTGAACTCAGCACTATGTTCAAGCTTTCTGTCTCAAATGGAACCAAAGAAGTTTTAAGAGGCCATTCAAGATTCATTTTGGATTGGTGCTTGTTGGATCTTGCGGCGCCCTTAGAGGGGGGGGGGGGGGGTGAATAAGGGTTCTTTTTATTTTGTCTTAAAAATTAAGCAAACTTTACTAGATGAATAACAACAATAAAATTGAAGAGTGCAAATGTATACTAGCAAAAAACAATAATGATATATTTCAAAAGAGATAAATTGAATACAAAGTGTCTCTATAGAGCTAGAGACAAAGGCTCATGAAATAAATAATTTGCTAATGTTTTGGCCGGTTCTTTTACCAAGAACCGGCAGGCTAAAGTGTATCTCTTCCTAGATCTTGCTACTAGCCTCCCCTAGATCTAACCACAATCTAGACGCTGCACACAAGGCAACGATTTCTCCCTAAGCCACACAAGGACTTGGACGCCACTCACAACGCGGCGATTCTCTCCTAAGCCACACAAGGACCTAGACGCCACGCATTAGGCGGCGATTTCTCTACCGATTACAATGAGAAAGTAAAAGAAAAGAACAAAAACAAATTGAACACTTTTAGGCTAGACACTCCCTTCAAACAATGCGTTGAATATGCCGACGAATCCTTGCTAGAGATGCTTTGAATGCTTCGTACGTGCCGTCAATCTTTCGCGCTTATGGCCTTCTTGAAAGTATGGATTATCTCTGAGTTCTGGAGCTTTTTGAAATGTCAATGCAGGAAAATACACTCCAGGTAATGAAATTCGTGATTTCCTCAAAAAATAAAAGGTTTTTTTTATTCTGGCACTATCGTCGGGTGATACTGGGTATCGCCATCTGGCGATGTCGGTAACCGCTGCCACGTGTCCCACGAACTCCTCATTTTCTCATCACACAAACGTTGAGCGCTGAATCGTGCACTATCGCCGAGCGCTACCGGTTATCGTCGTCTAGCGATAGCGAAATAACAGAAGCCATGATTTCGTCGAGCGGGGAGCGGAAATGCATTGAGTGGCGCTATCGCCTGTTGGCGCCACCCAATATCGCCTAGCGATATCTCCCGAGCTCAAGTCTGATCCGATGCAGCATCAAAAAGTTCTTAGATATTAACCTGCGTTATATGTACACCAAAAACATCCAAATATCAAATACAGACAAGATTTGTTATTAGCAAACTAGGAAGCGTGAAATGCATTCTCCAACAATCTCCCCCTTTTGATAACAACAAATCCATTAAGAAATAAATCATTAATGTTAAAAAGGTCCACCCAATTTGAGTATCAAGACGAAGCATGTGTATGTGCACAAATTACTCCTGGATAAAACACTCCCCCTACATGTGATCTCCCCCTAAATGGAAGCATAGGGAAAGTCGTGTATTTTAATTAAAGATGTGAACAATCTCCCCCTTTTAATTTTTCCAAGTGTGCACAAAAATATATGACCATACTTTTGTATGACCAAACTTCAGTGAATGATTGGTGAATGATTTCTTTTGTAAAGTGTCTCCCCCTTTGGTATTGTCAAAAGATAGGTAAAAGTGCAGCGGAAGCGAAAGAAGGAAAAACACAAAAGAGAGACTCATAGAGGATAAGTGAGCAATGTAGAATAAATAAAATGAGTAAACAGTAACTGTGGCAACGTTCAACAAACTATATCACAAACACATACACTAGTGAATAGTTTTTGAGAAATATTTCTCAGTCCAATTCTCATAAGAAGAATGTTTAGAGAGGATAATATTGTGTATATGTGAGGTGTTGTCGGAAATACGTATGCATAGTCTTACAAAAAAAACATGAACACGAGAATGTTAAAAAACAACATAACATAGAGGTAGACATACGGAGCTATACTCGTACCCAAGAGTTCAGAGCACACATGAAAGAAATTATTCATGTAAAGATTTGCACAAGACACTTTACAATTCTTGCCAAGGTGCTCAACCTCACAATGCTTATGAAGACTTATCAGGAGGGTAAGTAGTGCTTGGTGGAGGTTCCTTGTCAGCTGGGTATTATTGGAGTGTTTTCTTTTTTCCTTTTGTTATGTGAAACAATAACCAAAGGTCTGCACTTTTGGGATGATACATTTTTTGTTACTCACATTTTTTTATCTGAACAAAGGAGTCTGAATTCACTTGTGAGAGCATACAGAATAATTTAATAGTATGGTGCACTGCACCAAACTTAGATAAATCAGAAGCAGAAAACATGCATCACTAGTGGTTATGGTAAAACATTCACAATTCACATTTTGTAAGATGGATACATACGAAGATTTGCACAATCGTGAGTGAAATAACATTATCATAACTAAAGATTTCTCATACTTAGAGGCATGCGAAAACAATTTCACGAGTTTAAGAACACTAGTACTGAAATATGTAGAACGGATATAAGAGTGGTGAACTAGAGAACCAAGTTAGTATAAAACTCAAAAAAAACATTACACCTGGCCTAAATCTGAGTCAGGAAGACAATTTGAAGAAACAGTAAAAAATCACAATCGTCGGGCGATATCGCGTATCGCCGATCAGCGATAGTGGTAAAAGTATAAAAATGGGCTTATTCAGTCAAAGGCATCAAACCAAACCTTTTTTCCTGAAGACAGGTCGCGGAAGGGGGAGCAGAAGTCGGCGAAACCCTAACACCTAGGTATGAAACTTGGATTTTGGAATTAATTCTTTGGATTTTTATTGATCTAATTGGTAGGATAGTGTAGCATGTAATCCTAGATGAGAAATTTCCAGGTTTTAAAGTGTTTAGATTGTGCGTGTGGATCATAAGAAACTAGGTTTGTTTAAGTGAATAATGTGCATAGTTTCTTGAATTTAAGAAGTTGTAAGAGGATTTGGAGTAAAATAAATTTCAGATCTAGTATTTGGGATGAGGGGGAAACCAGATCTGAAGTTGGAAAGGGGGGAAAAACATTTCCCGTTATCGCCCGGCGACAGTGAGTATCGCCGGACGGCAATAGCAAAAGAAAAAAAAAATTTTCCAAAAAAAAAACAATTTGATATGCAGGAATGGCTTCCAGTTCCAAAGCACAAAGAAGCACAGGGAGAGACTCATATTCATCATATCAAACATTTCCTGGAATAGAGAATGATAATATAGGAATCAGACAGGTGATCGAATTCGACCCGGCCCGACATGCTCATATCCATGATTTGTTAGCAATGGCTGGAATAATGTCGATTATTATTCCGGATACATTCTCCTTCGTACTGATTAGAGAATTTTACAATTATCTCAAAGATCTGCATTTCACGAAATTGAATGTCAGAGTCTGATCGAAAAACTCAAGGACAGGCGGTAGAAATAACACACTATGACCTGAGAGATGAGTTTGGATTAATTGAGCATGAAAACACTTTAGATGTAGTAGAGAACTATCAAAAGGATAGGGATTGGACATTATTGAATATGGTTTTGCATGGAAATTCCATCAAAACACTAATTCAATCAACGACCACCCTTACGGAGGATGCACGACTGGTGCAAGATATACTGAGGCATACTGTCCTACTGAAATCCAGAGATACACGAAAAATAACGGCTCAACTCAGTTATGTGACGTACATGATTTTGGAGCGAGAGCCGTTTGACATGGCGGATTTTGTCTTTTCAATAATACGCTACGCATTTAGATTGAAAAGTCCTAATTGGAATAAATTGAACACACTACCACTTGGAGCCGTTATCCAACGGATTTTATATAAGAAATATACGTGGATCAACCTAGAGTTGTACTTCAATGATTGTATCTCATCTATGTATTCGATGAGTGGAACGCCTTCCATCGGTCGATCAACATGAGGAGGGTCATCAAGGAGGAGTGAACCGGTGTCCACTATCCGAAACCCGCCAATTCCTAGAGTTGGATTGTTGTGAGAAGGGTTAGATGACTTGTAAGTGTCATTAGAAGAACACAAGAGGGATGTGAAGAAAAACTTCTTGGGAATTCAGAAATTTTTTAAATTTCTGACAAAAAGTTTGATGTTGAAGCCCACTCCAGCAGAGGCAGCAGAATGGGAAGATCAGGTCATAGAGGCGCCCCGTACATCGACTCGTCGAGCACGTCGGACGCGAAGCAGCGAGCACAGTTCGGCAGATGACCAAGGAGATACCAGTGCAGGTGATAACAAAAATTTTTGAAGATTTCGGGATGGCTGGACATTTTGCCGCTATCGCCCGGCGACAGTCACTATCGCCGGCGACAGTGAATTTTCTTCAATTTCCTGAAATTTTTTATGATGTAATATTATGTGGGACTTAAATATGGTATTGTGCTTCTATAATAACATAAGACTCAGAATGTGATGTTCTCATTTATGATTTATGTAAGTGTATTTTGGTTAATGTTCATGTTTTTAGCAATTTAATTATTAATTTTATGTTATTTTTTTGGCTTGCGATGGAAATCTATTAATTTGAAAGATCTAGAATTCCTAGTTCTAACCGTAATAATGAAAAACGGGAATCTGGAAGTGGTTTCGTGAAAATATCCGCAAGCTGTGAATCAGTGCTTATAAAATTAACTTTGATCGTATTTTATTTTATGTGGTCTCTTATGAAATGGTGACATACATCAATGTGTTTGGACCTAGAATGATGAACTGGATTATAGTTTAAGTCAATTGCACTTTTATTATCACACTTCAATTCAATTGTTTCATGAACTATTCCAAAATCTTCTAAAGTTTGCTTCATCCATAAAGCTTGTGCACAACAACTGCCTAGTTCCATGTACTCGGCCTCAGTGGTGGATAAGGCAACAAAATTTTGTTTCCTACTCGACCACAAGATAAGTGAAGGGCCAAGAAAGAACCAGGTTCCACTGGTGCTCTTACGATCTAATGAACACCCAGCATAATCAGAATCAGAGAAGCCATGTAATATAAATGTATCGTTATGAGGATACCATAAACCTAATTAAGATGTACCAATAAGATATCTAAAAATGCATTTAACTGATTCTAAATGAGACTCTTTGGGATTAGCTTGAAAATCTAGCACATAAACATACAGCGCACATAATGTCAGGCCTAGAGGCAGTCAAATACAATATCGATCCTATCATTCCTCGATAAAGTGTTTGATCTATTGATATTCCACTTTCATCTTTTCCTAACTTTAGTGAGACACTCATGGGGGTATTTGCTTGTTTTAGATTTTCAAACCCAAATCTTTTTAAAATATCATGAATATATTTAGATTGACAAATAAAAATTCCATCATGCTTTTGAGTGATTTGAAAACCAAGAAAATAAGTTAGTTCGGCTACCATGCTCATTTCAAATTCATTCTTCATAATTTCAATAACACCATCACATAATTTTTCATTTGTGGAACCAAAAATAATATCATCGACATATATTTGTAAAACGATAAGATCATCATTGATATGTTTAACAAATAAAGTACAATCAGCACTGCCCATTTTGTAATCATTTTTAGTAAATAAATAGTCAATCTATCATACCATGCTCGGGGTGCTTGTTTCAAACCATAAAGGGTTTTTTCTAATTTAAAAACATGATCCAGAAATATAACATCAACAAAGCCTAGGGGTTGTTCTACATAAACCTCCTCCTTAATATACCCGTTAAGAAAAGCATTTTTAACATCCATTTGAAATAATTTAAACTTCTTGAAACTTGCAAATACAAGAAATATTCTAACTACTTCTAAACGTGCTACGGGTGCAAAAGTTTCATCAAAATCTATTCCTTCTATTTGTGAATAACCTTTTGCTACGAGTCTAGCTTTGTTCCTAGTGACCCTAGATTCACTATCTAGTTTATTTTTAAAAATCTACTTAACCCCTACAACAGGATGATTTGACGGTCTTTCTACTAACTTCCAAACCTTATTACGTTCAAATTGATTAAGGTCGTCATTCATAGCTAAAAACCATGAATTATCATTTAAAGTAGCTTCAACACTTTTAGGTTCTATATCAGAAATAAAGCACATATTTGAAAATAACTCACGTATGGATGAACGAGTACTTACCCCTCTTGATGGTTCTCCAATAACCAAATCTTGGGGATGATCTTTTGAAAATCTTAGTTCGCTTGGAGGCACGTATCCTTGCTCTTCTTCTTCTTCTTCTTCTTCTTCTTCTTATTCGACTCCTTTTTCTACATCTTTATCTCCAAAGTTTTCATCGTCATCCACCCTTTGTAGAGGGGAGAGCTCTTCATTTTTACTTGTATTATTAGCTTGTACACGAGAAAAAAACTCATCAAATTTAACATGTATCGATTCTTCAACCATTTTAGTCCTCTTATTGTAAACTCTATAAGCTTTACTTGTAGAAGAATAACTAATAAAAATGTCTTCATCACACTTTTCATCAAATTTGCCTAAATTATCCTTAGTGTTCAAAACAAAATATTTACATCCAAAAACTTTAAAATAAGACACATTTGGTTTCTTTTGAAAATATAACTCATAAGGGGTTAATTTTAAGAGGGGTCGAAGCATAACACGATTAATAACATAACAAGAAGTACTAACAGCTTCGGCCCAAAATGATCGTGGTAATTTATATTCAGATAGTATAGTGTGAGCTAGTTCTTGCAAGGTTCTATTTTTCCTTTCCACCACACCATTTTGTTGAGGTGTACGAGGAGCAGAAAATTCATGTTTAATTCCTAACTCATTGAAAAAAGAAACAAATTTCTCATTATCAAATTCACCTCCATGATCTGAATGAATGCGTTTTATTTTTAATTCTATTTCGTTTTGAACACGTAAACATAATTTGGAAAATTCTAAAAACGCATCAAATTTAGACGATAAGAAAATTATCCAACTAAAGCGAGAAAAATCATCAATCAAAACAAAAGTGTACTTTCTACCACCTAAACTTAGTGTATTAATAGGACCAAACAAATCCATATGTATCAATTCTAAAGGCCTAGTGGTGGAAATGACATTTTTGTTTTTAAAGGAAGATTTTGTAAATTTTCCTTTTTCACATGGTGAACATAAAGATGATAAATTTCCATGCAAAGAAGGTAAACCTTTAACAAGTTTATTTTGAGACAATTTATGATTAGTTTGGAACTAGAATGTCCAAGACACCTATGCCACAAATCTAACTCCTCATTTTTAGAAAAAAAAACACTTTAATGAAGAATATGACAAATCATTAAATCTGATCATGTAAACATTTTGAAATCTAGGAGCGGTAATAACAATATCATTTGTTTTAGAGTTAATAATCTTGAATAGGTTTGAAGATGAGTCAGACAAGATGTTTAAGCCAATATCACATAATTGACTTATTGAAATTAAATTATGCTTCAAACATTTAACATATAAAACATTTGAGATAGTAAATGATTTGTTACCTACTACTCCAATGCCGATGATTTTTCCCTTTCCATTGTCTCCAAAAGTAACTATTCTTCCTTTCTTCATCTCCAGGCTAAGGAACTTTGATTTATTGCTCGTCATGTGCTTGGAACAACCTGAGTCCAAGTACCACACTGTTAAAAGTAGCGAACATGCAAGAACAAACTGATAGAATTTTGAATAATGGAAATTTTATTATCCAAAAAAGATATCATTTACAAAGGTATGACCTCACTTTTATAGAATGGAGGAGATATGAGAGAGTACAAACAAACAATGTGGGACTAAACATGTACAGTGCTGAGCGGCTAGAAATAAAGGAGACCGCACAGGCCGCGCGGTTAGACAAATGAGTTAACTGCTCGGCAACTCCAGCAGGATAAGAATAGGCTACAATGGGAGACTGATAGACCGCCCGGTCTCCAGGCTTCTGAGAGAGACCGCCAGACCGCTCGATCAATAAACTGCTGGACAAGACTGCAAGGTCGCCCGATCTAATACTTCAACACTCCCCCTCAAGCTAGAGCATAGATATCAATCATGCCCAGCTTGTCACAAATGTGGAAGAAGGAAGTAGAGACCAGCTTTGTGAAGATATCTGCCAATAATTTGTCAGAGGTGACAAATGGTGTACAGATCTGTTTCTTCAAAATCTCTTCCCGAATGAAGTGGCAGTCAACCTCTATATGCTTTGTTCTCTCATGAAAGACTGGATTTCTGGATATGTATATAGTGGCCTTGTTGTAACAGAATATAGGAAGAGGATAGTCATAGACCTCCCCTAGGTCAAGCATGAGAGCCCGCAACCACTTTAACTCACACGTGGTTGACGCCATACTCCGGTATTCGGCTTCTGCACTGGATCGGGAGACAACAGACTGTTTCTTGCTCTTCCAACTCACAAGATTTCCTCCAACAAAAGTACAAAAACCTGATGTGGACTTACAATCGCCTTTGTCATCCGCGTAACTTGAATCTGAGTAGGCCTCAACCCTCAGATGACCATTCTTCTGAAAGATTAGCCCTTTGCCTGGTGCTGCTTTGACATACTCTAAAATCTTCAAGGCAGACTGAAGATGTCACTCCCTGGGAGCTTGCATAAACTGACTGACCTTTCCTACAGCATAGGCGATGTCGGGTCTAGTCACCGTGAGATAGATGAGTTTGCCTACCAAATGTCGGTACCTGGTGACATCAGATAGAAGAGGCGAGTCATCCGTCCACATTTTGTCTTCTCCAATAGAGATGGGAAACAGAGCCGGTTTGGCACCTATCAATCCTACTTCTTGTAGACGATCAAGGGCATACTTCTGTTGGGAGAGAACCAACGAGTCAAGATTCCGAGAGATTTCTATCCCCAAAAAGTATTTCGGGGAGCCCATATCCTTCGTGACCAAGTGTTGATGGAGGTGCTTCTTTGTCAAGTCCACCCCATCTCGGTCATCGCCAGTAAGAAGAATATCATCCACATATACTGCCAAAACCACCAGTCCCGAGGCCGTTTTGCGAATGAATAAGGAGTGATCGGCCGAACTCCTTGTAAAGCCGATGGTAGCCACAATGCCACTGAATTTGTCGAACCACGCCCGAGGGCTCTACTTTAGGCCATAAATGGCCTTCTTCAAACGACATACGCGTGTATCCCCCTGAGCAACATACCCAGGAGGTTGCTCCATGTAGACGTCCTCCTGAAGATCGCCATAGAGAAAGGCATTCTTCACATCAAGCTGGGAAATAGCCCAATCCCGGTTAACAGCCACAGAGAGAAGAACCCTGATGGTGCTGAGGCGAGCAACCGGAGAAAAAGTGTCAAAGTAATCAATGTCGTAAGTCTGAGTGAAGCCTTTGGCCACCAGCCGGGCCTTGTAGCGATCCACAGTGTCGTCAGGGTGAAATTTCACAACGAAGACCCAGCGACAGCCAACCACATCAGTGCCCACGGGAGGAGGAACAAGGGTCCAGGGACCCCGTGCAGTAAGAGTTGCCATCTCTTCATCCATGGCAGACTTCCAATGAGGGAGAGCAAGAGCCTCCTGGTAGGTGAGGGGAGTAGAAGTAGCGGAGATAGCCAAGGCAAAACACCTGCGAGAAGGAGAAAGCAGATCATAGGAAACAACTGTCGCAAGCGGGTGTTGAGTACACGCCCGCACCCCTTTGCGAAGAGCAATGGGAAGATCCAGTTCGACGGGTGCGTCAGCGACCGGAGCGTCCGTGGCGAAGAAGGCTGTCCCGGGACTAGAGAGAGATGGCGTCGGAGAAGAGGGAGGAGGGGTGGGTGGGGAGACGGACAGGGAAGGAGACGGTGGAGGAGGAGACGGAGGTGGGGAGATGTCGAGAGGCGTGGAGGGAACGGAGATATCAGGAGGAAGAGAGGAGGTAGGAGAGAAGTAAGAAGCATTCTCGAAAAATGTCACATCCGCGGAGACAAATTGCTTGCGTAGAAGGGGGTCAAAACAGTAATAGCCTTTTTGAGTGGTAGAGTACACCAAAAAGACACACTTGGTGGAACGGGGGGAAAGCTTGTCGCGGGTAGCGGAGGGAGCGTGAACAAAGGTCGTACAACCAAAGACACGGAGAGGGAGAGGAAAAGGTTCCTTGTGCGCGTAGAGAATGGAGAAGGGGGTCTGGTCGTGGAGAACTGTGGAGGGAAGGCGATTTATGAGATAGCAGGCGAGGAGCACAGCGTAGCCCCAGTAGGAGCGAGGTACTTGCATCTGCGTCATGAGAGTACGAGCAACATCAAGGAGGTGACGGTTTTTACGCTCCGCCACCCCATTCTGCTGGGATGTGTAAACTCAAGTAGTTTGATGAAGAAGACCATGTTGGTGAAAGAAAGAGGAGAACTCATGACTAAGATATTCCTTGGCATTATCAGAGCGTAAAACTTTAATAGAAATGTCAAACTGATTCTGAATCATAAAATAAAATGATTGTCAAATAGAAAAGAGTTTAGAGCGATCTTTTAATAGATACACCCATGTACATCGTGAAAAATCATCTATAAAAGTGACAAAATAGGAACTACCCTGACTAACAGTGAGGGTAGGAGCAGGACCCCAGACATTAGAATGAATAAGATCAAACGGGCGAGCGGAGCCACGACCTTGCTTCGGTGGGAAGGAGGAGCGATGATTTTTGCCAAGCTGACACGCATCACAGTTGAGCGGAGAACTGGTAGGAGGTAAGTGGGGCAGAAGCTGTCGAAAAATCCGAGGAGGAGGATGTCCAAGGCGAAGATGTCATTGAAGGAGATCTGTAGAGGAGGAGTAGGCGGACAGAGCGAAAACATCGTCGAGGAAGTAGAGGCCGCCACTCTCAGTCCCAGTAGCAATCGTCTGCTGGGTTCTCGGGTCCTGAAAAGAACAAGAAGTTGGAGTGAATAAGACGGAGCACTGAAGTTGCCGGCATAAAGTAGTAACAGATAATAAATTGCACGGGAACTTCAGGACATAGAGAGTGTCCTCCAAGCAAAGCGATGGGGTGAGTTGAACCATGCCCGTCCCATGAACTGGGGACGGGGAACCATCCGCCACACGAACCGGGGGCAAGCGGTCATGTGTCTCAAGACGGGAGAAGCAATGAGGGTTGCCAGTCATATGATTTGTAGCACAGGATTCAATCAGCCATTTACCTTGGGTAACGACGTGGGCACTACCTGACGTCGTGGCCACAGAGGCAGATGGCCGAGAGGAGGTGGAGGCCGAAGAAGGAGCATCACCGGATGGGCGAAGATGAGGATGTTTCTGCTAGCAGCAGTCAACAGAATGGCCGGTACGACCACGGTGAGAGCAGAGGAACCGGGACGAACCCCGTCCGTCGGAGTGGCCGCGGCCACTAGGTCCCCCCTTCTGAGCTTGGTGAGCAAAGGAGTCCTGAGAAGGGGGGGAGGCCAACAGAGGCCGCTGGAGCAGCGAAGTAACAGCGGCAATGCGAGCCGCGGTGGCATCCAAAGTAGGAGATTCCGCCTCACCCAGGATTTGCTGGCGGATCATATCATAGGAATCGGGAAGACGGAGAAGATAACAAACAACCAGGAGTTCTTGGAAGTGTTTGTGCTATTCGTGCAAGTCCGCGGAGAAGGGGCGATTCTGGAGGATTTCAGTACCAAGAGCCTGAACCTGCTGATAAGCCGCAGCAGGAGACATGGAAGGGCGGGCAAAGAGGTCCGCATAGAGAGTATAAATGCGGGACGTCTGTCCCCCCTTTGAATAGAGAGTAGCGAGGTGAAGCCAGGCGGCCTTGACCGTTTCATCATGGAGAATGACGGGAAGGCACTCATCAGAGAGGCTGTTGGCCAGCCAAGTGCGGACAAGAGCATCACTCGCATCCCAGTCATCAAACTCAGGAGAGTTACGAGGAGAAGGGTCATCGGTGAGGTGATGACGCTTGCGCTGAGAGCGAAGAAGAAAGGTGAAAGAAACGCTCTAATCGGGATAGTTGGAGCCAACAAGATTAGAAAGAGTGCCAAGGTTGCCCGAAGGAGGAGGTGGAGAAGGAGGTGCAGGAGTGGTGGAGATAACAGGGGTGGTGAGACCGGAAGTAGTCATAGAAAACAGCAAGAAACCGCGCAAGAAGAAGAGAAGCCGCGGGGAGAAGAAAAAGGAGTGCAACCCGCGTGAAACCGCAGCGGTTTAAAGGGAAGAAGCCGCGCGAACACAAGCGGCCAGGAAGTAGACAAAGGCACAGTGGGGAAGAGGTCGCGCATACTGAAAAGTCCGAGCAAACAGAAGAGAAGATGAAGCAAGAAGCAGCGACAACAACAAGTCGCCAGCCGGGCGAACAGAAGCAGGCCGCAATGACTGGGAAGCCGGAGAGGCTAGAAGGAACCAGGTGCGGCGACAACTAAACAAGTCGCGGCGACGAATAGCAGCTGGATAAGAGAAGCAAGGAGAAACAAGCCGCGCAAACAGGGCAGCGGATAGAAGAGAAGGCAAGCCGCGAAGACAGGTCGCGTAAAGTAGAAAACAAGCCGCGAGAATCAGAGAGCGCACACAATCAGGAGGAAAAGACCGTGCGCTCTGATACCATGTTAAAAGTAGAGAACATGCAAGAACAAACTGATAGAATTTTGAATAATGGAAATTTTATTATCCAAAAAAGATATCATTTACAAAGGTATGACCTCCCTTTTATAGAATGGAGGAGATGTGAGAGAGTACAAACAAATAATGTGGGACTAAACATGTACAGTGCTGAGCGGCTAGAAATAAAGGAGACCGCACAGGCCGCGCGGTTAGACAAATGAGTTAACCGCTCGGCAACGCCAGCAGGATAAGAATAGGCAGCAATGGGAGACTAATAGACCGCCCGGTCTCCAGGCTTCTGAGAGAGACCTCCAGACCGCTCGGTCAATAAACCGCTGGACAAGACCGCAAGGCCGCCCGGTCTAATACTTCAATACACACGTCTTCTTTGTCCTTAGCATGCCAACAAACCTAGAAAGAGGATGAGAGTAAAGATCCAGCTACCCAAGTGGTTCCTCCCATAGAATAGGTGGAAGCCTTAGGCACCCATATTTGTTTGACTAAGCAGTATCCTGTCTTCTTACGAGTATGTGTTGTGTGATCAAACTTATAACATTTGGCACACTTGATGAAAGAAGTTGACGGGTTTTTTAAAGTAAATTTTGACCCTTTGCTGGAAGCTACAGGGACAGGGGGTTTATTGTTTTTAATCTGAAAATTAGATTTTGACCCTTTCCTGGAATGTTTCCTATCGCCGGCGATAGTGGATGTCGCCGGGCGATAGTGCTCAAGAGAGTATCCAAGTCCGAATTTTCCAGAACCATAGTACTGGTTTCCCAAAATCATATTTAGATATTTTTGGCCCACTCCAAATTTGTTAGTGGCTATTTCTAGATTACGGACTTGTCCCCTTAATACATTATTTTCGGCAACTATGGTGTCGAAACGATTAGCGAAGGACTTACTGCTGCCTTCCACTTGAGATTGAGAAAACTTTAATCTCTCTAAGGCCTCTTTCTCTTTTGTAAGAGTCTCAACCCGAGTCTGAGTCTTAGAGAGATCTTTCTCAAGCTCCATTATCTTTGTCAAGGAGGGACAATCCTCTTGACAAGACGCTTTCTCCTATCCAAGAACTTTTACTTCATTTTTTAGTTTTTTATTTTCTTTAACTAATACTTTATTTTCAGATTTAATCAATTTAATTTCATGCAGTGTTTTGTCTAAATACTCACAAGTTCTCAAAAATTCAGAATATAAATCATCAAAGGTTTCAGGAGTTACCTCAATATTGCTCTTGACACTGCTTCCTTCATCATAAGATGAAGCGCTCTTTCCCATCAAGCACATGTTGGCCTCCTCTTCAGTTTCTTACCCTGAACTGCTTGACTCCTCAGAAGTGGCTTCATCCCATGTTTCAGCCTTTAGAACTTTCTTCTTATATTTCTTTCCGTGCCGCTTCTCCTTCAGCTCTTTCAGATACTTTGGGCACTTGCTCTTTATGTGGCCAATCTTCCTGCAATGATAACATTCAGGTGGTGGTCTATCTTCGTCATCCTCTCCTTCAGCTTGGAACTTTCCTTTCCTATTCCCAGATTCTTGCCTCTTGAAAAATCTCTTGAAAGAATTTCTTCTTTCAGGATTTCTCATAAATCTCCTTAATTTCTTCACAAACAAGCTCTCTTCATCTTCATCATCACTTTCATCGGACTTGCTTTCCTTCTCCTTCTTAGACTTCAATGCCAAATCTTTATTTCTGGGCTCCAAGCTATACTCTTGCTATTGAATCCTCGACTCTACTTTATGAGTTTTCAGGTTGCCTATGAGATTCTCAAATTGGAGAGACTTTAGATCGTGTGACTCCGAGATGACAGTCACTTTATGATTAAACTTCGGGGGAAGCGATCTAAGTATTTTCCTCACCAAATCTCCATTTGAGAAATTCTTCCATAGAATCCTTGAGTCGTTTACTATCTTGCTAAACCTTGTGTACATGGAGTCTACATCTTCATCAACCTCCATTTTGAACTTCTCAAACTCTGATTCTAGCTGGAAAGGCTTTGAGTCCTTTACCTGCGATGTTCCTTCATGAGTAACTTCAAGAAGATTCCAAATATCATATGCAGTATCACATGCACAAACACGGTTAAATTCAATCCTATCTAAAGCACAAAATAAAGCGTTCATTGCATTAGCGTTATTCTTACTTCGAAGCTTATCTGCTTCATCCCATTTGTCCTTAGGTTTTTCCATAGAGACACTTCCTACAATAGTTATAGGAGCAGTGTAGCATGTTTCTACCATCCCCCAAGCATCGATATCTAGTACTATTAGAAAGCATCGCATTCGAGATTTCCAATAGTTGTAGTCAGTGCCCATAAATAAGGGAGGTCTACTAATACCTTGCCCCTAAGAAAATGCGTGAGTGTTTTGCACCATTACTCCCAATGGTGAAACCTATTTTGGAGTAACCTGCTCTGATACCAAGTCTTGGATCTTGCGGCGCCCTTATAGGGGGTGTGAATAAGGGTTCTTTTTATTTTGTCTTAAAAATTAAGCAAACTTTACTAGATGAATAACAACAATAAAATTGAAGAGTGCAAATGTATACTAGCTAAAAATAATAATGATATATTTCAAAAGAGATAAATTGAATACAAAGTGTCTCATGGAGCTAGAGACAAAGGCTCATGAAATAAATAATTTGCTAGTGTTTTCGCTGGTTCTTCTACCAAGAACCGGCAGGCTAAAGCGTATCTCTTCCTAGATCTTGCTACTTGCCTCCCACTAGATCTAACCACGATTTAGACGCTGCACACAAGGCAACGATTTCTCCCTAAGCCGCACCAGGACTTGGACGCCACTCACAAGGCGACAATTCTCTCCTAAGCCACATGAAAGTTATGGGGATAAATCTTAACTTAACTAATTAGAGTTATATACTAAGTAAAGCAAATCACCGCACAAAAATAAAGCAAGAAGACCAAGCAACACAGAAGATAAAAGGATTTATAGTGGTTCCCCAACCTGGGTACATCCACTCCTCTACCACCCTGGTAGGAATCCACTCAGAATTTTGATCAGGTGTCGGACACCAATGAGCTTTTGATCAGGTGCTCAAAAACCAAATCTCAAGTCTTTTGGTCAGGTGACATAACAAAGAATCATTTGAAGGGAGATGACAATCCTTTATACAGAGAGGGGTGAGAGATGATGGTGTCTTCTCCGTCAACAATTAGAGAGAAGACTAGTGGATATATGATGGTAGCAAATAGCTCCCCCTGAGATGTTGAATGGTTCAGGGAGATGGAGCTTTGCTTCAGGGTAATAGGCTTTCAAGCTTGCAGCCTTGACTAGCAGAGATTCAGGAACTTCTTGACTGATAGGTGTTTGTTGTCCTTGAAGTATCCTGGAGAGTATAAGGAAGAAGAAGACTCTTGATATGAATGGATGTTCTTCTTCTTCAGATTGATATCACTTCTCTACTCTAGGGCTTCTAGTTGCTTTGATGATATTGGCCTGAGTATTCTACTTCTTCTATATCTTGGTTGATCACTGCCTGTCATTAGTTATTACTTTCCTATCTGTGTTTCTTGTTACCTTTGTATCTATTTGGACATTTGAATTCCTTAGTCTTGACGGCGGAAGAAATATTCCCGAGAGTAGAAGATGCATTGGGAATTGATCCATAATTAATTCTTCTGTAACAGTCCGTTTGAATGGCTATTATCACTGGGAATGTTGACTGAAATTAATCCTTAATTAATTCTGCCAACTGTAATTGATTGTGCATAATTCGTCGACCTAAACTTGGAGTTTGTCGAGCTGTCTTGAGTGTGTTGACACAAGCCCTGTGTGTCGACACAGTTGGCTTCATGTGTTGACACAGTTAGTGTCGAAAGACATTCAGTGTGTCGACACAATTCTTCTGTGTATCGACACAGTCTGGTTCCTTTGTTGATCTTGAGTGTGTCGACACTAGTCCTGTGTGTAGACACAGCTGACTTTTGGTGCTGATTTTGAGTGTGTCGTCACAATTCCTCTATGTGTCGATACAGCCTTTCTGAAGTGTCGACACAGTTCCTTCTGGTGTCGACACAGCCTTGCTTGAGTCTTTGGCACTTTGTTGAAGGCTGGTCTATGTGATGTTGATTCTTGACCTAGACTCTAGAAATAAACCTATGACCCATAACTATACATTTTGAGTCAGTCTAAGCAAACCTAATAGTGATCCTTGCCCAAATCATAACTTTGGTTCCAACAATCTCCCCCTATTTGGGTGAGGACACTATTTACATAAAAATACAAAGCAAAAATAATCTGCTTGATTTATAAGGTTTTCAACAGATATACATGAATGCTTTTTAGAAATGAAAATAAATAAGCTACTGTCATAACTTAGACTATTTTCTTTAGATAGTCTCCATTTATCTTCATTGCCTTGCCCTAGTTCTCTGTGTTGGCTGAAACTATGGCTTTTGATTACTGTCACATGCCACAATTCCTCTGTGGTAGGATAGGCCTTTTCCTGAAAAGAGAGGTTAGAAGTTCTGGACCCAGATTACCTTGGGTCCTGGTTCTCTTTTATAATAATTAGAAATGAAAGAGCATTTAGGATGATCCTTGTATCCAAGTGGATGATATTTCCTAGGAGGGATTATCCACTCAGTGAAAGGATTTTTAGAATGCTAACTTTGATGATAATTTTGACGAGAACAAAAGTTTCTGTTCTGAAATCTTGAGTTCGACGAATTAAAGGACTTTCGTCGAGCTGAGTTCGACGAATGGTATTGAGGTCATCGAGCTGAGTTCGACGAATGGTATTGAGTTCGTCGAGCTCTGTTCATAGAATGACAATAGTTGTTTTCTGTTTTCCATTTTCGTCGATCTCTGTTCGACGAATTATATCTATTTCGTCGAGCATAGATTCCTGAACAGTTATAAACAAAATCTCTGTTCATAGTTCGTCAAGCTGAGTTCGACGAATAGTATTGATTTCATCGAGCTCCGTTCGACGAATTATTTTGAACTAAGATTTTCTGAAGATTTTTATTTTCTTGCAATTCTTCAGTATTTTCATTTATCGCCTCTAATTTTTCTTTTCCTTTAAGTGATTCAAAAAAACTTATCTGTTCAAAAGCATTTTTTTAATCTTGTTTAAGTTTTAAATTTTCAAAAGATGCAGTATTTAATTTTTATCTGAGAAGTTTTATTTCCTTCTCAGATTGAATTAAATATTTACATAATAACTTAAATTCTTTTGATGAAAGATCAAGGGTAGATATTACTTGATCTTCTTCTTCTGATTCACACTCTGATTCTTCTTCAGAGTCTTTTTCTGCATCAATGTTGCTGCAAGAAGCATTTATTTTCATTAGGTAAAATTCTCTTGCTCTTGCCTCTTCTTCATCTTCAGTTGTGTAGGATGAAGCATCAGAATCACTCCAGGTTGCAGCTTTAAGGTTTCTTTCTTTAGCTGATCCTGCAGCCAATGTTGTGAGAGAATCCCACATCTCTTTTGTAGATGAACATTCAGCGAGTTCCTCAAAGATGTCATCAGACATTGATTGTGTTAGAATGTTCATTGCTTATGCATCAGCAATCTTCAGCTTTTTCTGGCCATCTATCCATTGAGATGATGGAACAGCATCTGTATTTATTGTTGCCTAGTGTTGAGTTGATCCTGACAAAATAGATTTAAAGATGTTTTCATCAATGGAGTTCATATAAAAACTAATAATTGTTTTCCACAGTGCAAACTTATCAAGATTGCACATAGGTAGTCTGGTGCTTGAAAAGTCTTGAATTTGTGTCATGATAAACTCTAAAGATATTTAAGATTTATCAGATCGCTTTAGTTCAGATGTTAGCATGTACAACCAAAGTAACACCCCTCTGATACCAATTGAAAGTTATGGGCATAGATCTTAACTTAACTAATTATAGTTATATACTAAGTAAAGCAAATCACAGCACAAAAATAAAGCAAGAAGACCAAGCAACACAGAAGACACAAGTATTTATAGTGGTTCCCCAACCTGGGTACATCCACTCTTCTACCACCCTGGTAGGAATCCACTCAGATTTTTGATCAGGTGCCTGACACCAATGAACTTTTGATCAGGTGCTCAAAAACCAAATCTCAAGTCTTTTGGTCAGGTGACTTATAACCAAGAATCACTTTTGAAGGGAGATGACAACCCTTTATACAGAGAGGGGTGAGAGATGATGGTGTCTTCTCTGTCAACAATCAGAGAGAAGACTAGTGGATATATGATGGTAGCAAATAGCTCCCCCTAAGATATTGAATGGTTCAGGGAGATGGAGCTTTGCTTCATGTGATAGGCCTTCAAGCTTGTAGCCTTGACTAACAGATATTCAGGAACTTCTTGACTAATAGGTGTTTGTTGTCCTTGAAGTATCCTGGAGAGTATAATGAAGAAGAAGACTCTTGATATGAATGGATGTTCTTCTTCTTCAGATTGATGTCACTTCTCTGCTCTAGGGCTTCTAGTTACTTTGATGATATTGGCCTGATTGTTCTACTTCTTCTCTATCTTGGTTGATCATTGCCTGTCACTAGTTGTCACTTTCTTGTCTGTGTTACTTGTTATCTCTGTAGCTATTTGGACATTTGAATTCCTTAGTCTTGATGGCAGAAGAAACATTCTCGAGAGTAGATGATGCATTGGGAATTGATCCATAATTAATTCTTTTGTAACTGTCCATTTGAATGGCTATTATCACTGGGAATGTTGATTGTAATTAATCCTTAATTAATTATGCCAACTGTAATTGATTGAGCATAATTCGTCACCCTGAACTTGGAGTTCGTCGAGCTGTCTTGAGTGTGTTGACACAAGCCCTGTGTGTCGACACAGTTGGCTTCAGGTGTCGACACAGTTGGTGTCGACATACATTCTGTGTGTCGACACAATTCTTATGTATGTCGACACAGTCTGGTTCCTTTGTTGATCTTGAGTGCGTCTGTACAACCTTGGGCTCGCGAGAGGTGGTCCAGCGAGCGAGAACGGGGACTGGCGAGATGAGAGGATGCCCACCAGCAGGAGGAGAGATGGGGGATCCTCTGAAGTGGGCGAGACCTCCTAGTGGGCATGATCATTCTAGAGGCGAGATAGCCCACTCGCCGAGGGGACGGAGAGACAGACATGACGGTCATCTCGCCCGCCAGACTTCCCCACTCACCACAGTGGAGAGGAGATGGCTTTACCTTTTTACCCTCAAGGGGGATTTTACCTTTGTTCCCCAGCTAATTTTACATTTCTACCTCTGAAGGTCTGCGTATAGCTCTCCAGAACAGCAGAGTTTGGCTGTTGGCAGACCTTGCCTAGGGTGTTTTGGTCATTTCAGATTAGTTCAGAAGTGATATTTGCAGATCAGATTCAGAGCCCTATAAATAGACCGATAAGGTGCCTGAGAGGATTGTTGAACCTTTCCACTATCTTCCTCACAGGCACCTAGCTCGGCATTGGCTAGGGAGTGGAAGATCCTTAGTTCTTCCAGGAAAGAGGTGGGACCTCCGAGCTGAGACCCCTCGGTCTGTTTTCAGGTCTCTGACTCTCATCAGGATGATAGCTCAGGAAGAGTATGTGTGGGCTGCATCCTGTTTCGAACTTTAGGAGGGACTAGAAAGCTGGTTCCAACTTTTTTGGTGCGGTGAGCGTGGAGCGCAGCCCTCAGAGAAGAATCTTAGGCAACCACATGGCGGGAGATCACGGAGAAAGAGAAGGAGAGGGGTCGGATAACCCGGGAAGGTTTGTGGGAAGAGAGTAGTTTATGGCCTCAATTAAGGGGATCATGGATTTGCTGCAAGGGATCTCGCGGCAGGGAGACTATTCAACTCCACTGCCTCAAGTGCCTGCTCTCACACCGCAGGAAGAGCTCGTCTCGGCACGAGTGAGGGAAGATGCCCCGAGGAGGAGACCTGGGAAGGAGGTGATGGCGGAGGGAAGCGGGAAGGACATGGTGTTAAAATTCAACAAACCCGCAGAGGCCTCCTCGGATACCCTGTTGAAACTCAACAAACTAGAGGAGGACACCTTCACTTATAATGTTGAACGTTTTCCCAGATCTTGGAGAAAGTAGGGGTTATCTCAACAAAGCAGTAACAACCAACAACACATGTAGCACAAGCGTCTTTATTGATCAAGAGCAAACTTCTTTACAAGGCGAGACATAAATGGCGAGACATGCTTCACCAACAACCAAAATAGGAGAGCCGAGATAGTTACAAAGACAAGATACAAAACAAGCCACACGGACTCAATCAACAAGCCACCGGTCTACTGTTGTGGAGTCCGCTCAGTCCGCCAGGTCGCCAGACCGAAACCCAAGCCGCGCGGACTACCCCTTATTCCAATGCTTAGCTCTTTACTGTCGATCTGCAGGCCGCCTGACCACGAGGTCGCCTAGCCACCAGACCGCACACGCTGCGATGCCGAATGGAACAGTCTACCCGAAGCAGGAAACTTCTTGAACCCCGAACCAAGTTTCTAAAGAGAAGACCGCCTGGTCGCTATTCGCGACCTGTTGTTTACCGCCTGTTTCTTAACCGCAGAGTTCGCACTATCACTGACCGCAATCAGAGCCAAGTCCTGGCTTTCCAGCGGTATCCGCACAACCTGCACAGCACAACCCAGTCAACTCTATCAAACCGCGTGGACACCAAAGTCCAGTCCGCGGCAACTTACGCGAGCTCAATTACTATTCACTTACTTCGATTCTGGTTCTTCTCCTGATGTGACAAGGGTCCTATTTATAGGCATGATGATGAGTGTGATCACCGCCCTAGCCGATAGGATCACTGCCACATCCAGCAGCTAGAACAAGTGTGTCCGCCAGCCCGTGGATACACACTCCAGTTTGCCGCTCCTGTGCAGATAGCCAGTCCGCCCGAGCTTCTCCAAGGCCGGACTCCAATCTCCAGTCCGCCTTGTCTCCAAAGGCCAAGCCAGGACCACCACAGCTGTACTCTACAACAGCTATGTCCGCCAACCCGCGGACACAGCAACAGCCCGCTTAACGCGAGCACGCAGCCTCGCCACCAAGGCACCTGCCGGACTCAGCGGACACCCGGCTTCAGTCCGCGGCGGACAGCTCTAGTCCGCATCCCCGAGTCCATTGCCTAACCACCAAGGCATTACCGGACTCAGCGGACCCTATCTCCAGTCTGCACGCTTATGCACGCAATCTCCAGTCCGCATATACTCAAGCTAGCAATCAAGGCAAATGCACTCCTGCCGAGCTTGGCGGACTGAGGAAAACAGTCCGTGCTCCACTGCGCGATCTCCCCGGACTGAGCCAACCTAGACTTGGTTCAGTACCCACCAATTACAGTCCACTAGCCACAAAGGCCAGTCCGCACTTACTGGCGGACACTGGATCTACCCAGCCATACCGGGCGACCTCCAGCTTCTATCTGCACTGACCGGCGGTCTCTGCGGCTTCTACTTGCCGCTTCACCAGAGCAAGATCAAGGCAACTGCCAAACCAGTTTGCCGAGCTCCAGTTCATCAGTCCGCTTCATGCCGGACTCCGCGGATAGAGTTTCTATCTGCCCGATTATTTCCTGGGATCCAACCGCCTGCTGAGCACAAGCCGACCTGGCTGACCGCAACTGCTGTCCGCGGAGTCCGCACGAACATATTATGCAGTCTGCTATAGAGCAAACCGTCTGCAACATCCCTGCCGACTTCGCAGTCCTCCAAACCTGTCTGCGTACTCTACGCGGATAGGTCCTAGTGCTCCATTCACCCACTTTCACTTCACCACTCCCCCTCGAACTGAGAAGTGGTGAATAACTCCAGCAGCTCCTGTAACCTTGCACCTGATCCCTCCGATAGCATCTACGAATAAATGTCCAAGACATAGTCCTCGCCCCGCATATCATGGACCAAGAGGGAGCCCTTCAGCATCTCCAAAAAGCAGCCATGCTTCCCCCTGCCTTCTTCAGCTTCAACCTCCATGCATGCATCACAGGAGTATTACCAACTACCTTGGGCACAAAAGCCCAAGCCTCGTTACTTCTAAGGGAATTCACCTCTTTAGCCTTGGTGTCAACCACCTCCTTGATTCTAGTGGGGTCATCACATCCAGAAGAACCTTGCTCGACCTGAGTGCTAACAAAGAAACACGGGACCAAGTTTGTTGTATTCCCTTCACTATATCGAGCTGGTGGCTTACTGATCCTCTTCGATCTCCGAAGAACGTGATCATGGCTGACCACCTCTGCTGCTTCTGAACCAGCTCCGTTCCCGGTCAAACCCGGAATAATGCTCCCCTTGCTTCCTGAACAAGACGCCTCCTCACTGGAACCAGGAGCACCTAGAGCAATGCTCCCCCCTCTTCCTGAACCAGAAGTCTCCGCTCTCGAACAAGAACTACCTGGAACATCGCTCCCCCTGCTTCCTGAACCGGAAGCCTACCGCTTCGAGCCAGAAGTGCTTGGAGCATCGGTCCCCCTACTTCCTAACCCTGACGCCTTTGCCCTGGAGCTAGAACAACTTGGAGCTCCTGGTGACTCAGGCAGCTCCGCATGAATCTTAGCAGCAGCCTCCTTCAGCCCACCATCTGACCTGCTCATCTCTAGCTCCACATGAGAGCTACCCTAATACGGCTTCAGCTCATCGAAGACAATGTCTCTCGATATGATGAGTCTCTTCGTCGCAGGATCCATACATCTCCATCTTCTCCTCTGCTCATCATACACAACAAAGACTAGCTTTGTCTTGAGAGTACCCGGAGAGTGTATGTAGCAGGTAGATCCAAACACCCTTAGGTATTTCACACCGGGCTTTACTCCGAACATCAGCTCATTAGGAGTCTTCACTATGATCAGACTAAGAGGCATCCGGTTGATGACATGAGCAGCACAGGCCATCCCTTCCGCCCAAAGAGCCTTCAGAACGCCTTTACTCTGAAGCCAACACTTGCAGGTCTCCGTTAACCAACGGATCATCCGAGCTGCAACACTACCTTATTTTGAAGTATGTCCAC
This sequence comes from Platanthera guangdongensis, assembly GCA_039583875.1. Taxonomy (NCBI): domain Eukaryota; kingdom Viridiplantae; phylum Streptophyta; class Magnoliopsida; order Asparagales; family Orchidaceae; genus Platanthera; species Platanthera guangdongensis. The sequence continues at coordinate 118,113,397 of CM077147.1, read as the reverse complement.
AAGAAAGCTCCTTCCAGATCCATTGCTTCCTGCAAAAGTTTGAGAACTCGGTTGAGCCAAACTCACCACCGATGCTTGTCCTCAACACCTTGATCCTCAGGCCAAGCCGGCCTTCCACAAGCTTCTTGAACTCCACAAACAAGAGCATCATGTTGGACTTCTTCTTCATGATGTATACCCAAGTATACCCTGAATAGTCATCAACCAATATCAGCATGAACCTGCTGCCTCCAAGACTGGCTATGACGGTCGGTCCTACTAGAGCACAATGGACAACCGCCAATGGTACTTTACATCTGGTTTGTGCTTTATCAACCATGAAGCGATAGGCTTCACTTTGCTGACATCCCGCACACCCCCGACCATCGTCATAGGATGACAATCTAGGCAAGCCTCTTACGAGTGTTCTTTCCACCATTGCTTTCAGCTTGTCCATCCCTACATGCCCCCGTCTTTCATGCCAGATAGCTACACTATCACTGGCCTTCATCCGATCAGCTCCAGAACTTGTTGATAACCCAACAATGTTCTTCTCTTTCCTCCCTACATGAGCAACGTTCACAGAGAGCAAGACAACCTTGCACTCCTTCCTGAGATGACCTTGCTGCCTGCATTTATAACACCTTGGCCCTTCCTTCCTCTTCCTATCACGCCTAGGAGAAACACTCCTTTCTTCCTGATATGAAGTAGAGGGACCATCTTCTGCAGCAGCCTTCACCTCCTTCCTGAACAACCCATCAAGGGAAGTCCAAACCTCCGCAGTTGACCGACATCCACGGATGTGGTCCAAGAGCTCCGATGAGATCACCTGCTTGAGAATAGACTCCGCTTTCGCATTTGTCACCTTCCAAGCTCTCATCGCTTCAGCATTGCCAGCAGTAGCCTCTTGTCTTCCTGCTCCGCATACAACCTCCCAAAGGTCCTCGCCAAGAAGAAAGCTCTTCATACAAGACTTCCACCTTTCAAAGTTCGTCTCTGTAAGAAGATCAATTCTAAGACAACTTGCATCTTTCGCTGCCATGGTTCTCCCACTGGTTTCCTCTTCACAAGAGCAACTGCTTCCGTTGATCACTGCTTGACCACTCCAACCTGGCTCTAATACCATGTTAAAATTCAACAAACCTGCAGAGGCCTCCTCGGATACCCTGTTGAAACTCAACAAACCGGAGGAGGACACCTCCACTTATAATGTTGAACGTTTTCCCGGATCTTGGAGAAAGCAGGGGTTATCTCAACAAAGCAGTAACAACCAGCAACAAAAGCAGCACAAGCGTCTTTATTGATCAAGAACAAACTTCTTTACAAGGCGAGACATACATGGTGAGACATGCTTCACCAACAATCAAAACAGGAGAGCCGAGACAGTTACAAAGACAAGATACAAAACAAGCTGCGTGGACTCAATCAACAAGCCGCCGGTCTACTGCTGTGGAGTCCGCTCAGTCTGCCAGGTCGCCAGACCGCAACCCAAGCCACGCAGAACACCCCTTATTCCAATACTTAGCTCTTCACTGTCGATCTGCAGGCCGCCTGACCACAAGGTCACCTAGCCGCAACACCGTACACGCTGCGATGCCAAATGGAATAGTTCGCCCGGAGCAGGCGACTTCTTGAACCCCGAACTAAGTTGCTAAAGAGAAGACCGCCTGGTCGTTGTTCGCGACCTGCTGTTTACTGCCTGTTGCTTAACCGCAGAGTCTGCACTGTCCCTGACCGCAATCAGAGCCAAGTCTTGGCTTTCCAGTGCTATCCGCATAACTTGCACAGCACAACCAAGTCAACTCTATCAAACCGCGCGGACACCAAAGTCCAGTCCGCAGCAACTTACGCGAGCTCAATTACTGTTCACTTACTTCGATTCTGGTTCTTCTCCTGATGTGATAAGGGTCCTATTTATAGGCACGATGATGAGTGTGATCACCGCACTAGCCGATAGGATCACCACCACATCCAGCAGTTAGAACAAGTGTGTCCGCCAGCCCGCAGATACACACTCCAGTTTGCCGCTCCTGTGCAGATAGCCAGTCCGACCCAGCTTCTCCAAGGCCGGACTCCAATCTCCAGTCCGCCTTGTCGTCAAAGGCCAAGACAGGACCACCACAGCCGGACTCTGCAACAGCTATGTCCACCAACTCGAGGACATAGCACCAACCCGCTTAACCCAAGCCCGCAGCCTCGCCACCAAGGCACCTGCCGGACTCAGCGGACACCCGGCTTCAGTCCGCGGCGGACAGCTCTAGTCCACATCCCCGAGTCCATTGCCTAACCACCAAGGCATTGCCGGACTCAGCATACCCTAGCTCCAGTCTGCACGCTTATGCACGCAATCTCCAGTCCGCATATCCTTAAGCTAGCAATCAAGGCAACTGCACTCCTGCCGAGCTTGGCTGACTGAGGAAAACAGTTCGTGCTCCACTACGCGATCTCCCTTGACTGAGCCAACCTGGACTTGGTTCAGTACCCACCAAGTCCAGTCCACTGGCCATAAGGGCCAGTCCGCACTTACTGGCAGACACTGGATCTAGCCCGTCATATCGGGCGACCTCCAGCTTCTGTCCGCACTGACCGGCGGTCTCTGCGGCTTCCACTTGCTGCTTCACCAGAGCAAGGACAAGGCAACTGCCAAACTGGTCTGTCGAGCTCTAGTTCATCAGTCCGCTTCATGCCGGACTCCGTGGATACAGTTTCTATCCGCCCGGTTACTTCCTGGGATCCAACCGCCTGCTGAGCACAAGCCGACCTGGCTGACCGCAGCTGCTGTCCGCGGAGTCCGCGCGAACAGACTATCCAGGACGCTACAGAGCAAACCGTCTGCAACATCCCTGCCGACTTCGCAATCCACCAAACCTGTCCGCGTAGTCCGCGCAGATAGGTCCTAGTGCTCCATTCATCCACTTTCACTTCACAAATTTCAACACATGGCAGGAAGGGAGCTATTCCCAAGCCCGGCAGGTACCCTCTCGCCAGGAGAGTTCGTCGCGCGAGTAGGGGCGGCGAGACCGGCGGCAAGAGGATTGTCTTTTTGTGAGCTAATCCTGTCGGCCCCCTTCCCGGAAGGGTTCCGAGAACCCGAGATGAACTACTATGTGGGGAAAGATGACCCCCTTCATCACTTGCAATGGTTCGAGGACGCAGTTTCGATCAGGCACACGATGGACGCGTTTAAATGCCGTATTTTCGCCATCACTCTAAAGGACAAAGCTAGAGACTGGTTTCATCAGCTCCCGACAGGCTCGATATACTGCTTCGAGGACCTAAGCAGGAGTTTCCAGTTGTGGTTCTCCACTTCTAAGAAGAGAAAGAGAAACCCGTAGTCGATCTTTTTGATTAAGCAGAAGGCAGATGAGTTGCTGGCTCAGTACGTGGATAGGTTGCAAGAGGAGATCTTGGATATACAGGAGGTGCCAGGATTTGCCCTCCAGATGGCCTTTACTGTGGGACTACGGGAAGGTTTCTTCAAAATGTGCCTCACCCGGAATGCGCCACTGTCTTTCGAGGGCTTAATGGAGAAGGCGGCGAAGGAAATAGCGATGGAGGCAGCAAACCCCGCTTTTGCAAAGAAATTGGCAAGGCTTACTGAGGTGGAGTCGAGGGAGTCAGGTGGGAGACAGCAGGAGGCAAGGAGGAGAGAAGAGCCGAGGGCGCCGGCATATCAAGAGCTGGGATGGAGGCAGCAGGGAGTCCCTACCCCAGGACAAGGTAGAGGATTTCCCCATAGGGGGAGGAACCAACAAGGAGGACCGGGAAGATTTCACCAGCAAGGGTGGGGGAATGGTCATAGACCACCCCTGCCCCCTCCGCAGTAGGCTATGGCTATCAGCCGAGGCAGAGGAAGAGGTCGGGAGAGATGAAGAGGAGCAGGAGCGGGGAGAAGAAGAAACCCTCAGGAAGGAAGGCAAGGGTGGGAGGTGGCGTTACCATATTTTGGCTTCCACGAGGAGGAAGGTCACGCAACAGCTACCTGCCCAGATTTCTTGGAAGTGAGGAGAACTAGAGAAGCAGGAGAACAGCAAAGACTGGTACGAATAGAGGAAGTAAAAAAATTACTTAAGGCGGGGTTTGTGTCCGCGTGTAAGTATTCGGGGTGGGTGAGTAATGTTGTAATGGTCAAAAAAGTGGAGCGTAGATGGAGAATGTGTGTGGATTTTTCCCTTTTAAATAAAGCATGCCCCAAGGATTATTACCCGCTGCCTCGGATCGACGTGCTGGTTGACTCGGCCGTCGGTTTTCCTTTTATGAGTTTTTTTGATGCGTTTTCCGGATATCACCAAATACGCATGCATCCTCCGGACGTTAAGGACGTCACCTTCGTCACGGAGGATGGATGCTTCTATTTTAATATGATTCCTTTCGGTTTGAAAAATGCGGGAGCCACCTACCAAAGAATGATGGATCAGATCTTCCGAAAATAGAGAGGGAGGAACCTCGAGGTGTACGTAGATGACTTGATGATCAAAATCAAGGACCTCGAAGCTCATATCCTAGATCTTGAGGAGACCTTTGAGACCCTAACGAAGTATAAAATGAGACTCAACCCCCTAAAATGTGTTTTTGGGGCCAATAGGGGAAAGTTCCTCGGGCATCTTCTCACCCCATCGGAGTGGAACCCAACCCCGAGAAGGTGAAAGCAATCCTGGAGTTGGAGTCCCCTAGAAATACTAAGGAAGTTCAGCGTCTCACCGGCAAGTTGGCTGGGCTAAGCAGGTTTCTCTCTCGAGCCGGAGAGAGATTCTCGCCTTTCTTTCGGACACTGCGGGGAGGCAAGAGGTTCGAGTGGACCTCAGAATGTGAGAAGGATTTCCAGGCTATAAATCAACAGCTAACCCATACACCTTTACTCCAGGGGCCAAGGGAAGGAGAGGTCTTGTTTCTATACTTGGGGGTGGGGAATGGGGCAGTGAGCTCGGTTCTTGTGCGAGAAGAAGGTAAGAAGCAATTTCCAATCTACTACGTGAGCAGGGTCTTAAATAAAGCAGAGCTTGGGTATCCCATCCTTGAAAAGTTAGCATTTGCCCTCATCGTCTCGGCCCGAAAGCTTAGACCGTATTTTCAGGCTCATTCTATTCAGGTGGTAACAGATCACCCCTCCGTCACATCTTGGAGGGGGTAGAACATTCCGGGAGGCTGGCCAAGTGGTCAATAGAGCTCAGTGAACTCGACCTCGCTTTCGTTCCTCGGCTCGCAATAAGGCACAGGCGTTGGCCGATTTCCTGGTAGACTATGTAGTTGAGGTCCAGGAGGCGGAAGTGTCCCCTCGAGCAACCTGGAAGATGTTAGTAGATGAAGCGTCGGGAAGAAATTCCTTTGGAGGGGGAATGGTCTTGATAAGTCCAGAGGGGACCAGGATTGAGCAGGCCTTGAAGATTCATTTCACGATCACCAACAACCAAGCGGACTATGAGGCGATCATCGCAGGACTCAGGTTAGCCCGGGAGTTGGGCATACAAGACATCGAGGCCTCGAATGACTCCATGGTGGTGGCAGGCCAGATCAAAGGGGAGTTCGAGACAAGGGAGCCCACCCTCCAATTATATCTCGGAAAGCTCAAGTGCATCATCGGACAGTTTCGAAGCTTTTCAATTCAGCACGTCCCGAGGGAAGAGAGCACTCAGGCTGACCAACTCGCCAAATATGGCCCTCGAGCTGAAGGAACAATGACGGAGCTCTTCAGGCCGTCTATAGAGGATGGAGAACTCATGGAGATATGCCAGCAGAGGTCTTGGATGGACCCCTTCATCACCTTCTTGGCGTCGGGGCAGTTACCCATGAAAGAACTTGACAAGAAGCATACCTGATACAAATCGGCATACTACCTGCTGAAAGATGGGGTTTTATATCGCAAGACGCTGTCAAGTTTGCTGGTCAGATGCGTGTCAGAGGAAGAGGTTCCAAAGGTTCTGCAAGAGATTCACTAGGGAGAATGTGGGAGTCACTCGGGGAGCCGGACATTAGAAGGGAGGGTGCTGAGACAGGGGTACTTCTGGCCTACCCTCAGGAAAGATGCGGAGGAATTCGCAAAAAGGTGTCAAAAATGTCAGGAGTTCGCCCCCCTCCAGCTCCTTCCAGCTCAGAGGTTACGAACGATCACAGCTCCATGGCCCTTCGCTATATGGGGGCTACATCTGGTGGGTCCTTTTCCCCAAGCAAGTGGCCAGAGGAAATTCATGCTAGTCATGGTGGACTACTTTTTGCAATGGCTGGAGGTGAGGGCGCTGGCTAAGGTAACATCGCAGGTGGTCAAGAATTTCGTATGGGGGGAGATCATCTGCCGACATGGGTTGCCTCTGGCCATTGTGACAGATAACGGACCACAATTTGCAAGTAGAGAGTTCTTTGATTTCTGCATCCATTTGGGAATAGATCTCCGCTTTGCATCTGTTCATCATCCACGGAGTAATGGGCAGGTGGAAGCAGCTAATAAGGTTATTATCAATCTATTGAAGAAGAAAGTGGATAATTTGAGGGGGAACTGGGTGGACCTGCTACCTTCAGTCCTATGGGATTTGAGGACCACACCAAACACCGCCATGGGGGAAACCCCGTTTAAGCTCTCTTATGGCTCAGAGGCTGTCATACCTATCGAGTTTGAGGTTGCATGACCAAGAGTAGCTGTCGCAGGGGAAGGGGCCGAAGGATGGAGAGCGGAGAATGAGGAAGAACAGAGACTCTCTCTGCATCTCGTGGAGGAACTCAGGGATTTGGCGATGGTCCGGCAGGAGGAGGTCAAGCACCGGAAGGCAAGGTACTTCGATAAGCATATAAGGGTCAGGCAGTTCGAGAAGGGAGATTTGGTCCTAAAAAAGGTAGATGCAGCAGGTAGAGGGGCCTTCGTGGGGAAGCTCAATCCCAATTGGGAGGGTCCTTTTGTAGTAAAATAAGTCTTAAAGTCAGGAGGGTACCACCTCCAGGATGTGGACGGGGTATCCCTCGAGCGAGCCCGGAGTGGCGATGATTTAAAGAGATTTTACCCGTAGCACTTTCTGCTCATTGCGCTTTTTATTATTGTACAATAATTGCAATTTTAATATGATGGGAGTGTGGGTGACCTTTCTATGGCACCAAGGGTGAGACGAAAGAGAGGATACCCTGAGCAGACACGCTAACCAGGCTCTCATCTAGCTGGCAGGGCTGTAGGCTCACTCGGTGGTTGGAGTTGGTTTGGTTTGGAGAGGAGACCCCGAGCAGACCCGCTGAGCAGGCTCTCATCTAGATGGCAGGGTTGTAGGCTCACTCGGTGGTTGGAGTTGGTTTGGTTTGGAGAGGAGACCCCGAGCAGACCCGCTGAACAGGCTCTCATCTTGCTGGCAGGGGCGTAGGCTCACTCGGTGGTTGGAGTTGGTTTGGTTTGGAGAGGAGACCCCGAGCAGACCCGCTGACCAGGCTCTTATCTAGCTGACAGGGATGTAGGCTCACTCAGTAGTTGGGGTTAGTTTAGTTTGGAGAGGAGACCCCGAGAAGACCAGCTGACCATGCTCTCATCTAGCTGGCAGGGCTGTAGGCTCACTCGGTGGTTGGAGTTGGTTTGGTTTGAAGAGGAGACCCCGAGCAGACCCGATGACCAGGCTCTCATCTAGCTGGCAGGGTTGTACGCTCACTCAGTGGTTGGAGTTGGTTTGGTTTGGAGAGGAGACCCCTAGCAGACCCGCTGACCAGGCTCTCATCTAGCTGGCAGGGCTGTAGGCTCACTCGGTAGTTGGAGTTGGTTTGGTTTGGAGAGGAGACCCCGAGCAGACCCGCTGACCAGGCTCTCATCTAGCTGGCAGGGCTGTAGGCTCACTCGGTGGTTGGAGTTGGTTTGGTTTGGAGAGGAGACCCCGAGCAGACCCGCTGACCAGGCTCTCATCTAGCTGACAGGGCTGTAGGCTCACTCGGTGGTTGGAGTTGGTTTGGTTTGGAGAGGAGACCCCGAGCAGACCCGCTGACCAGGCTCTCATCTAGCTGGCAGGGCTATAGGCTCACTCGATGGTTGAAGTTGGTTTGGTTTGGAGAGGAGACCCTGAGCAGACCCGCTGACCAGGCTCTCATCTAGCTGGCAGGGCTGTAGGCTCACTCGGTGGTTGGAGTTGGTTTGGTTTGGAGAGGAGACCCCGAGCAGACCCGCTGACCAGGCTCTCATCTAGATGGCTGGGTTGTAGGCTCACGCAGTGGTTGGAGACGGTTTGGGGAGGAGACCCCGAGCAGGCCCACTGACCAGGCTCTCATCTAGCTAGCAGGGTTGTAGGCTCACTCGGTGGTTGGAGTTGGTTTGGTTTGGAGAGGAGACCCCGAGCGGTCCCGCTGACTAGGCTCTCATCTAGCTGGCAGGGCAATAGGCTCACTCGGTGGTTGGAGTTGGTTTGGTTTGGAGAGGAGACCCCGAGCAAACCCGCTGACCAGGCCCTCATCGAGTTGGCAGAGCCGTAGGCTCGCTTAAGGGCAAGTCTAGTGGTAAGAGTTCATGGGACGAAAGGCACATATTCATTAGAAGACTGGTGGAAAGCCACTAGAGAGGATCAGGGGTCAGGCCAGGGAGGGAGGTCTCTGGCCGACACTCGGTATGGGCGGTCTCGCCCATGGCGATTGGGCCTTCCCTATTTAGGGGGTGATCCTGGCGAAAAAGGTGGGGCCTGCCAAGCGGGACGGCTGATCTCCGGAGGCTTCAACGCATGATAATCCCACGTCGAGACGAACACTAATGGTCAGATGATCTCGCGGGAGGTATGGGCTAAGAAATATCCGAGGTCTCGCATTTTTGGCTAACTATTAAGCGAAACGGGCAAAGATAGAGCAGCAATTAACAAATAAAAGGTTTGACAAATTTTCCTTGGACCATAAAGAAAGAAGAACACCTCGCTATTTTCGAGGAATAGTCTATCAAAATTACAAGTACCAGAAGATAAAAAAGAAAAGGGGGGGGGGGGGGTGAAGGCACTGGCGTTGATACTTCTCTACTCCTCACTGCCTGAAGAAGAGCAGTCGTCCGTCTCACCGTATAAGCGGGGAACTAGGTCACGGGCAGTAACCGTCTCGGCATCATCACGCACCACCCCCAACTCCTTCATCATTTTAAGAACAAGCTCTGATGTCTTGATATTTGAATCTCGACAGAGGGGATCCACCTCATCTACAGAGTAGCGAGAAGGAACGGGAAATTGTTCTGAGGGGGGTGCCGCGCTATTCCGAAGGCGGAGATTTTCAGCTTTTAGTTTCTTGTTCTCTCCCTCTAACTCCTCAATGCGCGAGCGCATGCGGTCGGCAGTATCGGCATCCTGCAAGAAGACTTAATAAATAAAGGACCAATATGGGCGGCGAGTAGGGCTAGCGAAGGGACGGTAAGAAAACTTACCACACCACCCTGGTTCTGCGCGAGGAGGTTTTCGGCGACGACCAACCTCTTCTCCAGGTCGTTGGATTTCTCTTGTTCCGCAGCGAGACCGGCCTCCGCTTCCTTCCATTTCCTGTTGTTGAAGACCAGGCGGCGCGAGACCCAGTGCGCGAGTTCCAGGGAGCAAAGTTGAGAGTGGGCACTCTTCAGAATGAGGTCTCGCGACGCCTCATTGTCTGCTGGCTCAGAGCCAAGACCACTGTATAGCCCTAACCCTAGGGAGAAGGCGTGACTGGTGGGGGGGGGGGGGGCTCCTGCTCTTTCCAGGAGGGAATGAGGGTGGACACCGACACGCGGTGTTAGCATCCTTATCCCATAGGAGCACCGGCTCGCCGACAATGTCATCTGCCACAGGCCCCATGTTGTAATTGGGGTGCGAGGCGGGAGCCGGGCGACTGGAGGAGCCAGACTCGCCAAAAGGAAGCTTAGCAGGCTGAACATTGGTGATGGCCGCTGGCTCTGATAAGACCGTCTCGCGGGCAGGCGAGACGGGTAGTTGGGGAGATGAGGGAGACGATAAAGAGATGGGGGACAGGGATCTCGAGGGCTCTTTCCTTTCTTTAGCAGACTGTTTCTCCTTTTTGAAAGACACGGATTTCTTCACCTTCTTTTTTGGGCTGTGCCGAGAAGTGCCATCGCCCCCGGGCCTCTTCTTCGGGGTGCGGGTCAGCGTGTCCTTCGCGGCCTCCGCCGCCATACTCGCTAAGGCGAGAGCTCGGTTACTCTGATAAGGGGGATGAACGGGGATGGTTCTCTCTCCTAGACGAGACGATAGTCAGCAGAGGATAAAAAAATTTTTAAAAGCTAAAGGGGAGGACAGGAATATTCCTTCGCCGGGGAAGACGGCTGGAAACGAGTCGAGGTCTGGCCTGAGGTAATTGACCTCGAAATTCTTCCCTGCGAAGAAGTCGCAGAGATCCTTCTCGACACCCCCCACCTTGGTGGTTTCATAATAACATTTAGCGAGAGACATCGGGGCGAGTGGAATGCCTCCCAAATCCCTGCGAATGAAGACGAAGCGAGTCAGCCAGTGGTGGTTTTTATTCGGTGTCTCGCACACCTTCAGGCCTTGGCCTGTGAAGTAAGAAACGCCGCCGTCTTTTGCATGGTACACGAACAGCTTGCGAAAGTCGGTCAAGCTAAATTCGATGCGCTCTCGCCGCAGGTAGCAGGCAAAAGCAATCAACATGGAGATGGCGTTGGGGTTGAATTGGGAGGGGACAACCCCGAAGTACTTAAGAACCAACATGACCTCTGGCCAAAGGTGAACCCGCAACCCCGCCTCAAAGTGCGAGACGGAGAAAGCCAGTTCGTTGGGGTAGAAAGTGTTGATGCATTCGCCAACTTTGGGAGGGCGGGATAAGTAACCATCAGCGAGATACTCGCTGGCGAAGCGAGCATATTCTTCCTCTGGCAGTCTGCCGATAGGGAAGTCGTGGTCCACAAACCGCTTTCCGCAGCGGCTGCGGCTCTCGCCTTCTTCCACCTTCTTCTTTCCCATGGCAGGCGAGAAGGTAGTAAAGGGGAAGAGAGCGACTTAGGAGAACGGCACGAGAGATGAGTGAGGAAGAGGAGAGGTAGGCAGAAGCTCCAAAGACGGCCAAAAGTAACAGAAGTAGGGGTATACCTGGATTTGAGATATTTATAAGGAATGAGGGAGAGAGGCGATTGAGCGGGAAAATCAGGCGGCGGGAAATGAAGAGGCACCCCGACGCTTCGTTTCTCTCTCTCTCTCTCTCTCTCTCCCTCCCTAGAACCCAAATGGCGGAGGCGCCGCAGCGGCTTTTTCGTTATAAAAGCTATCATTATAAACCTACTAATTAAAAAAGGAGCTAATAATGGTAATGATGAAAAACTTGGCATGATATGACAGATGCAGTACCATAATAATAAAGTAGTTCATCCCGCGGAGGGGGCATCCCGCCCAGAAACGCTTTATACAACGCATCAATAATTAAACATAATTAAATTGGCAGAGATAATATAGGAGGGCCTGGATAAGGCGAGACGGGACCGCGACAGCTTAGTTCCGCACCCATTTCCAGTGGCCATCTTGACCTCCCGCTAATGGAGGGCGGCCGGGAAGATGAAAGGCGCGAGCGGCGACCAAGCCGCGACGCGCGAGACGGAGCTGTTCGTCCGTCTCGTTTAAGATTGCTTGGGGGTCGGTCCCGTCCAGTGCACCACCAGCTTCCATCTCGGCAGAAAGACGATGACACTCTGTTTCTAGCCAGTCCATGCGCCGGTCGGAGGCCTGCTTCTCCGGCTACATGTCGCGGATTATATGCGTATATTTGCGGAATATCCTAGCTGTCCTCTGCTTTAGCTTCAGGGTCTCCATAGGATCACCCAAATAGTCCTCGATCTCGCCAGGATGGGGAAGAGGCGAGAGAGGTGGAAACGCGGGAGCATCTTCAGTATCAGAATCAAATTGGATGCCTGCACAGGGAGCGAGAAATCATAAACAAGGTTAAGTTTGCAAGGGTTGGATAAAAGAGGGCGAATTGGAGGAAAAGCGAGAAGGGTAAGTTCTTACTTGGAATGCTAGGGTTCCCCACAATCCACGAGAGGCATTCTTTCCGTGAGAGGGGTGGGGAGGATGCCTCGGGCGAGTCGATGAGCTGATGATCTAGGTTGATATTATCAGGAGGATTGGCGGGCATCGGGGAATCAGCAAAGCTTCCCTGGAAAAACATGGTCAATATGCGGGACGAAAGGAGCGAGAGAAGAATGAGAAATTACCTTTTTCTCTCCGGGAGAGGCGAAAGGATTGTCTGTTGAATGGGCAGAGGAGGTCGCGCCCACCGAGAGGGGAGGGCAGACGGCCTTCATCTTTTTCAGGCGAGAGGATGGAGGGTCCGAGGGAGGAATACGCCCCAGGTCCGGGAATAGGGCATCCGTGTTGGTTTTATTTCGCTTTCGCACCATGCGAGGCGCTCACGAAAGCTCTGGCTGTGAGACATTCTGAAGGATGAGGAAATGAAGGCAAAAGGGCCCCTAAAGAAGACTGGGATCTCATATTTATAGGCCCCATAGGGGGGCCCACCAAAGATTCTCATGAGTGAATCCTAGCATCGCGAGCCGTGGTTGGACTTATCTTTCTGAGGTTAGAGTAACCTCGAAAAGAGCGGGGATTGTGTACAACCTTGGGCTCGCGAGAGGTGGTCCAGCGAGCGAGAACGGGGACTGGCGAGATGAGAGGATGCCCACCTGCAGGAGGCGAGATGGGGGATCCTCTGAAGTGGGCGAGACCTCCGAGTGGGCGTGATCATTCTAGAGGCGAGATAGCCCACTCGCCGAGGGGACGGCGAGACGGACAGGACGGTCGTCTCTCCCGCCAGACTTCCCCACTCGCCATAGGGGAGAGGAGATGGCTTTACCTTTTTACCCTCAAGGGGGATTTTACCTTTGTGCCCTAGCTAATTTTACATTTCTACCTCTGAAGGTCTGTGTATAGCTCTCCAGAACAGCGGAGTTTGGCTGTTGGCAGACCCTGCCGTGTTTTGGTCATTTCAGATTAGTTCAGAAGTGATATTTGCAGGTCAGATTCAGAGGCCTATAAATAGACCGATAAGGTGCCTGAGAGGATTATTGAACCTTTCCAATATCTTCCTCACAGGCACCTAGCTCAGCATTGGCTAGGGAGGGGAAGATCCTTAGTTCTTCCGGGAAAGAGGTGGGACCTCCGAGCTGAGACCCCTCGGTCTGTTTTCAGGTCTCTGACTCTCGTCAGGAGGATAGCTCAGGAAGAGTACATGTGGGCTGCATCTAGAAAGCTGGTTCCAACAGTGTCGACACAGGTCCTGTGTGTCGACACAGCTGACTTCTAGTGTTGATCTTGAGTGTGTAGACACAATTCCTCTATGTGTCGACACAGCCTTTCTGAAGTGTCGACACAGTTCCTTCTGGTGTCGACACAGCCTTGCTTGAGTCTTTGGCAGTTTGTTGAAGGTTGGTTTATGTGATGTTGATTCTTAACCTAGACTCTAGAAATAAATCTATGACCCATGACTATACATTTTGGGTCAGTCTAAGCAAACTTAATAGTGATCCTTGCCCAACTCATAACTGGGGTTCCAACAATCTCCCCTTATTTGGGTGAGGATACTATTTACATAAAAACACATAAAATACAAAGCAAAAATAATCTGCTTGATTTATAAGGTTTCAGCAAATATACATGAATGCTTTTTAGAAATGAAAATAAATAAGCTACTGTCACATCTTAGACTATTTTCTTTAGATAGTCTCCCTTTATCTTCATTGCCTTGCCCTAGTTCTTTGTGTTGGCTGAAACTATGGCTTTTGATTACTGTCACATGCCACAATTCCTCTGTGGTAGGACATCCCTTTTCCTGAAAAGAGAGGTTAAAAGTTCTGAACCCAGATTACCTTGGGTCCTGGTTCTCTTTTGTAATAATTAAAAATGAAAGACCATTTAGGTTGATCCTTGTATCCAAGTGGATGATATTTCCTAGGAGGGATTATCCACACAGTGAAAGGATTTTTAGAATGCTGACTTCGATGATAATTTTGAAGAGAACAAAAGTTTCTGTTCTGAAATCTTGAGTTCGACGAATTAAAGGACTTTCGTCGAGCTGAGTTCGACGAATGGTATTGAGGTCGTCGAGCTGAGTTTGACAAATGATATTGAGTTCGTCGAGCTCTGTTCACAGAATGACAATAGTTGTTTTCTATTTTCCATATTCGTCGATCTCTGTTCGACGAATTATATCTATTTCGTCGAGAATAGATTCCTGAACAGTTAAAATCAAAATCTCTGTTCATAGTTCGTCGAGCTGAGTTCGACGAATAGTATTGATTTCGTCAAGCTCCGTTCGACGAATTATTTTGAACTAAGATTTTCTGAAGATTTTTATTTCTTGCAATTCTTCAGTATTTTCATTTATCACCTCTAATTTTTCTTTTCCTTTAAGTGATTCAAAAAAACTTATCTGTTCAAAAGCAATTTTTAAATCTTGTTTAAGTTTTAAATTTTCAGAAGATGCAGTATTTAATTTTTCTCTGAGAAGTTTTATTTCCTTCTCATATTGAATTAAATCTTTACATAATAACTTAAATTCTTCTGATGAATGATCAAGGGTAGATATTACCTGATCTTCTTCTGGTTCACACTCTGATTCTTCTTCAGAGTCTGTTTCTACATCAATGTTGCTGCAAGAAGCATTTATTGTCATTAGGTAAAATTCTCTTGCTCTTGCCTCTTCTTCATCTTCAGTTGTGCAGGATGAAGCATCAGAATCACTCCAGGTTGCAGCTTTAAGGTTTCTTTCTTTAGCTGGTCCTGCAGCCAATGCTGTGAGAGAATCCCACATCTCTTTTGTAGATGAACATTCAGCAAGTTCCTCAAAGATGTCATCAGACATTGATTGTGCTAGAATGTTCATTGCTTGTGCATCAGCAATCTTTAGCTTTTTCTGGCCATCTGTCCATTGAGATGATGGAACAACATTTGTATTTGTTGTTGCCCGATGTTGAGTTGGTCCTGACAAAATAGATTTAAAGATGTTTTCATCAATGGAGTTCATATTAAAACTAATTCTTGTTTTCCACAGTGCAAACTTATCAAGATTGCACATAAGTAGTCTGGTGCTTGAAAAGTCTTCAATTTGTGCCATGATAAACTCTAAAGATATTTAAGATTTATCAGATCATTTTGGTTCAGATGTTAGCATGTACAACCAAAGTAACACCCCTCTGATACCAATTGAAAGTTACGGGGATAGATATTAACTTAACTAATTAGAGTTATATACTAAGTAAAGCAAATCACAGCACAAAAATAAAGCAAGAAGACCAAGCAACATAGAAGACACAAGGATTTATAGTGGTTCCCCAACCTGGGTACATCCACTCTTCTACCACCCTGGTAGGAATCCACTCAGATTTTTGATCAGGTGTCTGACACCAATGAGCTTTTGATCAGGTGCTCAAAAACCAAATCTCAAGTCTTTTGGTCAGGTGACTTATAACCAAGAATCACTTTTGAAGGGAGATGACAACCCTTTATACAGAGAGGGGTGAGAGATGATGGTGTCTTCTCTGTCAACAATCAGAGAGAAGACTAGTGGATATATAATGGTAGAAAATAGCTCCCCCTGAGATGTTGAATGGTTCAGGGAGATGGAGCTTTGGTTCAGGGTGATAGGCCTTCAAGCTTGCAGCCATGACTAGCAAAGATTCAGGAACTTCTTGACTGATAGGTGTTTGTTGTCCTTGAAGTATCCTGGAGAGTATAAGGAAGAAGAAGACTCTTGATATGAATGGATCTTCTTATTCTTAAGATTGATGTCACTTCTCTGCTCTAGGTATTCAGGTTGCTTTGATGATATTGGCCTGAGTGTTCTACTTCTTCTCTATCTTGGTTGATCACTGCCTGCCACTAGTTGTCACTTTACTTTCTGTGTTTCTTGTTATCTCTGTATCTATTTGGACATTTGAATTTCTTAGTCTTGATGGCGGAAGAAATATTCCCGAGAGTAGAAGATGCATTGGGAATTGATCCATAATTAATTCTTTTGTAACTATCTGTTTGAACGGCTATTATCACTGGGAATGTTGACTGTAATTAATCCTTAATTAATTCTGCCAACTGTAATTAATTGCGCATAATTCGTCGACCTGAACTTGGAGTTCATCGAGCTATCTTGAGTGTGTTGACACAAGCCCTGTGTGTCGACATAGTTGACTTCAGGTGTCAACATAGTTGGTGTCGACAGACATTCTATGTGTCGACACAATTCTTCTGTATGTCGGCACAGTCTGTTTCCTTTGTTAATCTTGAGTGTGTCGACACAAGTCCTGTGTGTCGACATAGCTGACTTCTGGTGTTGATCTTGAGTGTGTCGACACAATTCCTCTGTGTGTCGACACAACCTTTCTGAAGTGTCGACACAGTTCCTTCTGGTGTCGACACAGCCTTGCTTGAGTCTTTGGTAGTTTGTTGAAGGCTGGTCTATGTGATGTTGATTCTTGACTTAGACTCTAGAAATAAACCTATGACCCATGACTATACATTTTGGGTCAGTCGAAGCAAACCTAATAGTGATCCTTGCCCAAATCATAACTGGGGTTCCAACACCACACAACGACCTAGATGCCATGCACAAGGCGGCGATTTCTCTACCGATTACAATGAGAAAGTAAAAGAAAAGAATAAAAACAAATTGAACACTTTTAGTCTAGACACTCCCTTCAAACAACGCGCTAAAGATGCCGATGAATCCTTGCTAGAGATGCTTTGAATGCTTCGCATGTGCCGTCAATCTTTCACGCTTATGACCTTCTTGAAAGTATGGAGTATCTCTGAGTTCTGGAGCTTTCTGAAACGTCAATGTAGGAAAATACACTCTAGGTAATGAAATTCGTGATTCCCTCAGAAAATGAAAAGTTTTTATATTCTGGTGCTATCGTCGGGCGATACTGGGCATCGTCATCTGGCGATATCGGTAACCGCTGCCACGTGTCCCACGAACTCCTCATTTTTGCATCGCACAAACATTGAGCGTCGAATCGTGCACTATCATCGAGCGATAACGGTTATTGTCGTCTAGCAATAGTGAAATAACGGAAGCCACGATTTCGTCGAGCGTTGAGCGGAAATGCGTCGAGTGGCGCTATCGCCTGTTGGCGCTACCCAATATCACCTGGCGATATCTCCCGAGCTCAAGTCTGATCTGATGCAGCATCAAAAAGATCTTAGATATTAACTTGCGTTATCTGCATACCAAAAACATCCAAATATCAAATACAAACAAGATTTGTTATTAGCAAACTAGGAAGTGTGGAATGCATGCTCCAATAGTGCTATGCAGGAAGAGCTGAATCAATTTAAGAGATGCAAAGTTTGCAAACTGGTTCCCAGACCTAAAGGACATAATGTGATACGGACTAAATGGATCTACAGGAATAATTTAGATGAAAATGACATTATTGTCAAGAAGAAGGCCAGATTGGTAGCAAAAGGCTACAGGCAGGAAGAAGGAATATACTTTGACCAGACCTTTGCCCCAGTAGCAAGTCTGGAAGCAATAAGAATATTCCTTGCCTATGTAGCCTATAAAAAATTCAAGGTCTTTCAAATGGATGTCAAATCAACATTCCTAAATATAGATATAAAAGAGGAAGTATATATGGACCAGCCATTATGTTTTGTAGATCCTCACTTTCCTGATCATGTCTATAGACTTAAGAAAGCTCTATATGGGTTGAAACAAGCCCCTAGAGCATGGTATATGACATTGTCTACTTTTCTTATTAAGAATAAATTCTCAAGGGGGAAATAGAGATGACCTTATTCCTGAGGGAATCAAAGAGCAAGATCATCCTAGCCCAAATATATGTTGATGACATAATATTTAGATCTACTAAGAATAACCTTTGCAGGAAGTTTGTCAAACTTATGCAAGGGAAGTTTGAGATGAGCAGTATGGGTGAGCTAAAGTTCTTCTTGGGACTTCAAGTAAAACAGACTGATGATGGATTGTCCATATCCCAGTCTAAGTTCACCAGGGAGTTGATTAAAAAAATATGCCATGGAGACTGCTTCCACCATGAAAACTCCAATGGGGTCAAGTATGCCTTTAGGCAAAGATGAGGCAGGGAAACCTGTTGATGAGTCTTTGTATTGTGGGATAATTGGCTCCTTACTATACTTGACTACAAGTAGGCCTGACATCATGTATGATACATGTGTCTGTGCTAGATACCAGACATGCCCTAAAGAGTCTCATTATTCTGCTGCCAAGAGAATTTTAAAATATCTTAAGGGCACACCATATCTTGGTCTATGGTACCCTAGGAATAGAAATTTTTTGCTAATAGGCTTTTCAGATGCAGACTTTGCAGGATGCAAGGAAGACAGGAAAAGTACCACAGGTACATGCCAATTCGTAGGAGGAAGACTGGTGTCATGG
The DNA here is from genome assembly GCA_039583875.1 of Platanthera guangdongensis. Classification (NCBI taxonomy): domain Eukaryota; kingdom Viridiplantae; phylum Streptophyta; class Magnoliopsida; order Asparagales; family Orchidaceae; genus Platanthera; species Platanthera guangdongensis. The sequence goes on along the minus strand of CM077147.1, from coordinate 118,095,097 downwards.
AACAGCAAAAAGCAGACAAGTGTTGATATATCCACAGCAGAGTCAAAATATATTGCAGCTGGAAGTTGCTATGCTTAGTTGCTATGGATACAACATCAACTGGAAGACTATGACATCAAGATAAGTAGAACTCCATTATATTGTGATTCTACTAGTGCTATATCAATTGCTAGAAACCTTGTTTCACATAGTAGAAAAAAGCACATTGAAATTAGGTACCATTTTATTAGAAAATATGTTGAGAAAGAGGACATAACTTTAGAGTTTATTTCTAGTGATACTCAAGTAGCTGATATATTCACTAAACCTCTAGATGAAAGTAAATTCAATTAATTTAAAATTGAATTAGGCATGTTGAACCTGGAATAGGATGGTAAATTAAGAAAAATTCTACTCAACATATGACTAAGTGAATTAGTGTCGACACATAAAGTAGTTTGTGTCGACACTCAGAAGTTGGTGTCGACACATAAAGAAAACTGTGTCGACACTCAGAAATTGGTGTCGACACATAGAGTTATTGATACTCAGATGTTGGTGTCGATACATAAGGTCATCTGTCCCGACACTTAGAAATTAGTGTTTACACATAGAGTTGTCGAGACCCTAAACTCTTTGTCGAGACTTTAGTAGTCTGTGTCGACATAATAAAAATTGTGTGGATATACGAAACTCTAATTTCAGCCCGCCTTTTGACCTTCCCTATTTCGAAAAGTATAAATAGGTGGAAACGAGACCTTGTCGACGACGCTCACAGAAATCTCGAGACTAAACCGTCTGTGTCGACAAGAAATTCTTCTTCCTTCTCTCCAACTTCACTTCTCTTATCTACAATGACGCCCAAGTTGGACAACAATGTTAACAAAGGTTATGAGCTCGTTCGGGGTGCATTCAATACTGCTGACCAAGAAATCAAGGTGGTTGTGGACCTAATCCAGGAAGCCGGACTGGATTATTTGGTTTCTGATTAGACAAGAATTTAGAAGGAAGTTCTCGAATTCTATTCTAACGCTACGTTGAATTCAAAGGAGAACAAGATCAAGTCTGCTGTTCACGGTGAAACGGTAAAAATAACACTCAAAGTCTGAGTAAATCCCTTCAACATCCAAGGATAAAATAAGAGACTGAGGTTGATTCACATTTGATTGTTGAAGCCCTTAAATGGTGTGGGTTGCCCTCATTCACCAACATTGGATCATCCATGACTAGGAAAGGGATGAACTCCAATGGGAAGTTTCTGTCTGAGATTATTGGGAAGGTTGTTCTCTACAAAACTGGGGGGCATGATAGGATCTCTTCCCCATGTTCAGCCTTATGACAAGAGTCATCTTCTAGGTGAAGGCCGACTGGAGTGGTGTAATATTTAATAAGTTTAAGGACAGTCCTAAGAAGCCAAATCTGGGCAGAATTTTAAGTTTGTATCTGGCAGCCAGCATACCTGAGGTGCTCCACCAGATTGTTGGCTCAAAGATAAATCACATGAGGAGAATGGATATAAGAATCCTCTATAGGTGGGACAGAGTATTGTCCAAGGAAGTACCTACACCAAAGCAGAAGTCCAAACAGGTCACAACACCAAAGAGAGATACAATGCAAGCTGAGGAGTCCTCTAGTGACTCAGAAGAGAGAATTGAATTCAATTCTGATGAAGAGAACACAGATCTACCCAGGAAGTCTCCAACTCATACACCTGGAACTGAAGCTCAAATCTAGGGGAGACTGTCCATCAGCCAGATAATCCAGAGATATCAGTCCCTAAAGAAACTGTCACTGAAGCCCAGCTAGACAGCGAGATTGTAAACCTCACTATAATGGAAGATGTTCATATTCATGATCTGTCAGAAAAACCTCAGGCTCCTAAGGATGAAGTAAAACAAGATTTAAAAACTGACTTCCAAGGAGAGCAAGAAGAAGTACACAAGGAAGATATTTTTGTAGATGCACCAACTGCTGCAAGGGTTGAGGGGGAGGTGCCAGACCTAGCCCCAAGACTAGATGTAGATGTTCCAGCACAACAGTGGAACTTGAGATATCATCTGATTATGAAGATGAGGATGCGGCATCAGTACTTAAGAAAAGAAAGTTTTTGGAGTTAAAGAAAAAGAGTTCTGGATATAATAAAGCCTTAAAGGCTAGCTCCTCATCTACAACTCCTTCAATATATTTTAATTCTCTGATAGTACAGCTGCAAGTCAAACTTGATGAGCAAAGACTTGCACCACAAAAGTATGTGATGAAAGCCATATTGAATTACAATTCAGTCTGGCACAGGATATCAAATCAATATGATTTGAGGTAAACATGATTAAGAAAGAAATGACAGATTGCTTCCATAAGGGAGGCAATGATGTGGTATATCTTGCCAAACATCAACAATCCACTAAAACTGAAATAGATGATCTGGTTGTTAAGCAAGGAATTGTTCTCGAAAATCAAAAAAGACTGAATGAGAATTTGATGGAACTACAAATCATCACTCTGACTAAAATGGATGAACAAACCACTACCATAGAAACAAATATAAACACCAAAGTATCTGTTATAGAAGAACAGGTTAAACTGAATTTGGCAATAGTTGTTACTGCTATAAAAACTTATGAGTCTGCCATTTCTACTCTAGTAAAGAAGTTCAAAGACTACTATACAACTGAGAATTATCATATTACAGATCAAATAAGTTTTCAAAAGAATGATCTCATAGATCATATTCATAGAGAAGTCATAAAGGGGGAGAGGGTATTAGTTCAAGCTAGCTCTGAACATGCAAAATGAGTATCTAACAGTATCAGATCTTCCTTGGGATATACACCCTTATGTGATGATAATAATACTGCAGAATTTGGATACCAGCCTGCAATCTTGGAGGGGATGCAACATGAAGTAGCTCAAGTCATATATCCCCCTTCTAAGTTTGAAGAAATTCAACAGGCTGTCCAGAATATGTACAACCCTCTACTGGACAAATTACCAGTAATTTGTGAGGAAGTGAATATGGCTGACTCAGTTTTACTGAAAGAGCAAGAGGCCAAAATATCCAAGAAGAGATTCAGAGAACAGGCAGAGGCTATTCCTGATTTTGAGAAATAGAGTCCAACCTCCAGAAGCATCATCTTAACTACATGGAATGCAGTTGTTGAAAATCAATATGATAGGGGGAAGTGGTACTCCAAACAGTAATGGGATAAATATCTTGCACAATAAGAGAAAATATACAAATTCAGGAAGGACTTGAAGGCTGGAAGAATCCCTTCAAACTCCATAGAGCCCTGCAAGTACTTCCCAAAACCATTCCATTACTTTGAAAGACAAAAGTTGAAAGCTGCTCAACTTAAGGCAAAATATATCAAGGGTAAGATGCCTGTTTTTGATACTGAAGCTGAAGTCAAAGCTTCTATTCAACTAGGCAAAGGGCTTGTCATCAAGGAACTTGATCAACCTTAATCTTAGATTGACTAGGCTCTAGAAGAACTGTGTATTTTTTGGTTGCTCTAAAAAAAACATTAACCCTGTAATCTCACTTTGATTATATGAGAATGAAATTCTGGGTTGACAGCAGTTTATATATCTATGTCTCTGAGTTGCATGGTTGTCCTTAAGATATTTCATTTTGAATATTTGTGTGTAACTTACTATCTCTGCTCGTGAATAATTTTGTTTGAAATGTATGAATATATCATGCTTATCATTTTTGTTATATTGGTGTATATCATCGACTATAGGTTATGACTTTTCCAAATAGGGGGAGATTGTTGGGTATATTGGAAATTGTGTACCAGATTTGGAGAAGCCTCACCCGACTCAATGATATACATCAGGTTATATTTGATGGTGTATTGAGTTTGTTTGTACATGCAGTAGAATACAGAAAATATTCTAAGTACAAAAGTGTCGAGACAATTATTTTGTGTCGACACCCTTGAAGGAGCTGTGTCGAGACAAGAAGCAAGTCTGTGTCGAGACAAGAAGCAAGTCTGTGTCGACACACAAGACTTGTGTCGACTCCCAGAGTTTCAGTTGACATCAACTGTGTCGACACTCATAACTTATGTCAACATATTTAGACATTATTGAATTAACAATTATAAAGAAGCAACTATGTCGACATCCAGGACTCGAGTCGACATTTGGAGAGGCTGTGTCGATACACAGGACTTGTGTCGACACATTCTATAAAGGCAGTGTTGAGATTGAATGAAGAGCTATGTCGATAGTTTCTGAAGTTTGTCGACAACACCAAAGGAAGTGTGTCGACACCCGGGTACTTATGTCGACACATATCTCATCTGTGTTGACACATACTATCTTTATGTCTCGACACATTCAGTTGAGTTAAATAACTCTAAGTGCCAAATATTAAGACTGTAGACTTGACATCTGCCAGAATTATCACGGCCTATTAGACATGTAAGAACTGTCCGATGTCTGTCAACTATCGGATCTGTTGGTTGCCTCTGATGTGATCTGTAAGTCCCCCACTTTTTTGCAACAACCACCGGGGTCTTATGCCCAGAATCACCGTTTTGCGGTGGCCCCGACTCTCGGGAAGGCCGCCACTACAAAACGCTGATTCTGCCGGCCTTTTTGATCAACAAGAGAGAATATATAATGATTGGGAAAGCTAAAACAATCAATTCCACAACATAGAAAGAGGAAATCACATGACAAATAAAGAGTCCACACCACGATATACAGACTTATGCCCGGTACATAAAGACCTCACTACAAGCCACTCATATAAGTAAAACTACTACTACTCAGCTCCACTCACGGATCTGGATGCATGTCTACCCGAACTATACTGTCCTGTCTCCATCTTCATCGTACTCCGCTAGTGCTGCATCTCCTGCAGCTGCTCCCAGTCTCCCATCCGGAGTGCCTAAAATGTGGTGGTCAAACGACCGTCAGTCAAACTAGACTCAGTCAACAGTCCTCCACCCCTCTACCCGTGGATCCTAGGCACCGGGCGGAAGGAAGTGAAAAGGAGGACCAAATAGCAGGGCGTAATCAAGCAGATGATAACTATCCTAACAAGAGTGTTATAACATTAAAAGTACAGCAGGAGTTAATCAATAAATAGTAATACAGAGTAGTATGGTAAGCATGAAGAACTGAAAGTTAGAACTGTACAAATAGTAATTCAGTAACCATTGAGATATAGGGATTACCCCTATAGACCAAGGGGTCGTTCTGCAGGGCCTATCGTATAAACTGTCCCATACCAATTTATACGTTAGGTGTCAGGGGTTAAATGTAATGACTATGCTATGACATGCAAGTATGCTAGGGTATGAACATGCAATTGCAACACACACACGACTCTATGAGCACAGACCTTTAGTTCCCTAGTTTGGAGTTAGTTAAACTCTCAGGAGCCTCTCATCATGGACAACGGATATAGTGGGTTGTGCCTCTCCACTCCTAGACTGGTAATCACACTACCAAGCCTAGCCCCTCTCGTACGTTTTCGTACTATTCCTAGCAAACCAGCTAGTCTCCCCGAGTCAACGTACCGACGATGTTGTGATCGATCATCCAATACCGAGGACCCATAATTATTATGCACATGCAAGCTTGTATATTATACCTTACCTAAATATCTGATCCCCCAGCTCACCAAACCATCAAGTCTAAAAAGTAGCGCTCGAGCATATAGCTCCCCGGACTACCAAATCAGTTCCAAGTCCCTTTAACTCTACCAGTAAGCCCATCGACCATGGGTCTATGCTATCCATTCCTTACCAATTTGTCTCACCACGTGTACAAGTGTGAGTGCAAGGTGGAGGTATTATTGAGGTTACTCTTGTCCATATTATCCCTAAATTTTACGTTAGCTCAGGACTGCTCAAGGTATTCCCCATGAAGGGCTCTCGAAGGCACTAGGAACTACGATCGGATTACGCCCAAAGTTCCCTTCTGCAAGGCACTTAATATTATTGATTGCTACCATTGACCAATCCTCTGTTTTATTTCAGTGTGGCTCCCCTAAGTGTGTTCAAGTTCTCCGAGCTAGCCTATTTTAATTCTACGTACTATATGCAGACTGTGCTAAGTTACATGATGCTCCCACTAAGGGGTACTCCATTTACTCATCCAACAGAACCAAAATAATTACTGAGAGTCTACCATGACTTATTTAGACTAACTCCAGAGTTTCATAATCTTCCTAATTAATTGGGCATTCATTCTAATTACAATAAGACTCTGGATGCCCTATTTTGAACATGAAATGCACTTTTAAATCAGTAACATACCACCACAAAATCATGATAAATACTTGGTAGCATTTCTATAATAAATCCAAGGTCTAAGAATTTTTAGAATTGTTTAGGCCTCAAATCCATAATTTAGAACATAAAGACGATAATACCATTTTAAGAAGCAAAGGCCAGTAATATTGTTCTAAAAATTATGATAAAAATTCAGTAAGACCATGATGGCCTAAAAACACCCTAGAGGTACTCTCCCAATTTTTCCAGTAAACAGTAACCCATAATTTAATTTTAATTCAATAATTCCATAACCACTGGTTATTGAAGCAAGTACTGTAAAAATTCAACTAATAATCATAACAAAATTCCAGGAGATAGATGATGATTAAAACTAACCCTAACCAAGTTTTACAATTTTTTCAATAAATAAGGGGCTCTAAATCTAATTAAAAGTAATCTTCCAAATTTATAACCTTGTGAAGCAAGTACTGTTTCTAATCACCTAAAAATTATGAGAAAATTCCAAAGCCTGCATATTGACATAGAACATTCCAGGACCAAGTTTCATAATTTTCATAGCAATACTGGGCTCCAAATCTATTTTTGATTAGAAATCCATAATTCATAATTTATAAAACAAGTACTTAAAATAGTCATCTAAAAATTTCAATGAAAATACAGAGGGGACTAACATGATGCAAAACTTCCAAATACTAAATTTCACAATTTTTCAGCGGTTAGAAATATCATAACAAGAAAAATAAACTTAAGGACACAGCTAGGGTTATAAAGGAAGTACTGATTTTATTAGTCCAAAACTTCCACCAAAATTATTTTAGGTCTCTTTTTATCATAGAAATACCCTGCCCAAGTTTCAAGTTATTGTGAGGTGTTTTGATTGCCTAAACCCAAATATTGGGCTTTGTGCCCTAAACTAGGGTAGGGATTTGAGGGGGGTTAAAGGCTTCCACATTCAATAAATATTCAACAAGAGGACCATAGCCACCTTATGATCCCTTTCACCAAGTCCCAAGTCATTCCAAGGTCATTTGACCCCATGACCTTCAAACCCTAAAAATCACCATAAAAGGGGACTACCCTAGGGTTCTATGGCTACCCTAGCCCAAACCACCCCAAATCTCAATGACTAATGTTACATGCCATATAAAATTAGTGGCCAAAATATCAGCCTCTGTTGAGGTGTTTTGACCAACCAAACATCAGAAATAGCTCTTGACCTAAATAACCCTATAAGGGTATACTTAGGGTTGGATCAATACCTAACCAAAACATCTCCAAATGAGTTGACATTTTTACCAGAGCCTTAGCATGCCCTCTAAGACCAGCCACCCAAATTTGCGGGAGTTTTGAGATGTTTAGGACACCTAATTAATTTATTTATGGATTATAAAATTTTTCTAAAAACTATAGAAAATCTTCTCCACAAATTCTGATTTTTGGATAAGTCCTAGATATAGATAATAGTTGCCCATACCCCAAATTTCAAGTGTTTTGGAGGTCTGGTTTGGAGTGGGCATCCATTCTAATGTCTGGTCATGCCTTTGTATAGGTTGCACCAAAATGAGTGTTGTGATAACATCATGTTTCCAAATTGGTTCAAATAAATTTTAAAATAAACTAGACTTCAAGTACTACATTTTTTATGTTGGCCACTTTTATAGTATAGGCCTCGCGGTATTTGTAATAATTAAAACCATCTACAGCTAATAATTCCCAGAAAATTGAATAACATTAATATCATATAAAATATCTTGATCAAAACGGACGGCATCCGCTCATCCTCAACCTCCAGCCAAGGGCCGTGATTGGCCCGACCTGGAGCCTCTTCCAGTCCACTTTCCGGCCACCCCGACCACCTCCCTGGCCGGCCACCACCACCACCACCTCCGTTGAGGTGGTGGCTAGCGTTTGGCGGCGACCATGACGCCGAAGGCGGCGGTTTCCGGCGAACTCACACCACCATTTTTCCATGAAAAATCCGAAAATACAAGCTCCCATTCAGGCTCAATTGAGCCCGATTTCTCTACCTAAACCTATCTAGATCTACCACAGACAGAGAGGAAGAGGATTGGACCTCATTTGGAGCGTTTCCTTGCTCTAGTCGTCGGCCGCCATTGCTCCTCTTCAAAGCTTTCGGTGTCATGGCTTTTCCTCCTTCGAGAGCTCTAAGTGTTCGGGAAAATTGGAAATTCTACTCCTCAGAGGTCTCTAAAGATGATGGAGGGGTCGGTTGGGGGGTGTGGGGCTTTTATTCTCTTGGCCAGGGTTGACCTCTTCACCTCCCCTCCCATGGCCGACCCTATGCATCCCCCCTTCATTAAATGTCTCTAGAAACTGCTGGAATCCTCTCTAATTCATCAGGGAAGATGAATGGGAGCATAATGGAGGGATACTGAGGGGTGTATCACCTTAATGGCCATGAATGGCCACTTTCTCTCTCCTCCACATTGGGGGAAAATGGAGCTTTCTCTCTCCTACTCACCATGGCCGAATTTTGGGTGATACGGCTGTGACACGGGCATGTATCATCCGACATGGGCATATCAGGTGGGCGTGTTCCTTTCTGTTCGACGAAATGAGCTCAACGAAATGAGCTCGACGAAATGAGCTCGACGATCATCGGGCTGACGACGCGCCTGGAAACACGAGCATGTCGGGGGCGTGTTCCCCCCTGTTCGACGAAATGAACTCGACTATGGTCGAGCTGAGGACACGCCTGGCGACACGGGCGTATATCATATGGCATGGGCATGTCGGGTGGGCGTGATCCCCTCTGGTCGACTAAATGAGCTCGACGATCGTCGAGCTGGCGACACGCCTGGCGACACGGGCGTGTCTGGGCCGACACGGGCATGTCAGACCCGGAATAGCTGTTTTCAAGGAATTTGTGTGGTTGTTTATTTCTTCCTATGGGATCTGATGGTTCAGATCTCCCCTTGCTGATATAAGTCTGAGATATAGGCAGACTAAGGTGGGTTTCACCTTGGCCTTGTTCACTTGGTCCCTTAGGCTACCTAGGGTTTTGTCATGACCAAACCACTCTTGGGGGTCTAGTCGGAAATGGGATGTTACATGATCTATAAATAGAGTCAAGCTATCAGGAAAAAACAACAGAATATAGGGAAAAATTAAAGAGGAATTCTCCAAGAAGAATTTGCGGAATTCTTTACAATAAGAAGATCCTGATTTTAAATCAGAGAAGGGGATAGCATCACAGCAGATCTGTCAGTGATTGCAGAATTAATTCTGCAAGGAGGAAAAAGCTGGATCTACACCAACTTCTCAAGAAGATTCAACCTAGGTTCTCTCTTTCAAGAAGCTTTGAATAAGCTAAGTCAGGTTGAATCAGATTCATTACAGCAAATAACAGGAGAAAGTGGATCCATCAAGATTTGATCAAGATTCCCTCATCTCTCTCTATCTGAGTGAAGGAAGAAACCTCTTCTTAATTAATTTTCTATAGGATCTATTTTAGATCTGAGTGTAAGAGATTTCAATCTCTGAGTTATAAGCCTGTAATTGTAAAGGCTGAGGTAGGACTATTTGCCTGAGGTAGGAGATTAAGTTCTCTGAGATGTAGGACTGGTGATAAAGGCTGAGGTAGGCTTGTTTGCCTGAGGTACGAGATTAAGTTCTCTGAGCTATAGGCATGGTTATAAAGGCTGAGGTAGGGCTTGATTGCCTGAGTGGTAGGAGTGTGGATTCACTCTGAGGTAGGGTCCTTGGGAAGAGCCTAAGTTGTAGCACATGTTGAAGTGTGAGATGTAGGAACCAGTTTGGGTTCTGAGTTGTAAGATCTGAGGATTTGAGAAGGTGGAAGGAAGTTAGGTCGAATCTAGTATACTGCTAGATAGGCGAATCGGAAAAGTGGATGTACCCATCATTTGCGGAACCACTATAAAACTGTGTGTATGCTGTGATTGGATGATTGTGTGTTGTCATAGCAGTAGAATTAATAACTGTGTTGTGATTCATTTATTAACTGACTAAGTGATTTGTAATTGAACCTATTCACCCCCCCCCCCCTTCTAGGTGTTTAGACTTTCTTGAAACTAATTCTTTCACCCTTGCTGAACTTTGAAGTGCTTCAGCTATCTTTCTTTGTCTTCAGGCTAACTTGGCTAGACTTTAGCTTTCAAGCTTGATGGGAAGAAAAATGTTCAGTCGCCTCTTTCAATTTATCTTTCTATATTTTCTGTGTTTGATCCTTGTGTATTCGTTAACACTAATCCCTTTATTGTTTCCTTTTTATATGCGTTGATTTGAATCAACGACACAATAGAATGTGGTCCCACCAAGGATTGGTGAGCGCCATCTCCATCAAAAAGGGACAAAACATCTTTCAGTACTGTAGCAGCTTTCCCGCAATGGCTTCCTGCAATTTTGACTTTGATGATGTCAACAGTGGTCATCAACATCTGGACTTAGAAAATTTTCTAGAACTCCATCAAGCGTTGCGTGATGTTAAGACACTCAATGCCATTAGCCTTGGCTCTCAGCTCTTCTGGACTTAAAAATTTCCATGTCTTTGTCTTAGCGGTTTTGTCTCAGTAGTCTTAACGGTTTTCATTATTAGCTGAGACATGCCTTTGTCTCAGTGCTTTCTTTTTCTTAGCTGAGACAAGTTTCTGTCTTAGTAGTATCTTCACAGCTCTCTCGATGGTTTCTTACTTTTAACAATCTCAGCACTTCCTTCTTCATTAGAAACGTCGAGTGAACCTGCTTCACTTAACGCTTCTGGACTTAGAAAAAATCCAGTTACTTTTGTCTCTGCTATTTACCTCTTAACTGTCAAAGCGCTTCCTGCTTTATTAGAAGCGTTGAGTGAATCTGCTTCACTCAATGCTTCTGGACTTTGAGAAATCCAGCCAGTTTTGTCTCTGCTGTCTCAGCAGTCTCAACACTATCTTCTCAGTTGTCACAGCTATCTCACCAGTCTCAACGCTATCTTCTCAGTTGTCTCAGTTATCTCAGTAGTCTCAAAGCCTTCTTCTCAGCGGTCCTAGCACTTTTGTCATAGATAGATTTTTTGGCTTTAGCTGCGTTCGACGATCTGTGGGCTGAGCTCGACGAACTTTAATCTTCTCAGTGGTCTCAGTGCTTTTTTCCTTAGTTGATTTTTCTAGCTTTAACTTAACAAGTGTTGAGCTGAGTTCGATGATTTGTAAGCTGAGCTCGACGAATTGCAAGCTGAGCTCGATGAACTTCAAGCTGAGCTCAACAAAATTTGAAACCTGAACTCTTGTTCTTATCTCGCGGAATGTTCAGTTGAGCTCGACGACCAGTGTGCTGAGCTTGACGAACTTTGAGCAGAGCTCGACGAAATATGAGTTTACTACCAAACTCATTTTTTCATCTGTCCAATCATGCACTACCTGCATGCATGAACTAAAGAACACATCAAATACATTATGCTCCTTAGCAAGATTAGTAATGCCCCTTCAAATCCCAATGAACATTGTAGGGCACAATTCCCAATAGTTACAAAGTGTGTGATCTCTCCAAAGCACCAAACCCTGAACTACTAATTTCCAAAAATTGCTAAATGGAGACCATATGAACTTATATGTGTTTATGAATAAGAATCCTCCAAATACTTAAGCGTAGGCCCTAATATTATTTCTTGAAACATATCATGACATCTTACACTTAATTCCATAGATTATAATTTTCCTAAAATAATCAGCAATTATTATAATTTTTTCAAATTATTGTTACATGTGATTTTGAACATGAAGTATCACTTTATTTTATGAAACCAGCAAGATAAAATTATTCTAACATTATCTTGAGCAATAATGGATCTAGACCAAATTTTACATCATTCCAATAATATTTGTTATTTAATTTCTAGTTACAAAAATCTGATCTACTAGGTCATGCTGCACATGAAGTACTATAAGTATTCATCAAATAATTCTGGAAATATTACTGGAGGTTACAAATGATAAGTAATTATTTATTCCAAAAAAGTATAGTTTTATAACCCAATTTGAGCACAATTATCAAAATAATATAGAAGGGGCAAAATAGTAATTATAACTGTAACCCTAAGATTCTGACTTTTAAAGTTCCAAATAATTTATTCAGTGTTTATTATACTAAATTATTGTTATTGCAAGGTTTCATAATTTTTGCAACTATTTTAGTCATCCTAATTTCATTAATACATTTGTTATGCTAATCAACTAATTAATTCATTTGCTAAGCAAATCAACTCCAAATGATCTAAAACTTCATGAAGAGTTGTATTTTCACTAAATAATTGCATGTATAAAATTTCACTGTATTTGAACAAACCAATCTTGCTAAATTCTCAAGATACACCTTTTGGCTAAATGTACATCACATCACCAATTATTATTCTTCGAAATATTCCAAAAATAATCACCAATTATTATTCTTCAAAATATTCCATTTATATAAAAAATCACATTCTTGCTAAAACCATAGGAAAATATTGTCCACAAATTCCTTTTTTTGGACTGTAGGTGTATCTATGATATATTCTTAGATGTCCCAAATTTCAAGTCAATCTCCTTGGCCAATTAAAAGTTATTAAGGAAATAGTGACTGTCCTACCCTAAGGACTAGTCCCACAAGAATTGACATACAGGGATCTACAGTGCTTCAAATGACCTGATTTTAATTTCTAATTAAATTAGACTAGCAGGGCTACCATTTTCATGTTGGACACTTTTCATGGTTCAGCCCCTAAGGGCCTCATTTTTTGATTCAAAAAGTGTATGATAGGGGATAAACATAACATATTATATATAATAATTAATATATATTATATTTGGACGGCTGTGATTACGTCTTCTACCTCTATCCTATGGCCGAGATTGGTCGAACTTGGAGGCTTTTCCAAAGCTATTTTATAGCGTTCCAGCCTCCTCCTCGGCCAGCCACCAACACATCCGTTGTGGTGGTGACTATTGTCGGGCGGCGGCCCGGCCTCCAGAGGGGTGTTTTTTGGTGATATCGAGAGGAAGCCCATTTCAAGATTTTTCCATGGATTTCAAAATTGGAATCGGCTCAATTGAGCTCGACCATAATTCTTATTGATCTAGGAAGCTAGCACAAGGGGAGAGCGGAGAAACATGCCTGATTTCAGGATTATATGCAGCTACTCCGGCGGGTGGCCATGGTTTTTTGTGTTTTCCGGTAAACCTTTCCCGATCTAGATTCTCCATCGCTTACAGCTATCCAAGAGTCGACTTTGACTTCTTGAGGCCTTCTGAAGGTGATGAAAGGGTCGAATTGAGGTTTGGGGGCCTTCATATAGGAGATGTAAGTTTTGGGGGTTATGGTCATGGCCATTAATGGCTTTCGTTGATGGTGGTCAACCTATAACTGCTAGAAACTCTTCCTCTTCATCAGGGGAGATGAAAGGAGGGGTTGGGGAAGAAAAAGGGAGTGCCACTTGGCCTTCCTCCATTTTTCCCCCTCCAAACGAAATTTCCCTCCTAATTACCCCCATTAAATCCCCTAATTAAAATCATAAATCAAATTAAATAAATCAGAAAATTTAGTGGGCCTTAGGATGGGCCTTGGGCAAGGCCTTAACCCACTTGAATTGGCTTGAGCTCTCATTTAGCCTTTAGGGTTAATTTGACCATGGTTGACCTTGTGATTGACTTTAGTCAACTTGATTCATTGACTGGTCCAAGGGGTGTGTCTTCAATCCCTTGACACCACCCAATATTGATTGGATCAAGGTGATGCCCCAAGTGGGCCCACTTTGCCAAATTGTATGATTTTGACCTAAATAGGGCCAAGTTTGACTTTGGTAAAATTGGTCAACATGGTGACCCCATAATGGGGCTTCGGGATCCACATGGCCCCTAATGAAATTACAGTGCTAGGGGTGAGTTAAATTTTAGGTTTTGTGGACAATAGGACCTCTAAGGTGAATGTTTGACCTATATTGACATAAAGTTTACTTTGGTTGATTCGGCCGACTTACTTGACCTAGCCTTGAGTACATTACTCAGTTGCGTATCTCTTAGGATTAAGGAAGTGTTAGTGAGCTTAACTTGAGGTGGTGAGTTCATGTGAGTGTGAATTGACCTAGGTTGACTTGTGCACATTGGGAGTGCACATAGCAGTTTCCCTAAGTTCAAGCTGAGCTAGGGTCACACTAGGGACTCCTTGCACCACTCAAGCCCTAACCCTATTTTAGCTTAACTTGGGGGATGTTGGATGAGGCGAGGTGGCCTAGGGGAAAGCCCTAGTGGAAGGAGGAAGAAAAATGGAGCAAAAGCCCCTTCTGGAGGAAGAAATATTTGGACTAGTTCGGGATCCCGAAGACCTAAAAAAGCACGGGTTAATTAGACAAGTTGCAGAAGTTTGCTCATGCCAATTCAAGTGGGGTAAGGCCTTGCGGGCAAAACCAACTGTGCTCGTCAAGATCAAAAGCGGAGGTTGTGTGATTTTACTCACTTACGGGCAAAACCAACCGTGCAAGATCAAAACACACGACTCGGTACAGATCGCCAAAAAAGGGTTACAGAATGCACAGTCGCATCAATTGTGCATGAAGGAAATACACAATTGTGCGATTTCTATTGCTTAGAATTTCAACATAATGGAGATTTGTCTACCCGCAAAACAAACCACAAACTATGGTACAGGCCACCAGCACGCAGAACAACAGACCATATTAAAATAAAGAAATGGGGAGCACAATGTGCTTACCCCCAGCAGAATAGTGTGCAATTACACCCCACATAGGGCCAAAACGTGCACTTTAAGTGAAAGTGTAAACAAGTGAAATATAAGCATTAAGGAACTAAAAGTGAAGTGCATGTACGTTAAAACGAGCTCAGATGTGTCCAAAAAACACGTTAAATATCAAACTCATCACACCCACGGACTTAAATATTTTCTCATCCTTAGTAAATCATCCCTCAAGAAGACAAGAAAATAGACCTCGGGATTGATCTCATGTAGCAGTAGAGATATAATCCTAGCATAATTTGGAGCCTTGATGCTTTCCCTGATTTTGTCCAGAATAAACATACCAAATTGATATCTCTTCCTACAGATAATAGCTGTCATGATGTCAAACATGCTGATAGAAATGTCTCTGATTGAACTAGTCTTGCACAGAAGGATCTTCCCAATAATGTCAACCAAGAGTTTGCCTTCTGGATTGAGTTCTGATCGGCGGATGGTGAGAACATCTGGAGAGACACCACAGAACATACATGTTCTGTCAGAATCCTTAGGACCTAGGTCATCTTCTTCATCAACCACTGGCAGTTGAAGAAGAGTTGAAACAGAGGATTTGGAGAGCTTTATTTTGATTCCCTTTACTTTGGAATTAAAAACCGTGCCATTTCTCTTTACCTTGATGTTCTTGAAGAATTCTTTGACCTCTGGAAATAAAATCTTACACGGTTACTATAGAATGAATGTGAGGCCGGCGGTGTCGAGAATGATCAGTAGATTATGAAAATCATCTGATAGGTTAGTAATCCCTGTGGGGACGAGTTCAGATCTGATTCCAATCTTGGAGGAAGGTGCCATGATTTAGAGATTTGAGAGAAACCTGTTGCGGGGAAGAAAATGTCACAAGCTCTGCGATAGTCAGCGGAAGGCGAAGAGTTTTTCTTTTACTCGAGTAAGAGGGTTTTGATTCATGCAGAGAAATGAATTCTGGACTTTTCTATTTATATAACCCTAATTTATGATGATTAAGAAAGTAAATTAAGCTTAACACACCTTGGAAAGAGCGGTATAAGCCTCGGGTTGCGAATAAAGAAATTTAAATTGAAGTAGAAAATTGACTGTCTGATAATCGAGTGAATCGGTAGTACTCGAGTGAAAAGAAGATAGTACTCGAGTGAGAGAACTGGAAGTACTCGAGTGATGTCTTTATACATCTCGAGTAGAAACTTGGTACTCGAGTAGGTTTACTCGAGTGGCTGAAGAAGTACTCGAGTGAAAGTCAGAGTACTTGAGTATGCTGAAGTACTACTCGAGTAGTCTTTGTCTTACCCGAGTCATAAAATCTGAATTTGAAAAATTTCAACTTTTGACAGATTTCTTGAACTTTGACCTTGGATGTGAGTCCACCTTCTTCAATCTTCTTTGTTGAGCATTCCAAGTTCTATTTTGAAGAAAGTGAACTTGGCCTCGTCCAGCGGCTTTGTAAATATGTCTGCAATTTGCCTGTCTGTTGGGACATACTGTAGATCAATGTCCCCATGCTCCACAAGCTCCCGGATGAAGTGGTACTACAGCTCTATGTGCTTTGTATAGCTATGAGAGATTGGGTTGTTGGCTATTGTAATTGCGCTGAAGGAGTCGCAAAACAACAGAATGTTTTGGACTTTAATATTGTAATCTTCCAGCTAATTCTTTATAAATAGCAACTGTGCACAACAACTGCCTGCAGAGATATACCTTGACTCGACTGTTGAGATTGCAACACAGTTCTGCTTCTTGCTACTCTACGAAATGAGCCTTCTTCCAAGGAATTGGCAAGTCCCGGAAGTGCTCTTCCTATCGTCTTTGCTACCTGCAAAATCTGTATCTGAAAAACCAATTAGCTCGCTATCATTACTTCTTGGGTACCATAAGCTAAGATTTGGTGTACCTTTAAGGTATCTCAAGATCTGCTTTACAGCAGTGTAGTGAAATTCCTTAGAGTTCACTTGAAATCTAGCACAAAAACATGTTGAGAACATTATGTCTGGTCTACTGGCAGTAAGGTTGAGCAAGGATCCAATTATTCTTCTGTACTTGGTTTCATCAAAAGGTTTTTCTTTCTCATCCTTATCTAGAAACACAGTTGAACTCATTGGAGTCCTCATAGAGGTTGCGTTCTCCATTCCGAATTTTTTAATCAGCTCTTTGGTGAACTTAGTCTGCGAGATGAAAATTCCATCTTCAGATTGTTTCACCTGAAGCCCTAAGAAATACTTCAGCTCGCCCATACTACTCATTTCGAACTTCCCTTGCATAAGTTTTGAAAACTTCTTGCAAAGTTTGTCGTCAGTAGAGCCAAAAATAATGTTGTCGACATAGATTTGCACTAGCAAAATCTTGCCTTTTATTTCGCTAAGAAATAATGTCTTATCTATCTTTCACCTTATGAACAAGTTGTCAAGAAGAAAGCTAGATAGCGTCTCATACCAAGCTCGAGGAGCTTGTTTCAATCCATATAAAGCTTTAGATAATAGATAAACATAATCAGGAAAGTTAGAATCAATGAAACCTGGAGGTTGTTCCACATACACCTCTTTCTTTATGTCATCATTAAGGAAGATAGACTTCACGTCCTTTTGATAAACAGTGAAGCCCTTGAGAGCGGCATATGCTAGGAATAACCTGATTGCCTCCAGCCTTGCCACTGGAGCATACGTCTGGTCAAAGTTGATTCCTTCTTCTTGACGATAGCGTTTGGAAATGAGTCTAGCCTTGTTCTTTATGATCGTTCCATCCTCGTCCATCTTATTCCTACAGACCCACTTTATCCCAATGACATTCTTACCTTTGGGTCTTGGAAAGAATTTCCATACTTGATAGCGCTTGAACATATTTAGTTCTTCTTCCATCGCCATTATCCAAGATGTGTCTGAGTTTCCTTCCTCAAACTTCTTTGGTTCAACCTGTGAGAGAAAACTTAAATATAAATTCTCGTTAGTTATACCTTAATGAGTTTTGACACCATCCTGGGGATCTCCTATGATTTGGTCCATTGGGCGATCCTTCAGATGTCTGAGCTCTAGAGTTCTTGCATCTGGAACTTCTTCTTCAATCACCGGAGTGACTTCATCAACTTGGACGATTTCTTCATCTTGATCATCAACCTCTCCAATCGGGGTTGGAGTGGTGATTTTGATGAACTTTTCACCTTTTTCTTCAGTTGGCTCATCCAAGTTTAGTTCATTCAACTTTGTACTTGCATCTTCAATGAACACACTAGAAGAGTTACTTTACAGCAAGCTCGTCTCATCAAATACAACATGTATGGATTCTTCTACAACCAGAGTTTTTCTATTAAATATCCTATATGCCTTAGTATGGCTACTATATCCTACAAAATGCCTTCAAAACTATTTTCGCTAAATTTGGTAGTATGATACTTGCCATTGTTATGCACGAAGCATTTACAACCAAAAATTCTAAAAAATGAGACAGTCTGTTTCTTGTCCTTTAGAAGTTCGTAAGGTGTCTTATTATGGTTCTTAATTATGAGTGCTCGATTTTGCACGTGACATGCAGTGTTGACGGCTTCAGCCCAGAAGTATTTTGGAAGTGAAGCATCACTCAACATGGTCCTGCAGGCCTCTATGAGTGTTCTATTCCTTCGCTCATCTACTCTATTCTGTTGAGGAATACGAGGAGAGGAAAACTCATGAAAGATACTAAAGCTTTCGCAAAATTCTGTCATGGCCCCAGATTTGAACTCTGTTCCATTGTCACTTTTGATTTTGACTACGGAACAGTTGTATTCATTCTGGACCTGCCTGACAAAATTTGTAAAGATGTCAAAGGTATCTGACTTATGTTTTAGAAAGAACACCCATGCAAAGCGTGAGTAATCATTAACAATAACCAACGTATAATCCTTGCCTCCCAAATTTCTAACTTGCAGTGGACCGAACAAGTTCATATGAAGTAGATGTAAACATCTGTTAGAATCTTTGCCAATAACACTTTTAAAGGTGGCCCTTGTTTTCTTGACTTTAACACATGCGTGACAAGGTCTATCTTTGACGTACTTGACATTTGGGGCACCACGTACTAAATTCAGTGAAAATAATTTATTAATAGTTTTTAAATTAATATGTGCTAATCTCTTGTGTCATTGGTCACCAAGAGACGCACTATCTTTATCCATAAAACACACTGGTGTAGAAGAGTCTATACAAATAAAATTTAAACAAAAGATATTTTTGCTTCGAGTGCCTGATAGAATCCTTTATCGCAGAGTTGGCTTATGCTTATGAGATTGTGTTCCAATCCTTCAACATAAGCCACATCTGAGAAGGATACTCTTTCGTTCGAGATTATACCATAGCCTTTATTAATTCCTCGGTCTGAACCTCCAAAGATGACCTTTGGCCCGTTCATGACTAGAGAATAGTTCTGAAGTAGGATTCTTCTCCCGGTCATGTGCCGAGAGCATCCACTATCCAAATACCAGATGGCCATTTTGGTGGCCTTTGGACATACCTGCAATTCCAGATCAATTTTCCTTAGGAACCTAAACACGTTTAGGTCCTTCGTCTCTTGTTAGAATACTCCTCATATGAGTATTAGCATTATAAGTGGTCTTTCTCATATTGCTAACATGAGGAGTTGCAAAATTCCTGGGATTAAACCAGCAGTCAATGGCAAACTAACCAATTTTGTCATAGCACCAACAGTCGAACCTATTGTATCTTTGCCTTAAGTTCTCCTTCTTGACCTTTTGAGATGGTGGTTTAGCAGGGGCAGCATTCTTGGAGAAAGAAGCTTCATGGTGATGGCAATCACATGACTTCTTCTCATTCAGTGGCCTTTCCACAATAGGCTTTACCTTTGGTGCTTTCTTAATGTTATGACTATGATTATAAGGGTCATAGCTCTGTAGAGTGATTTCTTCATAAGGTGCCTTAAAAACACACTCACCAAATTTTCTGTGGCGAGTCCATCCTTGGTAACAAGACTTGGGCTCTACATAAGTAGGCCTAGCGAAGTGACCGTAGGATGAGTCAAGATCAAACTCGTTTGTTGGAAATATGACTTTCTTGAACGAAGTCTGATCTTGAGGGGATTTCCCCTTCTCTTTGTCCAAAGCCTTCTTGGCCGTCTTATTCTTTATTTGAGCTTTATTCCTCCTAGAAGATTTACTAGGAGCTTCCACATGCCTAGCCCTACACCTTTGGCCTTAGCTGAGAATTCAGCAATGAAACGAAGAACAGTCTTGGGCTTCGAGAAACTTTCGACAAGTTTATTTCAGCAGCGAGTTTCTCTTCCAACTCTTTGATGGTTTTCTCTTTTAAGTTTAGGTGCTCGAGAGCCTTGTTGTATTCTTCAATAGCAGTATTGAAGTTCTCTTTGAGTGAGTCCGTCTTAGCAACTTCCTCTCTCAAAGTGCTCTCTTCAACATTTAGAGACTTTATCTTTTTAGCTTGAGTTTTCATGACTCGTCGACATTTGTCGCAAGCCTTGATTAACTCCTTGTACTGGGCCATAAGTTCAGACTCATCGTCAGAACAGCTGTCCTCATGATCATGCTCAAAAACATCAAAATCAGAAAAAGGAGTGTGAGAGTTTACCTTTCCAGTGAACTGGGGCTCTTGTTCATCATCATTCTGAGCCATAAGCCCAAAGTAGGCTTCTTCTTCTTCAGTCGACTCAGATGAATTGGAGTCACTGAGAGTTTTGACCTTCTTAGCTATCAGGCTCTTCTTTGTCCTCTTCTTATTGTATGAGGACTTCTTTTCCTCTCTCTTTCCACCCTCCTTCTTTTTGTGGGGGCAGTCAGCAATAACATGACCTGTCTTATTGCAGCAGTAGCAAATGATGTCAGTGGAAATATGTTTGTTCGATTTAGAAGTATACCTATCATGGCTGCTTGAGCCTTTTCTGTGTCGATCACCATCATGTTGTGATCTTCTGTAGGAGGCATCCTTGCCTTTCCATTGCTTCTTTTTGTTCAATAATTTCTTGAACTGTTGTGAGAGTAGAGAGAACTCTCCTTCAGATAGCTCTGAGCTTAAGGTACTTGGCTCTGAGGTTTCTTCTTTGATTACTTCTTGTGCTGGGGAAGTAGAGGCAGCCTTGGACTTCCTTGAGGAGTCTGTCTTGAGAACAACAAACTTCTCCTTGGATGAGGACCTGCTCTTCTCTTCTTCAGCTTTTCTTGTATTGAGTTGCAGCTCGTATGACATAAGCTTCCCAAAGAGATTATGCGAGTCTGTCTCAGCTAGCTTTCCAAATTCCCAGATTGCACAAATCTTATTATCCCATTCCTTAGTTAGGGATCTCAATAACTTGTCATTTAGTTCTCCATTTGTGAAGACTCGGCTATATACTCTTAGGTCGTTGACTATCTTGAAGAAGCTTTCAAACATGTCAGCAATGGTATCCTTGGGTCCTTGTCGGAAGGCTTCATATTTCTGATTAAGAAGGGATCTTCTATCATCCCTAACCTCTTCGGTGCCTTCCATCAAGGTGACGAGAGACTGACACATATCCTTAGCAGACTGGCAGTGGATCAGGTTCTGCAACATGGAGTCATCAACTGCACTTGTTATAATGTTCTTGTCCTTCTTGTCTAAAGAGACAAGTACAATCTCGTCTTGTTCGAGATCCATCAATTTCTTAGGAACCTTCTTTGTTGGATCTATAGTGGAGACGGTCATCGGACCGTAAGGACCTTCCTCAACTATCATGAAGATCCTTGGATCCACAGCTTCCATGAAAAATCTAATTCTCTCTTTCCACATGGGAAAGTTATTCTTTGTGCACAATGGAAGCTTGGCAAAATCGTTAGCCTTGTCCATGCTTGGAAGATCTCAAAAGACAACTAGGGACGGATCTGATCAAGGTGTTAACCTTTTAGTGATCAACCTCCCTCTGATACCAATTGAAAGTTATTCAATTGTATACCTAAATCACCTAGAGGGGGTTGAATAGGTGAGTTGTGCGTCTTTTTGCGGAATAAAAATTAGAGATCTATGCACACAAAAATCTACCAAGCAATCACAAATGACAAGAGATTTATAGTGGTTCCCCAATCTTGGGTACATCCACTTTCTCTCACCGATCTAGCAAAGCACTAGACTCGGCTACTCTACTATCTCAGATTGAAAACCAATCATACACCTCGGAACAAAGTTCCTACAATCTCAATCCACAACACGGATCTACACTCGAAAGATAAAAAAAACTTCCTACAACTAGGAGACAAAGGCTCCTACACTTGGAGAAGAATCTCCTACAAGAATAAATGGAGAAAAATATATGAAATACAAACAGTAATTTCTCAGATCTGAAATCTGTCGACCTAGTTCTTCTTCCTTGCTCTTTGCAGCTTTGTCAGAAAATGTTGAAGAGAGGCTCGGCAAGATCTAATCTGGAATTTCTTTGACTCACACGATCTGAGGATGATGAGGAGTTGTAGAGCAATCTCAATCTGTAAGTCAACCTTGATCTGAATCTTCTTGGTCGAAAACCTTAGCCGATTTGCACGATGAGGAGGGTGACGGCTTCCATTTTTAGAAAGAGAAAATAGGATTCAGAAAACTTAGAATAATTCTTGACAGCTTGTTAGGGTTAGTCGTTTTGACAAGACCTTATATAAGATCTCCCTAACAGTCATAATTAGCATTAATGACGTACACATGGACCAATCACGTCACGGCATTAGAAAATCCCGTTGAATATGGACTTAGCAAAATTATGGAAAATCTGACTGAAACACTCGAGTGAAATATAAGCTACTCGAGTACTATTATGATTACTCGAGAGGATAGAAGCAGACTACTCGAGTAGAAGTCCTTATGAAAATTTAGAATAGGATGAGTAATCACTCGAGTAGAAAAACACTTACTCGAGTGCTAATATGATTACTCGAGATGTGGAGATGAACTACTCAAGTACTAGAAATATTACTCGAGAAAAAGACTTCGCGGATTTTCTGGGAGAAGAAATCTGGTTATTCGAGTACTGGAGCTGAACTACTCGAGAAGTAGATAGACTACTCGAGAAGTAGATTAACTACTCGAGTATATGAATATTACTACTTGTGTATAGGACTTGGAAAAATTCTGAGAGATAAAAATCTGACCACTCGAGCATTAGAGCTGGACTACTCGAGTAGTAAAAAGGCTACTCGAGTACATGAACTTGACTACTCGAGTGAGGTAAAATAACACGAGAATCTTCCTTCAGTAACTCGAGACAAAAGACTTATCTACTTGAGTGGTTAACATGACTACTCGAGTAAAAGACTTAGAATAAATTTTGAGAAGAAAAACAGTTAACTCAAGAATAAGAGAAAGTCTACTTGAGTAATGGACTTGGTCACTCGATAGCTATATTTAGACTACTCGAGAGCCATTTCCCTTACTCGAGTATAGACAGACTTACTCAAGTATTTACCAAGTATTCAACTCGAGTACTTAAACTTTTACTCGAGTGAAAGACTTAGAAAAATTTTCGTTCAAGAGATTTTTTTTTATTCAATAAAGTTAGCAACACTTCTTTCTCTAATCAATCCTAGTGCTTGAAACATGAAGTGTATCCTAATAGAGAGGCTACACATGAGTCAACACCATGGATCACACAATGAGGGATTACATTGTATGGTCCTATGTTTGGTGACCCATTGTAGACTGACATTGGTCTACACTTGGCAATTTAGTCCTGCAAACACAAAACTCAAACAAGACATCAAATACAACTTAATTCATCTTAGTTCAAGGATGACTTCACCAAATCTGGGTTATTGTGCATACAATACCCAACAACTTTCTTGTTCTTGAGTAACAGAAGTTTGTTCTCGAGTGATAGAAGCTTATTTTTCTCGAGTATGTCCTCTCATTCTCGAGAAACCAAATTTGCTCCTCTACACTTTATTTCCATAAGTACTTCTTCTCGAGAACTTCATAACACTTTCGATAAACAGAAACATCTTCTCGAGAACACTTACCTCTCTCGAGAAATACAGTACAGTTTTCTGAATTTTCTTAAGTACCTGACGGATTCGATTTCAAACATCATTAACTCTTAATTGGTACATGTAGCGTGCATTTAATGTAATTTAGACGGTTATGAAAGGTCTATAAAAGGTCTTGTCAGAATTGACAAACCCTAAGAAGAATTTCCAAGTTTTCTGAATCATTTTCACTTTCTAAATCAAGAAGAGTCGCCGCCCTGTTCTTCATCGCCGTATTTTCTTGATCTCAGAGATTCAGACAAGAAGGAGTTCATCGATCAAGATTTTTGACAACTGCAAATCTTCTCCTTGATCATGGTGATTCCAAAGTTTTCAGATCCAAGAGTTCTCTGATTTATTCCTCGATTTTTCTGACAGAGCCTTACGATTTTTCAGGAAGGAAGAAGTCAAGCTTCAACCAGATCTGTGAAGACAAGTTTGTAAATTTCAATTTAAATTCATTTTATTGCTATAGGAGTTTTTCTCCAAGATTGTAGAAGTCATTCTTCGAGTTTTGTAGGAGTTGATCTCCGAATTTTTGTAGGAGTTGTTTTACTCTGAGTTGTAGGAACTTTGTTCCGAGTTGTAGGATTGTTTTCAATCCGAGAGAATAGTGCAGTAGCCTAGTTTAGTGTGATGCTAGATCAGTGAGGTGGAAAGTGGATGTACCCAAGGTTGGGAAACCACTATAATTTTTGGTGTCGTCTGTGATTGCTTGTTTATTTTCTCTGCATCGCTCATACAATTTTTATTTCGCAAAAATACGCAGAACTCACCTATTCACACCCCTCTAGGTGATTTAGGTTGACAACTAAAACATTTTCAATTGGTATCAGAGGGAGGTTGTTAATCAAAAGGTTAACATCTTGAATAGATCTTCCCTAGTTGTCTTTAGAGTATACAAGCATGGACAGAGTCAACGATTTTACTAAGCTTCCCATATGCACCAAAGCAAACGTCCCCTTGTGGAAAGAAAGGGTGAAGTTCTTCATGAAAGCAGTGGATCCAAGGTCTTCATGATAGTGGAAGAAGGCCCGTACACTCCTATGATGGCCTTCACTATTAATCCAACAAAGAAAGTACCAAAGAAGGTGATGGATCTAGATAACGATGAGATTGGACTTGTCTCTCTAGACAAGAAGGCCAAAAATATTATCGCAAGTGCATTCGATGATTCTATGCTGCAAAATCTCATTCACTGCAAATATGCAAAAGAAATGTGGCAGTCACTAATAGTGTTGATGGAATGCACTAAAGAAGTGAGGGATGATAGAAGATCCCTGTTGAATCAAAAGTATGAGACATTCAGGCAAGTCCCCAAAGATAACATTGCAGATACTTTTGAAAATTTCTTCAAGATCATCAACGGTGTAAGGAACTATGGCCGAGTCTTCACCAACGGAGAGTTAAACGACAAGCTCTTGAGATCCTTAACAAAGAAATGGGATAACAAGATATTGTTAAAATTTTCTCAACGTGGTCAGCAAGATAGCCCAAACACCAAATTAATATCTTCGGAACTACCCAGTTCGCACGCTGAACCTGCGGAAACCCAAGGACTAGAGGTTGCACCCAACAAAACAATGGAAGCACAAGAAGATCTTATTATGCATTCACTTCTTTACAATCCGAGGCATACATAGCGAGACATGATTTCGCTAGTATTACAGCTGTAAACAGAAGAAACCAAAAAACAAGCCGGGCGGACAGCACTCCAGTCCGCCGAGACCGCGAGGTCGCCGAGACCGCTGAGCTCGCCCAAGCTATGCTGCAATCCGCCGAATACCACGGAGTCCGCCGAGACCGCGAGGCCGCGCGGACAGACCGTTATTCGCCTCCTGCTGAACCCGAACTGAGGAACTCCCCTACCCGCCTGAAGCCGGCGGACAGGTTATTGAAGCTGGGAAAGTTGAAATAGAACTGACAAGCCGCAGAGCGACCTCCTGCTGAGTCTGCAGAGACCGCACACTTCCAAGCACTGACCGAAGTCACAGCCAAACTCTTGGCTCCTTGAAGTTATCCGCGCGACCTGCACACAGCAAACTGTCAGCCTGAAACAATCCGCGCGGACTGGAAAACACAGACCGCAGCACTCGCCCAACCCAATTTACTGTTCACTCACGTTACTTCGGTTACTGTAGATGTGCCAGGGGGTCCTATATATAGGCCAGGTGAGGAGTGTGGTCACCGCCCATGAGATAGCGACACCGCCCCAGCCCGCGCGAATACAAACGACCGTCCGCTCAGTCCGCGAGGACTTAGCCAGTCACCAAGGGAAACCGCCAGGAGCAAGGCAACCATTGACGAACCCTCTCCAGTCCGCCCAAGCTAAGCGGACAAGGCACCAGCCCGCAAAGCTCCAACTGCTTCAGGACAGCACCCTCTTCAATGGCAGTCCGCACCAACCCGAGGCAGTCCGCAAGACTCATACCTCAATCCGCCACAAGTCCACGACCAAAGGCAAACAGCAACAGTCCGCCCGGTCACAGCGGACTTCGCGGATACGGCGGACACCATGAACTTGACACCAAGTGTGACCAAGTCCAAAACCATCAAGGGCCAGTGCGAGCATGGCGGACACAAAGTCCCGTCCGCCAAACACCCTAGCACAGACCGCAACCAGTCCGCGAGCTCCTCGCACTTGTCCAATGCAGTAGCACCAAGCTGGACTCCAAACATCAGTCCGCCAACCGGTCTCCACAGCAAGACCTGCTGTAACACCTGAGCTCGACAAGGCCTCAGCCAAGCTCAAGGCCCAGTCCGCAACAGCCCAAACCGCGGACACGCCAGTCCGCAAGGCTTCCCGCGAACTCGAACCAACTCGCCAACAGCGCAAGCTTGCACCCGCGGCCACTGAGCAAAGCACCAGTCCGCAAGCCTCTCTATCCGCAGATACCAGGCCGCACCAAACCGCGGACTCCATGCAACAACCCGCTCAGAACACAGCCGGCTTCCACCAGACTTTTCACCAGGCCGCAACCTCAGTCCGCCCAGTCCGCCAACGCTGTCCGCCACAGGCCGCGCGGCCTGTCCCGTCACCCACTTCCACTTCACAAATTTCAACACTCCCCCTTGAAGTGAGAAGTGGTGACCAAGCCCAGCAAGCTGCGCAAGCGTTCAAAGGGCCCCTTCGACAGCGGCTTCGTGAAGATGTCAGCAAGATTATCTTCACTCCGAACATGCCCGACCAGCAGAGACCCCTCCAACACCTTCTCCCTGATGAAGTGGTGATCAATCTCTATATGCTTGGTCCTGGCGTGACACACTGGATTGTTTACCAGTTTGAGAGCACTCTCATTGTCACCCCGGAGTAAAGTAGGCCCTTGCACTTCTTCATGAACATCCTCTATGAGCCTCCTCAACCAAACGGCTTCCCGAGCAGCCAAGGCCGAAGCCTTATACTCCGCCTCCGTGGTTGAAACCGACACCGAGTCCTGCTTCTTGCTACACCACGAGATGCTAGCTGAACCGCAAGTGAACACATAACCTGAAGTAGACCTTCGATCATCCGAATCACCGCCATAGTCAGCATCCGTGTACCCGAGCAACGCAAACTCCGCATCCCTTCCATAGAGGAGTCCCATCTCAGAAGTCACCTTGACATACTTCAGAATTCCCTTCGCCGCCACTAGATGAGATTGCCTTGGTTCAGCCATATACCGACTTACTCGACCAACAGCATAAGCTATATCCGGCCTTGTAATCGTCAGATAGATCAAGCTCCCAACAAGAGCCCTGAACACCAAGGGATCATTAAGCACCCTTCCCTCATCTCGTCGAAGCTTTAGCCCAGGTTCCAGTGGAGTAGAGCACTTCTTCCCTTCGCCCATGCCAAACCGCTTCACAATACGATCAGCATACCCTTTCTGGCTAATGAGAATCCCGCACTCCTTCCTCTCCACTTCCAGACCAAGAAAGTGATGCAACTCTCCCAAGTCTTTCATCTCGAAGCGTATAGCAAGCTCTCCCCTGAGCCTTGCTACTTCCTCCTCCGAGTTCCCTGTGATGATCATATCATCCACATACAGCAGGACCAAGACTCTTAGCTCTCCCTTCTTCTTGACGAACAAGCTTGAATCCGAGTTGGAAGCCAGGTATCCACAGAATTGCAAGTACTCTGCAATCTTCTCATACCACGCTCGAGGAGCTTGATTCAACCCATAGAGAGCCTTCCTGAGTTTGCAGACATAGTCCGGATGCTTCTCAGAGACGAAACCAAGCGGCTGATCCATGAAGATGTCCTTGTCAATCTCTCCGTAAAGAAAGGCATTCTTCACATCGAGTTGCCACAACCTCCATCCCTTGCTAGCAGCCAAGGCGATCACCACTCTTACAGACGTCATCTTCGCAACTGGACTGAATGTCTCCTCATAGTCTTCTCCATACTGCTGTGAGAATCCTCTTGCGACCAGGCGAGCCTTGAACCGATCAATGCTCCCATCAGCCTTCTTCTTCAACTTATACACCCACTTGCAAGTAACCGGAGTAACGCCATCAACCTTGGGCACAAGGTCCCAGGTTTCATTCTTCTTCAGAGCATCAATCTCTTCCTTCATGGCATCGTCCCACTCCTTCACTCCAGTGGCCTCGTTGAAGTTTGCAGGCTCTCGCTCATCCAGAGGACCTGCAAATAAGCAGGAGACAAAGCTCACTGCATTCCCATCACAGTATCGAGCCGGTGGCTTAACCACCCTCTTCGATCTCCGAAGACACGGCTCCTTGCTCACGGCTTCCGTTGCTTCTTCAGGCTCCACTCCTACCTGGGGCAAGCATTGAGCAGTGCTCCCCCTGCTTCCTGAGCCAGAAGGCTCAGCCTCGGAGTTCGAAGCAACAGGAGCTACTGGTGAAACAGCAAGCTCCTCTTCCAAGCCTTCAGCAGCCTCCACCGGTGCTTCCTCAACCTTGCTACTTCCGGTAGGCTCCACCGAGCCACCTCCATATGACGTCAGCTCGTCAAAGACAACGTCTCTTGACACCACGAACTTCTTCGTCACAGGGTCCATGCACTTCCATCCCTTCTTCCGCTCATCATAGCCAACAAAGACAAGTTTCCTTGCCTTCGCATCCAGCTTTGTCCGTGAAGCATCCGGGACATGCACATAGCAAGTTGAACCGAACACCCGAAGGTGTCCAACACTCGGCTTCTCCTTCAGCAACAGCTCAATAGGAGTCTTCATGTTGATAGGGCTGAGTGGCATCCGGTTGATAACATATGCAGCACAAGACATTCCCTCCGCCCAAAAAGACCTGGGATATCTTTCGCATGCAGCCAGCATTTGCAGGTTTCCGTCAAATGACGGATCTTCCGCTCCGCTACCCCATTTTGTTGTGGAGTGTGAGCACATGTAAGCTCCCGTTGGATCCCGTGCTTCCTGCAGAAGTTAGAAAACTCGGAGGAGACAAACTCCCCCCCGTTATCAGTTCTAAGCTTCTTAATCCGCAAGCCAAGCCGGCCTTCTACCAACTCCTTGAACTCCACGAACAAATGGAAGGCTTCCGACTTCTCCTTTAAGAAGTACACCCAAGTATACCTTGAGTAGTCATCAACCAAGACAAGCATGTATTTGCTTCCACCAAGGCTGGCAGTAACAGTCGGTCCCATCAGGTCGCCATGAATACACTCCAATGGTTTCTTGCTCCTTGTTTGAGATTTATCAAACGGAAGGCGATGTGCCTTACCGTATTGACAGCCCGCACAAACATGCCCATCACCAAAGGAGGACAACATCGACAACCCCCTCACCAGACTTCTACTCGCCATTGCCTTTAGCTTGTCCATGCCAACATGCCCCAGCCTCTCATGCCAGATAGCCGCACTATCATTGGCTCTCATCCTATCAACATAGGCACTGGTGGAAAGAACAAACAAGTTCTTCACCCTCCTTCCAACATGAGCAACATCAGCCTTTACCGCTGATACGTTGCGAAGAAACCTCACGTCTGTTGGCCCAAACAGAACGTGATACCCAGCGTCCACCGCGTTGGTCACCGAAAAGAGGTTCTTCTTCATGCCCGGCACGTGATACACACTCCTTAACGTGAGTGGCCCCTGATCACTACCCAAAGACACGACCCCCTCCTCCTCTACTGCATAAACAGTATTATCAGCAGTGATAATAGCTTCATTACCTGAGTAAGCCTGCATGGAGGTGAACTTCGACTTGTCTCCGGTGAGGTGATGACCACACCCGGAGTCGATGATCCACTCGCTGTTGAAGTCCTCAGCAGATAAGGCACGGACACAAGTGCCCGTCATGAAAGCTCCTCCCCATTCTGCTTCTTCACTTCGCGAGCAAGCTTCCTCCTTTTCCGCAGCATGCCCAGGCTGCAGTTTGACCTTGCAGTCCCGCTTGAAGTGCCCTCGCTGATGACACCGGTAGCACTTCAGATTCTTCTTCCAGTCCTTAGGAGCATTGCTCCTCTCCGGCGGATATGAAGTTGAAGTCTCCTTCTCAACAGCGGCCTGCACCTTCTTCTTCTTCTTCCCTTCCCATCCCTTCTTCTTGCCTGAGAAGAGAGCCTCGCTGCCTTCCTGATTCAGATTCACTCCAGCCATCTGCCTTGCTAAGCTCTCCTGCGAGGCAAGCAGATTCTCCAGCTCCAGCAGAGACGGCTGAGTAGCCCACCCTTGAACAGACGTAACAAAGGCCACATACTCCATCCGCAAGCCGCGAAAAATGTGCATTTTCATCTTTGCCTCAGAGATAGGCTCATCACGATCCAGCGCCGACAGGTCAGCACACAAGCTCTTCATCTTTAAGAAGTACCTGGAGATGGAAAGGTCTCCCTGAGTCGCCCTGGCCAACTCATTCTCTAGGAACTGAAGCCGCGCCACATTCTTCCTATTGAACAATTCATCAATGGTTGTCCAAATATCAGCAGCCGACTCACATCCAATGATGTGATCAAACAGTTCCGGAGAGACAGCTCTCTTCAGAACGAACTCTGCCTTAGCATTAGTTCTTCTCCAGAGCCTCACCTGGTCAGCAGTACCGAAAGCAGCAGTAACTTCCTGTCTGTCGTCTCCACCGTCAACTTCCCACAGCTCCTCGCCTAGAAGATAACTCTTCATGCACGACTTCCACTTTTATAGTTAGTCGGCGTTAAGAGTTCAATGCCCAGACCTCTTGCTAAGCTTCCTTCCATTGCAATCACCTGTTGGTACCCTTCAGCAGCTTCGAGCAACAACACAGGTTGATCACCACTCAATCACTGAGTAACAACACTGGCTGACCTCCGCTCACGCAACTGAACCTCCGCAACCTCAGAAACCTCGCTCTGATACCATGTTAAAATTTTCTCAACGTGGTCAGCAAGATAGCCCAAACACCAAATTAATATCTTCGGAACTACCCAGTTCGCACGCTGAACCTGCGGAAACCCAAGGACTAGAGGTTGCACCCAACAAAACAATGGAAGCACAAGAAGATCTTATTATGCATTCACTTCTTTACAATCCGAGGCATACATAGCGAGACATGATTTCGCTAGTATTACAGCTGTAAACAGAAGAAACCAAAAAACAAGCCGGGCGGACAGCACTCCAGTCCGCCGAGACCGCGAGGTCGCCGAGACCGCTGAGCTCGCCCAAGCTATGCTGCAATCCGCCGAATACCACGGAGTCCGCCGAGACCGCGAGGCCGCGCGGACAGACCGTTATTCGCCTCCTGCTGAACCCGAACTGAGGAACTCCCCTACCCGCCTGAAGCCGGCGGACAGGTTATTGAAGCTGGGAAAGTTGAAACAGAACTGACAAGCCGCAGAGCGACCTCCTGCTGAGTCCGCAGAGACCGCACACTTCCAAGCACTGACCGAAGTCACAGCCAAACTCCTGGCTCCTTGAAGTTATCCGCGCGACCTGCACACAGCAAACTGTCAGCCTGAAACAATCCGCGCGGACTGGAAAACACAGACCGCAGCACTCGCCCAACCCAATTTACTGTTCACTCACGTTACTTCGGTTACTGTAGATGTGCCAGGGGGGTCCTATATATAGGCCAGGTGAGGAGTGTGGTCACCGCCCATGAGATAGCGACACCGCCCCAGCCCGCGCGAATACAAACGACCGTCCGCTCAGTCCGCGAGGACTTAGCCAGTCACCAAGGGAAACCGCCAGGAGCAAGGCAACCATTGACGAACCCTCTCCAGTCCGCCCAAGCTAAGCGGACAAGGCACCAGCCCGCAAAGCTCCAACTGCTTCAGGACAGCACCCTCTTCAATGGCAGTCCGCACCAACCCGAGGCAGTCCGCAAGACTCATACCTCAATCCGCCACAAGTCCACGACCAAAGGCAAACAGCAACAGTCCGCCCGGTCACAGCGGACTTCGCGGATACGGCGGACACCATGAACTTGACACCAAGTGTGACCAAGTCCAAAACCATCAAGGGCCAGTGCGAGCATGGCGGACACAAAGTCCCGTCCGCCAAACACCCTAGCACAGACCGCAACCAGTCCGCGAGCTCCTCGCACTTGTCCAATGCAGTAGCACCAAGCTGGACTCCAAACATCAGTCCGCCAACCGGTCTCCACAGCAAGACCTGTTGTAACACCTGAGCTCGACAAGGCCTCAGCCAAGCTCAAGGCCCAGTCCGCAACAGCCCAAACCGCGGACACGCCAGTCCGCAAGGCTTCCCGCGAACTCGAACCAACTCGCCAACAGCGCAAGCTTGCACCCGCGGCCACTGAGCAAAGCACCAGTCCGCAAGCCTCTCTATCCGCAGATACCAGGCCGCACCAAACCGCGGACTCCATGCAACAACCCGCTCAGAACACAGCCGGCTTCCACCAGACTTTTCACCAGGCCGCAACCTCAGTCCGCCCAGTCCGCCAACGCTGTCCGCCACAGGCCGCGCGGCCTGTCCCGTCACCCACTTCCACTTCACAAATTTCAACAGATATGTGCAATAAGGGAGTTTGGAAAGCTAGCTGAGACTGATCCTCAGAACCTCTTTAGGAAGCATATGTCTTATGAGCTTCAAATAAATACCAGAAAAGCTGAAGAAGAGGGAAGCAAATACTCATAGAAGGAGAAGTCTGTCGCACAAAAGGCAGACAGCTCATGGAAGGTCAAAGCTGCATCACCTGCTCCTGCACAGGAAGAAAGTGAAAAAGAAGAATCGGAGCCGAGCACCTCTGGCTCTTAACTATCAGATGGAGAATTCTCTCTACTCTATAGACAGTTCAAGAAGTTCCTAAGAAAGAAGAAGAAATGGAAAGGCAAAGACTTTTCCTCCAGAAGATAACGTCACGATGGTGATCGTCATAAGAAAGACTCAAGTAGCCATGACAGGTATAACTCGAAACAAAACAAACATATTTCATCTGACATTATTTGTTATTGTTGTAATAAGCTAGGGCACGTAATTGCTGATTGCCCACACAAGCAGAACGATGGTGGAAGAAGAGAAGAAAAGAAGTCCTCGTATAGCAAAAAGAAATTTGAAAGAAGCCTAGTAGCCAAGAAGTCCAAGACTCTCAGTGACTCTGACTCATCTGAGTCAAGTGAGGAAGAGGAAGCCTACTTTGGGCTGATGGCACAGATAGATGAGGAAGAAGAATCCCAGTACACTGGGAAGGTAAACTCACATACCCCTCTCTAAGAATTTGATGCTTCAGACCCTGATCATAAGGAATGCTCTTCTGATGATGAGTCTGGACTCATGATTCAATACAAGGAATTAATTAAAGCCTACGACAAATATTGTAGAGTCGCTAGAACTCAGGCCAAGGAGATCAAATCTCTCAAGGCTGAGGAGAGCACTCTGAGAGAGGAAGTCACAAAGACGGACTCACTCAGAGAGGAATTCCATGCCGCAATCAAGGAATATAATAAAGCTCTTGAGCACCTTAACTTGAAAGAGCAAATCATCAAGGAATTGGAAGAACAACTTGCGGCTAAAAAGAAACTGATTGAAAGTTTCTCCAAGCCCAAGATAGTCCTTCCATTTGTTGTTGAATTCTTTGCTCAAGTGAAAGGAGCTGGCTTAGGCCATTAAGATGCTCCTAGTAAATCTTCTAGGAGGAATAAAGCTCAACGAAAGAATAAGGCTGTCAAGAAGGCTTTAGCCAAGGCATAAGGGAAAGCTCATCTAGATCAAACGTCATTTAAGAAGGTCAACTTCCCGACAAATGAGTTTGATTTTGATTCATCCTACGGACATTTTTCCAAGCCTACTTATGTAGAGCCTAAGTCACAATACCAAGGATGGACTCATCCCCGAAACTTTGGTGAAAGTGTCTTCAAGGCACCTTATGAGGAGATACAAATGAAGCAATATGGTCCATACGTTCATGGCCATAATATGAAGAAGGAACCAAAGGCCAAGCCAGTTGTACCCAAGGATTAGGAGGTGAAAAAGGCTTGTGAATGCCATCATCATAAGACTTCTACCTCCAGATTAGCCTCCCCTGCAAGATCACACGTTCAAGAGGTCAAGCAGGAGACTTGGAAAAGGTACAACAGGTTTGACTGTTGGTGTTGCGGTAAAGTTGGTCACCTTGTCGTTAATTGTTGGTTTAATCCTAGAAGATTTATAGCTCCTAAAGTTAGTAATGTGAGACAGACCACTCACACTATTAACACTCGCAGGGGGAGTGTGCTAACTAGAGACCAATGACCCAAACAATTTTGGGTTCCTAAGGCAAACTCATTTGTGAATGCAGGTATGTCCAAAGGCCAACAAAATGCCTATCTAGTATTTGGACAGTGGATGCTCTCGGCACATGACCGGGACTAGAAGACTTCTTCAAAAGTACTCTCCAGTTGAGAATGGGCCAAAGGTCATCATTGAAGGTTCTGACAGGGGAATCATAAGAGGCTACGGTATGTTTACAAACAATAGTGTATCCTTCTCAGATGTGGCTTATGTTTAAGGATTAGAATATAATGTTATAAGCATAAGTTAGCTCTGTGATAAAAGATACATAGTAGAATTTCATGCAGATAAGTTCTTGATAAAATTGGTTGATAACTTAGAAACGATTCTATCATGCACTCGTAGTAGAAATATATTTTGTTTGAATTTTATTTGCATGGACTCTTCTACACCAGTGTGCTTTTTGGCAAAAGATAGTGTGTCTCTTGGTGACCAATGACACAAGAGACTAGAACATATAAATTACAAAACTATTAATAAATTATTTTATCTTAATTTAGTACGTGATGCACTTAAGTGCGTCAAAGATAGATCTTATCACGCATGTGTAAAAGGCAAGTAAACAAGGGCTACCTTTAAAAGTATTATTGACAAAAATTCTAACAGGTGTTTACACCTACTTCAAATGGACTTGTTCGGTCACCAGCAAATTAGAAATTTGGGAGGTAAGGATTATACATTGGTTATTGTAGATGACTACTCTCATTTTGCATGTGTATTCTTTCTAAAACACAAGTCAGATACTTTTGATATTTTCACTAATTTTGTCAGGCAGATGCAGAATAAATATAATTGTTCAGTTGTTAAAATCAGAAGTGCCAATGGAACAGAGTTCAAATCTGCGGTCATGACAGAATTCTGTGAAAGCCTAGGTATCTTTCATGAGTTTTCCTCTCCTCGTACTCCTCAACAGAACGGA
Source organism: Platanthera guangdongensis (assembly GCA_039583875.1). Lineage (NCBI taxonomy): Eukaryota > Viridiplantae > Streptophyta > Magnoliopsida > Asparagales > Orchidaceae > Platanthera > Platanthera guangdongensis. The sequence goes on along the minus strand of CM077147.1, from coordinate 118,059,626 downwards.
GTTGCTAAGAGAAGGAATAGCACACTCATAGAGGCATGCAGATCTATATTGAGTGATGCCTCACTACTAGAATACTTCTGGGCTGAAGCTGTCAACACTACATGTCACGTGCAAAACAGAGAACTCATAAATAAGAACCATGATTAAACACCTTGCGAACTACTAAAGGGCAGGAAATGACTATATCATATTTTAGAATATTTGGTAGTAAATGCTTCGTACTTAACAATGGGAAGTATCACACCACTAAATTCAGTAAAAAGAGTTTGAAGGTATTTTTGTAGGATATAGTAGCCATAGTAAGGCATATAGGATTTTTAACAAGAAAACCCTGATCGTAGAAGAATCTATCAATGTTGTATTTGATGAGACGAGCTTGCTACATAGCAGCTCTTCTAGTGTGTTTGTTGAAGATGAAAGTTCAAGACTAAAGGAATTAAGCTTGGATGAGCCATTTAAGGATAAAGGTCAAGAGTTCATCAAGATCACCACTCCAACCCCAATTGGAGAGGTTGATCACCATGATAAAGATGTCATTCAAGCTGATGAAGTCACTCTAGTGGTAGAGGAAGCTCCAAATGCAAGGACTTTAGAGCTCAGACACTTGAAGGATCGCCCAATGGATCAAATCATAGGAGACCCCCGTGATGGTGTCAGAACTCATAGAGGTACAGCTACTAAAAATTTATATTTGAGTTTTCTCTCACAGGTTAAATCAAAGAAGTTTGAGGAAGCAAACAAGGACACATCATGGGTAATGGCAATGGAAGAAGAATTAAATCAATTCAAATGTTGTCGAGTTTGGAATCTTGTGCCAAGACCCAAAGGAAAGAACGTGATTAGAACAAAGTGGATCTACCGGAATAAGATGAACGAAGATGGAACAATAACCAAGAACAAAGCCAGTCTCATCGCCAAAGGGTACAGACAAGAAGAAGGGATCGACTTCGATCAGATGTATGCTCCAGTGGCAAGACTTGAGGCAATCAGGTTGTTCCTAGCTATGCTGCACTCAAAGGCTTCACTGTCTACCAAATGGACGTGAAGTCAGCTTTCCTTAATGGTGACATAAAGGAATATGTGTATGTGAAACAACCTTCAGGTTTCGTTGACCCTGAACATCCTAATTCTATTTATTTATTATTTAAAGCGCTATACGGTTTGAAACAAGCTCCACGAGCATGGTATGAAACGTTGTCTAACTTTCTTCTCAAGAACAAGTTCACAGGGGGAAAGATAGACAAGACATTATTTCTTAGGAAAGTAAAAGGCAAGATTTTGCTAGTGCAAATCTATATTAATGACATCATTTTTGGCTCTACTGACGACAACTTTTGCAAAAACTTTTCCAAACTTATGCAAGGGAAGTTTGAAATAAGTAGTACGAGAGATCTGTGTTGGGTACATTGGAAAATGTGTACCAGATTTGAAGAAACCTCACCCTACTCAATGATATACATCAAGGTGTATTTGATGTGTTTTGAGTTTATTTGTGCAGGTTTAGTGATTACAGGAAATGCAGAAATGTTTCTAAGTCCATATGTCGACACCTAGAGAAGCAGTGTCGACACTTATGAAGGCTTGTGTCGACACTAAAGAAAAGTTGTGTCAACACATGGAGTAAATTGTGTCGACGCTAGGAAAGGCAGAGTCGACACTAGAAGAAAAGTGTTGACACATACAGGGAGTGTCGACACACTGTGAAGAATTGTCAACATAAATTGGGTCGACACTTAGAAGCAGTGTTGACACCCAGAGAAGCTTAGTCGACATCAAATGTGTCGACACCCGGAGGTTGTGTCGACACTCATCAAGCTTCAACAAAGTTAAAGTAAAAGAAGTACTTGTGTCGACACAAAGGAGATGTGTCGACACACAGCAGAATTCAACTAAGTGTTAAAGAAGAAGTATTTATGTCGACACACAAAATCAGTGTCGACACATTCAACAAAAGGCTTGTGTCGACACACAGAATCAGTATCGACACATTCTAAAGAAGTAGTGTCGAGAAGCTGTCACAACAATACAAGGAGTTGTGTCGACACCACCAAGGCTAGTTTCGACACTTAGTCCACTTGTGTCGACACTTGGTCTATTTGTGTCGACACATAATGAAGATCAGTCTCGACACTTTCAGATAGAGACAGTGATTTCAAGAAGTGACTGGATGACTTGACAGCTGCCATTTCAACCGGTCTACCTCAACTGTCAAAGCTGTCAGAAGGTTGTTAGAAACTGGATCAGCCGGTTACCATGGAGGAAGACTATATAAAGGCTTTCTCCTTCAACAGAAGAGGATGATTAATAGAAGAACAATCAAAACCTACTAACAACAACTAAGAGAGAAGTAATTATACAGAAGAAGTTGGAGAGAGAGAGCTCCATCTAAGAAAAGCAGTTGCTGAACCAGGCTGCAAAGAAAGTTTCAAATTGATATCTGAATCTTACGTCAGAAGCTGATTGAAGATCAACTTCACAGAAGATTCAACCCTACTGAGCTCAGATTCAAGAAGCTTTGAAGAAAGCTAAGGGAGGTTGATCTCTGCCAAGTTCTTTCAAGAACTCATCAAGAAGCCATCTATCCCGTCTCTCTCTTTCAGGGTAGTGGTAATAAACTTTGTTTAATCAATTTTCTGTAGGATCTATTATAGATCTGAGCTGTAAGCCTATATTATAAAGTATGAGTGTAGGAGATTTAGATCTCTAAGTGTAGGTCTTGTTGAAGACTGAGTGGTAGGGCTTTTTGCCTGAGTTGTAGGAGATTGTGTTCTCTGAGTGTAGGCCTTGGTGAAGGCTGCGGTAGGGCTGTTTGCCTGAGTTGTAGGAGTGGGGACACTCTGAGTTGTAGTAACCTGGTTTAGGTTCTGAGCTGCTATAAGATCTGAGGATCTAAGGTGAAGTGCAGAAGTTAGGCCGAATCTAGTATACTGTTAGATATGCGAAGGGGGAAAGTGGATGTACCCAAACCTTGGGAAACTACTATAAAAATCTTTGTGCACTCTGTGTTTGATTATTTCTGTGATTGCTGAGCTAGCTGCGCTGAATAGTTTAGAATATTGCAAATACAGGTTTAATTGTATAGAGTTTCTGCCCCTAAATTAAAAAGGAAAAGTACACCTATTCATCCCACCCCCACCCCCCCCCCCCCCCCCCTCTAGGTGGTTAGGCACTATTTCTTTCAAGTGGTATCAAAGAGAGGTTGCTCAAAGAAGGACTTAACAGTCAGAGTGAGATCCTTAAGGCAGATTTAAGAATCAAGAAAGAATCAAGAAAATGAGTTCAGGTGAAAATCACAAAAGGTTGGGGTCAATGAAATTGTCAATATGTAGAAAAGAGATATTTGGCTTATGGAAAGAGAGGGTCAGACTCTTTATGGAAGCTTTTGACCCAAGGATATATATTACAGTTAAAGAAGGCCCATATATGCCAATGAAGATATCCATTCTGGATGCAAATCAGAAAACTCACAAGGACTTTTCTGAAATGACTAAAGATGAAATCATCTTGTCCACTATGGACAAGAGAGCCCAGAATATCATTGTTAGTGTCATTGATGATTCAACATTTCAGAACTTAATTCATTGTAAAACCTCTAAAGAAATGTGGGACACATTAATAATCTATATGGAGGGATCAGAGGAAGTAAGACAAGATAGGAAGTCAATGTTGAATCAGGAATATGAAAGCTTCAAACAAGGAAAGTCTGATAGCATTACAGAATATTACAAAATGTTCTATAGGATAGTTAATGAGTTGATGTCCTATGAAAGAGTCTTCAGCAACTATGAGCCGAATGACAAGTTCTTAAGATCCCTGACTAAGGACTGGGACACCAAGGTTTGTGCCATTAGGGAAGTGGCCAAACTTGCTGATATACCTCCTCCAACTTTGTTTGGAAAACTGCTATCCTATGAGATGCAGTTAATGTCTAGAAAGGAGGAAGATAAGAATACTAGAGTGGAGCACAAGGAAAAATTTGTGGCCTTCAAGACTGAAGTCACTAAGAAGTATAGAAGCAAGTCTCCATCTCCACCTAAAATAATTACTGAGGCTGTCACAGATAATTCAGATAGCAAGAGTTCTAATAGCAGTGAAAGTGATAAAGACTTTGATGCTTTTACTAGGCACTTTCAAAGATTTCTAAAGAAGAGGTAGTGGAGGTCTAAGCCTTCCACTTCTCAGTCAAAAGATGACTACTATCAGAAGAGAAAGTCATCCAAGAATGACAGAAGCAGGTCCAAGCCAAGCAAAGCTACATCTTCAAAGATTGTGTGCTATTGCTGCAATAGACAGGGACATGTAGTGGCTGACTGTCCTGAAAAGTGGAAGGAGTCAGTTGACAAAAAGAAGACTCAGGTTAAGAGCAAAAAGGAAAAGTCCTTTGTTGCTAAGAAAGACAAGAGTCTGACAGACCAGTCATCTTCAGAAACAGAATCAGAAGTTGAAGCCTACATTGGATTATTTGTTGAAGAAGAAGAAGATGAGTTCATGCAGCTAATGAACTCAATTTATGAGCATGAAGACCATCAGTGCAAGGTACTGATGGCTATATTTGAAGGAGACAAGATCCAGGATCAGCCTGGACCAAGTAAGGTACAAAGTTGTTCTTCTAGTTCAATTTATAGTACTGAGTCAGAGTCAGATACATCTGCATAAGTGATGTGGGTGGGTCTGAATCTGAAGGAGATGTTCATTAGTTAATTGATGAATATAGGGACTTGTTGCAGGCCTTGAAGAAAAGCAAAACCTTGGCCAAAACTCAGGCAAAGGAGATTGCTAGTCTTAAGTTGGCTGCAGTAGATTCAGAGAAATTGTTAGATCAAAAACTGAATGAGATTGCCAGATTGAAAAATATAACTGTTATTCAAATGGGCACAATCGCATTCAAGAATGATCAGATTAGAAATCTGGAGGTTAGAGTTCAGAAAGAGAAAGATATTGTGGCTAGCTTTTCTAAACCTAAATCTGTTTTACCCTTGATAGATGAGTTTGTACCTCAAAAGGGTAAGGGCAGGGTTTAAAAAACCTGCCTGGACTGTTAGGTCCAAATCTAAAGGCAAAGCCCCAGCACAGAACAAGAAGCCTGCTGTAGATAATTCAGCTAAGGTTGTACCTAAATAAAGGTACAACAAGTTTGGGTGCTGGTGTTGTGGCAAGGTAGTCCACTTTGCCATAGATTGTTGGCACAATTCTAGTGTCAAGGAGAATAACAGTCAGCCTGTGAGAAAACCTACAGGCAGATTTGTTAGATTTCAGGATAATCTGAACCAAGAACCCAAAAATCATTTGGGTTCTAAGGTTAACTAGTCTTTATTGTAGGTAAGTCCAAGTTGCCATGCCCCAATATGGTACTTGGACAGTGGATGTTCCAGGCACATGACTGGAACAAGGGGGTTGCTGAAGGACTATACACCTATCAAGGATGACCCTAAAGTTTCCTTTGATGGTTCAGAAAAAGGAATCATCAAAGGCTTTGGTAACATTTCTAGTAACCAGATTACTATCACTCAAGTGGCCTATGTGAAGAGTTTGAAACATAACCTCATTAGCATAAGTCAGCTGAGTAATTTAGGATATGACATCTCATTTGTCAAGAATGGTTGTCATATCAAAAGGTCAAATGATCAAAAGATCATTTTGACAGGATATAGGAAGAGGAATGTTTATTGTCTTGACTTTGTATGTGAGAAAAATATTTCTCCTATTTGTCTTGTAGCTGATGAGAGAGTCTCACATTGTGTTAAATGGCACAAGAGGCTGGCTCATCTTAACTATAAGACTATTGGCCAACTCTTTAGCAAAGAGTTAGTGAGGAATGGTCCTCAAGTTAAGTGTATTAAGGATGGGATATGCTCAGCTTGTCAAAGAGGCAAGCAGACCAAATCCACCTTTCATATCCTTGAAAACAAGGATTATGTGAGGTGTCTTTACCTCTTGCATATGGATCTATTTGATCCTATGCCAGTTCATAGTCTAGGTAGGAAAGTCTATACATTTGTGGTGGTTGATGACTACTCCAGATATTCCTGGGTGTTCTTTCTAAGACAAAATCTGAAACCCCAACTGTCTTATATAGTTTTGTTAAACAAATTCAGAATGAGTTGAACAGTACAGTGGTCAAAATCAGAAGTGACCATGGTACTGAATTTCAGTCTGAAAGTATGACAAAACTATGTAAAGAATTTGAGATATTTCAAGAATTTTCCTCACTTAGAACACCTCAGCAAAATGGTATTGCTGAAAGGAAGAATAAAACATTGATAGAGCCTGGTAGAACCCTATTGAAAGACACTTCTCTCCTAGAATATTTCTGGGATGAGGCAGTAAATACTGCATGCCATGTAATCAATAGGACTACTATCACCAAGTGCCACAAAAAGACTCCCTATGAGATTGTGAAGAGCAGAAAACCAAATTTATCCTATTTCAGGATCTTTGGTTGCAAGTGTTATATACTTAACAATGGCAAGTCTTATCTGACCAAGTTTGCTGCCAAATCCCAAGAGGGGATCTTTGTTGGGTACAGTAACAATAGTAAGGCTTATAGGGTCTAAAACTTGATTACTCAAGTTGTAAAAGAGTCTGTACATATAGTTTTTGATGAAACTAGACTGATTAAATGTGAGTTGCCAAGTAGTGTTTGCAGTTCAACAGGTCTAAATGAGAGAATGGACAAGCTTACCATTACAGAAGGTTCTACTGCAACTCAGCAAGTGGAAAATGGTGGCTGTTGTCCAGGGGGAGTACAAGACTCTCTAGATGCTGAAGAAGACCAAGAGGTACAGCTTGATGAAGAGGCTGGAGGTGTACAACCTGAAGATAGACTACCTCCAGCTAATAGACACTTAAAGGATCATCCAGCTAACCAAATAATTGGTGATCCAAGACAAGTAGTGCAAACTAGAAGAAGGAATTTGAGTACAGTTCTTTACTCCAATTTCCTATCAGTGGAACCAAAGAAATTTGAAGAAGCAGTTCTAGACCCTCACTGTATTGATGTCATGCAAGAGGAGCTGAATCATTTCAGAAGATGCAAGGTCTGGAAGCTAGTTTCTAAACCCAAAGACCACAACATCATTGGAATAAAGTGGATCTTTAAGAACAAATTGGATGAGAGTTGAATCATTATAAAGAATAAAGCTAGACTTGTTACAAAAGGATATAGGCAGGAAGAAGGTATTAATTTTGTTCAAACCTTTGCCCCAGTAGCAAGACTTGAGGCAATCAGGATGTTCCTTTCCTATGCAACATATCAAGGGTTTTAGGTATTCCAAATGGATGTTAAGTCAGCTTTCCAAAATGGAGATCTAAAGGAAGAAGTCTATGTAGAGCAGCCCTCAGTTTTTGTTGATCCTCTTAAACCTGATTATGTTTATAGACTTAGGAAGGCTTTGTATGGGTTGAAACAAGCCCCAAGGGCTTGGTATGAAACCCTGTCTAGTTTCCTCATTGAGAACAAATTCTCAAGGGGGAAAATAGACAAGACTATATTCCTTAGGGAATCTAAAGGCAAGATTATCCTAGTCCAAATATATGTGGATGACATAATATTTGGGTCTACTGAGAGTAATCTTTGCAGAAAGTTTGCAAAACTTATGCAAGGAAAATTTGAAATGAGCAGTATGGGGGAACTTAAGTTCTTCTTGGGTCTTCAAGTAAGACAGACTGAAGATGTCCTGTCCATATGTCAGTCTAAGTTCACCCTAGAGTTGATAAAGAAGTATGGTATGGAATCATCCACTACCATGAAAACTCCTATGGGGTCAAGTATGTCTCTAAGCAAAGATGATGCAGGGAAACCTGTAGATGAAACTTTGTATAGAGAGATAGTTGGCTCCCTTCTATATTTGACTGCTAGTAGACCAGATATCATGTATGCTACATGTGTCTGTGCTAGGTACCAAGCATGCCCTAAAGAATCTCATCTGACTACAGTCAAAAGGATTTTGAGATATCTTAAGGGCACACCTTAGCTAGGCCTTTGGTACCCTAGGAATGGAGATTTTCTACAAACATGTTATTCAGATGCAGATTTTGCAGGTTGTAAGGAAGACAGAAAAAGTACTATAGGAACCTATCAATTTCTAGGAGGAAGGCTGGTGTCATGGAGTAGTAAGAAGCAGACTAGTGTGGCAATATCCACGGCTGAGTCAGAATATGTTGCTGCAGGAAGCTGCTATGCACAACTTTTGTGGATTCAACATCAGCTAGAAGATTATGGTATTCAAGTAAGTAGTTCTTTGTTTTGGGATTCTATAAGTGTCATTTCTATTGCAAATAATCCTGTCTCATATAGTAGGACTAAGCACATAGAAATTAGATACCATTTTCTTAGAGAACATGTAGAGAAAGAGGACATTTCACTAGAATATGTTAAAACAGATAATCAGATAGCTGATATGTTTACTAAGCCTCTTGATGAAACTAAATTCAATAAGTTTAAAATTGAATTAGGAATGTTGTACTTAGAATAGTTTGATAAAATTTGGCTAAGTAAAATGGTGTCGACACAAGGAGTTGTCTGTGTCGACATTTCAGAGAAATGGTGTCGACACATCTAGAAAGTCTGTGTCGACACTTCAGAGAAATAGTGTCGACACATCCAGAGTAGGTGTCGATACATCCTGGGTGGTGTAGACACTTAGGTTTCATACTGATTTCGTCGAGTGAAGTATCGACTAATCGTCGAATGCAAATGTATAAGTGTCGACACATCATAATTGGTGTCGACACATAGTAGTCAACATCGATGTCGAGACATTAGACGTAAGTGTCGACACTTTTCAACACTGTCGACACATTTAGAGTATTTTGATGCGGCTTTTCACCTTCGATTTTAGAAAGTATAAATAGGTCTTCAACATTGTTTGTCGACACGCTCTCCATAGTTTCGAGAGCAAACTTGTGTGTCGACATCTCTCTCCTCTAAATTCAAGATTTCTCAAAACCCTAATGGCGCCTAAGCATGAGGAGAACGTGAATGAAGGATATGAGCTAGTACGACATGCCTTTGACGATACAAAATCTAAAATTAAGGAGACAGTAACCCTAATTATAGAGAATGGATTAGAGTATCTAGTGTCTGAGCCAACCAAGATCTGGAAGAAGGAGGTAATCGAATTCTTTAGTGCAGCTACCCTTGATGAAACTGGACTCAAGATTAAGTCCACAGTCCATGGGGCAAAAGTAAAAATCACCCAGAAGAGTCTAAGAAAAGTTCTACATCTACCAAGAACTAAAGAGAAAGAAGATGTACCTACATCTAAGACAAGGGAGGCACTGCAATGGTGTGGAGTAGATTCAAACATGAAGATTGGATCAGTTTTTAATAGGAAAGGCATGAACATGCAAGGAAAGTTTTTATCTGAAGTGGTAGGAAAGGTAATTCTGAGCAAGCCAGGTGGGCATGAAAGAATATCAGCTCACATGTTCAGTTTAATGACAAGGATCATTTTCAAACTCAAAACTGATTGGTCAGCAGTAATGTTTGAGAAGATTAAGGAAAGTCTGAAGAAGCCCAATCTAGGTAGGATTATGAGTTTGTTCTTGGTTGGAACTATTCCAAAAGTGATGAACCAAGCTGCTGGATCAAATATAAATCACATGAGGAGAATGGATGTTAGGATTATCTCAAGGTAGGATAGGGTGTTAACAAAGGACATGCCTACTCCAGAAAAAGAAGTTCCTCCACAGCAGAAGAAGAAAGCCATACTAGCTTCTGAATCCTCCAGCAGTTCAGAGGACCAAGTAGTTTTCAGTTCAAATGAGGAAGAAGCTGATGTTACTGGAAGGTCACCAGTAAAGCATGAAATGCACTGAGGTAGGGGGAGCAACCACCTGCTAGCCCCATTCACCTGGATCCACTCCAGGGAGAGCCTCAACATATGGAAGAGCCAACTCACTTAGACAGTGAAAGGGCAACACAAACAATTCTTGAGGTAATCAATGAAGTTAATCAAATAATTTTCCATATTGAGGATGAAGTATTGACTGAATCTTTAATTAATGTTGATCAGCAAACTCAGATACATAGTCAACCACAAGATGTTGTCATGGAAGACATGATAAGCCCGGAATCCGCGACCTGCCCGCGCAGTTTTCCAGACCGGGCGGTCTGCCTATTCAAGCCGCCAAGCCTCCAAGCCGGGCGGTCTCCATGTCAGGCCGCTGCCAGTGCCGACCCTGCTCAGCGACAAGGCCCAAGGACCCAGCCGTCAGCTCGCCAGGAGGAATCCGCCAGGCCGCGCGGCTTCCCTCCTTTCTTGTTTCTTTCTCTTTTGCTTCCCCTCACCTCTGCCCGGTTCTCCTGTACCCCGGGCAGCCGGTAATTTTAGCCCTGCCCGTTTGGGCAGGCCCCCGAGCCTATAAATAGGGGGTGGGTGCACTCCCCAAGACACCATGACTGGGATCCAGGAGCTCGCCTGTTAAGAGCTGCGGTCTCAAGTCTAGTGTATTGCGGCTTGTAGTCCGGCCGGCTTCTTCTTTTACTTGTTGTAACTGTCTCATTTTGAAGTAAAGGAAAGCCCGCCGCAAGAGTGGCATTCAAGCCGCGGCGGGCGAACTCTGCTGTTGCCGCTGCCAGCGGCCCCCTCCTATTTTCTGCCCTTTAGCCGCGACCGCTAGTAACCGATTAGTCGACAGTCTCCTCCTTTCCTTCCCTATTCCCCGGTGTTCGAACCGTTAGCTGGTGGTGACCGACTCCCTGTCCGTTTTCGTGCATCAACAGTTAACACGCGACCTTCAGATCTCGACTAATCGATGAAATCAGCGGTCTAGGGATCCAGACCGCTCTAACTTCTAGGGTTCGGCGACCTGTCTAGCAAGCCGCGAGTCCGCCGGCTAAGGCTTTCAGCCCGCCTCCCGCACGGTAGAACCTGGCATTCTATCCGCTCTCTTTTCAGCCGGTTTTCTTATCGGTTTGCAGAATCGTCTAGCCGCCTCGTTAAGCCGCCGCTCTTCTGCGGTTTCTTGTAAAAGTTCGGCTATTTCTCTCTTTTCAGGATGAATCCTGCAAAGAGTCATGGTACATCGAGCCGCATCTCAGTTATTACGAATCTCTCAGAAGTGCAGGATTGCTCGTATTTGGATAGTGAAGTTATTGACCCTCGTAAGGAAATTTTTGCAAATAGTGTTGAGCGTGGAATAGAATCTGTTGCAAATGAACCTCTTTATGAGGACGAAGAAGAAACCCCTTCTCCTTTCACTAATCGAATTCGGTGGGATACTGTTTCCGATGATTTCAGAGAACCATGTCTCCCGGAGTATTCTGCATGTGATGATCCGTTTTCTCATTTGCAAGCTTTTGAATCAGCTATTTCACTTAGAAAAGTGTCAAATGGAGTAAAATGCAAACTCTTCGTTATGTCCTTTGGCAATGTTGCGAGAGAATGGTTTTATAGCCTCCCACCTCGATCAGTAACCAGCTTTAAGGATCTTCGAAGTCAATTTATTTCTAGATTCGCTATTTACAGGAAGCGGAAAAGAGACGTTGGAGCTCTCTTCCGAATCAAGCAAGAAATTGACGAGTCTAATTCAGATTTTGTTGATCGGTTTCAAAAGGAGGTTCTAGATATTTGTAGCGTCCATCAAGAATATTACTTGCATGCTTTCATAAATGCCCTTCAAGAAGGCCCATTAAAATTCAAGCTCACCACAAAATATCCCAAAAGCTTCGGAGATCTTATTGATAGAGTTAATACATTCGTAATAGGCGAAGAAGCAAACAAAGGTTATGTTTCGTTTCTGAATCAAACGGTTAAGCAATCCCAAGGGACTTCTGGCCAACAACAATCTATTTCTTCACAAGGTGTTTTGCAAGTTGAATACTGCAGGTCTCCTTATATTCTCCAGGATAAAACTCCAAAGTATGAAAAATATTCAGGTAAGTATGTTAAGTTCAAAATTCCCATGGAAGATCTTTTGATAATCATTCAGGGAATGCCTGAGTTCAAGAAGCCTCGGCGCATGAAATCCAAAATCAAGTATCGGCACGAGCAGCTTTTTTGCAAATATCATAAGGATATTGGTCATCTAACAGAAGATTGCAGAGCTCTCAAGGAATTGGCTAATCAACTTGTAAGAGCTGGAAAGCTGCAGGAATATTTCATTTAGTGACTCTCAAAGGCAATCTTTCATTTCTTGCTCAATGGATCAAGCAGTTATTCCTCTCTTTCTATAATGAAAAGTGCTTATGTTCAGAGTAATACATAACATATCTCTCTCTTTCTATAAGGCATGATAAAATTGCAGATATATATCCTTTATCACTTCCTTAACATCATGCAAATGTTACATTTTCATTTAAAGCTTATTTTTAGTTTTACCTTTTTTATGCCTATATATGCATGTAGGGGCAAGAGCCCCTTTCGAATTCTTAAGCCCTCCACATCCTGCTTGACTTCAGTCACAGATAGGCATTACGTACTTGTCCCGCTTGACTTTAGTCACAGATAGGCTTTACGTACTTGTCCTGCTTGACTTCAGTAGCAGATGTGTAGTGGGTTTTCCGCTTGACCTTCAGTCACAGACAGGCTTTGCGTACCCGTCACGCATGACTTCAGTCACAGACAGGCTTTACGTACTTGTCCCGCTTGACCTCGGTCGCAGACATTGCTTACTTGTCCTGCTTGACCTCAGTCGGAGACGTTGCGTACTTGTCCTGCTTGACATTGGTCATAGATTTTTAAGAATTTCGATCTCGCTTATGTGTTCTTTGTGAGGAAAGCAATGCTACACGCACCTGCCCACATCGACACATAAGTGTCTGTCTTCACCTATTTTTGCAGGACAACACGTGCCTATCCGCTGCCTTGCGGTTATATTTAGCGGCCTGTGCAGGTTGTAAATTTAATTACACAAGCCGCCCGGTTTCATTTTCCGGCTTAAGTTAATTTCCTACCTGACGGATTACTATTAATATATTTGGGAAATCGGCCGACTTACGTCAGCCTATCCGCTATTCAGCATCTTATTTGGCTTTCATATATATCAATTGCCGGTTTGTTATTCGTATGGAAAGGAAGCCGCCCGACCTGCGTCTGGCACAATTCTTGGCTATTGATCTGCCGGCTTATGGTATTAATTATATTAGCTAATCAGCGAACTGTCATCACAAAGATTCCCGGCTTCCATATGGCTATATCGGTCTGTATTATCGGAAGCCGAAGCTTATTTCTCTATTTCTGTTCCTTTAATCAAATGGGCAATTCGTTTCGGAGTTCGCCCTAGCCGCAATCTAATATTTCAATGTTATGAATGTTTGCCGACTACGACAGGTGACCGCGCGGCTTAGCGGTCACGGCTTATATATGAGCAAGCCGCGGCAATCAAGCTCTTCCAGCAGATAATGTTGAATAATTCATCAAGGAAAAATTGCGGTTTACATTATTAGCCGCTCGGCTTATCGTCGACGTGCACTCCGGTATAAACCGCAGGGAAATATCTCTCTCTTGCGGACAGATTTGATGAAGTCGCAGCGCAAACTCAGCCGGTTTACATACTTATATATTTTAAATCGGAAGCTAAACTGAGACCGCGCGGACTTATTCAAGTAAGAAAAGTAAGATGCAACAAAGAGTAAGGTAAAAATGCCTTCATTACTATGTCAATAAGTGTTACAAAAACTTTAATCGCGCGGTTACAAAAAAAATGCCGCTGATTTCAAAAAAAGTTCAAAATACAAAACCAAGTTATAAATGTTCTAATCGTCCGGCTTGAGCTTCTTAGCCGCAGGAGAATCCGAATCACTGCCATCGCCAACTCGACAGATGATAAGGAATACCCACTGCTAGTCGCGGAGCTCCCTGAACCATCAGAAGATGTCGAGTCAGGCCGCGCGGTCTCCGACTCTTGGCCGCCGGACTCTGGAGATGTGTGCGGGCTCCGGCTTCCCTGACCGACCTCTTCCACGGCTTCTCCCGCCACCTCGCCGACTTCTTCCGCGACTTTGGCCTTGCCCTTGATCGACTTGTAGACGTCGGCCACCTGCTCCTTCAGGGAAGGGTAGATGTCGGCGCATGTGAAGTCGGTGAAGCCGGTGGCCAAGCCGCCAATGTCCCGGAGGCGGTTAAGCGCTCCGTCGATCCCTTGGACGAGTTGGGGGAAGACCTGGTCTTGGAAGATCGGGTTGGCGGGGTTGTACATTTCCTGCAAAGCAAAGGTGAAGGTAAGGTCGCGCGGTTACATAATTCTAACCGCGCGGGTATTGGTAATTACTTACCGCCTCCTTCTCTTTAAGTCGCTTGTTCTCTTCTTGCTGTTCGCCTAACTGTGTTTTCAGGCCGCTGTTCTCTTTCATCAGCTCCTTGTAGGCAAGCCCCATGAAGTGACTTGCCACGAAGCTCCTCGCGCCGACTTGCGCGGCTAGCCGCAGCAGGTCGTCTGGAGGAACTCGTCGCATAGCCCTCAAGTTGCGCTTGTCGTACAGCGCGCCGCCAACCGCGCTTGCATGGCGGCTTACTTCTTCAGCTCCCCAGAAGGGGAGGGCGGTGGATATAGTCACCGACTTGCCATCCGGACTCCACCGCAAGGCCGGTTCGCCATGGACGTCCTTCAGGCTGCTGTCGGTTCCTTGCAGCATGAACTCCCCAGAGGAGTCCGACTCCTCCTCCTCCGCATCCCGCGCCGGCTTGACCCGCTTCGCCCTCTTTTCTCTTTGTGTGAGGGTCAAGCCGCCCGGCGTCTGCGGCTTGTTCTGCGGGACCGCCACAGCAGCTGCAAAGACAGAAGCAATGTTAGATATCAGGCCGTGCGGCTAGCAATGCAGTTCGGCCAGTTTGTAGCTTACTCTCTTCCGCCTCAATTCCAACAAGGGACGGCAGCAGCGGGATGTAGTAGTTCACGTCAAGCCGCTCGCCCCTGAAGAAGTCGAAGATCTCCTTCTCCTTGCCGTCCAAGCCGCTGCTGCCGAAGGCGGCTTCTTCGCGGATTTGGGGGTCGGTCGGCAGCAACCCCAAGTTGCCCTCGAAGATCAGAAACCGCTCCGGCCAGTTCGCGATCTTGTTGGCCAGGTTGACTACCTTCAGCCCTCGGCAGCCGAAGTAGAGGTGCCCCCGGAAGATCTTTGTCCCGGAATCCGGGATAGACCGCACCGAGAAGCACTCTCGGAAGAGCCTCATGAAGAATCGGACTCTTTCTGACCGCAGATAAGAAATGAAGCCGTATATCGCGGCTATCGAGTTGGGGGGAAGTTGTCCGGGCACAACTCCATAGTGGTCGAAGACCGCTACGGCCTCTAGCAAGACCGGGAAGCCGAACCCGCAGTCGAAATGGTCAATGGGGACCGCGATCTGGTTAGCATTGGAAGAGTTGATCCGCTCATCCTGCCTAGGAAGCCGCGCGATCAGCGGGCTTCCTCGCATGTGTTTCTCGACAAAGGAATCCAGCTCGGCTTTTGTAAGCCGGCATTCCTTGTGGTCGGCTGAGTAGAAGGCGGAGGCCGCGTCTGTCCTGACGGCTGTGGCCTTGTCAGACCGCGACGATTTGGACTTAGCCCGCATCGTTCTTGATTTGTGAAGAATCCAACGGGGTCTGCGCTATTTATAGAAAACCCGTGATGCTACAGTGCCCATGTCAAATCGCGGCTAGTCGTCACGCCGCGCGGCCTAAGCCCCTGGAAGTGCAGATCAGCTTAGTGATCAAGCCGCCGTTTAGTCCGTCAGTCCGAGCGGCTACTTCCCTGCACTTAGAAAATTCTATGGCGAATCATGTGGATATCAATCATTCAAGCCGGCGCTCTGTTCGCCAGACCGCGCGGCTACTATACTAAACTTCAAATTTCTCAGAACAAAGCAGCAAACATGTGGATTATTCAAGCCGCATAAGCCGCATTCAGTTCGCAGCAAAATAGAATACAACAGTTTACAGCAATCAAATTGTCCGCATTCCAGAGAAAAAATATATATTACAACACAATATACGAATGTCCGCGCGGCTTAGTTCTCTCAAGTCACTCAGGATCGTTTGTCCTCTTCCGGCCTGTCTCGTCCCATGTGCGCGACTTGTTCACCGGTCTGTACAATCGCAACATACACCTGGCTAACCAGATTATGAAGCGCATGCAGAGACCGATGAATTCGCGCAGCGTCGCGCTCAACTCTCGCAAACGGTATCATGTGGACCGCCTGGGCCCCCAGACCGCTTGGAGCAGCGACCTGGTTAGGCGCTGCGGCCCCCGGCGGATGCGAAGTCTCGCCAGAGGCCGGGCGGCTAGTTTCCGGCAACTCTGCAAGAGTTGGCGGTGCAGGCCGCTGTTCCCCGCCGGTCTCCGCCGGCCGGTCTTGTTTTTCGCCGCCTTCAGCATCCGGGATCTGCTCTTTGTCTCCTTCCAGCCGCGCGGCCATCAGCAAGTACTTCTCCGCCCTTTCCCGCTCCAAGGTGACCTGCATCTCGGCAATCTTCGCCTCAGCGGTTTCCATTGCGGTCTGGAGCCTCGCGGTCTCTTCCTTCATGGCGGCCTGGAGCCTGACAGTCTCTTGTTCCATTGCCGTCTTCAACCTCGCGGTTTCCTGTTCAAGCGCAGTTTGCCACCTGGCGGTCTCTTGTTCCAGGGTGGTTTGCAACTCTTGGATCCTTGCTTCCGCAGCCTCCTGGGCAACCCGCTTCTCTTCGTCCTTAATCCGCAGAGTTTCGGTGGCCGCAGTCAAAGCCGCCTGCAGCAAGCCGACCTCCTTCTGGAAGTCGGCCATCTCCTTCTGACGAACACTTGGCGGAGGCAGCGTAGATATAAACGCGGTCAAGTCGCCCGGTTTCATCGCGGTCTCCGGTGCACCTGCAGAAGACAAACCGCAGTCAGGTTCAGCCGGATTGTTGCGACCTTCTTGTAAGGAAATCGGTTGGGTAAGACCGCCGGTTTGATGGTTATCTCCTCCAGAGGCCGCGGTATGGATTCTAATCACTGGCCGCCTGAGCCGCTCAGGATCTATCCTCTTCAGCTTATCTTTCCATAGCCGCTCGGTTTCTTTTCGGCTTTTCAGTTGAGCCGTGGTCAGGAAAAAGCTGGCCGGCGGATTTAATATTATATTCGCCCCCTTCTTCCTTGACCGCGACTTGTAGAATTTATCAATTCGCCTAACGTCCCGGTGTTTACCTTGCAGTAATGGATGTGCGGTCTCCACCGGCTTATTGGCGATTAGTTTCTTCATCTCCTCCATCTTCTCGCGGAGCTTCAGTTTCTCGGCTCCTTCAGAAGCCGCAGAAGCCGGTTCGCCAGGCTTCTCCCCAATAACCTTGATGTCGGGGCGGTCAACCTCCTCAGACGCCGCTGGTGTCGACAATAGCGCGTCTTGCCGCTGGAGAGCCTCCATGCCCTTCAGGAGCTCGCTCAGCGAATCGCTAGGCGCAGGTGTACCCTCCAGTTCGCTCGGCTTGCACTCCGGTGTGAGCGGGTTCTCGGGCACCTCCTTCTCGTGCGGCCTGTGCTGAAGACTGTCCGCGCCGGTCTTCTCAGAGATATTCCGGTTTCTGGCGTGCAGCTTCCTCATTTTCTTCTTCATCCTTTCTTCAAGGTTTTCGCTCCTTTCCTTCCGTCGTTTCAGGGAGCCGGACACCTTTTCAGTCCGCTCGCGCTGTTCAGCAACAGTCCGCCCGGGTTCCTGCGCCTTCTCCGGCTCGTTGTCGTCCACGACGATTAAGTCGACCTTGCTCGGCAGTTCGGTCGGTTTCCCAGAATCAACACTCTTCTCCTCCGTCCCAGCGATCTTTAGTAGTGGTTCTCCTGATGGGGAGAAAGTCACGTCAAAGGATTTGGCATCTCCGGTTTGCAGTGGAGCAGCTTTCGAAACCGCTTTGGGGTCGGCTGCGGCCTGCGATGGTCCGCCGACCATCTCTGTCGGCCTCTTTTCAGGTCCAGAAGCCGCTGTTGTCTCCGGCTTCTCGATCTTCTTGGCGGTCTGCCGGGCAGAATCATTCGAATTCTCGCTCCGGCTCTGCTTCGTTTCTGTCGGTTTCTTGTTGCGGGCTAGCATCGACGACATCACATCCATCGCTAAAGAAATCGCGTCGGCTTGCAAAATTCTAACCGCAAGTGGCGAGTAGCGACCCGTGCTTGGCAGGAATCCTGAAGAATGTCAAGGGTCAGAGGATTTTATAGACAACGATGAAGCAGTCGCGGTCTCCGGCTTAGTTCAACATTTTCGAAGTTTTTTGGAAACTTAAAAATGTGCGGGGATTATGATAAGCCCGGAATCCGCGACCTGCCCGCGCAGTTTTCCAGACCGGGCGGTCTGCCTATTCAAGCCGCCAAGCCTCCAAGCCGGGCGGTCTCCATGTCAGGCCGCTGCCAGTGCCGACCCTGCTCAGCGACAAGGCCCAAGGACCCAGCCGTCAGCTCGCCAGGAGGAATCCGCCAGGCCGCGCGGCTTCCCTCCTTTCTTGTTTCTTTCTCTTTTGCTTCCCCTCACCTCTGCCCGGTTCTCCTGTACCCCGGGCAGCCGGTAATTTTAGCCCTGCCCGTTTGGGCAGGCCCCCGAGCCTATAAATAGGGGGTGGGTGCACTCCCCAAGACACCATGACTGGGATCCAGGAGCTCGCCTGTTAAGAGCTGCGGTCTCAAGTCTAGTGTATTGCGGCTTGTAGTCCGTCCGGCTTCTTCTTTTACTTGTTGTAACTGTCTCATTTTGAAGTAAAGGAAAGCCCGCCGCAAGAGTGGCATTCAAGCCGCGGCGGGCGAACTCTGCTGTTGCCGCTGCCAGCGGCCCCC
This sequence comes from Platanthera guangdongensis, assembly GCA_039583875.1. NCBI lineage: Eukaryota > Viridiplantae > Streptophyta > Magnoliopsida > Asparagales > Orchidaceae > Platanthera > Platanthera guangdongensis. The sequence goes on along the minus strand of CM077147.1, from coordinate 118,040,929 downwards.
TCCTCTTTTCTGCCCTTTAGCCGCGACCGCTAGTAACCGATTAGTCGACAGTCTCCTCCTTTCCTTCCCTATTCCCCGGTGTTCGAACCGTTAGCTGGTGGTTACCGACTCCCTGTCCGTTTTCGTGCATCAACAAGACACATCAGTTGTTGATAATGCTCCTGAGATAAGAGATTCTCCAGTCCCTACTCAACAGGAGTTTACTCTAAAAGAGCTGTTCCCTGATTTATTACAGACTGATTTTGAGGGAGAGAGCAGCTTTTGAGGGGGAGCAGGTAGATCTTGAGGGGGAGCATGTTAGGTCTTAGGAGGAGACTGCAAGAAATAAAGAGGAGCAAATTAAAAACGAGAATGAGGAGCAAAGGACACAGGGGGAGCTACCAAGGACTGAGAAGAAATTACCTCCTAGTCCTAAGGAAAGGGTAGACATTGCCAGTACTTCTACTTCTAAGGATGAAGAAGTTGCTCAAGCCAAGAAAAGGAAGCTCATGGTCTTCAAAAGAAGGAGCCAGAGCTACAAGAAGGCACTGCAAACAGTTTCTCCACAACCTGCCCCAACAGCTGATTACACCACTTTGTTGGTGGCTTTGCAGATCAAAATGGATGAGCAAAGGAAGGCTTTAGAAAAATATATGGATGAAGGACACAAATCACTTCAATTTGCTCTGGCTCAAGACATAAAATCTATCAGATTTGAAGTGAATCAAAATAAGAAGGAAATGACTGACTTTTTTCATAAAGGAGGTAATGCAGTGGTTTATCTGGCCACTCATCAAGAGAGGATAAAGTCACAGGTTGATGATATGACAGTCAAACAAGGATATGTCCTGGAAAATCAGATTCGGATGAATGATAATCTGACTGCTTCTCATAATGCAATTGTTACTGAAATAAAGAACATTGCAACTGCCCCAATTGATGATAATTCTACAGTCAAGCCAGAGTTTAATAAAGAAAAGTTTGATAAGGATTTCCAGGCAGGCATAACTGATGTAAAAACTGCTATTACAGATTCTCAAAAGGTTATTTCTGGACTGCTGCTGAAGTTGAGGGGTTTTTATAAAGATGGAGTAAATTATATGGATGAACAGATCAGGTTTCAAAAGGATGATCTTAGAGATCATGTGGCTAGAGAAGTCATAAAGGGGGAGAGGGTGTTAGTCAAAGCAGGCTCTGACCATGCTAAATGGATTTCAAACAGCATCAGAGCCACCCTTGGATATCCACCCTTGTGTGATGATGATAATGTTGCTGAATCTGGTATAAACACTACTATTTTTGGAGGAGAGCCTGCTGAAGTTGCTCAAGTCATTTATCCTCCTGCAGATTTTGAAATGATACATCAAGAAGTCCAGTCTATGCATAGCCCTCCTGAAGGAAATCAAAATGTGATCATTGAGAAAGTAGACAAGCCTATGTCAGAGGCAGTTTTGAAAGAGCAAGAAACTCAATTATCTAAGAAGAGATTCAGAGAACAGGCAGAGTTAAGGCCTGATTTTGAACAGTGGAGCCCAACTTCTAGAAATATTATACTGATTGCTTGGAAAGTTGCAAAGGAAAATTTTTTAGAGAGGGGCAAATGGTACTCTGACCAAGAATGGAGAAAACATGAAGCCAGACAAGAGGCTATAGTTCAGTACAGAAGAAAGGCTAAACTTGGGAAGCTACCTCCTAATGCACATGAGCATAGCAAGTATTTACCTAAGCCTTATCATTATTTTGAGAGATAAAATATAAGGGCTAAAGAACTAAAGAAGAAAGATCTTAAGGTAAAGAAGCCTGCTGATGACATTGATGCTCCAGTTCAAGCCAATATTCAATCAGGCAAGGGCATTGCCATCAAAGAGCTAGAGCAGCCATAGAATATAATTTTCTTAAGTTTACAACTTTGTAATCATTTGTGTTGAAATCCATGTACACTTTTGATTAAAGAAACTTTTGATAGTTGAAACAAATCTTTTATGATTGCTCATTGTGTTAGCGTTAACATTTTGTGATAAAATATTTTATATGCTTTGTTTCAGTAATTACCCTGTCATATAATTATGTTATACATCATATTGTGTATTTGTTATGTATGGTGTATATCATTGACTAAGGGTTATGACTTCTCCAAATAGGGGGAGATTGTTGGGTACATTGGAAAATGTGTACAAGATTTGAAGAAGCCTCTGTTGGGTTTCTCTATGGAGGTGGCACAACGTTTGTGCGCGCAGCGGCAAAATAAAACATCAAGAAAAACACCCAAAGAGATGTGGATCGGGCCATGAACAGTTGAATCAAGAAGTTAACAAAACTAGGCAAAAATTACCTCGGTGGCGTTGAGTCACAACTCAACGGAGGAGCTCCAAACTTTATCTTCTTGCTAGTGGCGAGTTCTACGTGGAATAGTATCCACGTTTCTGCAGAAGTCCACACGAGCGGGAGAACGCCGAGCTTTCCGTCGCACGGAAGATCGGGAAGGAGAAGACCGCACCTCGGCTAATCCACGGACTGCTAGGTCCGCGCCAGGAAGAGCAGCACCAGCGACAGTCGCCGGAGAAGAGGTGGTCAACGGAGCAAACACGGCGGCGGAACTCTTCCGGCGGCGAGATCGGGATCGGCGGAGCGAACGCGGAACTCCTTCCGTCGGGTTCGATTCGCACAGAAGAGACAGATCGCATATATTCCCGAAACCCTAAGTGTTATATATATACTTAAAGTATAAAATAAACTCAGGAAAATCGCTATCCGCAGACCACTCGAAATTAGGGTTCAGAATCGGCGAGTATGAATCGCTGAGAATCGGCGACAATCGGCGAGAATCACTGAGCAGGTTCGGCGAGAATCGGTCGACGAGTATCACATTGGATCGGCTAGAATCAGAGTACAATACTCGACGATTCTCGCCGATCGTCGAGCTACGCTCGACGACACATAATGATACTCGACGATCGTCGAGCCGCGGTCGACGACAATTGTCAAGGTAGTCGATCGTCGAGAATCAACAATTGATTCTCGACGATTCTCGTCGATCAGCGAGAATCAGCAAGGTGATTCTCGTCGATCGGCGGGAATCAGAAGATGATTCTCGACTAATGTCATCGACCCTCGGACGATAAACCTAACCAGCCCTCCAAGGCAACATTTGCCCAACCCGATGATCCTATAAGACAACACTTTGCCCATAACCCTATTCAGGTCGGTGATTGGTAACCTTTACCAACACAGTCAGTCATCCAACTTCTCCACATCTCTTATGTGTGACCCTGCAGGCTCATACTGCGTTGGCAGTGAGATTACATGTTTGACCACTTCCAGATCATCATGGTAACTCCAACAGACTCCCACTTGATCTCGAAAGTATCAAACCAAAAACCTCACAAACAATGAGCGGCATCTAGCAATGCATCATTGCTCCCCAAGCAATAAGAGTTAATAACCTATAAGCCTTTATGACCAATGTATCAGCGTTGTCTTTTTCCCTTTGTCCCTTACATCCGGAAAGAACTAGAGGCATGGACCGTGTCACCCTCGTAATAGCTCAATCCAAGTTTTCTTGATCCAGGACGGACTTCCAGAGAATGGTGAGTCCAATATCATATATTGACTCAACCAAGCATGGCCATGCATTTCTCAGTCCAGTTCCATCAAGGGGCCCATGGATGCAACTCCTGTCATACAGGAGGACAAATTCCATATTTGCTCACACACAAACACCCAAATGATTCGTAACATGCCCAACAACCACCCTTATCATCAACCTTTCTCAAGGAAGACTTTAGATGGCATCAAAGCACGCTCTTCCTCACTTGATGAATGATGTGACTTCAGGTCAAAGGACCACAACACCATTGTCAATTGAGACCTACTCGTGACACGATTGGATGACAATCCACAGAGTAGTCTCAGGTTGGGTCTGTCCAGTACAATTTGTTCACTAACAAGTACCCACGTGATGACTTGATATCACAATATCGTGACCTATGAGAACCAATCATCAGTCAACGCACGTGCTAGTCTTCATGTACCATCATCACCCTCAGCTTCTATGATGATACTCGACCAGGGACCTTTTAAGAATGAAGCTTCCAATAAATCATGGGCTCTCACATTCAAGTCACGTACTTGATGTCCCATGAAAGCGAACATTCTAAGGGTGTCAATTATGTTAACATTTAACTATCATATATAGAAAAACTCATAATAAAAGAATTTTCCATTAATTATAAAAGAAAACTAGGTACACAGTTCATCAAATGAACAAACAGCCAACAAAATACATATTTACATGCAATCCACAAGATCCTCGCTAGAGTTGATCGTTTAGGTATCGTATACCCATCGATCTAGTATGACCATCATGCTTTCTCTGCGCGAGAGGCTTTGTCAGCGGATCCGCAATATTTTCCTCAGTCGGCACTCTGCAAATGTTTACATCTCCTCGTTCGACAATCTCACGAATAAGATGAAACCGCCGGAGTATGTGCTTGGAGTGCTGATGAGATCTAGGTTCCTTAGATTGTGCAATTGCACCATTGTTATCACAGTAGAGAACTACGGGACCAACAATGCTAGGAACTACATCAAGCTCGCCGATGAATTTCCTAATCCATACAGCCTCCTTCGCTGCATTAGCTGCGGCGATATACTCGGCCTCTGTTGTAGAATCAGCAACTGTCTCTTGCTTGAAACTCTTCCAGCTTACAGCTCCTCCATTCAGGCAAAACACAAAACCTGACTGAGACCTGGAGTCGTCTCTATCAGTTTGGAAGCTAGCATCCGTGTAACCGCTTACAACGAGCTCTTCCTCTCCACCATACACCAAGAACACGTCCTTAGTCCTTCTCAAGTACTTCAGGACATTCTTGACTGCAATCCAGTGACACTCACCGGGGTCTGACTGATACCTGCTAGTCATGCTCAAAGCAAAGGAGACATCGGGTCGAGTACATAACATCGCGTACATGATTGATCCAATTGCCGAAGCATATGGAATCAACTTCATGCGGTCCTTATCTTCACAAGACTTTGGACATTGGTCCTTAGAGAGATTCACACCATGAGACATGGGCAAAAATCCTTTCTTGGACTCAAGCATGTTGAACCGCTTCAACACCTTTTCGATGTACGTACTCTGGGTCAAACCCAGCAACTTCTTCGATCTATCTCTATAGATCTTAATTCCAAGTATATAAGTCGCTTCACCCAAATCCTTCATTGAAAAGCAGTTCCCTAGGTTGTTTTTAACAACTTTCAGGGTAGGAATGTCATTCCCAATCAACAGTATGTCATCTACATACAATATCAGGAAGACAACAATGCTCCCACTGATTCGCTTGTAAACACAAGGCTCATCTTCATTCTTGATGAAACCAAACTCTTTGATTTTCTCATCAAAACAAAGATTCCAACTTCGAGAGGCCTGTTTCAGTCCATAAATGGACTTATTCAGATTGCATATTTTAGTGGCTTCATCTGGGGATACAAAACCCTCGGGTTGTGTCATATACACTTCCTCAAGGAGGTTTCCATTAAGGAAAGCCGTTTTGACATCCATCTGCCAGATCTCGTAGTCATAATACGCAGCAATAGCAAGCAATATCCTAATGGACTTTACCATGGCAACATGGGAAAAGGTCTCATCATAGTCAATACCATGAATTTGCTTGAAACCCTTAGCCACTAGTCGCCCTTTGAATGTCTGTACATTCCCATCCATGTCGGTCTTCTTCTTGAAGACCCACTTGCACCCTATGGGTCGTACCCCTTCAGGTGGTTCCACCAAGTTCCAAACTTGGTTTGCATACATGGAGTCCATTTCGGATTTCATAGCCTCAAGCCATTTGTCGGAGTCCGGTCCATTCATAGCCTCTTGGTAGGTTGCTGGTTCATCATCATGATCCATAAGCAACACATTACCTATTTGAGACACGAGAAATCCATATCTCTCAGGCTCAAACCTCGGTCTACCAGATCTACGTAGGACTTGTGTTCCCTGAGCAGGTTCTTTAGCTACAACATCTTGTAGTCCTGTCTCAGAATCCAATTCCGGTTCATTCACTACATGTGGTTCTTGAACTTCTTCAAGCTCTACCTTTTCAGTCTTTCTTGACAAGAACTCTTTCTCCAAGAAGACACCAGTCCTTGCGACAAACACTTTGCCCTCAGACGGTAGGTAAAAGTAATACCCTTTCGTTTCCTTAGGATATCCCACCAGATAACATTTATCCGATTTGGGTTCCAGCTTGTCAGGCATTTGACGTCTCACGTATGCCTCACAGCCCCAAATTTTAATGAACGACATACTAGGACGCTTCCCAGTCCATATCTCATATGGTGTCTTCAGAACCGTTTTAGTTGGTGCGCGATTCAATGTCATTGCAGCAGTCTTTAAAGCAAAACCCCAAAAGGAAACAGGCAAGTTTGCATGACTCATCATCGAACGTACCATGTCTAACAGAGTACGATTTCTCCTCTCAGACACACCATTATGTTGTGGTGTTCTAGGTGGAGTGAGCTGTGATACAATACCACACTCTTTCAGATGATCACGGAACTCATGACTCAGGTATTCGCCACCTCGATCAGATCGGAGTGCTTTAACCCTTTTACCCAACTGGTTTTCTACTTCATTCTTGAACTCTTTGAACTTTTCAAAGGTCTCGGATTTGCACTTCATAAGATACACATATCCGTATCTACTGAAATCATCAGTAAACGTAACAAAGTAGAAATACCCACCTCTAGCTATGGAACTCATGGGTCCGCATACATCACTATGTACAACACCGAAGAGATCCTCAGCCCTCTCAGTATAACCAGTGAAAGGAGCTTTAGTCATCTTGCCTAACAAACAAGATTCGCATCGCTCAAATGATTCATAATCAAATGAGTCCAAAAGTCCATCTCTATGGAGCTTGGATATGCGCTTCTCGTTGATATGGCCCAAACGACAATGCCAGAGAAAAGTAGGGTTCGAATCATTTGTTCTTAGTCTTTTATTATTTTCTACATTATAGATCAGATGGTCCAAGTTCAAAACGTAAAGACCATTAAACAATTGGGCTACAGCATAACAAACATCATTCTTAAATATAGAACAACAATTGTTCTTAATTATAAAAGAAAATCCAATCATGTCCAAACATGAAATAGATATAATGTTTCTAGTTATCGCCGGAACAAAATAACAGTTATCTAATTCTATTACAAGCCCACTGGGCAAAGAAAGACGGTAAACTCCTACGGCTACAGCAGCAACTCTTGCTCCATTGCCGACGCGGAGGTCCACCTCCCCTTTACTCAGCAATCTTCTCCTTCCCAGTTCCTGCACATTTGTACAAATGTGAGAACCACATCCGGTATCCAATACCCAATGATGAAGGAGCAGAAAGGTTTATCTCTATAACGTAAACATTAGAAGCGGAAGTCATACCTCCCTTCAATTTCTGCAGACCCTCAATATACGAAGGACAGTTCCTCCGCCAATGACCAGCCTTGCCACAGTGGTGGCATTTCCCTTCCTTCACCGTGCTCTTCTTCTTCATCAGTGCTGAAGACTTGGGCTCAAGATATGACTTAGGTCCCACCTTTGTCTTCTTGGAGCCCTTGACTTTGCCCTTGCCCTTATGCACCATCAGTATGGGGCTGGCAGGCTTGGCCTTCTTCATGTTGATCTCGGCAGTTCTTAACATGCCTAGGAGTTCGGGCAGTGTCTTGTCTATCTCATTCATGTTGTAGTTCAAGACGAACTGCTCATAACTGTCCGGCAACGATTGCAGGATCAGATCCGTGGCCAACTCTTGACCAAGAGGAAAACCCAGCCTTTCAAGGTTCTCTATATACCCAATCATCTTGAGTACGTGAGTCCCTACTGAGTCTCGAACTCCCATCTTGCACTGAAACAACGCTTTAGTGATGTCGAACCTCTCTTGACGAGCCTGCCCCTGAAACATTTTCTTGAGATGCTCGTCAATCTCCTTGCACCCCATGTTCTCATGTTGCTTCTGAAGCTCAAAGTTCATGGTGGCAAGCATAAGGCACTCGACATCCAAAGCATCGTCAGTATACTTCTTATAAGTATCCTTCTCAGCACGGGAAGAGTTCCCGGTCGGCACCTCGGGGGCTTCTTCTTCCAAGACATAGAGCTTTCGCTCTTGCCTGAGAACAATTCTCAGGTTCCTATACCAGTCCATATAATTTGTCCCGCTGAGTTTATCCTTCTCAAGGATGGCTCTCAGAGACAGCGTGGAGTGTGAAACACTTGCCATGGAATTCTACAAGAATTTATGCAGAATAAAATCAGTACCTAAATTTCAATTACAATTTATTCTAATTAGGACTTCAATTAAAATACTCCCACTATTTTATTCGAAATGATAGCCCTCACTAACAATTCGGAGAGTTCATGCGAGCTACTCTCTTAGTGGACAAGATCCGTATTTCACCAACACAATGAGTCCGCTTTGGCGTTCCTCTCACGATGCGGTTATTTAGGTAGGCAACGCTTGCCAATTGCATCCTCATGCAATTCTTGTATGGTTGGTGAATAACTCCTTATTCGTATCCATCATATGGTGCATGCCAACCCTATGCCTCTAGGCACTCAACCTTTGAGGTCACCTAGTTAAGCTGGACCCGATGTCGACAGTGGGATATCACAATTATCCGCTCGCACCCTTACCAAGATAGATTAATGCACCTTGCTTTGGCAAGCCCACATTTCATCGATCGAGGCAGGAAGAGTGTCATCCATCGCAAGGCATCCGAACACTTAATATTAAAAGAAGGGATTTCAATTTTAGGTTAACAGTTAACCATGATCAACATTTGATCTATGTGCACATCCAAAGAAAAACAATTCTACACCACATGCATCCTCTTATGTGCACCTCCTTACACCATCAACAATTTGATAGAAGGAAGGGCTAAATCTGAACATCCGGAAATTTCCAAATCCTCAGATTTACATGCATTGGACAGAAGGCAAAGACAACTCAACTTAAGCAGTAGACAAGCTCATCTCTCTACGTTGGATTCAAAATCCAAAACATACTCGAGGGATGGTTACTGCAAAGGAGACAACAATTTCTAACACTTCGAAATTCCATCGAAATTCCAATCGTTCTTGGCGAAGTGCCAAGACTAAATCTAGACATTTAGAACGCTTCTAAATCTCTAGGTTTACACGCACTGGAATGACCAAACTTCCAAAACAACAGTCATGGCCGCAACCTGGCTCTGATACCACTGTTGGGTTTCTCTATGGAGGTGGCACAACGTTTGTGCGCGCAGCGGCAAAATAAAACATCAAGAAAAACACCCAAAGAGATGTGGATCGGGCCATGAACAGTTGAATCAAGAAGTTAACAAAACTAGGCAAAAATTACCTCGGTGGCGTTGAGTCACAACTCAACGGAGGAGCTCCAAACTTTATCTTCTTGCTAGTGGCGAGTTCTACGTGGAATAGTATCCACGTTTCTGCAGAAGTCCACACGAGCGGGAGAACGCCGAGCTTTCCGTCGCACGGAAGATCGGGAAGGAGAAGACCGTACCTCGGCTAATCCACGGACTGCTAGGTCCGCGCCAGGAAGAGCAGCACCAGCGACAGTCGCCGGAGAAGAGGTGGTCAACGGAGCAAACACGGCGGCGGAACTCTTCCGGCGGCGGGATCGGGATCGGCAGAGCGAACGCGGAACTCCTTCCGTCGGGTTCGATTCGCACAGAAGAGACAGATCGCATATGTTCCCGAAACCCTAAGTGTTATATATATACTTAAAGTATAAAATAAACTCAGGAAAATCGCTATCCGCGGACCACTCGAAATTAGGGTTCAGAATCGGCGAGTATGAATCGCTGAGAATCGGCGACAATCGGCGAGAATCACTGAGCAGGTTCGGCGAGAATCGTTCGACGAGTATCACATTGGATCGGCTAGAATCAGAGTACAATACTCGACGATTCTCGCCGATCGTCGAGCTACGCTTGACGACACATAATGATACTCGACGATCGTCGAGCCGCGGTCGACGACAATTGTCAAGGTAGTCGATCGTCGAGAATCAACAATTGATTCTCGACGATTCTCGTCGATCGGCGAGAATCAGCAAGGTGATTCTCGTCGATCGGCGGGAATCAGAAGATGATTCTCGACTAATGTCATCGACCCTCGGACGACAAACCTAACCAGCCCTCCAAGGCAACATTTGCCCAACCCGATGATCCTATAAGACAACACTTTGCCCATAACCCTATTCAGGTCGGTGATTGGTAACCTTTACCAACACAGTCAGTCATCCAACTTCTCCACATCTCTTATGTGTGACCCTGCAGGCTCATACTGCGTTGGCAGTGAGATTACATGTTTGACCACTTCCAGATCATCATGGTAACTCCAACAGCCTCACCCTACTCAATGATATACATCAAGGTGTATTTGATGTGTTTTGAGTTTATTTGTGCAGGTTTAGTGATTGCAGGAAATGCAGAAAAGTTTCTAAGTCCATATGTCGACACCTAGAGAAGCAGTGTCGACACTTATGAAGGCTTGTGTCGACACTGAATAAAAGTTGTGTCGACACTTGGAGTAAATTGTGTTGACACCAGAAAAGGCAGAGTCGACACCAGAAAAAAGTTTCGACACATACAGGGAGTGTCGACACACTGTGAAGAATTGTCAACATAAATTGTGTCGACACTTAGAAGCAGTGTAGACACCCAGAGAAGCTTAGTCGAAATCAAATGTGTCGACACCAGAAGGTTGTGTCGACACTCAGCAAGCTTCAACAAAGTTAAAGTAAAAGAAGTACTTGTGTCGACACAAAGGAGATGTGTCGACACACAGCAGAATTCAACTAAGTGTTAAAGAAGAAGTATTTGTGTCGACACACAAAATCAGTGTCGACACATTAAACATAAGGCTTGTGTCGACACACATAGTCAGTGTCGACACATTCTGAAGAAGTAGTGTCGAGAAGCTGTCACAACAATACAAGGAGTTGTGTCGACACCACCAAGGCTAGTGTCGACACTTAGTCCACTTGTGTCGACACTTGGTCTATTTATATCGACACATAATGAAGATCAGTCTCGACACTTTCAGACAGAGACAGTGATTTCAAGAAGTGACTGGATGACTTGACAGCTGTAATTTCAGCCGGTCTACCTCAACTGTCAAAGCTGTCAGAAGGTTGTTAGAAACCGGATCAGCCGGTTACCATGGAGGAAGACTATATAAAGGCTTTCTCCTTCAACAGAAGAAGATGATTAATAGAAGAACAATCACAACCAACTAACAACAACTAAGAGAGAAGTAATTATACAGAAGAAGTTGGAGAGAGAGAGCTCCATCTAAGAAAAGCAGTTGTTGAACCAGGCTGCAAATAAAGTTTCAGATTGATATCTGAATCTTACGTCAGAAGCTGATTGAAGATCAACTTCACAGAAGATTCAAACCTACTGAGTTCAGATTCAAGAAGCTTTGAAGAAAGCCAAGGGAGGTTGATCTCTGCCAAGTTCTTTGAAGAACTCATCAAGAAGCCATCTATCCCCCCTCTCTCTTTCAGGGTAGTGGTCATAAATTTTGTTTAATCAATTTTCTATAGGATCTATTATAGATCTGAGCTGTAAGCCTATATTATAAAGGCTGAGTGTAGGAGATTTAGATCTCTGAGTGTAGGTCTTGTTGAAGACTGAGTGGTAGGGCTTTGTGCTTGAGTTGTAGGAGACTGTGTTCTCTGAGTGTAGGCCTTGGTGAAGGCTGAGGTAGGGCTGTTTGCCTGAGTTGTAGGAGTGGGGACACTCTGAGTTGTAGTAACCTGGTTTAGGTTCTGAGCTGCTATAAGATCTGAGGATCTGAGGTGAAGTGCAGAAGTTAGGCCGAATCTAGTACACTGCTAGATAGGCGAAGGGGGAAAGTAGATGAACCCAAACCTTGGGGAACCACTATAAAAATCTGTGTGCACTCTGTTTTGATTGTTTCTGTGATTGCTAAGCTAGCTGTGCTGAATAGTTGTAGAATATTGCAAATACAGGTTTAATTGTACAGAGTTTCTGCCTTAAAATTAAAAAGGAAAAGTACACCTATTCACCCCCCCCCCCTCTAGGTGGTTAGACACTATTTCTTTCAATCTGAAGTATTTCTTAGGACTTCAGGTGAAACACTCTGAAGATGGAATTTTCATCTCTCAGAATAAGTTCACCAATGAGTTAATTAAGAAATTCAGAATGGAGAGTGCAACCTCTATGAAGACTCTAATGGGTTCATCTATATATCTGGACAAGGATGAGAAAGTGGAATCTTTCGATGAAACTACGTACCGAAGCATAATTGGATCCTTGCTCTACCATACTGCTAGTAGGCCAGACATCATGTTTTCAACATGTGTGTGCATTAGATATCGGGTGAACTATAAGATATCTAATTACACTGTTGCAAAGCGGATTTTGAGATACCTTAAGGTCACACCAAATCTTGGCTTATGGTACCCAAGAAGTAATAATAGCGAGCTAATTGGATTTTCAGATACAGATTTTGCATATAGTAAAGATGATAGAAATAACACTTCCGGGACTTGCCAATTCTATGGATGGAGACTCATTTCATGGAGTAGAAAGAAGCAAAATTGTGTCGTAATTTCAACGGCCGAGTCAAAATACATTTCTGCTGGCAGTTGTTGTGCACAATTACTGTGGATCAAGAATCAACTTGAAGGCTATAACTTGAAGGTCAAGGACATTCCTCTATTCTGTGACTCCTCCAGTGCCATTACAATAGCCAACAACCCAGTCTCTCACAGCAGGACAAAGCACATAGAGCTGCGGTACCATTTCATCAGGGAGCATATGGAGCATGGAGACATTAATCTCCAGTATGTTCCAACTGACAGGAAGGTTGCAGACATATTCACGAAGCCACTGGACGAGGTCAAGTTCTCGTTCTTCAAAACAGTACTTGGCATGCTCAACAAGGAATGCTGAAGAAAAGGGCCACACACCAAAGTCAAGAATCAGATTACTTCTCAAAAATCAAGAAAAATCTAAGTCTGGACTTCATTTCTCGAGTACCTACTTTATTCTCGAGAACATTAGACTTGCTTCTCGGGAATAATAGCTCTACTTGAGAACATGACATCTTTTACTCGAGAACAAGTTTTCTTCTTCTCGAGAATTGACATCTCACTTAAGAAATCAGATGGAAAATCTCTCTCAGGTTCAAATTTTTGATATTGGCACCCGAGCACTTCAGCCGCCTTACTCCAGGTATTTTAGCATTATTAATTTCGTTAATCATCAAGATTTAAGGTAAATATAAATAGTTAAGTCCAGAAATTTCCTATTCCCGAAATTCAAAAACCCTCTCTCGAGAAAAACCTTTCACTTTCTCCGTCTCCACCGCACTGCCGCAAATAACCCTATCTCTCTTCTCGCTGACCAACAGACATTTCGTTCTTCAATCAATGGACTTCTCATAGAAGTTAGGCATCGACAGTGAACTCATCTCCACTGGAATCGACGAAATTTCTGACGATTTCAGAAACATCCTCATCTTGCTAGACACCGCTGGATTGTCTTTCATTCTTCAACACCCTTGTAGAGTTTTAATTTCTAATGTAGAAGAATTTTTCCAGCATGCCAAGATCAAGAGAAATGGCAAAGTTCGGAAAACTAAGGTTAGAGACATCAAAATCAAAATTACATCTACCTCTGTTTCTCAGTTTCTGTAACTGCTAGTGATCGACATGGAAAATGACAGAATAAGTTCAGATTATGAAAGGGCTTACGGTTTCTGTGGCCTTCCCGATTCTACCCACACAGTTCGTCGATAATATATGAATGTAGAGAGCAAATTACTTGTAGACATTCTTGGAAAAATTTTGCTCTACCGCACAAGTTCTATTAGCTACATCACACCAGAATTCTTTGATATGATGACTGTTGTAATCTGTAGAAAGAAGTTCAATGGGAAATGGTGATCTTTGACAAAATCAAGTCAAGTATCAAGAGCCCTAATTATGGTAGGATTGTATCTCTGTATTTAAATCAGATGAAGCCAGATGTATTTTCCATAGCTAAGGGCATGGCTATAACGCCCCAGATTTTCTGATGTTATTATTTAGTTTGTCGACGTCATAATTATGACGTCAGGGCAATACCCCTTTTTCGTTTTGATGTCGGCTGTAACACCCCCATCCGTCACATGGCATATAACAGAAGGTCCAGCTGGAACCCAACGGCATATACCACAAAAAGTCGGAAGGGTTACATAAGAATATCCAAACTATCTAATTAAGACTACTCGTCCTACACAGAGAATTCTAGCGGAAACTTTTAAATAGTTTAAAGAACCCAAAACTTAAATCCATAATCATGAATATCCATATCCACACAACAGGAATGAAAACCAAATACACTGAAGAGGTACACGACCTTATGGCCTTACAATAGTTCACTTATCAAATAGTGTCTTACATACATCGGCTCGCAGGCCGGCCACACATGACAAAATAAAAACAACTATTCACTAAGGCCTTCGAGGGCCAGCATGTCAACATGGGCTACAGCCCGCTATTTTGCACTCGGCTCCGCAGCACCTGCAAGCAACATTCCACCGCACGGTGGCAAACAGGCAACGGTCAGCTAAAGCTGACCAAATTATAACGACCCCGTCCCTTTCTCGGGACAGCAGTGCTCCTTTCCTGCATATCATTAGCACAGCTAAACAATTATGTAAAAACATACTACGCCACAGGTGTAGGCTCGCACGACCAAACACCCCATGCACTCAGGGCACATTAACGGTGAATCCTGACACTTCAGCGTCTTCACCACCACCACCAAGATGGCAACCATGTGAGCATTTAGCCTTCCTGACCACTGTCTAAGGCTCCCGACTATGCCAATGGCCAGTCCCCTTTTCGGGTCTCTCACACCGAACCACATAGCCCAGGTCCGATTCCACTTGCTCGTTGCTCACAACACGTAGTACACCTTAAGATGTACGTACGAGCCAAGCTTCTCTCGGATCCTGCCATTTCCAAACAATCACATAACCCAGTTATGTTCAAGGTCGGTTCCCAGACCGCCAAGTTAGCAGAATAAGTTTCCGCTCAGATTTCCGGGTGTGCCTTGGAGCTAATCCCCAAGGATCCTAGCTGCAATCTACCGCGTAGAAACCCGAAAACCCAAAGCACGGAGTCTTCTCCGGTAAATCATAATAAATGCAACGTCACCGATCCAGACCAACATGTCTAGGTAGGCTTCACACATAATGCCTATGCCCGTACTTCGATTCCGGACTCTATATGTAACACTAGGGGGACTACTCACATCAACCCCAAGGAACACCACGCACTCACCGCACACTCGCGGGAGTGGGATTCCCTATGCAGAAATGAAGAGATTCGCATGCTCAAGTGGAGAATCGTTACCCTTGTAGTCCGCTTTTGCGCCATGGAAAAACTACAAGGATGGAAATCTTCGCAACGAACTTTCCTCTACGGATCCGCTCTCAGATCTCAAAAAGGTGCTCCGATGCTCCGCCGGCGGACGGAATCCTCCTTCTTCTTCCTCCTCTCTCTAACTCCTTGGAAAGAGAAACCTTGGAGAGAAATGAAGGATTAACTCACCTCTTCCCAGCCTTAACAGAGCGGGAAACCATCTGGGTCGTTGGATCTTATTTAAAGAAAACGAACGGCTCAGATCCGCTCAAAAATCCCCAAACCTGGGCCGAACACGGTCGTGTCCCAGGCCGTGTGCCTCGATCCAGGCACGATCAACGAACACAGACTCACACGGGCTCAGACACGGCCGTGTCTCACTTGACACGCCCGTGTCGGGTTCCTCGACACGCCCGTGACCGGGGGTATGTCACACATAACCGACATGCCAACCGACACGACCCAACTGAACACGGGTACTGACACGGGTAGGCACATGCCCGTGTCACATGACACGCCCGTGTCATTCAGTCGTGTTCCTGGCTGTGTCCTTCTCGGGATGAAAATAGCCAAAACACCTGCCAGACACGGCCTTGGACACGCCCGTGTCCTAGGCCGTGTACCCCTATGCAGGCACAAAAAATCCCTTTTTACGTGACCAACTCAAATACAATTTTTGGGGCATTACAAATCTTCCCCACTTAAGGAATTTCATCCCAAAATTAAGTAAAGGTACCCAAAATTACAAGTTACGTAAATGGAACAACTCGGGGTATTCCTCCAACATAGTTTGCTTTTGCTCCCAAGAAAGCTCCTCACGTCCGCAATTATCCCAACGGACTTTAACCATTCGGATATCCTTGTTGCGTAGTCGCTTGACTTCAACGTCTTCTATACGTATAGGCTTGACCTTTGTCGTCAACTCGTAATCAACTGGCACTTGATCAACTGCAACTATCTGTGAAGGCTCTTGCACCGCCTTACGCAACACCGATACGTGGAACACATCGTGTATCCCACTCAGCTCCACCGACAGCTTCAATCAA
Organism: Platanthera guangdongensis; assembly: GCA_039583875.1. Classification (NCBI taxonomy): domain Eukaryota; kingdom Viridiplantae; phylum Streptophyta; class Magnoliopsida; order Asparagales; family Orchidaceae; genus Platanthera; species Platanthera guangdongensis. Next base: position 118,024,464 of record CM077147.1, on the reverse strand, counting down.
TACGCTGCTTCGCCAACACGCTCGAGGATCTCAAATGGTCCAAGGTATCTCAGACTCAGCTTCTTCAAGCGTCGAACACGCAAGACACCCTTGAACGGTTTGATTTTCAAGTACACCCAGTTGCCAAAGCTGAACTCCACGTTCCTATGTTTGGCGTTATAGTACTTCGACTGTCTGTCTTGAGCGATCTTCAACCGTTCCTGAATCATCCGTATCACGGATGTGGCATCTTCCACCACTAGACATTTGAAAAGCTTAGACTCGCCCGTCTCCAACCAAGATAACGGCGTGCGACACTTTCTCCCGTACAAGGACTCGAAAGGCGCCATTCCGATACTCACCTGAAAGTTGTTGTTATACGCAAACTCCACCATATACAGGTGATCTTCCCACTGCTTTCCAAAATCTAGGACGCACATGCGAAGCATGTCCTCCAACGTCCGGTTGACCCTCTTGGTTTGGCCATCCGTCTGCGGGTGAAAGGCTGTGCTGAACTTTAGCTTAGTACCCAACAGACTATGCACCAACCTCCAGTCATTTGACGTGAAGCATCCATCTCGATAACTAACAATACTGCGGGGCACACCATGCAACCGTACAATATTCTCCACATAAATTTTGGCCAACCTTTCCACCGGATCTTCCTTCCTGATCGGGATGAAGTGCGACACCTTTGTCAACCTATCTACGACCACCCAGATGGCGTCGTTTCCCCTCTGCGACTTCGGCAAACCATGCACAAAATCCATAGATATGTCGTCAAATTTCCATTCCTGGATAGGCAAGGACTTTAGGAAACCTCCAGGCTTCTGGCACTCCGCCTTAACCAAGGCACAAGTTTGGCACTAAGCCACATAAAGTGTTACATCCTTCTTCAATCCTGGGTCCTTCTTCTCTTGCACCCTCTTCGCAACCTTTTCCAAAGACCGGGCCGAGTTAACCAAGGCTAGAAAGCCCTGCGCCTTAGGCCCAGCAAGGAGTAACTGTAGGTCTTCCTCTCCTCTTCCGTAAACATAGCCCCAGTATACCGACCCAACCGTGTAAACTCGTGGAGGTACTCGTCCATGCTTCTGGATCCCTGAGTCAACCCAAGGTATTGGTTCTCCATCTTAAGCTTCTAAACAGAGGGTACATATCTGGCTAGGAACAATCTTGAAAATTCCTCCATAGGCACATCAGCAAGCTGCCTTCCCACCAAGAGATGAAACTCCAACTTATCCTACCACAGCCTCGCTTCACCATCCAAAAGGAAGGTCGCTATGGTGGTCTTCTGCCATTCTTCCGTTAACGTGGTCGTCAAGACCCTCTTTATCGTAGAGAGCCAGTACTCAGCTTCAGCTGGCGTTAAAACCCCTTCGAACCTCGGAGGATTAAAGCCCATTACATGCTTTAGCTGTCTCTCTGTAGCCCTCCTCGACTCTACCTGATCCACCACCAAGCGCTCCACCACTCTCGGCTCTGCCGCCCTAACCGGTTCTTCCTCATTCGCAGGAGGTGAGTGATGCCTTTTCCCTGCAGGTTGGGCATTAATCATCGCAAATACGGCTTCAGCCACCATCCTGATGGTTTCCGCTGAAGGAGGTGTAGTAGGCATGTCTCTCGGTGCACTACGTTCTGCCGATTGCGGACGCTCTAATTAACCAGCACCGCTCCTAGCTGCCTAAAGAAGCAAAGACACACGATTAGATGACAACCAAATTGCTAAAAGCAATCATTGGAACACTCGGATTCAACAAAATAAGTGTATTTTTCATTCCTAAGTGGACATTCATGGGTTCTTTTTGATGTTATAATGATGACGCACACATGTGCTCACCACCCCTTAAAAGTATTCGTCCACGAATTCATTTAATCTTGACCGTAACCAGAAGTCTGATACTAAATTGTAACACCCTCATCCGTCACATGGCATATAACAGAAGGTCCAGCTGGAACCCGACGCCATATACCACGAACAGTCAAAAGGGTTACATAAGAATATCCAAACTATCTAATTAAGACTACTCATCCTACACAGAGCATTCTAGCGGAAGCTTTTAAATAGTTAAAAGAACCCAAAACGTAAATCCATAATCATGAATGTCCACATATATACAACAGGAATGAAAACCAAATACACTGAAAAGGTACACGACCTTATGGCCTTACAATAGTTCACTTATCAAATAGTGTCTTACACACATCGGCTCGCAGGCCGGCCACACATGACAAAATAAAAACAACTATTCACTAAGGCCTTCGAGGGCCAGCACGGCAACATGGGCTCCAGCCCGCTATTTTGCACTCGGCTCCGCAGTACCTGCAAACAACATTCCACCGCACGGTGGAAAACAGGCAACGGTCAGCTAAAGCTGAACAAATTATAACGACCCCGTCCCTTTCTCAGGATGGCGGTGCCACTTCCCTGCATATCATTAGCCCAGCTAAACAATTATATAAAAACATACTACGCCACAGGTGTAGCTCGCACGGCCAAACACCCCGTGCACTCAGGCACATTAACGGTGAATCCTGACACTTCAGCGTCTTCACCACCACCACCACCAAGATGGCAACCACGTGAGCATTTAGCCTTCCTAACCACTGTCTAAGGCTCCCGACTATGGCAACGGCCAGTCCCCTTTTCAGGTCTCTCGCACCGAACCACATAGCCCAGGTCTGATTCCACTTGCTCGTTGCTCACAACGCGTAGTACACCTTAAGATGTACGTACGAGCCAAGCTTCTCTTGGGTCCTGCCATTTCCAAACAATCACATAACCCAGTTATGTTCAAGGCCGGTTACCAGACTGCCAAGTTAGCAAAACACATTTCCACTCAGATTTCCGGGTGCGCCTTGGAGCTAATCCCCAAGGATCCCTGCTGCAATCTACTGCGTAGAAACCCGAAAACCCAAAGCACGGAGTCTTCTCCAGCAAATCATAATAAATACAACATCACTGATCCAGACCAACATGTCCGGATAGGCTTCACACACAATGCATATGCCCGTACTTCAATTCTGGACTCTATATACATCACAAGGGGGATTATTCACATCAACCCCAAGGAACACCACGCACTCACCGCACACTCGCGGGAGAGGGATTCCCTATGCAGAAAGGAAGAACTTCACATGCTCAAGTGGAGAATCGTTACCCTTGTAGTCCGCTTTGGCGTCATGGAAAAACTACACGAATGGAAATCTTCGCAACGAACTTTCCTCCACGGATCCGCTCTCAGATCTCAAAACGGTGCTCCGATGCTCCGCCGACGGCCGGAATCCTCCATCTTCTTCCTCCTCTCTCTAACTCCTTGGAAAGAGAAAGCTTGGAGAGAAATGAAGGACTAACTCCCCTATTACTGGCCTTAACAGAGCAGGAAACATCTGGGCTGTTGGATCTTATTTAAAGAAAACGAATGGCTCAGATCCGCTCAAAAATCCCCAAACCTGGGCCGAACACGGCTTGGCACACAGCCATGTCCCAGGCCTTGTGCCTCGATCCAGGCACGATCGACGAACACAGAGGCTCACACGGGCTCAGACATGCCCGTGTCTCACCCGACACGTCCGTGTCGGGTTCCTTGACACGCCCGTGATCGGGGGCGTGTCACACATAATCGCTACGCCAACCGACACGACCCAACTGAACACGGGTACTGACATGGGTAGGCAGACGCCCGTGTCACATGACACGCCCGTGTCATTCAGCCGTGTTCCTGGCCGTGTCCTTCTCAGGATGAAAACGGCCAAAACACCAGCCAGACACGGCCTTGGACACGCCCGTGTCCTAGGTCGTGTACCCCTATGCAGGCACCAAAAATCCCTTTTTACGCGACCAACTCAAATACAATTTTCGGGGCGTTACATCGGCACAACACCGTTTGTGCGTTTTTGCGTCCGTTGGGTCTGTTTGACCAGATTTGGGATTCTGATTGGATCGAATGTTTTCCTTGATATAAAGGATGAGGTTTTGAGGACTTGGCCTTGTCCAGTTTTGTTGCGATCTGAGCATTTTGGAGTCTCGGCTCGTGTTTGGACCCTTGTGGTGATTTCTTTTTCTTGTGAGAGCATTTGATGTTATGTCTCAAGAATGGTATATCAGATTCTAGTGTTGTCGTCGCTGTTGAATTCGTTTAATTCGGCGCGTTTGGGCATCTATTTTGAACTCATATTTCCTTGTTCAACTATTTGAATATGATTATTTTTGTTGTTATCATGCAGGATATATGCCTTGTTCTAATTCTAGTGAAGCCCTCTGTAGGGTTAATTTTTTTCATAAACCTTAGGCATTTGACGAAATTTTGGGGCGTTGTGCGGAGCTCGACGATCGTCGAGCGACGAGCGGAGCTCGACGAAGCGACGAGCGGAGCTCGACGAAGCGACGAGCGGAGCTCGACGAAGCGACGAGCGGAGCTCGACGAAGCGACGAGCGGAGCTCGACGAAGCGACGAGCGGAGCTCGACGAAGCGACGAGCGGAGCTCGACGAAGCGACGAGCGGAGCTCGACGAAGCGACGAGCGGAGCTCGACGAAGCGACGAGCGGAGCTCGACGAAGCGACGAGCGGAGCTCGACGAAGCGACGAGCGGAGCTCGACGAAGCGACGAGCGGAGCTCGACGAAGCGACGAGCGGAGCTCGACGAAGCGACGAGCGGAGCTCGACGAAGCGACGAGCGGAGCTCGACGAAGCGACGAGCGGAGCTCGACGAAGCGACGAGCGGAGCTCGACGAAGCGACGAGCGGAGCTCGACGAAGCGACGAGCGGAGCTCGACGAAGCGACGAGCGGAGCTCGACGAAGCGACGAGCGGAGCTCGACGAAGCGACGAGCGGAGCTCGACGAAGCGACGAGCGGAGCTCGACGAAGCGACGAGCGGAGCTCGACGAAGCGACGAGCGGAGCTCGACGAAGCGACGAGCGGAGCTCGACGAAGCGACGAGCGGAGCTCGACGAAGCGACGAGCGGAGCTCGACGAAGCGACGAGCGGAGCTCGACGAAGCGACGAGCGGAGCTCGACGAAGCGTCGAGCGGAGCTCGACGAACATCGAGCTGAGCACGACTAAGCGTCGATCAGTTCTAGGTTCTGGGTTCGACGAATTTCGTGTGCAGTTCATCGAACGGAATTTTTCTTCCTTTGCATTCGATGATTTCTGAACTGAGTTCGACAATCGGGCCTTGAGTTCGACGAATTTCGAACAGAATTCGTCGAACGGGTTCTTGCCTTTATGCTCGACGATCTTCGAGCATATTTTTATTCTTCCTTCTATTCTCGAGAAGCCCTTGCTTGTTCTCGAGAAATGCTTCTCTGTTATCGGGAATTGCAGCCTTGTTCTCAAGAACTGCCTTTTTGTACTCGAGAAATCATCCTCTATACTCGAGATACCCTTACCTTCTTCCCGAGAAGCCCGGTTCAGCCGATCCCGATTTGTTTTTCTTAAGTACAATTATCTAAATATTACCCTTAGTAGATATACCTACTTCTTTTCCTCCTTCATTTTAGACTGACTTTCATGTTCATCTCTCAAACCAGAGCGGCGTGAGCGAGAGAAAGATTTTTCGTGATTTTTCCGGTGGCCGCCGATGGTGCTCCGTTGCTTGAAATTTCTAATCGGACATAGATCCGGAAAGCTCTCAGCGAGAGCTTCGTCATCGTGGTAAAATCTTCTCCATTCCTTCAGATTTTTTCGCTAGGGTTTTCGGCCCTAACCCCTATTTTTGGCCATTCTTGTTAGATTTCGACTTCCCTCGTCCTCTTTAGCCCCGATCTAGGATAAGGAGTGATTTGGAGAATTTTTTCAGTAAAACCAAGGCAAGTGATGGTTTCGTCCTTCTCTTCCTTTCTTTACCCTGATTTGCAGGAATTTATAACTTATTGTTATCATGATTATTAATTAATTTGCTGATTTTAGTGCTGTTAGTCCTTCTGTCTAATCCTATTCAAGATTTTCATGTTCTTGATTTTGTTATCAAACCATGTTAAATGTTATATGTTTTGATGATGTGATTAATTCCACTCTTTTTACCGTTCCTCAACTTTCATGTAGAACGCGTTAGAGTTTATTTGGGATTGTAAATTCTTCCTAAAGGTTGATCAACCATTTCAAATCTAGAATTGTCTAGTAGAATCTGATGTGTCATGGTTTTCTTGAGATTTTTATCATGGTTTTTCTTTGTGGCGATGCCGTGGGGCGAGACAAGCCGTTAGGCCCAGGTAGGGTTGTGGTGGGCCTTTGAGCTCTAAACACGGGTCGTTATGGGGTTTTCCTTCCAGGTTTTCTTCATCGCGGGTATTATTAGTGGGCGAATCCACTATCGCAACGTTTGTTCTCACTATTAGTACTTTGTGGGGCTCTACCGGGTTTTTTTGGGCATTTGTGGTGTATGGTGGAGTATCCAGTCTCCCCCGCAATTAGATAGATAAATTATCTTCGAGGTTGGCCAACCCGCCCGTTTTGGTTTTTTTTGGTGGAGTTGACCACAGGTGGCTAATAGGGGTTTGTTTCTCTTCCTGATGATTTAATCTTGACCTTTTCCACTTATAGTACGTGACGCTTCACGAAAGTGGATTCAAAAAAGTGTTCCCTTTGGCTTTTGTACCTTACTGTTGTACTTTATTTAAGTATCTTTCCTTTGATCTTGGGTTGGTATCCCTTGACTTTGTTTACTTTTGGCTTACTTTCTGCCATCACTTGTACTTTCTTGCTGATGTGTTTTGTCTTTGGAATGTCTCAGGTTCAGAGTTGTATCTGATTACGGTGCTGGTTTTGGAGTTCTTGGGCAGCATAGTTGTCTATGGTTTTACCTCGTCCTTGCGAGGTAGTCTATTGTTTTAGCTTGCTTACTAGTTCATACATACTTTACTTTATGTAGGTTTATGTTAGTTTGTTGACTCCCAAAGGATTACTATTTTTGGATACTTTCTAGCTGCTTAGTTTTCTTTCTATGTGTTTGGATTACTTACTCTCTGAGATGTTTTATGTTAGGATTACATGGTAGGTATTTTCAAGTACAAACACTACTATTTTTTGTTGGGTATTGTATCCACAATTACCTGGATTTGACGAAGCCACCTGTCAAGCTAAGATGAATTCACGATGTATTTGATAAAACCTTTTAAGTTGTGCTTGCAGTTATTCCACGCTAAGTGCACTCCAATGTCAGGGTGCAGTAGGTCAATATACACGGGTCTGCACGACGTAATCCCTCGTTGAGCAGATCAGTGTGTTGGCCTACGTGCACTCTCTCTATTGGAGGGTACTTATTTTCAAGTACAGGGCTGTGATCATGCAAGAGCAGACAAGGAGCAAGTATGGGTCAAAGAGCAGCTCATGGGTGGAAAGACGAAAAATCGTTTAAGTGTGAATCGACGAGAATCACCAAGTGATTCTCGCCGAATCGTCGAGAATCACCGGCTGATTCTCGCCGTCTCTATCCGGCTACATCAAAGCATGCGATTCTGGCGCTAAGTCATAATCGACGAGAATCACCAAGTGATTCTCGCCGATTCGGCGAGAATCACTGGCTGATTCTCGCCGTCTCTTTCCATCTTTCTCAGAGAGTGCAAACAAGTCTACATCGTCGAGAGTCACCTTTGATTCTCGATGATTCGACGAGAATCACCTCTGATTCTCGCCGAATCGGCGAGAATCAACTTTGATTCTCGTCGATTTTGCCTTGGGCAACTTTCTGGAAACCGCTGGACCGGACTCAGCCGCTGGCACTGTTTTGAACCGGGGTTGGGGTCTCCTCTGGTGGGACCCACAACGGTCATCTTGAAGACCTAATGTATAAATACACCTGTATTATTGAATAGTAAACAGAGAGAGAGAGACAGAAATTCAAAAAGGAGTCGAGCCGCGACGTGACCTAGATCGCAAATTCCGCTCCGCCGCCGCCGTCGCCGCTCGTGCAAGTTGTTTGCCAGACTTGATCGTGGTTTCTTCCAGATCTCCCGTCGATAGAAGCTTAGCCAAGCGCAGCGTCTCACGAGTCTAACAGGAGATCCTTTGTCTCTTGATTTGTTGATCGGGAAAACCTTCCCCGTCCGAATCGATCGAGACGATCGATCCTAGTGTGACCGTTGGAAGACCTAGCTAGCTTTGCTACGAAGTTTGAATCTCCAAAGTACAGCAGCCGCACACCGTTGTCGCCGCCGATCCCGAGAACCAAGCCGCCGCCCCTCTTGCAGCCGCCGGTTTCGGGGAGATTCTCTCCAAGAGAGATCTAGGGTTGTGGACTCTTCGATTGTCATCGAACGAAGAGGGACACCTTAGTCTCCAAAAGTAGTTTGTATTTCTTGTACATTCTAGTTCATTTTTTATTATAAAAGAACGTTGGTTCCTAGTTGTAAGGGTTGGGTGCAACCCATGTTGTGGGAGTGTTGTCTCCTACGTGTGGAAGGGTTCCTTCCGATAGTGCAAGGATTGGATTTCAATCCTGTTGGTGAAGAGACCGAGTCGTCCCTTATTGGGAGATAGGTCGAAGGGGGAAAGTGGATGTACCCAAATCGAGGAACCACTATAAATAGCTTATGTACTCTATTTGCTGTGCTGTTTTATTTTCATGTGCAGGTACAATTTTAATTCCGCAAAAACGCTGCACGTCACCTATTCCCCCCCCCCCCCCCCTGCATAGGTGAAGCTAGTTGACACTAGGTGGACTTTCAAGTGGTATCAGAGGGAGGTTACTCATCAAAAAGGTTTACACCTTGAGTAGAATCCTGCCACCAGTGTCAGAAGCATGGAGCTGGATCATGAGATCTCTCCACTAAGACTTCCCACATACACAAAGGAGTATTATCCCGTCTGGAAGATGAGAGTGTCATATCACTTGGAGGCTATCGATCCTCGAGCATCTTTCATCCTGGAGGAGGGTCCTTTTATTCCTATGAAGACCTCAGGCTCTGGAAAGAATATCCAAGTGCCCAAGTGTATTGCTGAGATGTCGGAGACGGAACTCTCATTATTTAATCTGGACAAGATGATTCGTCAGATTATCATGGATGTCTGGTTTGGACCTTCTCGCTCTAGATTGGAAAAATGTGGGACGGCCAAATCTATGTGGGTAATGATCTCAGAGCTGATGGGGGGATCAAAGAAAGCTGGGATCTGCTGTCAACCAGAGGATAAAGCCTATATGGGGGTCCTCGCCTCTGAAGATGAAGGCAAGGATCAATCGGACAGCATCAGAGCTCCAGTGTCCTTGTCAGAGACTGAAGAAGACATTGAGGAAAGCAGTTCTGATGAGGATGACACAACGGTCACTGGCGCTAGTGACAATAACACTGAAGAGCAGGTAACTTCTTCATCTTGCCCCATCTCTCTTGAAGTTCCTGAAGATAGGAACTGTTTCCCTTCAGAAAATCCTGATTCCCTGAAGAGAGCCCTTCAGAAAAGCAACCTACTTGTTGAGGAGCAAGCTCAGGAGATTGCTCGGCTGAAGATCTTGTTGTTTCTCCAATTGGCATCCAACAAGGTCAAGGACTCTAAAATCTCAGATCTAGAGAGTAGTCTAGAGAATGAGAACAGGATAGTATCTAACTTTTCCAAGGTTGATGCTATGAAGAGAAAGGTAGAAAATGGGTGGATCTCCCGAATTATCAATTCATGGAGAAATGGGGAAACGGTATTCCGACCCCCCACTCCAAGCAGGAAGGCTACTCATCATGCCTTCAGGTATGATCACAGGAATAATCGTGGTCACTGCAAGGGTGATCTGTCCTCATGTGGAGACACCCATAGTGCAAGGGCCATCATGGCCACCCATGTGAGAATACCTAAGGCTCATTCTGAGCCCTTTGTATTCTCGGCCACTGCCCCTACTCGGCATGAATCTGCTGGTATCAGCTCTCAGAACTCTTCTCTCCACCCAAGGACACAGGAAAGGGAGGTTAGAAGTCATGCTGTAAGTTCTCATGGGGCGTCAGGAAGGGGGTTGACTGAAAGGAAGGCACCACCTCCCAGGCCTCGTGACGCTCGCTACATGCATTCCTTCCACCCTTCCACGTGTCACGGTGAAAGAGGCAATTTTGGGAGCGGATCCAGATCTATCCCGTTTGGACCTAGGCCCATGACTACATCAGTCACTAGATCAGGTCAGAAACGAAGATACAACATTCACACGTGTTGGTGTTGTGGCAAGGTGGGACACTTTGCCATAGAATGTTGGCACAACCCCTCTGTGTCAAGGGCAAGGGCCTATCCACATCTCCTGGGCAGAGGTAGTCTTCCTGACAGGATTTCTGAAGGAAGGCATTCGAGTGCTTATGCTAACAAGAACCTAGGACCCAATATGTATTGGGTTCCTAAGGTAAAGTAACTTTCTTTTGCAGGGTAGTCTAGGTTCCCGTAAATATGATGGGAACTAGACAGTAGATGTTTCAAGACTAAATTGGACAAATATATGGAATATCAGAAGTACTATTTACAATGGGATACTCACATTGAACACCTGGTATGCCTCAACCTGAGGGGGTAAATTATGAATCTCATAATCCCAGGTATTTTTGATCAGCTCATATACTTGAGTCATATACATATATATATATATATAATTATATATATACACATATATGTGTGTGCACCTAAGGATAGGTTAACACTGTAAACATAAACCGTATATACATTAATAAAGATTTACCTGTAATTCCACTGGTAGATTCGAGAACTAACATCTACAGGCTTAAATCAGTTCACTGAAAACTAACGAAGATGCGTCATTGGAAATCACTACAACTTACAATTGACATCAAGAAATGTATGGAAAAATCCCGTTCAAACCCTAAATAGACTGGCATTAAGAAATATATATACATATTTAGAAGATTTCGTAAATTGTCTTGATATCAGAAGACTTCGAGAATCCGTCATGCCTCTTAACCCGTAGATTCCTATTAAAGAATCCCTTCGATTTCGACTTAGACAAACTGAAAACCCGCTTAAACCCGCTTAACCCGAAGACTTCCGCCGAACCCTAGCGTTTCGCTCTTCACACGGAAACCCGTTAAAACACTTTTAAACCCGTCAATATCCACAGTATCCCGCCGACCCTTCATATTCCGCTGGAAGCTCACCGAAGAATTCTCACCTTTTCCTCCTTCAAACTCGTCGACTCTTCCCTTCAAACTCGTCGATATCGCACAGGATTCTCACCCTTCAAACTCACCGACTCTTCCTTTTCCGTCGACGACCACAGGAATCCTGCCTCTTCCCCTTCCGTCGACAACCGGAGGCAACTCGCCGATTCTTCCCTCAGTCCTCTCGCGTCCAGGGGGCTCATCCAAGTCTTGGCGGGTTCGTTCGACCAAAGTCGCGATCTTCTTCCGGTTTCCCGCCGTTTCCGTCAATTCTCACCTTCTACGCTCTTGGGTAACCACTTTCTCACCCTTACAGTGACTTGTTGTTAGTGTAGTTTCCCTCTTGATTCCTGATTAGGCATAGTCTTAGGATTTCAGTCTTGCAATGGCTCCAAGGACAACCGCCGGCCTGGTAACTGGTTGTGAGTTGGTTCGTACAGGATTCTCACATGCTTCTGATGAATTCAGAAACATCATTATCATGCTTGAAGAGGCTGGACTCTCATTCATACTGGAGCACCCCTGTAAAATCTTGGACAAGGAAGTGATGGAGTTCTTCGCAAATGCCAAACTCCGGAATGAAGACTCTCTCATCAAGAGCAAGGTTGCAGGGGCAAAGATCAAGATGTCTGCAACCAAGCTGACCCATTACTTGCAGCTCACTAGCTCGGCGCACGAGGATTGTCTGGATGAACAGGACAAAACCAGGACATTATTATTCTGTGGACTCGCTCGAGGAACTAGGTCGATAAAGCGAAAGGATATGAATGAGGAGGGGAAACTTCTGGCAGACATCATTGGGAAAGTACTCATATGCAAGCCGAGCTCTCATGACCACATCTCTGCGGACATGTTCAAGATCCTTGTGGCAATTGTCTGCAGAAAAAGATTCAACTGGGGGGCATTGCTTTTTGAGAAGATAAAGGACACTCTCAGATCTCCTAGCTTTGGCCGAATCATCAGTCTATATCTCAATCAGTTAAACGGAGATAAGTACGACATGAGTAAAGGCGTTCCACTACATTACTTGAAGAAAATGGACTCGAGTGTCTTTGACAGATGGGAGAGACGCATTGGGCAGGCTGCCGTGGTAGAACAACAAGAAGTATCTCCAGCCGAGGACGGAACTGTGGCTGATTCCTTAGTAATCCCCAGTGAAATTCCTGATGGCCTGACTGCAGAAATTGAGGGGGAGCCTCTACCCGCTTATGCTAATATCGTATCTAATATCTCTCAGATAGCCAGAGATGCAGTGGCGGATATACAAGAAGAAAGTGAAGCTGTGATGGAGAATGAGGCGGCCCTGAACATGCATGATCAAGGAGCCGAAGCTAATGAAGAGGAAAATGATGAGGGTAGTTTGGAAGACGATGCAGCTGAGAATGATTTCATGGACGATGAAGACAAGGAAGAAGGAAATGTGGGACAGGAAGTATTGGAGCCTCAGGACATCACTGAAGTTCCATCTGACAAGCACGCTCCTGAGATCGTTCCTGAGAACATTGGTGCAACAGTGGAGGGGGAGTCCTCTCAGCAGAGATTGCTTAGTACTTCCGAGAAATCTACAGAGGCTGCAAGTATTCCCCCCTTAGAGACTGTGCTCGTGTCCAGCTCTACAGGTGCATCTGCTGAAGGGCAAGGCCAAGGAATGCCTCAGGATCATCCACTACGAGCTGATCTAGCCAATCACATCGTGAATGTTATTCAGGGTATCGTGGATGAGCTCAAAGCATCTTTTGAGAAAGCTCAAAATAAAATGTTAAAAAGAATTAAGAAATCGGAGAATCTCATGCTCAAGAACATGGTGGAGATCAATCACAAACTGGACGTGATGGAAAAGAAGTTTGAAGATAAGTATACAGCGGCCGACCAAGCTGTCACTCTTATTATGGATGGATTAAAAAGGAACACCGATACTCTCGCAATAGTAAATCAGAATGCTCATGTCGTAGCTAATAACATTCAAAAGTTTGATGGCAATATGGTGACTCTTAACACCAATCAACAAGCCTTGGTTACCGAGTTCTCCAGAACTACAAAGCACATTGATGAGTCACTGTATTCTTATGCAAACTCCATTGTAGTTGAAGCCAAAAAGGGGGAGAAAGACTATACAGCTAAGATGGCCGAGCTTCAAGAAATCATAATCAAAAACTTTGAACAGTCAAACACATATGTTTATGACAGTTGCTGGTGGATGCTACAACAAGCGTTAGGCGCTAACATCCCTGAAAATCCTGAGGGTACCCCTGCTCCTGAAATTAATACTGCAGCTGATGAGGGAGCCAGTGCTGAAGAAGCTCATTTAAGTGAAGCTGATGCTCATAAGGCTGCTAGGGCCACCTCCAAGGCAAAACTGATGGCAATGTTTGACCAAGGAGCCCTAGCAAAAGCCAGGGACAAGAGAAAATCTCAAGAAGGGACATCTAAGGAAACACAAGCTGAAAAGAGAATCAGATTGAAGGAGGAGGAAGTAAGAAACGAAAAGTGGAGTCCGGTATCAAAGAGTATCATCTTGGACACATTCTGGCTACAAGAAAAAGGGGAAATCAATCGGAATGACGTATACAGCCAGCATGAGTGGGAGCTGCACAAGACGTATGAAGCTAAACAAAACATCTTTTTCAGGACCAACACTGCGGCAGATAAAGCTCCTCCTCCAAGATACTATCCAAAGCCCAAGGAGTACGTGAAGAGGCAAAGAAAGAAGTTTTTGGCTCAAAAATATAAGGATGATCTAGCCAAAGAGCAATAGACAGAAATTTATAGCTTGTCATTGTCTCATGAACATTTTTATCTTTTATTATTATTATATGAACGATCTTGGGAATATCTATATATATATATATATATATGTATATGAATTTATGATTGACTCAAGCTTTTACCTGTTTGCCTCTATTTCCTTGTGCCGTATCTTTAAATTATATATGATGTATATATTATCTGGATGGTGGTATTCATCTTAGCTAGTGGGATTTTGGCTTCGTCAAATAGGGGGAGATTGTTGGGTATTGTATCCACAATTACCTGGATTTGACGAAGCCACCTGTCAAGCTAAGATGAATTCACGATGTATTTGATAAAACCTTTTAAGTTGTGCTTGCAGTTATTCCACGCTAAGTGCACTCCAATGTCAGGGTGCAGTAGGTCAATATACACGGGTCTGCACGACCTAATCCCTCGTTGAGCAGATCAGTGTGTTGGCCTACGTGCACTCTCTCTATTGGAGGGTACTTATTTTCAAGTACAGGGCTGTGATCATGCAAGAGCAGACAAGGAGCAAGGATGGGTCAAAGAGCAGCTCATGGGTGGAAAGACGAAAAATCGTTTAAGTGTGAATCGACGAGAATCACCAAGTGATTCTCGCTGATTCGGCGAGAATCACTCGGTGATTCTCGCCGAATCGTCGAGAATCACCGGCTGATTCTCGCCGTCTCTATCCGGCTACATCAAAGCATGCGATTCTGGCGCTAAGTCATAATCGACGAGAATCACCAAGTGATTCTCGCCGATTCGGCGAGAATCACTAGTGATTCTCGCAGAATCGTCGAGAATCACTGGCTGATTCTCGCCGTCTCTTTCCAGCTTTCTCAGAGAGTGCAAACAAGTCTACATCGTCGAGAGTCACCTTTGATTCTCGACGATTCGACGAGAATCACCTCTGATTCTCGCCGAATCGGCGAGAATCAACTTTGATTCTCGTCGATTTTGCCTTGGGCAACTTTCTGGAAACCGCTGGACCGGACTCAGCCGCTGGCACTGTTTTGAACCGGGGTTGGGGTCTCCTCTGGTGGGACCCACAACGGTCATCTTGAAGACCTAATGTATAAATACACCTGTATTATTGAACAGTAAACAGAGAGAGAGATAGAAATTCAAAAAGGAGCCAAGCTGCGACGTGACATAGATCGCAAATTCCGCTCCGCCGCCGCCGCCGCCGCTCGTGCAAGTTGTTCGTCGGTCTTGATCGTGGTTTCTTCTAGATCTCCCGTCGACAGAAGCTTAGCCAAGTGCAGCGTCTCACGAGTCTAACGGGAGATCCTTTGTCTCTTGATTTGTTGATCGGGAAAACCTTCCCCGTCCGAATCGATCGAGACGATCGATCCTAGTGTGACCGTTGGAAGACCTAGCTAGCTTTGCTACGAAGTTTGAATCTCCAAAGTACAGCAGCCGCACACCGTTGTCGCCGCTGATCCCGAGAACCAAGCCTCCGCCCCTCTTGCCGCCGCCGGTTTCGGGGAGATTCTCTCCAAGAGAGATCTAGGGTTGTGGACTCTTCGATTTTCATCGAACGAAGAGGGACACCTTAGTCTCCAAAAGTAGTTTGTATTTCTTGTACATTCTAGTTCATTTTTTATTGTAAAGGAACGTTGGTTCCTAGTTGTAAGGGTTGGGTGCAACCCATGTTGTGGGAGTGTTGTCTCCTATGTGTGGAAGGGTTCCTTCTGATAGTGCAAGGATTGGATTTCAATCCTGTTGGTGAAGAGACCGAGTCGTCCCTTGTTGGGAGATAGGTCGAAGGGGGAAAGTGGATGTACCCAAATCGGGGAACCACTATAAATAGCTTGTGTACTCTATTTGCTGTGCTGTTTTATTTTCATGTGCGGGTACAATTTTAATTCCGCAAAAACGCTGCACGTCACCTATTCCCCCCCCCCCCCATAGGTGAAGCTAGTTGACACTAGGTGGACTTTCATTTTTACCTCATGCATTGCATGCTTTTAAAATGCTAAATCACTATATTTAACGACCGTAAAAATCTATTTTTTGGGCTATTTTAAACTTAGAACTTGCATACCATGAGGTGTCCTCTGGGAACCTCTAACTCTTGTAGGATGCCTAATCTGAAAAAAATAAGTATTTTCCGCAGCGTTTAACTACTTTTCTTGTGGAATAGATGAGCCACTAAGCCGAGGTATACGGCTAACTACTACACTTAACCTGATTTTACCTCTAACTAACTTACAGAATCTTTCTTCATGGTTAAGTAGGAGTTTTGCATGAGCGTCCGCAGTTATCCCCTGCTGACGTGGCGGTGAAAAATGCGGGTTGTGATAGTTGGTATTAGAGGGAGGTTGGTTTGACAAGTTAGTCTAACCAGCCAAACTCGTATAGTCTGTTTCCCTTCATTCATTTGCATACACACACTGATGTATGATCAGTATGTCTTAACTAAAGCATAGTCACTACACTAATAGCATGATAAGAAGTATATTGGGCATATTTGTAGTATGGGATGCATAATATGTGTTTGTATATGGATCCACCATATGAGGCAACATGTGACGGTTATGTAGTATAGGATGCATAACCATCATCACACGGGTGCCCATTAGCATGTTTTATTTTCTCGTTGCATGCGATGTTATGTTGTATGGGATGCATAACATTTCATGTGAAAGCTGCTCATGCATACATTAAAGCCTTTTTAGAATGCATAGCACTGCATACATATCATATCATCGCATATGCACGAATGTTATGTAACGACTCAATCCGTTCATATAGCATATAATAGCAGGTCCGGTCGGCGCCCCACACCATATGCTACAAAACAGGCGGAGAAGTCACGGGTTGATATCAGAGTTGCGCATCCTAACTCATAGCATTCTAGCGGAAGTTTATAACATAAAACTGAACTCCAACCATGAATGTCCACTCATATAAAGACCCACATTTATATAGGAATGTATCAAATACAATGTCATTTGGCCTTAGGGCCTTACAGTTGCTCTTTACAAAAGTGGCTTCCAATCATCGGCGTGCAGGCCGGCTACACATGAACAAAACATCATATTTTCATTTTAGCCTTCAAGGGCTAGCAGCAGCTACAGTAACAACAACAACAACAGGGACTTCAGCCTTTAAATGTCCCACTCGGTTATCCAGCACTTGTACAAGGACAGTCCACCCAACGGTGGCAAACAAGGCAACGGTCAGCACTCAGCTGACCAATTTATAATGACCTTACCCCTTTCCCGGGCAGTGGCATTCTTTCCCTGTAGGCATAGCAATTCATATGCAGACATATATATTCATCACATATTGTGCACTCACGCACAAACATTCTATCACGACCGTCAGCCACGAGGCCCGACGATCCGTGCACTCAGGGCACATTCTTGGTGTACCGGCGAACCAGGGTCCCACCACCGTATCAGGGCCGAAACCTAACGGTAAACATTGAGCATTTTCTCCATGGCATGCAAACGGAGACTTTAGTCTTAATGACCCGGGATTGGCCCGTAGCCCCCCATGATGTCATGGCGCGCAGGCCTAAGACTCTCGCTATGCGCTCCAATAGACCGAACGTTTAGGTCTTCAAGTCGGACATGCATAATGCAGGTTAGATCAACCACCCCCCGTTGCTCAAATCACCTTGCCATCACCGAGTACAGCGTACCTGAGGCTAAGAAAAATGCATGGGTCGGTTTCACCTTACTTGTTCGGCATAAATCCTTGTGAGCTCAACAATCTCACACATATCCAGACCATACTCAAGGGACTGGCCGTACATTCGTAGCATACACTTGAGGGTATTTTCCTGGACTGCCAAGCCAGTACTTCCTGCTACTACCCTTCACAGGAACAACCCAGCAAGCATCATAAGCATTACAAGCATCAGAGGGTCTTTTCCTGGATTTCCACACTAGTACTTCCTGTCACTGCCCTTCACAGGTCCAACCCATCGAGCATCACAAGCATCACAAAGGTCTTTTTCTAGACTACCACTATAGTACTTCCTGTTACAGCCCTTCATAGGTCCAACCCATCGACTTTATAAACTACTCGTTTCATCACAGAGTTTTCTTCGGTGTGTATATGCAACATCACCAATCCAGACCAACCTGTCTAGATGGGTTTCACACAGCATGCCTATCTCGTACTCCATTTACGGATCTATATGCCAAATTATTAGGGATTCCATGAATCAACCGAAGGGAATCCCTTCACAATCCACCCTCTGGTGGGGGAATCCCTTGCATATGCCAAAAATGAAGCCTTTGCATGACTAAGAAGGAAGATCGTTACCCTTGAAGATCGCTTCAAGGCCATGGACTCTAGCCGGCTGGAAAGCACCGCAGCGGATTAGCCTCAACAAATCTGGCCTCGAATCTCAAATCGGAACTCCGTAGCTCCACCGGTCGCCGGCTCTACTCTTCTCCTCCTCCTCCTTCTCTCTCTCTAGGTTCTTAGAAAGAGGATGGCCAAGATGAGAATGAGATTTTCCTTCTCATTCTCGGCCTTAAAGAAGCAGGGAGAAACTTGGGCCCTCAGATCTTAACTGAAGAAAATGGACGGCCATGATTTTGCCACAAAAGGCTAAATTTTGCCTGACACGGCCTGTGACACGCCCGTGTCATAGGCCGTGTATCTTAAGCGACACACAACCGACTTATCCAGACCAGTACACGGCCATGTGACATGCCCGTGTCACAGGCCGTGTGACCTAACACACCTTCAGACACGCCCGTGTCTGTGGCCGTGTACCTCAGGTGGTATACAACCATCTCAACCCGAGGACAACACGGCCAAGTGACACACCCGTATCACAGGCCGTGTGCCCAGAGACACACCCGTCTCCTGCCCGTGTTCACCAGCCAGAAAAGGACACGGCCAGTGACACGCCCGTGTCACAGGCCGTGTGCCCTTATACGGTAGTAGACACACCTCCATCGTGTTCTTCGTCGAGCGAAGATCGTCGACTAGAGGAGGACATGACCCCTGACACGCAATGTCATTGGGCGTGTTCCCTCTCGAGAACTCGTCGAGTGTAGTTTGACGAGCACTCGACAGGTTGCTCATCTACACAGAGTAGGACATGCCCTGGGACATGCCTGTGTCCCAGGCCGCGTCACCCAACTTGAACCCAATCTGGGATTTTGTGGTGTTACAACCCTCCCCTCCTTATAATAAATTTTGTCCCGAAATTTGCACAGAGTAAGGAACTCAAAAGCAAGATGTTATAAGTTTACCAAAGTTTAATACACCTTGACACGCACTGCATAATAGTTTACATAAATAACTCGGGAACTTCAGCTCACATGGTCTGCTCTCGCTCCCATGTTAGCTACACACGGCCACAATTGTCCCACCGGACTTTGACCATCCCGATTGTCTTGTTTCGCAATTGTTTATCGGCAAGACCCTCGATCTGAATGGGCCTAACCTTCGTCGTTAGCCCATACTCTACCGGCACACGATCATTCTTGATCACTTTAGTTGGATCTTTGACGGATTTCTGAAGCACCGAGATGTGAAACACATCATGCAATCCACTCAAGTCTGCCGAAAGAGCTAGCTGATATGCAGCTTCCCGAATTCACTCCACCACTTCAAATGGAGCAAGATATCTCGGACTCAACTTTTTCAGTCACCGAATCCGGGACACTCCTTTGAAGGGCTTAATCTTCAAATATGCCCAGTCGCCGACCGTGAACTCCACGTTCTGATGCCTTGTGTTGTAGTATTTTGCTTACCTATCCTGGCTATCAGTAGCCGCTCCCGAATCGTACGTATCATTGAGTTAGCTTCATCGATTTCTTTACGGTTATAGACTTTGTATTCGCCTGCTTCTGCCCAAGCTAATGGTGCACGACATTTCCGACACAGAACTGCAAATAGTGTCATAGCGATGCTCGCTTGGTAGCTATTGTTATAGGCAAACTCCACTAGATAGAGATGATCTTCCAATCTGCTACCTAAATCCAGGGCGTACATTCGGAGCATATGCTCCATGGTCCTGTTGTTCCTCTCATTCTGGCCATCTGTTTGGGGATGAAAGGTCGTACTGAACGTCAATTTCATGCCCAACAGCTGATGGATTAGCCGCCAATCATTTGATGGAAATCACCCATCGCGATCGCTCACGATGCTACGAGGAACACCAGGTAGTCGTAGGATCTGCTCCACATAGAGCTTTGCCACTCTTTCCACTATATCATCCCGTTTGTTCGGAAGGAAGTGCGCCACTTTTGTCAACCGATCTACAATCACCCAGATTGAATCATTCCCGCATTGAGATCTCGGCAACCGGTGCACAAAATCCATTGAAATATCATCGAACTTTCATTCCGGAATCGGCAACGACGTCAAGAAACCGTCAGGCTTCTGCCATTCCGCCTTTACCAAAGCATAGGTTTGGCATGTGGACACATAATGAGCGATATCTTTCTTTAGTCCTGGACACCAGAATAGCTTCTTCATGTCCCTGAACATCTTTGTGCTCCCAGGGTTAATTGAGTACTTCGTAAAGTGAGCTTCGCACATCAACTCTTCCTGCAAGTTTCCCATTCTCAGGACTTACAACCGGCCCTCTTTTCGCAACAGACCGTCATCCCAGGAGAATTTGCCCTCTGTCCCATCCTTTGCATAGTGATGGAGATTTTCATCCAGCTCTGTTGCTCGTCGAATCCTGTCTGCAAGGTCATATTGTACCTCTGTCCAGTTTAAGCATGCATCGGCTGTGAAATTCTTGGCAACACAAGAAATCTCTAATGCTTCCAACTCCTGGATTAGACATTCATCATGCCTCTGCAACCAGTTTGCTCTTATCGGAGCCCTCCGACTCAAGGCAACAACAACCACATTTCTCTTATCGGGAGTATAATGAATCTCAAAGGCATAGTCCCCAAGGAATTCCAGCCATCTTCGTTGTCTCATATTCAGGTCTTTCTGCTCCAATAAGTACTTTAGGCTCTTGTGGTCCGTATAGATATCCACTTTCATGTCATAAAGATAATACCGCCATAACTTGAGTGCAAAGATCATCGCCGCCAACTCTACGTCGTGGATGGGATAATTTCGCTCGTGCACTTTCAACTGGCATGAACCATAAGCAATCACTATAAATCTCGTATCCGTTGGTACCACATGGCAATATCAACACAGGTGTCGTGGTTGACCCACTTTGTAGCTCTTCAAAAGCTTGCGTGCACTCCGGCGTCCAAACGAACTTCTGATCCTTGCGAGTCAGTGTGGTCAGAGGCAAAGCGATCCACGAGAAGTTCTCAACAAAACGTTGGTAGTAGCCTGCCAGTCCAAGGAGCTCCTGACTTCGGCCACCGAAGATAATAGTGGCCAATCCTGTATGGCTTTGATCTTTTCCAGATCCACTGCTATGCCCTCTCCGCTTACCACATGGACAAGAAAAGCCACCGACGAAAGCCAAAACTCGCACTTAGAGAACTTGGCATAGAGCTTGTTCTTTCGCAAGGTGTGCAACACCAACCGCAAGTGGTTTGCGTGATCAACTTCAGATTGAGAGTAGACCAAGATAACATCAATGAATACAATCACGAACAAGTCTAAGTACTCTCGGAACGTTCGGTGCATCAGATCCATGAATATCGATGGCGCATTGTATAGCCCAAATGACATTATCATGAACTCAAAATGCCCGTAGCGTGTTCGAAATGCGGTCTTGGGAATGTCACCTTCCTGTATCCTCAACTGGTAATAATCAGATTTCAAATCCAATTTCGATTAGACGGTTGATCCTACCAGCTGGTTGAATAATTTGTCAATCTGTGGAATCTGATACTTGTTCTTCTCCATCAGCTTATTCAGTTCGCGGTAGTCAATACATAACCGCAAACCACCATCCTTCTTTTTCACACAAACAAAATAGGTGCGCTCCAAGGTGACATACTTGGGCATATATATCCCTACTCCAACAACTCTTGCAACTGGATTTTCAACTCAGACATTTCTTTTGGCGCGACGTGATATGGCGAGCGGGCCACAGGTTTCACACCTAGCACCAACTCAATTGTGAAGTCGATTTCCCACTGGGGTGGTAGCCCATGAAGATCCTTAGGAAACACATCTGCACACTCTGATACCACCGGAACATCATACACATTGGCATTTGGCTCAACAGCTTAAATCAGCGTGAAGAATAACTCTGCGCCCTTTCGAACAGCCTTGACGATTTGGAGTGCAGACAGTATGGTCCCACTCAGTCCTCGCATCCCCGCGAACTTAGTCTCCTGCTCGGTATTTTGGCCCAATGTATTCTCTTTTGACTGGCAATCAATCAAGGCACGTTGCTCCGCGAGCCAGTTCATACCAAAGATCACATCAAATTCCGATATCGGCGATACAAATTTAGTCAAATAGAACTTCCGACTTCCAATTTGAACTGCCACATCGCAAATCCTGTCCGTAAGCATCAAACAAACATTCGGCAATAACACCCTGATGCTATCTGTCTTCACACGACTAGGTACCCCAAGTCGAGCTATGAAGTCTTTAGACAGAAATGAATGTGAAGCACCCGTATCAAATAGTGCTCTCCCCCACATGTGCTGAATCATAACAAAGCCTGTGGCGCACACATCACATAAAAACTACATACAACGTATACACTATAAAAAGCAATCAACGATGTTATCGCACACTTGTGACAACGTCACTGTGCTTAATGGCCTCTTACTGGCCAAAATTGTGCCTGGGCTACAGAGGACTCCACCACTGCCTTCAACATACGACGCAATTACGAGTGAAACTGTCCCCAGGTAAGAGAACATCACTTTCCATTAGTGTTCACGATACCATGCAAACACGTGTATCCCAAACATATCTCTTAACACAAACAACACAGTGGAAACTGTCATTCAAACTGACTACTGTACATATATCAAACACATGCATAGTCCACAAATACATGAGTAGCATAGTTATTTATGTACATCAAGATGACATTTCCTTCTTGTGTACTGTCCTCTAAGTGCCAACTCGGCAATCGCGGGGCTTTATGTCCTCCGTGACCACACGAGTAGCACTTGTATTGCTTCTTTGGCTTCAGGGCACCACCCCAACAGTCTCGGGCAATGTGCCATTTTCTTTCCACAAGTGTAACTCACTTCCTTGATTGTAGGCATTTGCTGGGCTCGTGTCAAGTCCATCTCCAATAGTCTAGCTGACTCCACCAATGTTTGGAATCCCAATAACTTAGGACCCATCAACAGAAAACGTAGTTCCTGACGTAGCCCATCGTAAAACTTATTGATCTTAGTGTCCTCGGTTTCAAAAACAAACTCTGGTTGTTGTCTCAGCACAACAAATGCATGAAAGTATTCCTCAACCGTGTCCGCACCTTGGCTCAAGCACATGTTGAATGATGAAGCTGATGTACTTCCCCTTAACGTCTGCTCAAGTACACTGACCGGCATGGGATGCATGACCGGATTAGAGGGTTGAACCTGTCCCTCATGGTGAGCCTTGAGCATTGCAAAAACCACATCAGCAATCAATCGAACTGTCTCTACCGAGGGAGGAGATGTTGGTACCACGGTTGATGTCATGCTTCCCATCGAATGTTGGGGTTCCTGCAGCCATACAGTCGCGCTAGTCGCCTACAGTCGTAAAACAGACAAGTAAGCAACAAACATATTGCCAAAAGCAATAATAGGAACGCACAGGTTCCCCAAACAAGTGTATTTGCATTCCTAAGTGGACATTCAAGAGTTCATTAGCGTTAACACGGTTCACACATACACGTGCGTGCCACCCGACAAAAGAATTTGACCACGAATTCGAAAGGGAAAGACCAAGACAGCCGATACCAAAAATGTAACGACCCCATCCATTTGTATAGCATATAATAGCAGGTCTGACCGGGGCCCCACACCATATGCTACAAAACAGGCGGAGAAGTCACGGGTTGATATCGGAGTTGCGCATCCTAACTCATAGCATTCTAGCGGAAGTTTATAACATAAAACTGAACTCCAACCATGAATGTCCACTCATATAAACACCCGCATTTATATAGGAATGTATCAAATACAATGTCATTTGGCCTTAGGGCCTTATCGTTGCTCTTTACAAAAGTGGCTTCCAAACATTGGCGCGCAGGCCGGCCACACATGAAAAAACATCATATTTTCATTTTAGCCTTCAAGGGCTAGCAGCAGCAACAACAACAACAACAGGGACTTCAACCTTTAAATGTCCCGCTCGGTTCTCCAGCACCTATACAAGGACAGGTCACCCAATGGTGGCAAATAAGGCAACGGTCAGCATTCAATTGACCAATTTATAACGACCATATCCCTTTCCCAGGGCAGTAGCATTCTTTCCTTGCAGGCATAGCAATTCATATGCAGATATATATATTCATCACATATTGTGCACTCATGCACAAACATTCCATCACAACTGTCAGCCACGCGGCCCGACGATCCGTGCACTTAGGGCACATTCTTGGTGTACTAGCGAACCAGCGTCCCACCACCGTATCAGGGCCGAAACCCAACTGTAAAAGTTGAGCACTTGCTCCATGGCGTATAGCCAGAGACTTTAGTCTTAATGACCCGGGATTGGCCCGTAGGCCCCCATAGTGTCATGGCGCGCAGGCCTAAGACTCTCTCTATACGCTCCAACAGACCGCACTTTCAGGTCTTCAAGTCGGACGGACATAACATAGGTCGGATCAACCACCCCACGTTGCTCAAATCACCTTACCATCACCGAGTACAGCATACCCGAGGCTAAGAAAAAAGCACGGGTTGGTTTCACCTTACCTATTCGGGATAAAGCCTTGTGAGCTCATCAAGCTCACATATAGCTAAACCATCCTCAAGGGACTGGCCGTACATTCATAGCATACACTTGAGGGTATTTTCCTGGACTGCAAAGCCAGTACTTCCTGCTACTACCCTTAACAGGCACAACCCATCAAGTGTCATAAGCATTACAAGAATGAGAGCGTCTTTTCCTAGATTTCCACACCAGTACTTCCTGCTACGGCCCTTCACAGGTCCAACCCATCGACCATCACAAGCATCACAAAGGTCTTTTCCTGTACTACAACTCCAGTACTTCCTATTACTGTCCTTCACAGGTCCAACCCATCGACTCTATAAACTACTCGTTTCATCATAGAGTCTTCTCTGGTGTGTATATGCAACATCACCAATCCAGACCAACCTGTCCAGATGGGCTTCACATAGCATGCCTATTTCATACTCCATTTCCGGATCTATATGCCAAATTATTGGGGATTCCATGAATCAACCAAAGGGAATCCCTTCACAATCCACCCTCTGGTGGGGGAATCCCATGCATATGCCAAAAAGGAAGCCTTCACAAGGCTAAGAAGGAAGATCGTTACCCTTGAAGATCGCTTCAGAGCCATGAACTCTAGCCGACTAGAAAGCACCGAAGTGGCTTTGCCTCCACAAATCTGGCCTCGGATCTCAAATCGGAACTCCGCAGCTCAACGGGTGGCCGGCTCCCCTCTTCTCCCCCTCCTCCTTCCTCTCTCTCTAGGTTCTTAGAAGGAGGATGGCCAAGATGAGAATGAGATTTTCCTTCTAATTCTCAGCCTTAAAGAAGCAGGGAGAAACTTGGGCCCTCTAATCTTAACTGAAGAAAATGGACGTCCACGATTTTGCCACAAAAGGCTAAATTTTGCCTGACACGGCCTGTAACATGCATGTGTCACAGGCCGTGTACCTTAAGCAGCACACAACCAACTTATCCAGACCAGTACACGGCCATGTGACACGCTTGTGTCACAGGCCGTGTGACCTAACACGCCTTCAGACACGCCTTTGTTTGTGGTCGTGTACCTCAGGTGGTATACAACCATCTTAGCCCGAGGACAACACGGCCAAGTGACACGCCCATGTCACAGGCCGTGTCCTGCCCATGTTCACCAGCCAGAAAAGGACACGGCATGTGGCACACCCGGGTCACAGGTCGTGTGCCCTTACACGGCAGTAGACATGTGAAAGTGATGTGTTAGATTTGAAATACTCTAGAGGGGGCGTGAATAGAGTATTCTTAAATTCTTAAAATCTTTTACAGCTTTTGATGTAATTGAGAAAGTGCATAAACAACTTACTAAAATATAAACACAGCAATCCTAAAAACACAAACACAAGCAAGAACAAAAAGAAGGGGCAACCAGACAGCACAAGAAATTTATAGTGGTTCCCCAACCTGGGTACATCAACTCTTTACTACCCTGGTAGGAATCCACTCATATTTTTGATCAGGTGTCTGACACCAATGAGCTTTTGATTTGGTGCTCAAAAACCAAACCTCAAGTCTTTTGGTAAGGTGACTTGCAACCAGGAATAACTTTTGAAGTGAGTTATAACCCTTTATACAGCGGGGGGGGGGGGGTGAGAGATTATGTTGTCTTCTCTTTCTCAATATACAACTGAGAAGACTTGTGGATATGATTTTAGCAAATGGCTCCCCCTGTCATGTAGGATGGTTCAGGGAAATCTGGAGCTTTGCTTCAGGGTGATAGGCATTGACCAGAAAGATTTTCAGGAACTTCTTGACAGATGGAATAGTTGTTGTCCTTTGAAGTGTCCCGGAGAGTTGAAGAATGAAGACTCTTTATTTTGATTGATTGTTCTTCTTCTTCAGGTAGCAGATGTTCTTCTGGTCTAGGGCTTCTTAAGTTGTTGTATCAGAGTTTTGAGAGAGAGCAGAGAATTTCTTGTTGTAGACTAATTGTGATTTTTTATCTGTGTGTCTGTGTGTTCTGTTGTATTCTCTATGCTGGTCTTTCTAGGAAAGGAGAGGAATTTTCTTTTATATTTCCTGTCAACATTCTCTTTCGAAATTTGAATTCCTCTGCAATCAATGCCTAAGGCCTTGAGAATAAACTATATTGATTTATTTCCCCAACTGTATCATGGAACAATGGCAAGCAATAATCCTGGAGAAGATCATAATTAATGTTTTGTCTAACGGTTATATTCAGTGAATATTGAAGCATTAATTACTCCGGAATTATTACATTAGGAAAGGGACAGAAGACTGGAAATGACTAAGTCTGGAATCGTCGAACAAATAACAGAAATCGTCGAGCTCAGTTCAAAGTTCGTCGAGCTGAGAAGATGTGTTCGTCGACCAGACAACTTCTATTCGTCGAGCTGAGTTCCAATATCGTTGAGCTGAAAATAGAACTGCACTCTCTAGAAACTTTGTCTATTCTGCACATCAAGATCGTCAAGATGAGGACCACTAACTGCTGCTTGATAATTCTTGTCAAAGTGGTCAAAGTTCGTCGAGCTGAGAATCTAAGTTTGTCAACTGGAGATGATTCTGGTACTTAGAAAATTTGAGAAACTTCTGTCTATAAAGAGTTAAAGTAAGATATCCAGAAATTGTCGACCAGAGAACTAAGTTCGTCGACCTGAGAACTAAGTTTGTCGACCTGAGTCTAGAGAACTGGACTTGGAATGTTGAAGGTAGAGTCCAAAGATCGTTGACCTGAGAATGAAGTTCGTCGAGCTCAGCTCAAAGAATTTTCTCTGAGATCGTCGAGCTGATCACGACAATCGTCGACCTGAGTTCGACAAATGTCGAACTCATTTTACTGAGTCTTTGGAAAATCTCTAAGTCTTTGAAGTCTCTGGCAGTCTGATGATGGCTGGTCCATGCAGTGTTGAAACTAAGGACTTGGCCTAGACTCTAGGACGCAACTATGACCCTGGCTATACATGATGGGTCAGAAGATCCTAACTTTGTGAACCTAGCCCAAATCAAACTAGGGATTCAACAATATGCCTCCAACGAGTTCTTCGTCGAGCGAAGTTCATCGACCAGAGGAGGACACGCCCCCTAACACACCCGTGTTGTTGGGTGTGTTCCCACTCGAGAACTCTTCGATTGCAGTTTGACAAGCACTCGATAGATTGCTCATCCACACAGAGCAGGACACGCCCTGGGACACGCCCGTGTCCTAGGAAATGTCACCAAACTTGAACCCAATCTGGGATTTTGGGGTGTTACATGCTAAGTTAAGGTTTACATGATGACACATATACACACATAATTTTAAAGAAGACTAAAAAATTCACGCATTCATATCATAGGCACATGAGTAAATAGGATGAGAGGATATCATACTAAGTATGACATAGCATCATTATAAAATCCTAGAGCAAGTTGCAGCATAAGCAAGTGTCTTAAGTATGGTCTGAACTAGTTGTGTGGCCTAGGTGTAATCTAGGATTTTTGACGAGTCGTTCATTACCTTTTTTAGAAATTCCACCAAAGCATCCTGCGACGAGGCCGACTCCCCAGTCAGAGGGTGAGTCGTCAGGTGCACAGAGTGATGCGTTGATCGAGAGTCTGCGTCAGAGCAATGAGGCTCTATCGAGATAGTTAGTCGCGATGCAGTCGTAGATTCAGTCCTTGTTGTATGCTGATCTCGCGTAGCAAGCCTTAGTGCAAGCTTCTATCGCGGTTCAAGCCTGTACCTACTAATCTTACTCCTCTGGTACCCCCAGTGACGTTACCACCAGAGATGAACCTTATATCGTATTTCCAGCAATTAAGACCTCCGACTTATGACGGGAGTGCCGACTTTATGGTTTTAGATGATTGGATCATCACTATCGATGAGATGTTCATGTATTCGGGGATTGCTGAAGCCCAGAAGGTAATGATTGCGGCATACCAGCTGAAAGGCCTAGCAAAGACTTGGTGGATTCGGGAAAGTGAAAGTTTGAAGGAAGGATGCTTTTGGGTGTCCTTCAAGAAGATGTTGCTTAAGAATTTTTTACCCTCGGTCGAGCAGGACCGTCTGATGAATAATTTCCTGCATTTGAAGCAGAGACAGCTCATAGTGATCGAATATGAGATTGATTTTAGTAAATTGAGCAGATTTGCTCTTGATATGGTAACTTCGGAGGCAGGGAGAGTGAAGCTCTTTCTCGGAGGATTAAGAAGCAATGTCCAACAATTGGCATGTGCTTATAGAGCCGAAAGCTATGCTGAGGCAGTGGAAGCTGCTCTGAAGGTTGAGGCGACTGGGATTGCCAAGAATCGAGGTGCTGCGGCAAGAAAAGAGAAGAGGAAAGGTGATGAGGATATAAGCTCTAGGGCATCTGGCCCTTCTTCAAAGAAGAAAAGTAAAGAAGTATGTAGCTTATATGGTCGATCTGGTCACCCATACGAAAGGTGTTTTAAAAGGACTTCCACCCTGAAGTAGCAGTAGGTTCTCGCCATCCAAGGTGCACCCAAGGGAGATCTGGTGTGCACGTACTGTACAAGGAAGGGTCATGACGTGAGTCGCTGATAGATAAAGGATAAGACTTGCTTCCAATGCGGGCAGAAGGGGCACCTGAAGACTTCATGCCCCCAGGCTCAGACTCCACTGCGGCCTGCCCCGCTTAGAGCTCTATCGCCGCCACCCAAACAAGACTGAGCAAAAGGAAAGCTGAATGTGGTGACCAGGGAGGAAGCTCATACCTCTACACAAATGATATCAGGTTAGACCCTTTAATTTTTATCCTCTTTTGATGCCCTAGTTTTCATTCGTTTAGTTATGTATGTTATGGTTTTAGGGGAGTTTAAGGTGCAGAATAGGTGGGCGCGCGTTCTTTTTGATTAAGGTTCCACCCATTCCTTTGTGGCACGGAGTTTCGTAGATAAACATCGTTTGAATGTGGATCAATTAGGAGACTCCTTCAACGTCAAGCTTCCCTCTGGTGATTCGGTGATATCTAATCAAGGAGTTCTGAGATGCCCTATTTATCTAGGCAATTTCCTAGCCTTTGTGGATCTGATGGTGTTGGATCTAGCAGAATTTGATGTGATTTTGGGCATAGACTGGCTGTCTAAGTATGATGCAGTCATCTAGTGCAAGGAAAAGCGACTTGATTTCAGGATGGACAATGGCCAACCTATGAGTGTCTATGGTTTTCAGGACAGGGTTTCCCATATTATTTCTGCGGTACGTGCTTGTCGTACTATAGAGTCTGGTTGTGAGGCATTTTTGGTTTCTATTTCTGCCTTGGAAACTACTTTTGTTACACCATATCTTGAGGATATCTCGGTGGTCCGAGAGTTTCCAGATGTTTTCCTGATTGTCTTCCAGGACTTCCTCTGATGAGGGAGATATAGTTTGTGATAAACCTCAAGCCAGGTACTCGTCCTATTGCCAAAGCATCGTTGATGAGTCCGATTTATATAGGGTTTTTCGGACTCATCCGGTCTAGTTTTCACACGTTTGCACTTCACTTTTAGTTCTATATCGTTCATATTTCTTTTTATCTATATTTCCATAGGAAGTGCACACTTTGGCCCGTGTTGTGTATTTTTGTAATTTTATTGTTTGTACTCCTTATTGTGATTGCCTAAAATGTCTACACATATCAGTAATTTGTTTTTCTATTGGTACAGGGGTCGTGTATGTGTTCAGGGAGTGTTTGGAAATTGGAATACTGCGCATGATCATCGGATCTACTGCGCACGACCACTGGTCGTGCGTCGATGATCATGCGCGCTTGCCTTCCTTTTCCAAGTTATGCCTGGGCATACGCACGACCACTGGACACAGTGCGCACGACCACCGATCGTGTGCCACTAATCGTGTGCATTGATTCCTCTTTTCCTGGAGTTCTATCTGGGGTAATCGCACGACCATTGGACATAGTGCGCACGACCACTGGCCGTGCACCATTACTCGTGCACAGTACCCCAGTTCTTCTTCCTAATCTATCATGCCAGTGCGCACGATCACTGGACATAGTGCGCACGACCATTAGTCA
The DNA here is from genome assembly GCA_039583875.1 of Platanthera guangdongensis. Taxonomy (NCBI): domain Eukaryota; kingdom Viridiplantae; phylum Streptophyta; class Magnoliopsida; order Asparagales; family Orchidaceae; genus Platanthera; species Platanthera guangdongensis. Next base: position 117,993,880 of record CM077147.1, on the reverse strand, counting down.
TGCGCCCGTGATCGTGCGCATTGTTCAATTCTGCATTCTATAAATATGCAGGTGCCGCCATAATTCCGAATCGCTCATTTTTCCTCCGGTCATTTTCGTCTTCGAGGAGGGATTCCGCCATCCTCCTTAAATATCCAACCTAGGGAGGTGCTCCGGGCAAGCTTTTAGCGCCAAATCCAAGCCGGAGCTTCCTCTCGGCCTCCTCCATCATATCTTGGGCTCATTTCAAGCTTGAACGCCATAGCCATCAAGCGAAGGGAAGCTTGCAACTTTCGTCCACTATCGTGACACGAAGAAAACGGGCCATTGGAAGGTGGTGACAGCCCTTCTCTACCCCGGACGCAGTTGAGGACCGAGCTTGGATGCGGATTGACAACCCGATGATTCCAACCGTGAATCCTCAGCAAGACTTCGGATTCGGTCGATCTCTTGTCTTGTTCTTCCTTTATTGTTGTTTATGTATTGTCGTAAACTTTATTTATAGATGATGTGTGCTTAGTTGTAAAACACTTATTTAAATCATGTCTTTGTGATTTGTATTTTTGTTATATTTGCTTGAGGTGCGCCATATTCCATCCACCACCATCCACCCTTGTCGCCTAGCAATTGCTAGTGGTGTGCATAGCGAAGAGGTTCTTTCGACCCTCATTCCGCCATTCTAACCACCTCATCCGCAAGCCTACTCGTCCATCCGCCCAGCGATTCGGTGCATAGCGGCACGACTAGTCTTCCATCCCACCTGGCGAAGCATCGCATAGCGGCGTTGCATAAGAGTAGTTGTTAGCCTTTTATTTTCTTTTTCCGCAAATATCAAAACCCCCCTTAGTTAACACCGACCTAAGGACTTCAATCTCAAGTCGTCCTCGAAATTAACTCCACCTTACTGTGTTCCTTGAGAGATCGATACTTCGGAAAACTCGCCCATTTTATATTACTTGTACGTCCGGTTCACTGTCGTGATCTTTAGCATCAAGTTTTTGGCGTCGTTGTCGAGAAACACAGTCGTGTGAGTTTATGGAGTGGGAGACATGAGATTGCTTTCCTTTTCCTTTTTAAATCGCTTTTGTTTTGTTCTATTTTTGTTTTGCCTGCCTTTTTCTTGTTTGTTTAGGCAATTGTAGTAATATATTGTTAGATTTAGTAATTTGCACAATTTATTTTGAATCTGCTATTTCGACACCATGTGGGGATATTCGTATGCCCAATGTCATTGGTGTGGAAAGCCTTCCCACTCTAGTCATGAATGCCCTATGAGAGATATTGAGCATAAGCCTCAACACACAATGCATGAGATGCTATATTCGTACAGCCCTTCAAACACTGTGCCCCAAGCTTATGGTCAATCATCCTCGCCACATACACCGTTCTCTTATTCCTCTCCGGCCCCACAAGAACCGCAGAGTAATGGGAGAAAGTGTTTGTATTGTCGTAGAACATATCATGTCCTGAAGGATTGTGCCGAGTACCTCCGTGTTATGGAAGAGGATGATGAGCCGGACATCCGGATCATCCCGACTCCTACCCTCGGTGGCACACCTTCATCATCTGGTTATGTGTCCCTGTCACCTTCATTTGTTGAAGGGAATGATGTGGACACAACCACCAGATGTGTGGTTGATCTAGGCTTTGACGTGGCTGAGCCCATCTCTCATGTGCATACATCTCCAAGCGTGGAGCCGATTCTTTGTGAGGAACCTGCGCTTGACTTTTATCCAAGCAAAGTTCTTCCGCCTTTTATGCATTCCACTTCAGTCGTCTCTGACGACATTTTCGACGATGCAACACAAGTTGAGGCTTGTGATACATGGATTGTTTCCACTCCCATGGAGGAGGACAACCTTCCTAGTGTCTAGGATTCTCCCTCGATACTAAAGGAGGATGTACAAGTCTTGGTGGAGGCCTATATAGATATGGTCGAGCCTTGTAGCATTGTCGACATTTCTGATGATATTTTTCTACCTCAGCCTTTGGGGAATGAAACCGGGATCACTCCCCCGATTATTCCTTAATATTCTTCGTCTCTTTTATTTCTTGACCCCCCTTCCTTATCTGAGCCTGTGCAGGTTGAATCTCCACGGGTAAGTTGGGTTGACATTGAGCCTTGCGCTCAGGTTGTCAATGAGTGCATCCTCTTGTGTGAGGAGGTTCCTATCTCCTTCACAGTGGAAGCCCCTACCATCACCTTCGCCCCCAGCAAACTTGTGGGGGACGAAACCTTGCTAGGCAAGGATTTGTTTTATGGTGAGATGAGTGAGGACCATGCCTCCTCCTCATCCTACTTCCTATTTCTCTGCCTGCGAGGAGCTGGTATGATTATTTAGGCAGAGGGGTAACTGTATTATCACCGTATCGGTACCCGTTACTGCAACAGATAATGGAACGGTTACTAGTGCATTTTTCTTTTCATAGGCCCATTACTTAGAACTGTATAGAATTTGATAAGTCGTGCTGGGATGACAATAACCCCAGTACTTATCTTTCATTTCTTGTATTTTAATTTTTCATGTCTAGCTTAGTTTTAGTATTTCTTTGTATTTTGTATATTTTTCTTTTGTTTTTGCGGAGCTCGCCCCTGCAGGTATTCTTGGCAAATCGCATTGGCGGGGTTGTCATTCTTCGTATAGCGGGCCTGCTTCAGTTTTTCACGCGTCTTCTGGTATGCTCACTAGCTGAGCATTGGGTAACCTCTCCCCTTATTTCTATCTAATTTTAATTTCTATATCATATACTGTGTTGCTTAGTTTAAGTTTGGGGGAGATACATTATTTGTTACCTACTGCACGCGCACATTTCTTTTGCATACTAGAAGCTTTATAGATTTATTATGATTAGTTCATTGCATCACACACCACTGCACCCACATGAGCGCGTGCTTAGCTTTTTGCGTGCTGCGAGTTAAACTCGTTTCTTTTGTATGATTTGGAAAAATTATGGTGCTAACATAGGATTGTGAGATGGAGTAAAATGTTGAACCTGTTGTGCTCCTAGTCGAGTGCTCTCGTCTCGTGTAGAAATTAGAGTAGATTTAATTTTTTTTGTATGCTTATAGTTTTATATTTTTCTAATTGCGTAAATACTTTTTATTCTACTCAAAAATTGTTGAATCCGGTGTGAATCTGACGGTAGCTTAGGGATATGTGTAGACGGCCGTTAGGTTCATATTGCTCAAGTCGGGAGGATGGATAGTCTTTATTGTTGGCTAAGAACTTTCCCCAAGCTATTCTTGAAGCATGGGTATAGGTTAGTTCACTCGCATGAGCATGATGTAGGCCATCATTTTGACCCGGTTGAGTTTTGTGCCATTCCTAATGTCTTATCCTCGCTAGCCCCATTGTGCCTACCCCTCCTTTTGATTCAGCTTCACCATGATTTCACCAAGGCCTCATAGTCAATCCTAGTCGCACACCCAAGTTGAGATTTAGAGTTTTACATTTTCATTTTGGGATGTGATGTGGTGATATTATATGTGAATATGTGCATGTGCTCCAAAGTTTTATTTGCTGAAATTGTTAAAATAAAATAGGATTCAAAAAATATATATATACAAAAAAATTAATTGTGAAAAAGAAAAGTGAAAAGAAGAAAAAGTTTGATTGAAAATTCTTTTTGAGATGAGATTGAATTTGGAGTAGGCGGTACACACACCCATATTTGAAAAATTAAGTCTGGGGGTGTGGTGTACCCGCGTATATTTTGCTTAGCAGAGGGATTCTTTTTACGATAGCTCATTTGGGTTAGGTGTTTAGCCTTCCTAATTTTCTTTGTTTACCTCACCGAAACTCAAGCCCCATCTCTTCACCTAAAGTCCTACTGATTCGTGTGTGAACCAAACCAGTGCCGTGGAGAGAATGCGAAAGGGCAAGCATATGGTCACCGACATTGGTGGATTCCTTTGGAGGTTATCCCGAGCCCCGATCTTTGGCTATGCTCGCCTAGCGATTAGTCTACTTTCTCCCTACGCTTGACCTGCTGATTCACCGTGATTCCATTTTTTGAGTAATAATAAAATGTTGATACGCATTGTGAAAAGTTTAAACTATTTTGTATACTTAGAAATTTCTTCTATTATATTTTTACGCGTGCGAGCATGTGACTTCGCATGGTACTCCGTATCGCAATTTCCTTGTTAGCTAAATCATTTTCCCTATCTGCATAGATTTTGTTTGCTCGGGACGCGCAAATAGTTAAGTCTGGGGGTGTGATGAGTCCGATTTATATAGGATTTTTCGGACTCATCTGGGCTAGTTTTCACGCGTTTGCACTTCACTTTTAGTTCTATATCATACATATTTCTTCTTATATATATTTCCATAGGAAGTGCACACTTTGGCCCGTGTTGTGTATTTTTGTACTTTTATTGTTTGTACTCCTTATTGTGATTGCCTAGAATGTCTGCACATATCAGTGATTTGTTTTTCCTATTGGTACAGGGGTCGTGTACGTGTTCCGGGAGTGTTTGGAAACAGGAATACTGCGCACGATCATCGGATCTACTGCGCACGACCATTGGTCGTGCGTCGATGATCGTGCGAACTTGCCTTCCTTTTCCAAGTTCTGCCTGGGCATACGCATGACCACTAGACACAGTGCGCACGACCGATGATCGTGTGCATTGATTCCTCTTTTCCTGGAGTTCTGTCTGGGGTAATCGCATGACCATTGGACATAGTGTGCATGACCACCAGTCGCGCGCCATTGCTCGTGCGCAGTACCCCAGTTCTTCTTCCTAATCTGCCATGCTAGTGCGCATGATCACTGGACATAGTGCGCACCACCACTGGTTGTGCGCCTGTGATCGCATGCATTGTTCAATTCTGCTTTCTATAAATATGCAGGTGCCGCCCTAATTCTGAATCGCTCATTTTTCCTCCATCGTTTTCATCTCCGAGGAGGGATTCCACCATCCTCCTTAAATCTCCACACTAGGGAGGTGCTCCGGGCAAGATTTAACCGCCAAATCCAAGTCGGAGCTTCCTCTCAGCCTCCTCCATCATCTCTTGGGCTCATTTCAAGCTTCAACGCCATAGCCATCGAGCAAAGGGAAGCTTGCAACTTTCGTCCGCTATCGTGACACAAAGAATACGGGCCATTGGAAGGTGGTGATAGACCTTCTCTACCCCGGACGCAGTTGAGGACCGAGCTTGGACGCATATTGACAACCCGACAATTCCAACCGTGAATCCTCAACAAGACTTCGGATTCGGTCGACCTCTTGCCTTGTTCTTCCTTTATTGTTATTTATGTGTTGTTGTAAACTTTATTTATAGATGATGTGCGCTTAGTTGTAAAATGCTTATATTAAATCATGTCTTTGTGATTTGTATTTCCATTATATTTGCTTAAGGTGCGTCATTTTCCATCCACCACCATTCACCCTTGCCACACTAGCAATTGCTAGTGGCATGCATAGCGAAGAGGTGCTTTCGACCCTCATTCTGTCGTTCTAACCACCTCATCCGCAAGCCTACTCGTCCATCTGCCCAGCGATTCGGTGCATAGCAGCCCGACTAGTCTTCCATCCCGCCTGGCGAAGCATCGCATGGAGGCGTTGCATAGGAGTAGTTGTTAGCCTTTTATTTTCTTTTTCCACAAATATCAAAACCCCCCTTAGTTAACTCCGACTTAAGGACTTAAATCTCAAGTCCTCGAAATTAACTCCACCTTACTGTGTTCTTTGAGAGATCGATACTTGGGAAAACTCGCCAATTTTATATTACTTGTGCGACCGGTTCACTGTCGTGATCTTTAGCATCATCGCATAGCTTACTGTGTTTGTCGTACTATAGAGTCTGGTTGTGAGGCATTTTCAGTTTCTATTTCTGTCTTGGAAACTGCTTTTGTTACACCACGTCTTGAGGATATCTCGGTGGTCCGAGAGTTTCCAGATTGTCTTCCAGGACTTCCTCTGATGAGGGAGATATAGTTTGTGATAAACCTCGAGCCAGGTACTCGTCCTATTGCCAAAGCACGGTACCGTATGGATTTGTGTGAGTTGGATGAGTTAAATACTCAGCTCGATGAGTTGTTGCAGTGTGGTTTTATTAGACCGAGTTCTTCTCCGTGGGGTGCTCCTATATTATTCGTAAAGAAGAAGGATAGATCGATGAGTCTTTGCATCGATTATAGAGAATTGAATAAGGTTACCATTAAGAATAGATATCACTTACCAAGAATTGATGATCTGTTTGATTAGTTGCGCGGTAGTTCGGTATTTTCAATGATCGATCTTCGTTCATGCTACCACCAAATGAGAATTCGTGAGGCAGATATTCCACGGACCGCTTTCTGTTTGCGGCATGGACATTTTGAGTTTTTGGTGATGTCCTTCGGTTTGACCAATGCACCCTCTGCATTCATGGATTTAATGAAAAGAGTGTTCAAGGATTTCTTGGACCGTTTTGTGATCGTATTCATAGATGACGTGCTTGTGTATTCCTATAGTGTTGAGGAGCATACTCAACATTTAAGTTTGGTTTTGTCGACCCTGAGGGAGTATAATCTTTATGCAAAGTTGAGCAACTGTGAGTTCTGGCTATCTCGGGTGTCCTTTTTGGGGCATGTTGTAAGCAAGGACAGTATTTCTGTAGACCCGACCAAGATTTCAACTATGATGGAATGGGAGAGACCTTCTACACCTAAGGAGATTAGGAGCTTCTTAGGCCTGGCAGGCTACTATAGAAGATTCGTGGAAGGGTTTTCAATGTTTTCTACTCCTCTAACTAGAATTACCTAGAAGAATGCTGCGTTCATTTGGATTGATAAGTGTGCAGTAGCTTTTCAAGAGCTGAAGAAGAGATTGTGTACTGCTCCAATTTTAACCTTGCCTACTAAAGGGGTTGAGTATGTTGTGTATGTGGATGTGTCATATGTTGGACTTGGTTGTGTTTTGATGCAAGATGGAAAGGTGATCACGTACGGATCAAGGCAGTTAAAGAGTCGGGAAAGAAACTATCCTACGCATGATTTGGAGTTTGTTGTTGTAATTTATGCGCTGAAGCTTTGGAGACATTTATTGTATGGCGCGTTGTGCAAGATCTATACAGACCATAAGAGTTTGAAGTACGTCTTCACTCAGAAGGAACTAATTCTACGCCAACGTCGGTGGTTAGAATATGTGGTTGATTACGAGGTGGAGATTCTTTATCATCCAGGAAAGGCTAACGTAGTAGCCGATGATTTGAGCAGAAAGACTGCCAGAATTTTTAATCTATTTATTCAATCCTTGGTAGAAGAATTTTTTTTGATGGACATTGAAGTTGGAAGTAGCACTGTGCCTGCTAGTTTAGAAGTAGAAGAGCCCTCTTGGATTTCCCTTACTAGAGCACATCAGAAGGATGATCCAGATTTGTTACATCTCCGAGATAGAACTGAGAAGGGAGAGCTACCTGATTTCTCATTGGATGAGTTGGATAGCTTGAAGTATCGGGGTAGATTTTATATCCCCTCTTTTGGTGATATTCAGGCTAAGCTTTGTATTGAAGCTCATATTTCCAGTGTTGCATACCATCCTGGTCCCAAAATAATGTATAAGATCTAAAGCAAATTGTTTGGTGGTCAGGAATGAAGAATGATATAGCAAATTTTGTGTCGGAATGTTATACTTGTCAGTGTGTTAAGGCTGGCCATAAAAGGCTTGGAGGTAAATTGACACCGCTTGATATTCCAAGTTGGAGGTGAGAGAGTATTTCGAAGGACTTCATCACCAGCTTACCGAGATCTCCCCGTGGGCAAGACTCTATTTGGGTGATAGTTGATAGATTGACTCAATGTGCTCACTTTGTACCATTTAAGATTGGATATTCTATGAAGAAGATAATTGAATTGTACCTTGATGAGGTTATCAGATTGCATGGAGCGCCTGTTAGAATCATATCGGACCAAGACTCTAGATTTACATCTCATTTTTGGAAGATTTTACAGGAGGGGTTGGGTACCGATTTGAGGTATTCCACCGCCTATCATCCGCAGACGAATGGTCCGACGGAAAGCGTTAATCATATCATAGAAGATATGATCAGGTGTTATATTTTGGATCACGGTGGTGCTTGCGATGACTCATGGAGTTTGCTTACTCAGACGGCCCCGTTTGAGGCCTTTTTTGGGAGGCATTGTAAGATTCCTTTGTTTTGAGCTGAGGTTGGTGACAGACCGTTGCTAGGTACAGAAGACCTTCAAGAGATGAATTGTGTCGTGACTCATATTCAAGAAAAGCTATTTGTGGCACAAGAATGTTATGAGAAATATGTTAATCAACGAAGGGTTGATCTGGAGTTTGTTGTTGGGTACTTGGTTTTTCTGAAAGTTTCTCCAATGTTAGGTATTAAAAGATTTGGAAGGAATCACAAGTTAGACCCCGGGTATGTGTGGCCTTTTCAGATTTTGGAGCGTGTTGGAGTGTTTGCTTATATGCTGGTGTTTCCTGCTACCTTCCCTGGTGTCCATGATGTGTTCCATATAAGCCGGTTGTGTAAGTGCATCCGTAGTGATCGTCAAGTCCTTGACTCGGTGCCCCAGATTCAGCCCAAACTTACGTACGTGGAAGAACCTGTTCGTATTTTGGATTCTCAAGATCGAGTGTTGCGGAGAAAGATCATTCCCATGGTTAAACTTCTCTAGCAAAATCAAGACATCGAGAGTGCGACGTGGGAATTGGAGTCAGAGATGAGAGAATCTCATCAGCACCTCTTCCCTTAGTTCAGGTATGTCTTCAGGTTTTTGGTAATAATTGGGTTTTGGTTTGGGTTTGGGTTTAAAGTTGTGTTAAGTTTTGGGACGAAACTTCTTTTTAGGGGGTGTGACTGTAACGCCCCCGATTTTCTGATGTTATTGTTTTGTTTGTCGACATCATAATTATGATGTCAGGGCGTTACCCCTTTTTCATTTTGATGTCGGCGTTACACTGTGTAACATCTCCATCCGTTCATATAGCATATAATAGAAGGTCCGGCCAGGGCCCCACACCATATGCCACAAAACAGGCGGCGAAGTCACAGGTTTATATCAGAGTTGTGCATCCTAGCTCATAGCATTCTGGCGAAAGCTTTTAACATAAATGTTGAACTCCAACCATGAATGTCCACTAATATAAACACCCACATTTATATAGGAATGTACATCAAATACAATATTGTTTGGCCTTATGGCCTTACAGTTGCTCTTTACAAGAGTGGCTTCCAAACATCGGCGCACAGGCCGGCCACATATGAACAAAACATAACATTTTCAGCTTAGCCTTCAAGGGATAGTAGTAGCAGCAGCAGTAGCAGCAGGGACTTCAGCCTTTATATGTCCCACTCGGTTCTCCAGCACCTGTATAAGGACAGCCCACCCAACAGTGTCAAACAAGGCAACGGTCAGCATTCAGCTGACCAATTTATGACGACCCTATCCCTTACCCAGGGCAGTGGTATTCCTTCCCTGCAGGCATAGCAATTCATATGCAGATATATAGATATCACACATTATGCTCTTATGCACAAACATTCCATCACAACCGTCAGCCACGCGGCCCGACGGTCCGTGCATTCCGGGCACATTCTTGGTGTACCGGCAAACCAGGGTCCCACCACCGTTTCAGGTCCAACACCCGACGGTAAATTGAGCATTTAGTCTTTCCGGCGTGCCGGCCTAAGACTCTCATTATGCGCTCCAACTAACCGCACTTTCTGGTCTTCGAGTCGGACCGACATAATGCAGGTACGGATCAACCACCCCCCCCATTGCTCAAGTCTCCTTGCCATCACCAAATACCAGCGTACTCGCGGCTAAATATAAGGCACGGGTCAGTTTTACCTTTCCTGTTCGGCACCAAGCCTTTCAAGAGCTCATCAAGCTCACAATGGCCACAATGTCCACCATGGACTGGCTTCACACTAGCCACAATGTCCACCACGGACTGGCTTCACAATCACAGGATAGCAAGGAGCCACGCTCAGCGTGAGCGACAGAACTCACTTTTTGTCCCTAGCCTCAACCTTAGCTGGTTCATGCAACCAGTAATTCCTGCAGCCATGTGTAGTGTCTGAAACACTGGTCTTTCAAGTATACAACACAAGCCCTTGCAGGTATTTTCCTGGGCTTCCACAACAATACTTCTTGCTAATACCCTTCATAGGCACAACCCATCAAGCATCACAAGGGTCTTTTCCTGGACTACCACTCCAGTACTTCCTGTTCTGCCCTTCACAGGTCCAACCCATAGACTCCATACCTACACGTTTCATCGTGGAGTCTTATCCGGTGTGTAAATGCAACATCACCAATCCATACCAACCTATCAGATGGACTTCACACAGCATGCCTAGTCCGTACTCCATTTTTGGATCTATATGCAACCATAGTGGGGATTCCAAGAATCAACCCAAGGAAATCCCTTCACAATCCACCCTCTGGTGGGGGAAATCCATGCACATGCCAAAAAGGAGGACTTCACATGTCCAAGAAGGAATATCGTTACCCTTGACGATCGCTTCGGAGCCATGGAATTCTAGCCGGCTAGAAAGCACTGCAGGGGCCTTGCCTCCACAACGTTGGCCTCGGATCTCAAATCGGAACGCTATAGCTCCACCGGTTGTCGGTTCCCTCTCCTCTTCCTCCTCCTTGCTCTCCCTTCTCTCTAGCTTCCTTAGAAAGAGAGTGGCCAAGTCAAAATGGGGATTCTCTTCTCCATCCCTGACCTTAAAGTATCAGGGTGAGCCTGAGCAATCAGATCCCAGCTGAAGAAAATGGACGGCCACAATTTTGCCATAAAAGTCTAATTTTTGGCTGACACGGCCTGTGACAGGCCCATGTCACAGGTCGTGTACCTTAAGCGGCACATAACCGACTCATCCAGACCAGTACACGGCCATGTGACACGCTCATGTCACAGGCCGTGTGACTTGACACAGCTTCAGACACGCCCGTGTCTAGCCCGTCTACCTCAGGTGGTACACAACCATCTCAACCCGAGGAAGACACGACCACGTGACATGCCCGTGTCATAAGCCGTGTGCCCAGAGACACACCCGTGTCCTTCCCGTGTTCACCAGGCCTCACTGCCCTAGCCAAATCTGGAGAAGGACACGGCCATGTGACATGCCCGTGTCACAGACCATGTGCCCTTACACGGATGTAGACACGCCTCCGCCGTGTCTTTCGTCGAGCGAAGTTCATCGACTAGAGGGGGACACGCCCTCTGACATGCCCGTTTCGCCGGACGTGTTCCCTCTCGAGAACTCATCGAGTGCAGTTCTTCGAGCACTCGACAAACTGCTCAATATACAGAGCAGGACACGCCCTTGGACACGGTCGTGTCACAGGCCGTGTCACCCAACTTGAGCCCAATACTGGGATTTTGGGTTGTTACAACCCTCCCCTCCTTACAATTAATTTCGTCCCGAAATTTGCACATAGTAAGGAAACCAAAAATAAGATGTTATAACTTCATCAAAGGTTAATACACCTTGATACGCATTGCATAATAGTTTACACAAACAGCTCGGGAAATTTAGCTCGCATGGTCTGCTCTCGCGCCCATGTTATCTCCTCACGGCCACAATTGTCCCACCGGACTTTGACCATCCCAACTGTCTTGTTTCGCAACTGTTTACTAGTGCAATCCTCCATCTGAATAGGCCTAATCTTCGTCGTTAGCCCATACTCCACCGGCACGCGATCATTCTCGATCACTTGAGCTGGATCTTTAACGACTTTTCGAAGTACAGAGATGTGAAACACATCATGTAATCCACCCAAGTCTGCCGAAAGAGCTAGCCGATATGCAGCTTCCCCAATTCGCTTCAACACTTCAAACGGACCAAGATATCTCGGACTCAACTTTTTCAGATGCTGAATCCTGGACATGCCTTTGAAGGGTTTGATCTTCAAATATACCCAGTCACCCACCGCGAACTCCACATTCTGGTGCTTGGCATTGTAGTATTTTGCTTGTCGATCCTGGGCTATCAGTAGCCGCTCCCGAATAGTGCATATCGTCGAGTTAGCTTCATTGAATTCTTTACGCCTGTAGAGTTTGGATTCGCCTGCTTCTGCCCAAGCTAACGGTGTATTGCACTTCCGACCATACAGAGCTTCAAACGGTGCCATACCGATGCTCGCTTGGTAGCTATTGTTGTAGGCAAATCCACCATATAGAGATGATCTTCCCATCTCTTACCAAACTTCAGGGCCCACATTCGGAGCATATCCTCCATTGTCCTGTTGGTCCTCTCAGTTTGGCCATCTGTTTGGGGATGAAAGGCCGTACTGAATGTCAATCTCATGCCCAACAGCTAATGGATTAGCCTCCAATCATTTGATGTGAATCGCCCATCACGGTAACTCACAATGCTATGGGGAACACCGTGCAACCGTATGATCTGCTCCACATAGAGCTTGCCAAACTTTCCACTGAATCATCTCGTTTGTTCGGAAGGAAGTGTGACACTTTCGTCAACCGGTCTACAATCACCCAGATTGAATCATTCCCACGTTGAGATCTTGGCAACCCATGCACGAAATCCATGGAAATATCATCGAACTTCGATTCCGGAATCGACAACGACTTCAAGAAACCGTCAGGCTTCTGGCATTCCGCATTCACCAAAGCACAAGTTTGGCATTTAGCCACATAATGGACTATATCATTTTTGAGTCCTGGCCACCAGAACAACTTTTTCATATCCTTGAACATCTTTGTGCTCCCAGGGTGAATTGAGTACTTGGTAAAGTGAGCTTCGTACATCAACTCTTCTCGCAACGTACCCATACTCGGGACGCACAACCGGCCCTCTTTTCGCAAAAGGCCGTCATTCCAGGAGAAGTTTCCCTCTAGCCCATCATTTGCATAGCATTGGAGACTTTCATCCAGTTTTGTTGCCTGTCAAATCCTATCTGCAAGGTCATACTGTACCTCCGTCCTGTTCAAACATGCATCGGTTGTAGAATTCTTGTCAACACAAGAAATCTCTAACGCTTCCAACTCCTAGATCAGACACTCATCGTGCATCTACAACCAATTTTCCCTTGACGGAGTCCTCCGACTCAAGGCATCAGCGACCATGTTTCCCTTCCCAGGAGTATAGTGAATCTCGAAGGTTTAGTCCCCAAGGAACTCCAGCCACCTTCGTTGTCGCATATTCAGATCCTTCTACTCCAACAATTACTTTAGGCTCTTATGGTCTGTAAAGATATCCACTTTTACGCCATAAAGATAATGCCACCATAACTTCAGTGCAAAGATCACCGCCGCCAACTCTAAGTCGTGGACGGGATAATTTTGTTCATGCACTTTCAACTAGCGTGAGCCATAAGCAATCACTTTTCCAAACTGCAGAAGAACGCAGCCTAAGCCGCTTGCTGAAGCATCTCTATAGATCTCATCGCCGTCGGTACCACATGGCGATGTTAACACAGGCTCCGTGGACAAACGACTCTTTAGCTCTTCAAAAGCTCGTGTGTACTCCGGCATCCAAACGAACTTCTGGTCCTTTCTCGTCAGTGTGGTCAGAGGCAAAGTGATCCGCGAGAAGGTTTCAACAAACCGTTTATAGTAGCCTGCTAGTCCTAGGAAACTCCTGACTTCGGCAACCGAAGACAACACTGGCCATTCCTGTATGGCTTTGATCTTTGTCGGATCCACTGCGATGCCCTCTCCACTTACCTTATGGCCAAAAAAAGCCACCGACGACGGCCAAAACTCGCACTTCGAGATGGCATAGAGTTTATTCCTTCGCAAGGTGTGCAACACAAACCGCAAGTGGTTTGCATGATCAGCTTCAAATTGAGAGTACACCAAAATATCATCAATGAATATAATCACGAACAAGTCCAAGTACTCTCGTAACGTTCGGTGCATTAGGCCCGTGAACACCGATGGCGCATTGTATAGCCCAAACGGCATTACCGTGAACTCATAATGACTGTAGCGTGTTCCAAATGCGGTCTTGGGAATGTCACCTTCCCGAATCCTCAACTGGTAATATCCAAATTTCAAATCCAATTTGGAGTAGATGGTTGATCCCACCAGTTGATCGAACAATTCATCTATCCGTGGAATCGGATACTTGTTCTTCTCTGTCAGCTTATTCAATTCGTGGTAGTCAATACATAACCGCAAACCACCATCCTTCTTTTTCATAAATAGAACAGGTGCACTCCAAGGTGATATACTTGGGCGTATATATCCCAGCTCCAACAACTCTTGTAATTGGATTTTTAACTCAGCCATTTCTTTTGGTGCGACGCGATATGGCGAGCGGGCCACAGGTTTCGCACCTGGCACCAACTCGATCGTGAAGTCGATCTCCCTCTGGGTGCTAGCCCAGGAAGGTCTTTAGGGAACACATCTGCAAACTCCGATATAACCGGAATATCACTCACACTGGTCTTGGGCTCAATAGCCTGAATCAGCATGAAGAATACCTCCGCTCCCTTCCGAACAGCCTTGATGACTTAGAGTGCAGACACCAAGGTCCCGCTAACCCCTCGCATACTAGCGAAATTAGTCTCATGCTCGGTATTCTGACCCAGTGTGATCTCTTTTGACGTGCAATCAATCAAGGCATGCTGCTCCGCGAGCCAGTCCATACCAAAAATCACATCAAATTCTGATATCGGCAGTACAGATGCAGTCAAATAGAAATCCCGACTTCCAATTTGAACCGCCACATCATAAGCCCTATCCGCAAGCATCAAGCAACCATTCGGTAACACCACCCTGACGTTCTCTGTCTTCACATGACTAGGTACTCCAATTTGAGCTACGAAGTCTTTAGACAGAAATGATTGTGAATCACCCGTATCAAACAGTGCTCTCGCCAACGTGTTCTGAATCATAAAAAAGCATGTGGAAACCGTATCACACACTAGCCACATACAAAGCATGCAATAAGCAAAGCAATTTAATAACTTAAATTGTACTTTTGACGACGTCACTCTGCTTTATGGCCTCCTGCGGGCCAAGGTTGTAGACTCGGGGCTGCGCCTGGGATGTAGAGTACTCCACCACTGCCTTTCCCTTCTCAGCATATGACGCTCCCACCTTCTTTTCTCCCTTTGGCGGACCAACCTGATAATCACGGGCTATATACCCCACTCTTCCACAAGTAAAGCAAGTACGAGTCTCCAGACTCGACGTGGTCCCCGTCGTTGCACCCGACGCAACCGTAGAAGGAGCTTATCCAGATGACTTGGACCTCTTGCCCCATTTCTTTTTATAATCCGATTTGTCAGGTAGGGGCGCCTTAAACTCTGGCTTTGTCACAGCTAAGGCCCGCTTTCCTTGCACCCTTTTCATGTACTTCTTTAGCGCGCATGTAGTATTAATCAACGCCTGGAACCGTTGGTTTACTGAACTCGAAAGCAGGAACCACAACTTGTCCTGCAATCCTTCATAGAACCTATTGGTTTTCCGTTGCTCATCGGCGAAGATAGAGCCTGCATATCGCCCCAATCGTGTGAACTCATGCAGGTATGTCTCCACACTACCTTCTTCTTACGTTAGCCATTGGAACTCTTTTTCCATGGTAATGCGCTGTGCCCCTGGTAGGTGCTTTGCCAGGAATAGGCGCGAGAACTCCTCAATCGACACTTGTGTTAACTGCCTGCCCGCTAAGTGGTGAATTCCATGTTGTCCCACCATAAACGAGCCTCTCCTTCCAGTAAGAAGGTGGCCAAGGTGACCTTGTGATCTTCCTCCGTCCTGATCGCCGTCATTATCCGCTTGACATGCGACAACCAATCCTATACCTACATAGGGTATCCCATACCTGTAAACGTAGGCGGATTGAAGCTCATGAACTGCTTCAACTACATTTCAGCTGCTTGTGGATCCACAGTCGTAACAGGTTCTGGTCTCGCCGCAACCTGTTCTGGCCTCAATGTAGGCTGCTCCTGCCCTTGTGCCTGCCCAGGAGGTTGTGCTTGAATCATCAGAAACAGGGCCTCAGCAACTAAGCGGATAGTTTCCGTAGAAAAGGGAGGTGTAGGCACCTCACCTGGTGTTGTACTCTCATTAGAATGTTGGGGCTCTGACTGCCCAGCACCACTCCGCATCACCTGGAGGTGGACAAGACACATACATTAGCGACCTCGCACAAGAAATAACAATAAGATAGGAATGCGCAGGTTCCTCAAACAAGTGTATTTGCATTCCTAAGTGGACATTTAAGAGTTCATTAGTGTTAACGCGGTTCGCACGTACACGTGCTCGCCACCCCACAAACGAATTCGACCACGAATTCGAAAGGGAAAGATCGAGATAGCTGATACCAAAAATGTAACATCTCCATCCGTTCATATAGCATATAATAGAAGGTTCGGTCGGGGCCCCACACCATATGCCACAAAACAGGCGGCGAATTCACGGGTTGATATCAGAGTTGCGCATCCTAACTCATAGCATTTTAGAGAAAGCTTTTAACATAAATGCTGAACTCCAACCATGAATGTCCACTAATATAAACACCCATATTTATATAGGAATGTACATCAAATACAATATTGTTTGGCATTGTGGCCTTACAGTTGCTCTTTACAAGAGTGGCTTCCAAACATCAGCGCGCGGGTCGGCCACACATGAACAATACATAATATTTTCAGCTTAGCCTTCATGGGCAAGTAGTAGCAGCAGTAGCAGGGACTTCAGCCTTTATATGTCCCGCTCGGTTCTCCAGAACCTGTACAAGGACAGCCCACCCAACGGTGGCAAACAAGGAAACGGTCAGCATTCAATTGACCAATTTATAACGACCCTACCCCTTACCCGAGGCAGTGGTATTCTTCCCTGCAGGCATAGCAATTCATATACAGATATATAAATATCACACATTGTGCTCTCACGCACAAATATTCCATCACAACCGTCAGCCACGCGGCCCGACAGTCCGTGCACTCTGGGCATATTCTTAGTGTACCGACGAACCAGGGTCCCACACCGTTTCAGGTCCAACACCCGATGGTAAATTGAGCATTTAGTCTTTCCGACGCGCAGGCCTAAGACTCTCATTATGCGCTCCAACTGACCTCACTTTCATGTCTTCGAGTCGGATGGACATAATGCAGGTACGGATCAACCACCCCCCATTGCTCTAGTCACCTTGCCATCACCTTCACCAGCGTACTCGCGGCTAAATATAAGGCGTGGGTCGGTTTCACCTTTCCTGTTCGGCACCAAGTCTTTCAAGAGCTCATCAAGCTCACAATAGACACAATGTCCACCACGGACTGCCTTCACACTAGCCACAATGTCCACCACGGACTGGCTTCACAATCACAGGTTAGCTAGGAGCCACGACCAGCGTGAGCGACAGAACTCACTTTCCGTCCCTAGCCTCAACCTTAGCTGGTTCACGCGACCAACAATTCATGCATCCATGTGTAGTGCCATAAACACTGGTCTTTCAAGTGTACATCACAATCCCTTGCAAATATTTTCCTGGGCTTCCACACTAGTACTTCCTGCTACTACCCTTCATAGGCACAACCCATCAAGCATCACAAGAATCACAAGGGTATTTTCCTAGACTACCACTCCAGTACTTCCTTCTACTGCCCTTCACAGGTCCAACCTATCGACTCCATACACTATACGTTTCATCGCGGAGTTTTCTCCGATGTGTAAATGCAACATCAATCCAGATCAACCTGTCCCGATGGTATTCACACAGCATGCCTAGTCTGTACTCCATTTCAGGATCTATATGCAACCTTAGTGGGGATTCCAAGAATCAACCCAAGGAAATCCCTTCACAATCCACCCTCTGGTGGGGGAAATCCCTACACATGATAAAAGGAGGATTTCACATGTGCAAGAAGGAAGATCGTTACCCTTGACGATCACTTCGGAGTCAAAGGAATTCTAGCCAGCTGGAAAGCACCGTAGCGGCCTTGCCTCCACACACTGGCCTCAAATCTCAAATCGGAACTCTGCAGCTCAACTGGTGGCCGGCTCCCTCTCCTCCTCATCCTCCTTGCTCTCCCTTGTATCTAGCTTCCTTAGAAAGAGAGTGGCCAAATCAAAATGGGGATTCTCTTCTCCATCCTCGGCCTTAAAGCAACAGGGAGGATCCTGAGCCATCAGATCCCAGCTAAAGAAAATGGACGGCCATAATTTTGCCACAAAAGTCTAATTTTTGGCTTACACGGCCTGTGATACGCCCGTGTCACAGGCCGTGTACCTTAAGCGGCACATAACCGACTCATCCAGACCAGTACATGACCATATGACATGCTCATGTCACAGGCCGTGTGGATTAACACGGCTTCAGACATGCCCGTGTCTAGCCCATGTACCTCAGGTGGTACACAACCATCTCAACCCGAGGAAGACACGACCATGTGACACGTCTGTATCACAGGTCGTGTGCTCAGAGACACACCTGTATCCTGCCCGTGTTCACTAGGCCTCACTGCCCTGGCCAAATCCTGAAAAGGACATGACCATGTGACATGCCCGTGTCACAGGACGTGTGCCCTTACACGGCTGTAGACACGCCTTCGCCGTGTCTTTCATCGAGCGAAGTTCATAGACTAGATGGGGACATGCCCTCTGACACGCCTGTGCCACCTGCCATGTTCCCTCTCGAGAACTCGTCGAGTGCAGTTCGTCGAGCACTCGACAGACTGCTCAGTATATAGAGCAGAACACACAGGAACACGCCTGTGTCCCAGGCCGTGTCACCCAACTTGAGCTCAATCCTGGGATTTTTGGTTATTACACACCGTTTGTGCGTTTCTGCGTCCGTTGGGTCTGTTTGATCAGATTTGGGATTCTGATGGGATCGAATGTTTTCCTTGATATTAAGGATGAGGTTTTGAGGCCTTGGTCTTGTCCAGTTTTGTTGCGATCCGAGCATGTTGGAGTATCAGCGCATGTTTAGACCCTTGTGGTGATTTCTTTTGCTTGTGAGAGCATTTGATGTTGTGTCTCAAGAATGGTACGTCGGATTCTAGGGTTGTCGTTTTTGTTGAATTCATTTAATTCGGCGCGTTTGGGCCTCTATTTTGAACTCATATTTCCTTATTCAACTATTTAAATCTAATTATTTTCGTTGTTATCATGCAGGCTATATGTCTTGTTCTAATTCTTGGTTAGCCCTCCTTTTGATTCTCGTGAAGCCCCCTGTAGGGTTAATCTTTTTCGTCAACCTTAGGCGTTCGATGAAATTTATGGGCGATGTGCGGAGCTCGACGAACATCGAACTGAGCTTGACAAAGCACCGAGTAGCTCTGGGTTCTGGGTTCAACGAATTTCATGCGCAGTTTGTCGAACGGAATTTTTGTTCCTTTGTGTTCGATGATTTTCGAACTAAGTTCGATGATCGGGCCTTGGTTCGACGAATTTTGAACAGAATTCATCGAATGGGTTCTTGCCTTTGTGCTCGACGATCTTCGAGTAGATTTTTATTCTTCCTTTTGTTCTCGAGAAGCCCTTGCTTGTTCTTGAGAAATGCTTCTCTGTTCTCGGGAATTACAACCTTGTTCTCGAGAACTGCCTTTTTGTACTCGAGAAATCATCCTCTGTACTCGAGATACCCTTACCTTCTTCCCGAGAAGCCCAGTTCAGTCAATCCCGGTTTGTTTTTCTTTAGTACAGTTATCCAAATATTACCCTTAGTATATATAACTACTTCTTTTTCCTCCTTCATTTTAGACCGACTTTCCTGTTCATCTCCCAAACCAGAGCGGCGTGAGCGAGAGTGAAAGATTTTTCGTGATTCTTCCGGTGGTCGCCTCCGGTGCTCCGGTGCTCGAAATTTCCAACCAATTATAAATCTGAAAAGCTCTCAGTGAGAGCTTCGTCATCGTGGTAAAATTTTCCCAATTCCTTCAGATTTTCTCACTAGGGTTTCCGGCCCCAACTCCTATTTTTGGTCATTCTTGTTAGATTTTGACTTCCCTCGTCTTCTTTAGCCACGATCTACGATAAGAAGTGATTTGGAGAATTTTTTGGTAAATCCAAGGCAAGTGATGGTTTCCTCCTTCTCTTACTTTCTTTACCCCGATTTTTAGGAATTTCTAACTTATTATTATCATGATTATTAATTAATTTACTGGTTTTAGTGTTGTTAGATCTTATGTCTAATCCTATTCATGATTTTCATGTTCTTGATTTTGCTATCAAGCCCTGTTAAATGTTATATGTTTTGATGATACGGTTAATTCCACTCTTTTTATCGTTCCTCAACTTTCATGTAGAACGCATTAGAGTTTATTTAGGATTGTAAATTCTTCCTAAAGGTTGATCAATCATTTCAAATATAGAATTGTCTAGTAGAATCCGATGTGTCATGGTTGTCTTGATATTTTTATCATGGTTTTTCTTTGTGGCAATGTCGTGGGGCGAGACAAGCCGCCAAGCCCAGGTAGGGCTATGGTGGGCCTCTGAGCTCTAAACTCGGGTCGTTATGGGGTATTCCTTCCAAGTTTTTTCATCGCGGGTGTTATTAGTGGGCGAATCCACCGCCGCAACGTTTGGTCTCCCTATTAGTACTTTGTGGGGCTCTACCGGGTTTTTTTGGGAATTTGTGGTGTATGGTGGAGTATCTAGTCTCCCCTATAATTAGATGGATAAATTGTCTTCGGGGTTGGACACCCCACCCGTTTTGGTTTTTTTGGGTGGAGTTGACCACGGGTGGCCTGGGGGTTTGTTTCTCTTCCTAATGATTTAATCTTGACTATTTCCCCTTATAGTCTTGTGCATTTGGGGTGCTTTTGTTGTACGTGATGCTTCACGAAAGTGTTCCCTTTGGCTTTTGTACCTTACTGTTGTACTTTATTTTAATATCTTTCCTTTGATCTTGGGTTGGTACCCTTGACTTTGTTTACTTTTGGCTTACTTTCTGCCATCACTTGTACTTTATTGATGAGGTGTTCTATCTTTGGAATGCCTCAGGTTCAGAGCTGTAGCTGATTGCGGTGCTAGTTTTGGAGTTCTTGGGCAGCAGAGTTGGCTGTGGTTTTTGCCTCGCCATAGCGAGGTAGTCAGTTATTTTAGCTTGCTTTACTAGTTCATACATACTTTACATTATGTGGGCTTGTGTTAGTTTGTTGACGCCCACGGGTTTGCTATTTTTGGATACTTGCTAGCTGCTTAGTTTTCTTTCTATGTGTTTGGATTACTTACTCTCTGGGATGTTTTATATTAGGATTGCAAGGTAGGTATTTTTTAAGTACAAACACTACTATTTTTACCTCATGCATTGCACGCTTTTAAAATGCTAAATCACTATATTTAACGACCGTAAAAATCTACTTTTAGTGCTATTATAAACTTAGAACGTGCATACCATGAGGTGTCCTCTAGGAAACTTTAACTCTTGTATGATGTCTAATCTTATAAAAGAAGTATTTTCCGCAGCGTTTAACTACTTTTCTTATGGACTAGATGTGCCACTAAGTCGAGGGATAGGGCTAACTACTACATTTAAACTGATTTTACCTCTAAATAACTTAAAGAATCTTTATTTATGGTTAAGTAGCAGTTTTGCATGAGCGTCTGCAGTTATCCCCTGCTGTCATGGCATCATGATGCGTATTTTTTCCTTACTCTGATACACCATTATTGGCGGTGAAAATGTGGGTTATGACAGTGACCCTTCATCACATGAAGGAAGTCTCAATCACCTCCATCCAGAGATGGGAGATCAAACTACAAAAGACAGACCAAGCTCCAAAGACAGATGAAGATGAAGTCAGGACTCAATCTCCCCTCTCTCATCACATAACTGACCTAACTGATCCAGTTATTGAGTGGGAGCCTGCTCCTTCTATGCAAGTGCAGCCTACTCAAATTACAAGTCCAGCCACATCCATACAGTCACCACTTCACCTGTTGTTGTCCATACAGCTCTAGAAGAAGATTCAACTCCATCTACTGCTGCCAAAGACACCTCTCTCCCAGAAGATAACTCAGGATGTATTCCTATAGACTTGCCTGATGCAAAAAATCTGACTGATGACCAAGTAAATGACCAAATTCTTCTACAGCTGAAGACATTGACAAAATGATAGAGGAACTCACTTCCAAAGAGCCTCTATCCCATCTGCCTGAAGAACATCCTTCTCCAAAAAAAAAAATCTCCTCAACCAGAATAGCCATCTGACCCAGCACCCTCTCAGCCCCAGTCTCCTCTTAAGGATGTGTCAGATGATGATGATGATGATGATGATATTGTCTCTATTTCTGATACTGAAGAAGAAGTACCTACTGAAGCTGCTGAACCTCCTCTTCCAAGTCTACATTTTAACATTCCCACCTTTCTAGCTGGTGATGTTGAAGATGAAGTAACTACTGCCAGAAGTAAAGAGATATCTACATCTACAGTGCTTCTTGACGAAATAGTCCCCTAGACAGCTCTTGTTTTACCTCCACCTCCTCCTCAGACTACAGTTTTTCCTGAAGATAACATATTGAGTAAGATTGAAGCCATGATGGCTGAGCAGAGAAAATATTTTGATACTTCTCTTAAAGTTGTACAGACAAAGTAACTACTTTAGAAAAAGAAATGAGTCATGGATTTGCAAAAATCCAAAGCAACACTGATGAGTTTAAAAGGCTCTTACAAATTGGAGGCAAAGCCATAGATCACACCATTTCCAGTATCGGTACAGTAATGGAACAATCTGTCACTCTAGCTAATAACCAAATTCAATTGGAAAAGAAAGCTCAAGAACGCAACTTCAAGACGTGTGAAGAAGTTGGGACATTCAAAGAAGAAGTCATAGAAACCCTCTTTATAGAAGTCAGAAAGGGGGAAGATAAAATGAAAGAATGGCTAGATAAGAAAATCCTAATGATGCAAAAACTATGGGATAAACAACTTAAAGAGGTTCAAACATCAGTGCTACCAGAAATTAAGTACAAAGCTTTATACCTATGACACTGTAGTGTTGACGCACAATCTAATCTTCCCTGATTTCTATGTTGATCCCACCGCAGCTCCTCCTCCCAGTCTGGATGTAAATAGGCCTATGAAAGATATGGTACCTAAACACCTAGAGGGGGGGGGGTGAATAGGTGACCTAAACCTTTCTACAACTTTGTTGGCAGCACAACAGTTATTTCACAGATTACTACAGCTAACAGCAATTACAGAAATCAAACAGTCAATTCACAGCACAGCACAGCAGACACACTAATTTATAGTGGTTCCCCAATCTTTGGGTACATCCACTTTCCCCTTCGCCTATCTAGTAGTGTACTAGATTCAGCCAAACTTCTCCACTATCTCAGAACCTAACAAGGTTCCTACACCTCAGACCCAAAGCCTTACACTCAGCCACACAGGCCTACACACAGCCACCCAGGCCTACACTCAGCCAATTAAGGCCTACACTCAGAGTTCTTCAACTCCTACACTCAGGAAATCAAGCCCTACCCTCAGCCTTTATAATATAGGCTTACAATTCTCTCAGATCCAATGGATCCTACAAGTTAAAATAGAAATACAATTGCTAACTCTACAACTCAGAAAATAAGAGAGGAGTTGAGAGTTTCTTGAAGAGTTCTTGGAAGAACTCAGTTAGATCCAAACTGACTTAGCTTCCTTCAAAGCTTCTTGAGTTAGAACTGAATTAGTCTGAATCTTCTGCAGTTGTTCCTTAACCTCTGCTTCTTGAGATCCAGATGTTTCTGAATCCTTCTTCTCAGCCTTAGTTCCAAAGACTGAATTCTTGATTGGAGCTCTCTCTCTCCAACTTCTTAGATCTGCAGTTGAACTGACAGACCTTCTTGTGTTGATCCTCTGTGTATCACTTCTTGATTTAATCTGATCAACCACTTAAAGTATTCTTCACAACTACTTGTAACCAACAACAATAAATCACACCAACAACTATTTCTGTAAACTATGGATGCCTATATATAGGCTTCCTTCATTGTAACCGGCTGGTCCGGTTCATAACAGACTTCTGATTCTTCTGATAGTTGATGTAGACCGGCTGGATCGGCAGCTGTCATGTCAACCAGTCACTTCTTGAAATTCCCTAACTGTCAGATAGTGTCGAGACTTTCTGTTCTTAAGTGTCGACACTTATAGGCCAAGTGTCGACACATGTTGTGTAAGTGTCGACACAAGTCTACAAGGTGTCGACACAATTCCTTGTATGTCTCGACACAGATTCTTCTGCATGTGTCGACACTGAAATTGAGTGTCGACACAAACACTTGTACTTCATTATTTAACTGTATTCTTCTAAGTGTCGACACATCTCCTTTGTGTCGACACATCTTCACGTGTTGAAACTGTCAAGTGTCGACACTGTTTCTTGGTGTCGACACAAGTCTTCACTTTTGTTTCTTCAGCTGAGTGTCGACACATTCCTTTAGTGTCGACACTTGTACTTAGAATATTTTGTAACTTTTCTGTTCTTTGCTAAGTGTCGACACAGCTCCTTGTGTTGACACTTCTTCTTCAAATGTAGAGTCTTTAGCTAATTGTCGACACATTGTGCTGAGTGTCGACACTTACTTCAAGTGTTGACTCTTCTGGTTGTGTGTCGACACATTGTGCTGAGTGTCGACACATTCCTTAAATGCTGACTCTTCTGCATAGTGTCGACACATTGTGTTGAGTGTCGACACTTGTACTTAGACTCTGCAGACTTTTGCTGAGTGTCGACACATCTTCAAGTGTCGACACTTACTTCAAGTGTAGACTCAGCTCTTCTAGGTGTCGACACTTCTGCTAAGTGTCGACACTGCTTTTCTGCATACTTCTTCACTGAGTGTCGACACAGCTCCAAGTGTCGACACATTCTGTCTGGTGTCGACTCTTCTTCTCAGGTGTCGACACAATGACTCCAAGTGTCGACACTGCTTGTCTGGGTGTCGACACAAGCTTTCTCAAGTGTCGACACTTTCCCTCTGGGTGTCGACACATGGACTTAGAAACTTTTAGCTTCAGTCTAGTGAATACCTAACCTGCACAAGTAACTCAAACACACATCAAATACACTATGATGTATATCATTGAGTTAGGTGAGGCTTCTTCAAATCAGGTACATTTGACCAATGTACCCAACAATCTCCCCCTATTTGGAGAAGTCATAACCCTTAGTCAATGATATACACCACTCATAATTAAAAATTATAAAATGATGTAAAACAGGTATATGTCAACAGAGTTAAACTTAAACATGTAATAAAGCACACATGTATACTCATACAGCATTACAGAACAAACAAGAATTAGACACATTCTACTAAACAATCATGAACTATATATTTATCAAAAATTGTTCATACATTGTTTGCAATATATTTTCAAAGATTTACAATAATGTTTAGATGTAACAGAGTACAACATTCTTCAGTGTAAGCTTAGTCTAATTCTGCTCTGGTTCTTTTATGACTATGCCTTTTCCAGCTTGCACTTTGGCCTTTACAGCAGCAGCAGCAGCAGGCTCAGCTTCAGCAGTCTTCTTCCCTTTGGAGTCCTTCTTCTTCTGTTCTTCAGCCTTGATTTTTTGCCTCTCAAAGTAATGATAGGGCTTAGGAAAGTACTTGCTAGGCTCCACAGCTGTAGGAGGTAGCTTTCCTAACTTAGCCTTCCTTCTATGCTGGACAATGGCTTCCTGCCTGATTTCATGCTTCCTCCACTCTGCTTCTGAGAACCATTTATTCCTCTCATGTGCATTGTCCTTGGCTGCTTTCCAGGCTGTGAGAATGATGTTCCTAGAAGTAGGGCTCCATTGTTCAAAATCTGGTTTTTGCTCAGCCAGTTCCCTGAACTTCTTCTTTCACAGCCTAGTCTCTTCTTCTTTGTCCAAAGCCTCTTGCATAGCTGCTGTAATAGGTTGAACAACCTTTTCCAGAACAATATTAGGCTTACCAGCAGTTGGACTATACATTGTGCTTACATCAGCATGAACCATGTCAAAATCTGGAGGTGGATAGATCACCTGAGCTACTTCCTGTTGCTCACCTCCAAGATATGCACTTTGAATACCAGATTCAGCTACATTGTCATCATCACACAGGGGAGGATAGCCCAGTGTAGCTCTGATGGAATTAGAAATCCATTTGGCATGGTCAGAGCTAGCTTTGACTAACACCCTCTCCCCCTTTATGACTTCTTGTGCTACATGATCTCTCACATCATCTTTTTGAAACCTGATTTGGCTGTCCAAATACCTTATGCCATCCTTAAAGAAAGGTCTAAGCTTGGTAAGCTGTTCAGAAATGACCTTCTGTGAATCTTTAATGGCAGTCTTTACAGCAGCAATTTCTGCCTGAAAGACTTTATCAAATTCAGCCTTGGCAGCAGCAGAGGATGTTGAAGGTTCATCAGACTTATTCTTGAGTTCAGTGACTATTGCATTGTGAGATGCAGTCAAATTATCATTCATCCTCAATTGATTCTCCAGCACATAGCCTTGCTTTAGTGCTATATCATCCACTTGAGTCTTTATTGTCTCTTGATGGGTTGCCAGATAAACCACTGCATTAGCACCCTTTTGAAAACAGTCAGTCATCTCCTTTTTATTAAGGTTCATTTCAAAACTTATTGACTTGATGTCCTGTGCCAGATGCGATTGAAGTGCCTTGTGCCCTTCATCAACATAAGTTTCTATAGCTTTCCTTTGTTCATCCATCTTGATTTGCATTGCAAGCAGTAGAGCACTGTAATCAGTGGATGGAGCTTGTTGAACTAAGGAGTGTTGAGCAACAGTTTGTAGAGCCTTCTTGTAGCTCTGGCTCCTTCTTTTGAAAACAAAGAATTGTTTCTTCTTAGCTTGCTCAGTTTCATCATCCTCAGACTCTGATGTACTTGCAATATTCACCCTATCCTTAGGGCTTTCAGGTTTTGCAGTCTGCACACCAGGTGCTTGCTCAGTTTCCAGCCTAATAGGCTCTTCCACAACTTCCATGTTCTCCCCCTCAATAGCAGCACTCTTCTCTTCATCAGCAGCAGTCTTGTCCATGTCAAAATCTTCTTGATCTAAATTCAGAAATAGATCTTCCATTGTATATTCTGGGGGTGACTGTGCAGGAGATGTACTGGTTTCATCAAGTACTTTATGAGGAACTTGTGGCACAACAGCAGATGTGTCCTGAAGAACAACATCTGGTGCTTGGTTTGCTTGCTGAGTTTGCTGATGAATATCAGACAAATCAGAATCTATTATAGAAAAATCTAAAGTATTGAGGTCAGAAAGTACCTCTTGGATAATGAGAGTTGCTTGCTCACTCTCCAGTGTAGAGGGGTGTTCTACAGCTGGAGGCTCCCCCTGGCTTAGATCCCTAGTGTGAGGCAGCTCCCCCTGAGTCTCAGCCACATCTTTAGCAGCAGGGGTCTTTTCTACTATCTCCTCCTCTTGATTATCAGGTGTGAACACCACCTGTTCTTCACTTCCAGAACTGCTTGAGGACACTTGGGCCACAACAGCAGTTTTTCTCTTCTTCCTTGGAGGGGAATCCTTCTTAGAAGCTTGTTTCTCAGGGGTGGTCAATTCCTTTGACAGCACCCTTTCCCACCTGGAGAATATCCTTGAATCCATTCTCCTCATGTGATTGATTTTAGTTCCAGCAGCAGTGCTCATTACCTCTGGAATTGATCCAGCCAGGTAGAGACTTAGTATCCTGCCCAGATTGGGCTTCTTCAGACTTTCCTTCACTTTCTCAAATACAATCATAGACCAGTCTGTTTTGAGGTTGAAGATGATTCTGGTCATAATACTGAACATAGAGGCTGACACCCTGTCATGTCCTCCTGGTTTGCTTAGTATAACTTTGCCTACAACTTCAGACAGGAATTTGCCTTGATTATTCATTCCCTTCCTGTTGAAAACTGATCCTATTTTCATCTTAGGATCAAGACCACACCAGGTAAGTGCTTCTCTGGTCTTAGATGTAGTTACTTCCTCTTCTTCCTGGACTTTAGGTAGCTGAAGTACCTTTCTCAGTGACTTGGGTGAAATCTTGACCTTGGTGCCATGCACCCTTGACTTAATTCTGTAGCCTGAGTCATCTACAGATGCTCCAGTAAGGAATTCAATAACTTCCTTCTTCCAAATTTTGGTTGGTTCTGAAACCAAGAACTCCAATCCTGAATCGGTGACTAGGGTTATCACCGATTTGATTTCTTGATCACCGTCGTCGAATGCGCCTCGCACGAGCTCATAGCCTTCGTTAACGTT
Organism: Platanthera guangdongensis; assembly: GCA_039583875.1. Lineage (NCBI taxonomy): Eukaryota > Viridiplantae > Streptophyta > Magnoliopsida > Asparagales > Orchidaceae > Platanthera > Platanthera guangdongensis. Next base: position 117,965,758 of record CM077147.1, on the reverse strand, counting down.
CTCTTCCAGCTTGGGAGCCATTAGGGTTTGGAGAATTAGTCTTTAGAGAAGAGAAATGTCGACACAAGAGTTTTGGTCTCGAAACTTTTGAAAGCGTGTCGACAAACAAAGACAGAACCCTATTTATACCTTTCTTGTTTGAAGACGAACAGGCGGGATGAATTTCTAAAGATGTGTCGACACTGGCAATAAGTGTCGACACTGACTGATAATGTCTCGACACTCATGTGTCGACACAAGTTTAAGTCAACAGATTTTATGTGTCGACACTTGGTTAAGTGTCGACACCACACTACTCGACATGTAGTCGAGACTTTACTTAGAAAATTCTGAGTAAAACTTAAGTGTCGACACCTTATTGGATGTGTCGACACCTACTCGACATGTGTCGACACTAACATTCTGAAGTGTCGACACCAACTTCCTAGATGTGTCGACACCATTTTCCTGAAGTGTCGACACTTACTATTCTGTGTCGACATAGACTTGTCTATGTGTCGACACCTTTTTACTTAGCCAATTTTTAGTTCTGTAAACTTAGTCTAAGTTTATCATACCTAGTTCAATTTTGAACCTATTGAACTTAGCTTCTTCTAAGGGCTTAGTGAACATATCAGCTATCTGATTATCAGTTCTAACATATTCAAGTGCAATATCATTTCTTTCTACATGCTCCCTAAGAAAGTGATATTTAATCTCAATATGTTTAGTTCTACTATGTGATACAGGATTGTTAGCTATTGAAATAGCACTAGTAGAATCACAGTAAAGTGGAGTTCTACTTACCTGAAATCCATAGTCTTCTAACTGATGTTGAATCCACAGAAGTTGAGCACAGCAACTTCCTGCAGCTACATATTCTGACTCAGCTGTGGAAATAGCCACACTGGTTTGCTTCTTACTGCTCCATGAAATGAGTCTTCCACCTAGGAATTGACAGGATCCAGTAGTGCTCTTTCTATCTTCTTTGCATCCTGCAAAGTCTGCATCTGAATAGCCTGTTAGATCAAAATCTCCATTCCTAGGGTACCAGAGGCCTAGATAAGGTGTGCCCTTTAGATATCTCAAGATTCTCTTGACTGCAGTCAAGTGAGACTCTTTAGGGCAGGCTTGATACCTGGCACAAACACATGTAGCATACATAATGTCAGGCCTACTTGCAGTCAAGTATAGTAGGGAGCCAACTATCCCTCTATACAAGGTTTCATCTACAGGTTTCCCTGCATCATCCTTGCTTAGAGACATACTTGACCCCATAGGAGTCTTCATGGTACTGGATGAATCCATACCATACTTCCTTATGAGTTCTAGGGTGAACTTAGACTGACATATGGATAGACCACTTCCAGTCTGTTTAACTTGGAGACCCAAGAAAAACTTCAGTTCTCCCATACTACTCATCTCAAATTGACTTTGCATAAGCTTTGCAAACTTTTTGCAAAGGCTACTTTCAGTAGACCCAAATATAATGTCATCTACATATATTTGGACAAGTATGACTTTGCCTCTAGATTCCCTAAGGAATAGAGTCTTATCTATTTTCCCCCTTGAGAACTTGTTCTCAATGAGGAAACTAGATAGGGTTTCATACCAAGCTCTAGGTGCTTGTTTTAACCCATATAATGCTTTCCTAAGTCTATAGACATAATGAGGTAAAGTTGGATCAACAAAACCTGCAGGCTGCTCCACATAGACTTCTTCTTTCAAATTACCATTTAGGAATGCTGACTTCACATCCATTTGGTATACCTTGAATCCTTGATAGGTTGCATAGGCCAAGAACATCCTTATGGCTTCCAGTCTGGCTACTGGAGCAAAGGTTTGATCAAAATCAATACCTTCTTCTTGCCTATATCCTTTTGCAACCAGTCTTGCTTTATTCTTTATGATGACCCCTTGTTCATCTAACTTATTTCTGTAGATCCACTTAGTTCCTATAACATTGTGGTCTTTAGGCTTAGGAACCAGATCCCAAACCTTGCACCTTTTGAACTGATTAAGTTCTTCTTGCATAGCTTCAGTCCACTGTGGATCTTGTATAGCTTCTTCAAATTTCTTTGGTTCTATTTGAGACAGAAAACTTGAATATACTACAGCATTCTGATTTCTGCTCCTTGTCTGAACACCTTGTCTTGGATCTCCAATAATTAGCTCTACTGGATGATCTCTTAGATGCCTGTTGGCTGGAGGCATCCTTACTTCTGGTTGAACTTCTACAGCATCTTCATCATGCTGAGTTCCTTGTACTTCTTCAGCTCCTGGTACATGTAGTTCTCCCCCTGGACATAAGCCATCTTCTTCTACTTGCTGTCTTGCAGCAGGTACATCTTCTATGGTTAGCTTGTCCATCTTCTTAGTAAGACCTGTGGGGCTGCACACACTACTAGACAACTCATTGTTAATTAGTTGTGTTTCATCAAAAACTACATGCACAGACTCCTCTACAACTTGTGTAGTCAAGTTGTAGACTCTATAAGCCTTACTATTATTGCTGTACCCAACAAACACTCCCTCTTGGGACTTGGCAGCAAACTTAGTTAAGTAAGACTTTCCATTGTTAAGTATGAAGCATTTGCAACCAAAAATCCTGAAATAGGATAGATTTGGTTTCCTGCCTTTCACAACTTCATAGGGGGTCTTGTTTAACCTTTTAGTGATGGTAGCCCTATTTATCACATGGCATGCAGTGTTAACTGCTTCAGCCCAGAAATACTCTGGCAGTGATGAATCACTTAATAGGGTTCTACCAGCCTCTATCAAGGTCCTATTTTTCCTTTCAGCAATGCCATTTTGCTGAGGTGTTCTAGGTGAAGAGAATTCTTGAAATATCCCATAGTCTTCACACAGCTTTGTCATGCTTTCAGACTGAAACTCAGTACCATGGTCACTTCTAATTTTGACCACTGTACAGTTCAATTCATTCTGAATTTGCTTAACAAAACTATAGAAGACACTAGGTGTTTCAGATTTCTGCTTTAAGAAGAACACCCAGGAAAACCTTGAGTAGTCATCAACAACTACAAAGGTATAGACCTTCCTACCTAAGCTGTGAACTGGCATTGGACCAAATAGATCCATATGCAAGAGGTATAAACACCTCACAGCATCTTTGTTGTCTAAGCTTCTAAAGGTGGATTTAGTCTGCTTGCCCTTTTGACAAGCTGAGCAAATGCCATCTTTGACACACTTAACTTGAGGACCATTCCTCACTAACTCTTTGCTAAAGAGTTTGCTAATAGTCTTGTAGTTAAGATGAGCAAGCCTCTTGTGCCATTTGACACATTGAGAGACTGTCTCATCAGCTACAAGACAACACAGGAGAACCATTGTTCTCAATCATAATGTCTAAGCAGTAGACATTCCTCTTTCTATATCCTGTCAAAATGATCTCTTGATCACTTGACCTCTTGATATGACAACCATTTTTAACAAATGAGATGTCATACCCTACATCACTTAACTGACTTATACTAATGAGGTTGTGTTTCAACCCTTTAACATAAGCCACTTGAGTAATGGTAACAAGGTTTGAAGAGATGTTACCAAACCCTTTGATGATTCCTTTTTCAGAACCACCAAAGGTCACTTTAGGACCATTTTTGATTGGAATGTAGTCCTTCAGTAGTCCCCTAGTTCCAGTCATGTGTCTGGAACATCCACTATCCAAGTACCATGTTGGGGTATGGCCACTTGGATTCACCTGCAAAACAAATTAATGAACCTTAGAACCCAAAGTAAACTTGGGTCCTTGGTGATTGTTAGTTTGCAATTTGACATAGCTACCTGCTGGCTTTCCAACAGGTAACTTGCTACTCAACTTGGCACTGGCATTGTGCCAACAATCCAAGGCAAAGTGGCCAACCTTGCCACAACACCAGCATTCAAACTTGTTGTACCTTTGCTTAGGTACAACCTTTGCTGTCTTGACTACAGCAGGCTTGTTGAATGTTGGGGCTTTGCCCTTGGACTTGGACTGATCCTGAACAGTCCTAGCTGGTTTAATAAAACCCAATCCAGCCTTTCCTTTATGATGAACAAATTCATCAATCAAGGGTAGCACTGATTTAGGTTTTGAAAACCTAGCAACAAGCTCTCTTTCCTTCTGGAGATTGATCTCCAGTAACTTAATTTGATCATTCTTAAATGTAATAGTACCCATCTGAATCACAGTAATGTGTTTCAGCCTGGCTACTTCATTCAGTTTTTGATCATACTGCTTCTCAAAATCTGTTGCAGCTGCCTTGAGATCAGCAATCTCCTTTGCCTGACTTTTGGCTAGGATCTTGCTTTTCTTATAGGCTTGCAACAGTACTTGGTATTCATCTAAGAGCTGATGAATATCTCCCTCAGATTCAGAAACACTTCCATCACTTGATGAAGATGATTCTGACTCTGAACTAGAACTGGAATCTGAACTTGGAGTTAGACTTTGTACCTGACTAGGTCCTGGCTGCTCCAGGATTTTGGTACTTTCAGTCAATGCCATCAGTCCTTGGCACTGACACTCTTCTTGTTCATAGATTGATTCCATGATCTGCATAAACTCTTCTTCTTCTTCAGCAAATAGCCCTATGTAGGCTTCAGCATCTGTCTCAGTGTCTGAAGAAGAAATGTCTGAAAGAGTCTTCTCATTCTTTGCAACAAAGGACTTCTCCTTCTTTCCTTTGAAGTGAGTCTTCTTTTTGTCACTGGATTCTTTCCTTCTTTCAGGACAATCTGCAATAACATGACCCTGTCTATTGCAGCAGTAACACACAATCTTAGACCCAGTTGCCTTACTAGTCTTTGTCTTTTTCTTGTCCTTCTTTGAAGGCTTCTTCTCCTGATACTGGACTTCTTTCCCTTTGGAATATGAAGGTCTGGACCTCCACTGTTTCTTCTTAAGGAATTTCTGAAAATGTCTGGTAAATGCAGCAAAATCTTCATCACTTTCACTGCTTGTAGATTTAGTGCTAACAGACTCATCAGATTCTGATTCAACTACCTCTGGAGGAGGAGTTGATGACTTAGTCCTGTTCTTTCTAGGTACTTCTGACTTAAAGGCAACAGTCCTTTCCCTGTGTTCAGTCCTTGTTGACTTTTCCTCCTCTTTTCTCACTGACAGCTGCATCTCATAAGACAACAACTTGCCAAACAGTGTGGGAGGAGGAATTTCTCCCAACTTTGCCATTTCTCTGATGGCACAGATCTTGGTGTCCCAGTCTTTGGTTAGGGACCTTAAGAATTTATCATTCAATTCATAGTTAGAGAACTCTCTTCCATAGGACATGAGTTCATTAACAATTCTATAAAACTTCTTGTAGCATTCAGTGATGCTATCTCCTCTTCCTTGCCTAAAGCTCTCATATTCTTGATTAAGCAAGGACTTCCTATCTTGTCTTACTTCTTCAGAACCTTCCATGTAGACAATGAGGGTATCCCACATTTCTTTTGCTGTTTTACAGTGAATAAGGTTCTGGAAGGTGGCATCATCAATTGCACTAACTATGATGTTCTGTGCCCTTTTGTCCATTGTAGCTAGGACAATCTCATCCTTGGTCATCTCAGAAAAATCCTTTGGAGTTCTCTGTGTAGCATCCAAGACTGAAATCTTCATGGGCACATATGGCCCCTCTTTGACTGTGATGTAGATTCTAGGGTCTGAGGCCTCCATGAATAGCCTTACCCTTTCTTTCCAGATTCCAAAAATCTCTTTTCTGCATATGGGCAGTTTCATTGAACCCAATTCCTTGTGATTCTCTGAAGAACCCATGTTTCTTGATTTTCTTGAAACTGTGTTTTGACTTATACTGAATCTGCCAAACTGGATCTCCTCAGACAGTTAGTCCTTTTTGAGGAACCTCGCTCTGATACCACTTGAAAGATATGGTACCTAAACACCTAGAGGGGGGGGGGGTGAATAGGTGACCTAAACCTTTTTACAACTTTGTTGGCAGCACAACAGTTATTTCACAGATTACTACAGCTAACAGCAATTACAGAAATCAAACAGTCAATTCACAGCACAGCACAGCAGACACACTAATTTATAGTGGTTCCCCAATCTTTGGGTACATCCACTTTCCCCCTTCGCCTATCTAGCAGTGTACTAGATTCGGCCAAACTTCTCCACTATCTCAGAACCTAACAAGGTTCCTACACCTCAGGACCCAAAGCCTTACACTCAGCCACACAGGCCTACACTCAGCCACCCAGGCCTACACTCAGCCAATTAAGGCCTACACTCAGAGTTCTTCAACTCCTACACTCAGGCAATCAAGCCCTACCCTCAGCCTTTATAATATAGGCTTACAATTCTCTCAGATCCAATGGATCCTACAAGTTAAAATAGAAATACAATTGCTAACTCTACAACTCAGAAAATAAGAGAGGAGTTGAGAGTTTCTTGAAGAGTTCTTGGAAGAACTCAGTTAGATCCAAACTGACTTAGCTTCCTTCAAAGCTTCTTGAGTTAGAACTGAATTAGTCTGAATCTTCTGCAGTTGTTCCTTGACCTCTGCTTCTTGAGATCCAGATGTTTCTGAATCCTTCTTCTCAGCCTTAGTTCCAAAGACTGAATTCTTGATTGGAGCTCTCTCTCTCTCCAACTTCTTAGATCTGCAGTTGAACTGACAGATCTTCTTGTGTTGATCCTCTGTGTATCACTTCTTGATTTAATCTGATCAACCACTTAAAGTATTCTTCACAACTACTTGTAACCAACAACAATAAATCACACCAACAACTGTTTTTGTAAACTATGGATGCCTATTTATAGGCTTCCTTCATGGTAACCGGCTGGTCCGGTTCATAACAGACTTCTGATTCTCTGACAGTTGATGTAGACCGGCTGGATCGGCAGCTGTCATGTCAACCAGTCACTTCTTGAAATTCCCTAACTGTCAGATAGTGTCGAGACTTTCTGTTCTTAAGTGTCGACACTTATATGCCAAGTGTCGACACATGTTGTGTAAGTGTCGACACAAGTCTACAAGGTGTCGACACAATTCCTTGTATGTCTCGACACAGATTCTTCTGCATGTGTCGACACTGAAATTGAGTGTCGACACAAGTACTTGTACTTCATTCTTTAACTGTATTCTTCTAAGTGTCGACACATCTCCTTTGTGTCGACACATCTTCATGTGTTGAAACTGTCAAGTGTCGACACTACTTCTTGGTGTCGACACAAGTCTTCACTTTTGTTTCTTCAGCTGAGTGTCGACACATTCCTTTAGTGTCGACACTTGTACTTAGAATATTTTGTAACTTTTCTGTTCTTTGCTAAGTGTCGACACAGCTCCTTGTGTGACACTTCTTCTTCAAATGTAGAGTCTTTAGCTAAGTGTCGACACATTGTGCTGAGTGTCGACACTTACTTCAAGTGTTGACTCTTCTGGTTGTGTGTCGACACATTGTGCTGAGTGTCGACACATTCCTTAAATGCTGACTCTTCTGCATAGTGTCGACACATTGTGTTGAGTGTCGACACTTGTACTTAGACTCTGCAGACTTTTGCTGAGTGTCGACACATCTCCAAGTGTCGACACTTACTTCAAGTGTAGACTCAGCTCTTCTAGGTGTCGACACTTCTGCTAAGTGTCGACACTGCTTTTCTGCATACTTCTTCACTGAGTGTCGACACAGCTCCAAGTGTCGACACTTTCTGTCTGGTGTCGACTCTTCTTCTCAGGTGTCGACACAATGACTCCAAGTGTCGACACTGCTTGTCTGGGTGTCGACACAAGCTTTCTCAAGTGTCGACACTTTCCCTCTGGGTGTCGACACATGGACTTAGAAACTTTTAGCTTCAGTCTAGTGAATACCTAACCTGCACAAGTAACTCAAACACACATCAAATACACTATGATGTATATCATTGAGTTAGGTGAGGCTTCTTCAAATCAGGTACATTTGACCAATGTACCCAACAACCTACAATCTCTCCAGGGCCTAGATATTTTGAAGCTCCACCTCCTGAAACTTATGAACAAGTATGGACTTCTGAACAAGCTAATATACCTCAACAACCACCTCCTAAAATACAGATTCCTAAAAGAAGAAAGTATGGTGATGGTGCTTTTGCTAGCAGATCCACTCCCATGCAAGAACATGCTGAAAGAGAATTTGTTGAAGTCTAGAGTCCTACTTCTAAATCTATCATTTTAGATACTTTAAAACTTGTAGTGGAATTCAGTGGACACAAGGACGACTACTACTCTCATACTGAATGGATGCAGTATGAAAAGTCCATGACTCTCAGAAGGCTACATGATATGAAGTATAGTCGAGATGATCCTACTGCTCCTCTCAGACCAGTTAAGTATTTTCCAAAGCCATACATGTATTTCCAAAGACAAGAAGACAAACTTCAGAAGCAGCAACAACATCAGACCAAGAAGTGATTGAAGATGATCAAAAGCTTTATATATGAGAAATTTTGTAGAATAGGACCTTTCCTGGACAATTTCTATATATATACATCTTTAAATTTTGCTGATTTAAATCTTTTATTGCCTAGCTTTTCTTCCATTTACATTGCTTATTAATTATGTTACTTGTTTATCTTAGTGTAATTCACCTTAGTGTAGAGGGTTCTGACTTCTATAAATAGGGGTAGATTGTTGGGTATTGTATCTACAATAACCTAGATTTGTATGAAGTCGCCCTTGAACTAAGATGAATTGAGTCTATATTTGATGTCTTTTCAAGTTGAGTGCTTATAGGTTATAATTGCCAAGTGTAGACCAATATTAGTTTACAATGGGTCACCAAACGCAGGACCATACAATGTAATCCCTCATTGTGTGATCTATGATGTTGACTCATGTGTAACCTCTCTATTGGGATACACTTCATTTTCAAGTACTAAATCTATGGGAGAAAGCTAGTTGCTGAATTTCTTGAGAAAATCATTTTTCAGAATATGAGAAAAATCACTCATTTTGGTCGATGGGTCGGTAGTCAAGACCGACAGTGAGATTAAGGAAGTGGAAGTGATAATGAACGGGGCTGCTATGATCACTGACTTTCGGTTTTTGGGACCAATGGGGAATGCTTCAAAACCTATCGTAGGGGTCCCATTCTTGAACGCTAGCGAAGCAACGTTGCAATTTAATGCGAGTGGCATCACCTTGGCATCCAAGGTTGATTCACCTTTACAGCCATCCCTTCCCTCTTTGATTCAAAATGAACTTGGAAAACTGCTAAAATTGAATGTTGTGTTATCTGATGGTTTGCCAAGTATTGTTGAGACGGGCATGCTGATGATAGCTGAAGAAGAAATGAAGATGGAGTTGCTTGGAGTGAAATAAGATTCGGAGGAGAAGAAATGTGAGCAGAGCACGACTGTTGAGAGCGTGCATAAAATAGATTTAAAAAAATTTTATTGAGCCGAATAAATTGTGTAAAACTATGAAACAGGTCATATGGGCTGATCTATCACCCGTCGCGGGTGAGGAAAGGACGCCTCCGGACGGAAAAGCTGGAAATACCTATGGATTGGATGGAGTAGTTATACCACCGTGGCGATCTCCATCCATAGAATTGCTAAAGAATGAAATGTGAAGGCACAAGATGCTGGATTTTGCCCGCCGACGGGAGAAGGAAGAAGGTAGGCGCAGGGGAGATTCTGATGTAGGCTATGCCTTAGGGATCCTACACGGAGGGCGTGACTACGACCTTTACAATGTTAACGCTCCCTAACCCGCACACAAACGAAACGCAGCGACCATAATGAATTTTATTTATCATTCGCGCTAACATACGGATAGTCGATCCGCAAGTGGAATGGAGATTGGCTATAGGCCAAAATCTTTCCGGCAAAATGGAATAATATTGATTCCGGTCGAGCTTGGGGTTGTACCAAAATAGATCCACCAAAAATAAATCACGATTCAAAAGTGGTAGGATCTATCCCAACAAAACAAAAGCGAGGAGCGCCAATCCTCTCGATAGATCTTTTCGGAAAACCAAATGAAAATCTCAGATCTATTATTAGTAACACCGTGAAAATTTAACGATTCGAGAAATCACGCAAAATTCGTCCACCACAAGAACTAGTCAAAGAAGGAAATCTCTTGTGTAGGAATTTCGTTACCCGACTCGGAAACGTAGATCCGGGATGTTTGGATCCACAAAGAATGACCGCTCTTCCTTTTGAACCCACGGGAAATGCACCACAGATGAAGATCTTGCTCGTCTCCTTCGCTTTCTCGACGTGGACGATTACCCCAAAACTTTGGTTCTTCCTTGCACACGAACCCTTTCCTCCAAGGTGGCCGAAAATGTCAATGGGTTGAATATGATTTTGGTGGAGAAAAGGCAGAGAGGTGGGAGAACGATGGGTTGTTGGAGGAAGCGAGGAGTAGAAGGGGCGGCCAAGCAAAGAGGGAGAGGGGCGGCCGAACTCCTTGAGATGGAGCCTTGAGGGGGGCGGCGGCTAAGAGGAGGAGGAAAGGAGAATTAGGTTTAGGCAAGCAATTTTCTTTAATTTCAATAATAATCCCATAACAAATGAAAATTTGGCCTTATATAAGGCTTACAACCATGTGGCTATTATCAACCCAAAATAAATATTGTTCTGAAATGAAATGACAGAAAATAACATAGTTTCAAATACCACATATAAAAGATAAATGCAGACCACTAGTAAAATAAATTTAACTCTTATTCTTGTTGCGTGGGCGAAGATTGTAGTCGTGCCCGCTACGGCACCGCAAGTCTTTTGTTGGAGGAGCATTGTCGTCATCTTCTGCCACGGCAACACCGTCATGGACGTCGTCTTCATCACCCAGTTGGCCGTCGTGGTGGTCGTCGCCATCAATCCTCCCGCTCTCAAAAGGACTTATCCCCGATGAGTGGGTTGGACGGTAACGGTGGAGGAGATCTGCATCAAGAAGAGGCAGCTCTGCTGAAGAAACCCAAGATTCGTCCGAAACTGGATGACCACGCCATCTGACCAAAAACCTGTGAACGTCGCCGTCGAGAGTAGAAAACACCGCATCCTGCAAAATCTTGTCAGGCAAGAAATCGTTCCTGGGGAACCTTGGAAAAGCGTTAGGCGCAGAAGAAAAACAAGTTGCATCATCAATAGGCAACGTACCTCCCGAAGGATTCGAAAGGGAGAGCGGTCCAGAAATATTCTCACCCCCACCGCTTTAGACGGTATAGTGGAAATATGAAACAGAGAGACTGACAGTTCAGGTGGTGGAGCGACATAGAGCATTAAATCCGAAATGTTAAAAACAGGGGAGATTCCCCAATCAGCGGGTAACTTTAATAAATATGCATTTTCACCTAGCTTCTTCAAAACCCGAAAAGGACCGGCTCTCCTATTCGCTAATTTTTTTATGGTGCCCGAAGGCATCCATTCAGGGATAAGACATACCATTACCAAATCGCCAATATTTAAGGGGACTGCTCGCTTATATATGTTAGCATTCGATTGATAAATAGCATATTATTTAGCTAACGTCTTGCCTATGTGCTCATGGAGAGTGTGAACGTGCGAGGTGAAGTCCTGTGCAAATTGGAACCAAGAGGGCCGGTACGGCGCATGGGCTCTTACTATGGCGGATAAAGCCCTTTGCCAGCAAATCCGAAATTAAAGCTTGTAGATCCTCATGTGCGGAGGGGTTGAGCCGATAATGTGGATGGTTAGGCAATGAAGTGCCCGGGATGAAATCAATCTCATGCTGAATATCTCTCATGGGTGGCAACTTAGATGGCAAGTCCTCCGGATAGATGTCTTTATACTCTTCCAATATAGTGCGCAGAGATAACGGTATATTCTCTAAAGTGGGCGAGTCTTCCTTAGCTTGTAGGCATACTAAAGCATGCAGGACGTCGTCCAAGAAGGAAATCTCTTGTGTAGGAATTTTGTTACCCCACTCGGAAACGTAGATCCGGGATGTTTGGATCCACAAAGAACGACCGCTCTTCCTTTTGAACCCACGGGAAACGCACCATGAATGAAGATCTTGCTCGTCTCCTTCGCTTTCTCGCCGTGGACGATTACACCAAAACTTTGGTTCTTCCTTGCACACGAATCCTTTCCTCCAAGGTGGCCGAAAATGTCAATGGGTTGAATATGATTTTGGTGGAGAAAAGGTAGAGAGGTGGGAGAATGATGGGTTGTTGGAGGAAGCGAGGAGTAGAAGGGGCGGCCAAGCAAAGAGGGAGAGGGGCGGCCGAACTCCTTGAGATGGAGCCTTGAGGGGGGGCGGCGCCTAAGAGGAGGAGGAAAGGAGAATTAGGTTTAGGCAAGCAATTTTCTTTGATTTCAATAATAATCCCATAACAAATGAAAATTTGGCCTTATATAAGGCTTACAACCATGTGGCTATTAGTAGCCCAAAATAAATATTGTTCCGAAATGAAATGACAGAAAATAACATAGTTTCAAATGCAACATATAAAAGATAAATGCAGAGCACTAGTAAAATAAATTTAACTCTTATTCTTGTTGCGTGGGCGAAGATTGTAGCCGTGCCCGCTACGCCGCCGCAAGGCTTTTGTTGGAGGAGCATCGTCGTCATCTTCTACCACGGCAACACCGTCATGGATGTCTCTTCATCACCTAGTTGGCCGTCGTGGTGGCCGTCGCCATCAAATTCGTCTTCTCTGGAACCTAAAGCTTTCGCTTCATATTCATCTCGCATGACTGGGGGGATCTATCACAAGTCGGCGTTTTGCTGAGATATGAAGGATCTCCGCCCCCCCCCCCCCCCCCCCCTCCTCCTTTAGTTTAATTATTGCTTTAAGTTGTCTGTGCCTTTATACTTTATCATTGCTTATGCGCTTGAACTTTATATAAAACTGCTAATACATGTATTTGGTCCACCTTAAGGATGGTAAAGAAAAGTGGCTTCTGGGAGACAACCCATTATTTTATTTTTTTTTGTTTATATAATATGATTGTTGTGCTTGGAGGTATTTCTTTTGCAGGTGAAGTTCGTTTGGGTCGTGGACCTTCTTCAGAAATTAACGCCAATCTTCTGGTGTGCTTATTTCTGAGCATTGGGTAACCACTTCAACTTACTTGCTTTTTAATTTCGCGATCACATTGTGGTGTAGGATGTTTAGGCTAAGTCTGGTGGGGAGTGTTATGTGGTTTACTTACGCACGTGCATTAAATCACAGTCATGCTAGAATAATATTTTCATTTGTTGTTATTGATTGACAATGCATACCACTGCACCATACTTGAGTGTGTGCTTAAATAGGAGCACATCATGAGTTTTATCATCACTAGTGTGCGATTTGTAAAATTTCAGCACTGGCCTAGGATTGCGAGGCGGAGTAAAATGTTGACTCCTGTAGTGATCCTAATCGAGTGCTCACGTCTCATTTAGGATTATGTGTAGAATTAGATTCCTTTAATGCTCATAGCGTATATTATCTCTATTGGCATAAATCTTGTTTATTCTACTCGTCTACTTCAAATCTGGTGTGAATCAAACGGTAGCGTAGGGATGTGTGTTGACATCGCTGCCTCGTATTGCTCGAGTCGGAAGGAGGGATTGTCTTTCTTGGTGGCTAAGAACTTGCCCCTAACTACTCTCGAAGCATGGGTACATGGTTAGTCAAGTGCGCACGTAATGTCGGCCATCACTTTGTCTAGTTTGAGCATTGTACCATTCCTGACGTCTATCTGTTGTTATCCCCGTTGGCCTGTCCCTTCCTTTAATATCCCTACACGTCACTACCAAAGCCATATAGCCTTTCCTACTCGCACACCTGAATGCAGTCGCTCACTTGTTTATTTTATTGTAGTTTGTATTCATTATGTGTGGCATTTATGTGGGTGTTTGTGTAGCTTGTGGTGTTGTCGTGTTTTCAGCTAATTTTGGTTATTTGGTTAAAAGAAAAAAAGAAAAAAATAGTAAAAGAAAAGAAAAAAAGGAAAAAGAAAAAAATATTGTAGAGTTGTGATTTCATGTTTGTGGAAGTGGGTTGTGTTGTGATCGTATGGGAGTGCATGCACCGTTAAAAATCCAAGTCTGGTGGTGCGCTTCGCGTGTTTGTCGTTGAGTATAGTTGTTATTATTTTCGAGCTGTCTCATTTTGGGTGTGTGTATCCGTCTTGTTTATCTTTGTATACCCCACCTTTACCTAAGCCTCCATTATATTCCAAGTCCTATAGATTCGCGCTTGAGTCAAACTAGTATCGTGGAGAGAGCGTGAACAGACAAGCATATGGTCACCGACATTGGTGGATTCCTTTGGAGGTTATCCCGATCTCTTGCTTTGGCAATGCTCCACTTAGTAATTGTCTGCTTTCTCCTTGTGCGTGACTGAATGATTCCCCTCGATTCTATAGTAAGTGTAGTAATAATATTTTGATACGCCTTTAGAAATATATAGGCTATTAGTGCATAATTAGAAAATCCTTCTATGGTATTCCTAAGAGCGTGAGCATGCGATTTCGCATGGTACACTGCTACACAATTATAGGCCAGCTCTGCTATTTTACTCGTCCGCGTTAGGGATGATTTGCTCGGGACGAACAAATGTTTAAGTCTTGTGGTGTGATGGGTGCGATTTATATAGAATTTTTTGAACTCATCTGAGCTTATTTTCATGCTTGTGCACTATTATTTCAATAGGAATTGTCATATATTTGATTAGAGCCTCACTTAGCCATTGTGCACTGTTTCAGCCAATTTTGGTCTGTGAATTGCACCGGGATGTCAGGGGTATGTACTGGGGTACTCCTCGTGCGGCTTTTGTTATTCTTTGTTGTATATTTGGTGTTGGGAGCTTGTGCTCCAGTTATGATTTTTTGTTGTGCAGGTAGTGCATTTTCCCCGAGGCAGGAATTCTGATTTGAGGAAAACGCATGGTCGTGCATTTTACTCGTGCACGGTTTGTTCCCGATCATGCACAACACAAATAGGTCAACTGTCCAAACCACGCGAATAAAAAATCTTGTTCGCAACAACTACCCGTGCTCACTTACTATTCATTTGAATGTACTGTTGATGTGACAAGGGTCCTATTTATAGGCACAGAGAGAATTTTGATCACCGCCGTAGCTGATAGGATAACCACCCATCTCGCGACGAGCATTGAGAGAATCTGCTAAGCCGCAGACACAAAGCCAGTATGCCTTGTTGACACAAGGACAAGGCAACACCGCCAACAACAGACCCTATGGGTACACCATCAGTCTGCACACAAGCGGACACAAAACCAGTCCACTCGCACTTGCGGACACTACTCCAGTCCGCACACTCCCAGTCCGCATCCTAAGCACACAAGGCTGATAGCTGCCGAACTCGGTGGGAAAAAGTGCAGTCAGCGCTAACCGTGCAATCTCCCGGACTGAGCACACCTGGGATTGGTACAAAATCAGACCAAGCCCACACCACCAGTCAACCCTGGTACGAACACAGCACCACCAGATACAAAAACCAGACCGCACAAAATCGGCAGACTCCAGAACCAGTCCGCACAACCGGCGTACTGTGTGGATAACTGTCCTATCCGCCCGGTTACATTCAGGGAACAAACTGCCTGCCACTCTTTGGTCGACCTGACTAGTTGCCATACCTGTCCGCACATATAGCACAGACAGATCACCCAGGCCGCCACTTTCATTCAAAAATTTCAACAGTTCATAATAATAAATTATATGTCAGCATAGATGGGCCTAACATGATTTTTTAGTGATGACTTTCAATAAAATAAAAATACAAAATATAGATACGTATAATAAAAATAACTACGAGTTTGCAAAAAATTATCCAAAAAATGACTACAAAACCCAACGACTGACCAAGATTTAACATCCTACTTTCTCCACTCTTCAAATCAAGCTTCTTAAATTATTTTTAATGTTAAGATGACCTGGGTTAGTGGGGTTGGTTACAATTCCAAACAATTAGTACTGAACTTATATGGTTCAAAATAAATCTTGAGTAAAGAAGATCTAAAGTTATCAAAATTTCAATCCTAATCAACACATAGGTAGAGGTGTAAATTTAGCCCGGGCCCGATTACCCGGCCCGGGTCTGCTTGGGTCTATGCCCGGTTAGGCCTGTCCATGTTCGAGCCTAGTTAGGCCAGAGCTAGACCCAGGCCATGCCTAAGAGGGCTCAAAAGTCCCTCTTATTTAGCTAGGGCCTGACCTGGTGTCTGACCCGGACCAGGTCCAGGCCTTAGTAATAGGCATGTTTAAATGCTAGACATTTAGCCGAACAATAGATAATTGCTGGGCTTAAATGCCCATCATTTATTAAATGCTAGGCCATTTGCCCAACATTTAATAAATGATGGTCTTTTGCCCAGCATTTATAATAAATGCTCGCCGCCCATGCCGCACTTTTGGCAACTAGTTGTTGCTTTTGAGGGCATATTTGGGCCAAATATTGTGGGCTTAGCTGGTTCCCTAATAGCATAAGAGCCTGGGCCCGATTTAAGCAAGGCCTGACCTGATCCCGATAGCAAAAAGACCTGGCCTTGGGGTCCTGGGCCTGACAAGCCTTATTTGCACCCCTACACATATCTTTCCCTCAATTTAAAATCTCACACTAAATAAAAACACAAGGAGCAAAAAACACAATAGATAACTTCTCTAATTCAAAAAAAAAACTTCTCTAATTCAGGCAGAGTATCTTGCTATAAGAAATGTGGGCTTGGATAGAGCATTCCATCAAATAGAGAGTTTTGATAGTGGACTGACCTGTATTATGATCATACTTTTGACAATAATTTTGTTTTAAGTTTTTTGTTCATCAATTTTTTCGAGGGAACAAGAAAAATAATTTTTTCTTTCTTTCTTTTCCCCGTATAAAGACATGAAAGTTTAAATCGACCGAGTATACTTTCTTTTGATTGCATTATTTGTTCGAGATTTTATTTTAAATATGAATTATATAATGTTGTTTGATGATTATGAGGGATTAAATAAATGAAGTCATAAATCTTAATTAGTGATTTAATTTTCCGTGGAATTTTGTCTACAGAAAATTTTGGGAATTTATTATTATGTATCAAGTAAACAATATGACACTTTAGAAAAATATAATCACATGGGTATATCAATTTATTATATTTTTTGACTACATTTTTTTAACATACTAATAATAATGACAATTTCGTGTTACAAAGTTTGTAATTATTGCATGTTTATCAATCTACAATGTTGTCGATACATAAAGTTTATTAGATTGTCATTTTATAAGATAATATTAAGAATTTTAGGAGTAACCAAAGCACCATAATTCATCTTAATATATATTTTAGTAGTAAAATAATTTGAATAAAGTTAATAGACTACATAAAGAACAAAACGACATCTAATATTGCGATTAAATTATTAATATAATTGCTCGGCCCTACAGGTAGTGGTGCACCAAAGAACCGGTCCTAACCAATTCGGTTGGGACTGGACCGGTTAGGACCATCTAGGGACCGGTCCAGGTAAGGACCGGTCTGGTCCCGGACTAGTCCCAGGGGTCCCCTTTTTTCATCAAAGATCTGTCCCGGACTGGGACCGGTCCAGGATCGGGACTGGTAAAAGACCGGTTCCGGATTGGGACCGATCAAAAGACTGGTAAAAGACCGGTCATTATAGTAATTTTAGTAAGAGACTGATCATTTTTAGTCATTTTAGTAAAAGACCGGACAAAAGACTTGTAAAAAAGACCGGTCCGGGACCGACCGATTAGGACCGGTCCTCCGGTCCCCACCGATCCTCTCCAGAGGAGGAAAACTGGTCCCGGACCGGGACTAGTTTGAGCGGGATCAGTCCGGGACCGGTTGGCCAAAAGACCGGTCCCGAACCGACCCGACAGTCTTTTTGTGCAGGACTGCCTATAGGGAGGTGATTATAAATTTATATTTTAATTAGAAAAAGATCTTGAATTTACATCATAAGTAGATATTTTTATGCCCAAAGGTACAACATATTTATGATTGATGTTTTATTTATTAGTGTTATTATTCAAGTGAATAATAAATTCATGCATATTAGCAACCTCTACCCTCATGAATGTTGAATTTATTATTATCATTTATTTGAATTTAACATTGTTTGATTCAAATGTAAAGTTAATTAATCATAACATATTTTCTAATTTAATATTGGTTATTGCAGCCAATTCTTGTGCATTTGTTTCATCTCAAGTTCAAATTTTAACTGGTGAAAATTTTTCGGATTGGAAAGAAAGTGTTCTCTTAAAGCTTGAATGTATGGACATTGATTTGGCTTTTCGTATGAAGGAACCTCCTCTCCCTACAGATATAAGTTCAGTACATGAAAAGAACCTTTATAAAAAGTGTGAGCGATCTAATCACTTGAGCTTAGCACTCATAAAGTCCCACATAAGTAAAGCTATTAGAGGTTCTATTCCCGAATGTCCTAAGGTAACAGATTTCATGAAAGCTGTGGAGGACCAACTTGTAAAATCTGATAAGGGACTTGCAAGCACACTAATGAAGACGCTTTTAAGTCTAAAGTATGATAATGCTAAAGGTGTACGTGCACACATTATGCAAATGAGGGACATTGCAGCTCAGCAAAACTCCCTAAAGATTGAATTTTCTGAATCAGTTCTTGTGAATTTCATTCTTAATTCTCTCCCTATATAATTTGAACCATTCAAAATATCCTATAACACACATAAAGAGGATTGGTCTGTTAATGAACTCTTAACAATGTGTGTACAAGAGGAGGATAGACTTAAGAATGAAAAGAGTGAAAGTCCTCACCTTATAGCAAATTTTAAAGGTCAAACAAAGAAAAACAAGAGTGTCTTTAAAGGCAAGAAATAAGATAAAGTGCGTGCAAATCTAAGTGATTATAAAGTTGCATGTTTCTCATGCAAGAAGAAAGGGCACATGGAAAAGGATTGCTTTTATTTCATATGTATGTCATCAATAATTTTTTGTTGATACTCCTAATGATACATGGTGAATTGATTTTGGTTGTATAATTCATATATCCACTACCTGTAGGGCTTACTAAACCTAAGGAAACCAAAGGGGAATGAACAAATCATCTATTCAAGCAATCAAATGCATTCACAAGTGGAAGCAGTGGGGACTTATAGATTATTGTTATCGTCTAGTAATGTATTAGATCTTGAAGATACTTTTTATATTCCATCTTTTCTAAAAATTTGATTTCTGTAACCAAACTTGTTAAATGTGTTTTTAAATTTATCTTTGATGAATTTGTTTTTGAAATTTCAAAGGATAAAGTTATAGTTGAATATGGAAAATTAATTGATGATTTATATAATTGTGATCTTAACCCCACTTAAGAGCATAGTCTCACGACTATTAATTCTAATAGTGGAAATAAATGTTCTATCATTAAAGAAGATTCATCTAAATTGTGGCATTGAAGAATGGGACACATCTCTATATAGGGAGTTAAAAGATTAGTAGATGATGCAGTTTTACCAACTCTTGATTTGACTGATTTTGAAACTTGTGTTGGTTGTACTAAAGGAAATAATACCAAAAAGACCACTAAAGGATCAAAGATAGGGGAGGAGAATTTTATGGAAGGTATACTGAAAGAGGCCAAATACTGGGTCCATTTGCTAAGTTTCTTCAAAATGAGTGTATTGTGTTCAATACACCATGCCAGGTACACCACAACAAAATGGTGTGGCGCGGAAAGAAGAAATCCAATGCTTATGGATATGGTAAGAAGTATGTACAATACCTCTAATCTTCCATTAAATTTATAGAGTGATGCAATAAAATTCGTGGTATATATTTTAAACAGAGTTCCATCAAAGGTAATTCCAAAAACAACTTTTGAACTATGGAATGGATGAAAACCTAGTTTGAGATATACGCACATACGGGGATGTCCAGTTGAAGTAAAAGTCTATAATCCTAATAAAAAGAAATTTGATTCTAGAATAGTCAGTGGATATTTCATTGACAATACATTAAATTCTAAAGGCTATATATTTTTGTCCTTTGCATACACCTAGAATCATTGAAGAAGGAATGCTAAATTTCTAGAGGATTTTGAAATTAGTGGGAGTAACATTCCTCGTAAAGTTGAATTTGAGGAGATAACAGAATTCAATTCTTCACCTGATAAAAATGAGTTGATTATTATACAATGACCAAATCCTCCAGAATTAATTCAGGTGGAGCTAATTCAAAATGAACCACTCCATGAAGAACTAGTTTATCAAGATCTACCACATAAAGAACCTATTGTCCAAAATAAAGTTATTTTGGAACCATGAGGGCAATTAAGAAGAGGAAATAGAATTATAAGATCAGCGTTTCCAAAAGGTTTTGTTGTACACTTACATGAATCCGACGTTTATATCGCATTAAGAGATGACCCTATTTCTTTTTCACAAGCCATGAGCTGTAAACATTCCACATTTTGGTATGGAGCCATGGAAGATGAGATGGAATCATTGGTCAAAAATATAGTTTGGAGTATAGTTGAGTTTCCAAATGAAGCCAAAGCCATAGGTTGTAAATGAGTCTTTAAGACCAAAAGAGATGCTTCTGGTAATATTGAGTGTTATAAAGCTAGACTTGTGGCCAAGGGTTTCACTCAAAAGGAAGGCATTGATTATCATGGAACCTTTTCTATAGTTTCAAAGAAGGATTCATTAAGGATAATCATGGCATTAGTGGCTCATTTTGATATGGAGTTTGTAACGCCCACATCCGTCGCTCAACATATGACAGAAGGTCTGACCGGGGTCTGACACCATATACCACGGATAGGTAAAAGAGTTACTTATTATTTCCAAATCCAAGTTCAACTATGAACGCATCATAACTCAGAGCATTCTAGCGAAAGGAATTTAAGTTATGAACCCAACACATGGAATGTCCACTAAACACCCACATAGGAATAATATATAAATATTAAAACACAACACATGTTCCGACCTCTCCTCCTTACAACTATTTTATTTACATCAAGTGGTTTCATACATGGGCACGCAAGCTGGCCATACATGAAAATAGTAAAAAGTTCACCTTTGGGCCTTCAAGGGCCAACCAATCTCAACACAAGAGCTTCAGCCAGCTACTTCCCACTTGGCTCTCCATCACCTGCACAAAACGGCCCACACAAATGTGGCAAACAAAGAAACGGTCAGCATTTTGCTGACCAATTTATAACGACCCCACCCCTTATTCAGGGTAGCGGTTCTCATTTCCTACAAACAATAGCATATATATAGTGGCAACAACAAAGTGCATTCGAGCACCATTCACCATAGACGTTGGCTCAACGGCCACATGCCCTATGCACTCCGGGCATATTTTCGGTGTACTAGACTTCCGTGTACCACCACCGTTCAAAGGTCCATAACTTAATGGTAACTTTGTCATTCAGAGGTACTTAACTTTACGATAATGTTGTTCAGAGGTACTTAACGTAACGACCGACTGCTCATTCAGAGGTACTTAACTTGATGACACAATAATTGACCTCCACAGCTCAACTTAATCACAAGCCACACGACTTTGTACCACTTCAGGGTGGCACCCACTATTGCAGGGCTCTCAAAGCTCTTAGCTTCTCGGAAATTGGCCCCTAGGTCTCTTAGAGACATGCCTCACAGAATTTTAGCTCACTGGGAGCTATCACCTGGCGACATTCACTGCCGCCCAGCGATATCAAAAGTTCTCCAAACTGTGATATTTGCTGGGTATTTTCCTGGAGCAGAACACCAGTACTTCCTGTTACTCTCATTTCAGAGGTATAACACTCAAACTCCATATAACTATTCGTTTATGCTCAGAGTTTTCTCCGGCACGCAAAATAAACATCACCAATGTAGACCAACCTGTCCAGATGGGCTTCATAAAACATGCTTATTCCGTAATCTACATTTCTGGATCTATATGCAATATTAAACGGGGATCATACTGATCTACCCATTGGAAACCACATTTTCTTCATATTTTGGTGATGGGTTCCATGCACATATGCATATTGAGGACTTCACTTATCCAAGAAGAAAATCGTTACCCTTGTAATGCGTTTTGGAGCCGTGATGAAATTTTTTGTCTGGTTGGAAAGGAGCACCTCTCTTTCCTCTTTGCGGATCTAGCCTCGGACCTGGCCTCCGATTATCGAATCTCCTTCAGCACTCAAAAAGATCAGCCCAACTCTTCCTTAGCTCTGTCTTCCAAGAGCACAAAAGGAAATGAAGAAAGAGAGAGAGAAAAGTCAAAATGAACCTTCTCTTGATCTCCCCTTTGCTTAAGTGGCCTCGGGATTAATCCTAGCCACAGGGTTAATTCATCAAGAGAAACGAGTGGCTGCAAAATCATCTGAAAATTCAAAATAGCAGTTATCGTCGCTCTTTGGCTACTTAACAGCCATCTTACACGTGTCCATTTCACGTGGCACTATCGCTTGGCGATATCTACTATCGCCATGCGACATCAAGACAATAGTTCACTCAACGCTTTCAGGCATTGAGTGTGTTGAACTTATTCAATGTTTTGTGGCTTTGAGTGCATTGCGCTCACTCAATGTTTTTCCGCTATCGCCTAGGCAATACCCACTGTCGCCTAGGCGATACCCACTATCGCCTGGCTAATCGAAGATAGTAGATCACTCAACGCTTCAAGGCATCGAGTGCATCGAGCTCACTCAATGCTTTCAGGCATTGAGACCTAGTGCTATCGCCCCGACAATACCCACAGTCGCCCGATGTTAACGACTAGAAGTTCTGCTGTCAAATTTATGGTGTTACAGCCCTCCCTTCCATACATAAATTTCATCCCGAAATTTTATACATCTATAAGGGAAAAATACAACAACTTATTTATTATAACATTCAAAGTCCTATGTTACAACATAACTATACAAACAACTCGGGATATTCCTCACGCATGGTTTGCTCACGCTCCCATGTCAGCTCTTTACGACCACAGTTGCCCCACCAGACTTTGACTATCCCGATTGTCTTATTTCATAGCTATTTGATCTTCGTATCCTCGATCCGAATGGGATTAAGTTTCGTCGTTAGCCGACTATCGAGCGATACTTGATCTGCAATAACCACTTGAGTTGGCTCTTTCATAGATTTTCGTAGCATCGATATGTGGAACACATTGTGCAAAACACTTAGCTCCGTAGACAGAGCTAACCGATAGGCAGCTACTCCAATTCGCTCCACCACTTCAAACGGAACAAGATACCTCAGATTTAACTTTCTCAAGTATCGAATCCTGAACACGCCTTTGAATGGCTTGATCTTTAAGTATACCAAATCAACCACCGCAAACTACATATTTCGGTGCTTGGCATTGTAGTACTTTGCCTGACTATGCTGGGATATCAGTAGCTGCTGCATTATAGTGTGTATGGTCGAATTAGCCTCTTCTACTTCCTTACGCTTATATAATTTAGACTCGCCTGTTTCCGCCCAAGCTAAAGGTGCACGACACTTCCTACCGTATAATGCTTCAAAAAGCTCCATCTATATACTAGCTTGAAGGTTGTTATTATAGGCGAACTCTATCATATAGAGATGGTCCTCCCATCTCTTCCCAAAATGCAAGGCGCACATTCGGAGCATATCCTCCATAGTTCTGTTGGTCCTCTCGGTCTGACCATCCATTTGCGGATGGAAGGTCATAGTGAACTTTAACTTGGTACCTAATAGCTGGTGGATTATCCTCCAATCACCTGAAGTGAAACACCAATCTCGGTCACTGACGATGCTATGGGGCATGCCGTGCAATCGTACGTTATTATCCATGTACAGTTTGGCCAATTTTTCCACTGAATCGCCCTTCTTGTTATGTATGAAGTGCGACACTTTTGTTAACCGGTCAACGATCACCCACACGACAACATTTCCGCTCTGAGATCTTGATAGTCCATGCCCAAAATCCATAGAAATATCATCGAACTTCCATACCGGGATTGGTAACGACTTCAGGAAACCTCCAGGTTTCTGGCATTCAACTTTCACTAAGACACAAGTTTGACATTTTGGCACGTATTGAGCTATGTTTTTCTTCAAACTTGGCCAGCAGAATGTCTTCTTCATATCCTTGTACATATTTATGCTCCCTGGGTGAATTGAGTACTTTGTGAAGTGTGCATCATACATCAATTCCTCCCGTAGTTTACCCACATTCGAGATGCACAAACGATCATCTTTCCACAAAAGGCCGTCATTCTAGGAGAATTGGGCATTTGACCCATCTCCTGCATAGTGTTGAAGACTCTCATCGAGTTCCATTGCTTGCCAAACCATGTCTGCAAGGTCATACTATACCTTCATCCAGTTCAGGCACGCATTTGCAGTAGCATTCTTGTCAATACAAGAAATCTCGAGGGCCTCTAACTCCTAGATCAGACACTCATCATGAATGTGCAACCAACTTGCCCTTGCCGGAGTCCTATGACTCAAGACATCTGCGATCACATTTCCCTTCCCGGGAGTATAATGAATCTGGAAGGTGTTGTCCCCGAGGAACTCCATCCACCTCCGCTGTCGCATATTTAGATCTTTCTGATCCAAGAGGTACTTAAGGCTCTTATGGTCCTTGAAGATGTCAACTTTTATGCCATATAAGTAATGACACCATTGTTTAAGTGCAAAAATCACAGTCGCCAACTCTAGGTCGTGGATTGGATAGTTCCGCTCATACACCTTCAACTGGAGTGATCCATAAGCTATCATCTTTCCAAACTGAAGAAGAACGCAGCCTAAGACACTTCCTGATGCATCACTATAAATTTCATAGCCGTCTAAACCACATGACGACGTCAAGATTGGCGCTGTAGTCAGATGAATTTTCAGCTTCTTAAAAGCTCGCGCGCACTCTAGTGTCCAAACGAATTTCTGATATTTCCTCGTCAGTGTGGTGAGAGGCAAGACTATCCATGAGAAGTTCTCTATGAAGTGCATGTAATAGCCCATAAGTCTAATGAAACTCCATACTTCAGCCACAGAAGACAAAACCGGCCACTCCTGTATCGAAACTATCTTCCCCGGATCCACCACAATGCCTTCTCCACTTACTACATGACTAAGAAAGGCAACTGACGACAGTCGGAACTCACACTTTGAGAACTTGGCATAGAGCTTATTTTTCTCAGGGTGTGCAACACCATCCACAAATGGTTCGCATGATATTCTTCAGACAGAGAGTAAACTAAAATGTTGTCAATAAAGACGATTACAAATATGTCCAAGTACTCTCGAAACATTCGGTGCATTAGGTCCATGAACACTGATGACACATTTGTTAGATCAAATGACATTACGGTGAACTCATAATTACTGTAGCATGTTCCAAACGTTGTCTTGAGAATGTCACATTCCCGAATTCTCAACTGGTAATAGCAAGACTTCAGGTCTAATTTTGAGTATACCGTTGATCCAACCAGGTGATCGAACAAGTCATCAATCCGTGGTATCAGATACTTGTTCTTTTACGTCAGCTTGTTCAGTTCTCGATAAACGATCCATAGCAGCAAACTTCCATCCTTCGTTTTCACAAAGAGGACTAGTGCGCTCTAAGGTGACATATTTGGGCGAATATAGACTTGCTCCAACAACTCTTGTAATTGAACCTTTAGTTCCGCCATCTCCTTTAGCGCAACATAATACGACTAGCGGGTCACAGGTTTCACACCTAACACTAACTCAATAGCGAAATCAATCTCCCGCTGGGGCGGTAATCCCCGAAGATCCTTAGGAAACACATCAATGTATTGTAATACAATAGGAATATCACTCACACTAGGCTTCAGCTGAGCAGCCTCCCACAACGTGAAGAATAACTCTGCGCCCTTCTGACCTACCTTGACTACCTAGATAGCAGACATCAATATCTTGCTCGATCCTTGCATACCGGCGAACTTAGTCTCTCATTCGATGTTCTGTCCCAATGTGACTTCCTTAGAGTTGCAATCTATATAGACACGTTGCTTCAAGAGCCAGTCCATACCAAAGATTACATTAAACTCCGATATTGGTAGCACAGATGCTTCCAAACCAAAGTCATGACTTCCTATCTGCACCTCAACACAGTAGGCTCGATCCACGCACATCAAACACCCGTTAGGAAGCATCACATTCACTCAATATATCGGTATAAATGAAGGCACTCTGATATGTCCCACGAAGTCCTTAGATATAAAGGAATGAGAAGATATTGTATCGAACAGTGCTCTCCCCAGATATTCTGATATCCGGATAAAGCCTAATTCAAATCAATCATACACAAGCAACGCACAAGGTACTAAGTATAAAAAGCAGTAAAAACTATATCTTAACTCATATCTATTACAACATCACTTTGTTTTATGGCCTCCTGTTAGCCAAGACTATAAACTCGGGGTTACGCTTGAGATGCAGTTGATTCCACCACTGCCTTACCCTTTTCGGCATAAGACGCACCCGTCTTTTTCTCCCCTTTTGGAAGGCCACCACAACAATCTCGAGCTATATGACCCACCTTACCAAATGTATAACATGTGAGCGGACCTCTCCCAAATGTTGATCCAAACATAGGAGAAGAAGGAGTCGGCGCAGAAGTTTTAGGCTTCTTTTTCCACCGTAGATACCCAGACTTTGAAGAACTAGGTACCTTGAACTCTGGCTTCTTCCCTGCCAAGTCATTCTTTTGCTGCAAGCGCTTCATGTCCAGCTCGAGAGTGCGGGCCATATTGACCAAGGTAAGAAAACCCTGTGTCAACGGTCCTGAGAGAAGCAACCGCAGGTCATCTCTCAGCCCTTCATAGAACCGATTTATTTTCCGCTCCTCATCTGTAAAAGTAAAGCCTGCATATCTTCCCAATCCCATAAAGTCATGCAAGTAGTCATCCACCGACCTCTCGCCTTGAGTTAGCCTTTGAAATTAGTTGTCCATCACAATTCGTTGTGCTGATGGGAGGTATCTCGCCAGAAAACACCTTGAGAACTCCTCCATTGAGATCTCGATCAATGGCTGACCGACACACTGGTGTAGCTCCAGCTCATCCCACCATAGTCTTGCCTCACATCCAACAAGAAGGTAGTCAAAGTGACTTTTTCCACTCCTCCGTTTCAGTTGGCGTCAGGACTCTCTTTATTATTGAGAGCCAATCTTCGGCTTGTGTAGGGTTTCCAGTACCCATAAATAAGGGGGGATTGAAACTCATAACGTGTTTTAATTACTTCTCCATCACTCGCCTTGCGACCACTGGCTAAACAACCACTTGTCTCATCGCTACGTGCTCAACTACGCCAACCAGTTCCTGGACCACCGCAGGAATAGGAGGTTGTCTCTGACCTCCTGGTTGGGCATTGATCATTGCGAACACAGCTTCAACAACCAAAAGTATAGTTTCCGCAGAAGGAGGAGGTGTTGGCACCTCATTTGGTGCACTACTCTCCACTGAGCGCTGGGGTTCTTGCTACCCCGAACCACTTTTAGTGCCTACAATATGAAACACACAATTAAGCGACTAAGAATATTGCCAAAAGCAATTATAGGAACACACAAGTTCCTCAAACATGTGTATTTTCATTCTTAAGTGGACATTCATGGGTTCATTTGGGTTATCATGGCAACGTACTTCACACGTGCTCACCACCCCTTAAAATAATTCGACCATGAATTCGGATAAGAAAGACCTAGAACGGAATCTGATGCGAATTTATAATGCCCCCATCCGTCGCTTAGTATATGATAGAAGGTTTGGCCGGGACCCGACGCCAAATACCACTTACAGGGAAAGGAGTTATTGTTTCCAAATCCAAGTTCAACTATGAATGCATCCTAACTCAGAGCATTCTAGCGGAAGCAGTTTAAGTTATGTGTTGATGCTCGGAAACGGAATGTGGCAGGTTGTCACGGGTACTAGCAGCTAACGGGGTGTGCTCGATCTCACGGGCAAGGTGATTGAAGAAGGTTGCGGGGATAGAGGAGAGAAGGAAGATTCTTAGTGCTCGAGAGTGGAGCAAACGCTTGTTCAAGGGCTACGGGGATAGAGGAGAGAAGGGCGTTAATTCGAGTGTAGAGATGGTTGGGAAGGTTGATCAGGATGTAACACCCCCTATCCGTCGCATAGCATATAACAGTAGGTCCGGCCGGGGCCCGACGCCATATGCCACAGACAGACCGGGTGGTTACTTATGGAAACCATCCAACCAATCTCAACGTCCTACACAGAGCATTCTAGCGGAAGCAGTTTATAAAAGTTGCAAAACAAGAACCCAGCAACAAGCATGAATGTCCACTAACATGATAATAGGAATGTTATTACAAAATACTCAAAAGTCGGCCTTAAGGCCGTACAAAATGTTTCACTTGTCTTTTACATGATTTACAAACCTCGGCTCGCAGGCCGGCCATACATGAATAAAACATAAAACATTTCCACTTGGGCCTTCGAGGGCCAGCTTCGCAAAAAGGGCTTTAGCCCGCTATTGACCGCTTGGTCCAGCTGCACCTGCAAGCAAACAAACCACCGCACGGTGGCAAACAAGGCAACGGTCAGCAATGCTGACCAAATTATAACGATCCCGCCCCCAATTCGGGGCGGCGATGCTCCTTTCCTGCATTTCACTAGCATAAGCGAGCAATTAAAACCATAGCCATTTCATCACAGGCGTGGGCTCGCACGGCCACACGCCCCGTGCACTCAGGGCACATTCTCGGTGAACCGGTCGATGTCACGTCAATTAAAGCCATTAACATTCCGGACTCACCACCGCCACTTAGACGGCCATTCCTATGAGCAATTCGTCTTCATGGTATTGGTCACGTCAATTTAAGTCATCGACCACCGAAGACTCACATCTATGCCAACGGCGAGTACCATGTAACTTTAGGTCTCTCTAACCCGAACGACATAAAGCGGGTACGGCTCCATCTAACCCGTGCTCACATCGCAACGGCAATTTAAGCCATCTGCGCGGGTCAAACTTTCACCGATTCCCATTCTACCACAAATCACATAACCCCGTTATGTTCAAGTTGGCTCTCAGGCCACCAAGTTGGCAAGACCTCGTGTCCGCCCAGTTTTCCGGGTGCACCTTTGGGTTAGTCCCCAAGGCTCCCTGCTGCAATCTACCGCGTAGAAAACCCGAAAAACACCCAATAGCATGGAGTCTTCTCCGGCCTTATGCAATGCAACATCACCGATCCGAACTACATGTCCGGGTAGGCTTCAACCAAAATGCCTATGTCCGTTCTCGCATACGGACGCTAAACAACGGGGACTTTACATATCTACCCGAAGGAACGCCTCCAACTCTCCGCAAACTCGCGAGAGCGGGCTTCCTATGCAAAGAAAGAGAGCGACTCATGCTCAAGTTGAGGATCGTTACCCTTGCGGTCCTCTTTGGCGCCATCGAAAAGTAATCGGATGGAAATCACCGCACTTGCGTTGCCTCCGTGGATCCGGAGTCGGCTTGCGATTCGGAGCTCCGAAGCTCCTCCAATGGCGGATCTAGCTCCTCTTCTTCTTGCCTTAGCTCTTCTTTCTCCAAGGGTTTGGAGAGAGAACAAGTGGAAAAAGTGAGGGTTTTCTAAGTCAAAACCCGGGTATATCCCTTCAGGAACAACCCCCAGCCGTTGGATCTTCAGTCAAAGAAATGAACGGCTTCGATTCGGGACTGAAATGCCCAATCTGGACCGAACACGGCCTGGCACACGCCCGTGTCCAGGGCCGTGTGCCTCATTCGCCGTCAAAATCGAATCACCTGGAACCTCACACGGGTATCGAACACGCCCGTGTTCGAGCTGACACGCCCGTGTTCCATCTGACACGGCCGTGTATCTGGCCGTGTACCCCATGATTTTCTCCCGTTTTCAACCCGAGCACTGCACGGGTTCTAGGACACGCCCGTGTCCTTGCCCGTGTCACCTTGACACGCCTGGGCTCCAGGCCGTGTACAAGGTCTCGGCACTTCGCGGCTAAGTGTCGACACGGGTCGACACGCCCTGCGACACGCCCGTGTCGCAGGCCGTGTGCCATGTCTCGACACACTGTCGACAAAAAAGTGTCGACTTCGCGGGACGAGTGTCGACACGGGTTGACACGCCCTGCGACACGCCCGTGTCGCAGGCCGTGTGCCGTGTCTCGACACAACGTCGAAGCACTGTGTCGACTTCACGGCTAAGTGTCGACACGGGTCGACACGCCCTGCGACACGCCCGTGTCGCAGGCCGTGTGCCCAGTCTCGACACAATGTCGAGACCAAAGTGTCGACTTCACGCCTTAGTGTCGACACAGGCTTGACACGCCCTGGGACACGCCCGTGTCCCAGGCCGTGTGCCTGCAGCCAGAACTCAAACTGGCCCAAATTATTCCCCTCTGCTCCTTTGAGTTTCGGGGCGTTACAACTCTACCCCTCTTAAAAGAATTTCGCCCACGAAATTACATAAAGGGAAAAACATGTACAAAACTTAAATTTGTACCTGAGCGGAACAACTCCGGATATTCGTCAAGCATCGTCTGCTCTCGCTCCCAAGAGAGCTCATCACGACCGCAATTGTCCCACCGGACTTTGACCATCCTGATCTCTTTATTGCGTAGCCGCTTGACCTCCGAGTCCTCAATCCGCACGGGCTTGACTTTTGTCGTTAGCCCACTATCCACCGGCACTTGATTGGCCGCGATCACTTGCGTAGGCTCTTGCATCGCCTTCCGAAGCACCGAAATATGGAATACATCATGTAAACCACTTAGCTCCACTGAAAGCTTCAGCCGATAGGCCGCTTCTCCTACTCGCTCCAGAACCTCGAACGGTCCAAGGTACCTCGGGCTTAGCTTTTTCAATCGTCGCACCCGCGAGACACCCTTGAACGGCTTGATCTTCAAGTATACATAATCGCCCACAGCGAACTCCACGTTCCTGTGCTTGGCATTATAGTACTTTGCTTGTCGGTCCTGAGCGATAAGCAACCTCCCCCGAATGGTTCTCACCAACGAAGTAGCATCCTCCACTTCCAATCGCTTATACAACTTCGACTCGCCCGTTTCTAACCAAGACAACGGCGTACGACATCGTCTACCATAAAGGGCCTCGAAAGGCGCCATCTTAATACTTGCTTGATAGCTGTTGTTGTATGCGAACTCCACCAAATAAAGGTGGTCCTCCCATTGCTTTCCAAAGTCCAAGACACACATGCGAAGCATGTCTTCCAATGGTTCTATTGACCCTCTCGGTCTGCCCATCCGTTTGCGGATGGAAGGCTGTGCTAAACTTCAGCTTTGTTCCCAACATTTGCTGCACCAGCCTCCAATCATTGGACGTGAACCGTCCATCTCGGTCACTCACGATGCTGCGGGGCACGCCATGAAGCCGCACTATGTTATCCACATAAAGCTTTGCCAGCTTCTCCACCGGATCATCCTTCCTATGCGGAATAAAATGCGACACCTTTGTTAATCGATCGACCACCACCCAAATGGCGTCGTTCCCTTTTTGCGACCTTGGCAAACCATGCACAAAGTCCATAGAGATGTCGTCGAATTTCCACTCCGGAATAGGCAAGGACTTAAGAAATCCTCCCGGCTTTTGGCACTCCGCCTTTACCAAGGCGCAAGTTTGGCACTTCGCTACATATAGCGCCACATCCTTTTTCAAGCCCGGCCACCAAAATAGCTTCTTAACATCACGGTACATCTTCGTGCTCCCCGGGTGAATCGAGTACTTGGTATGGTGCGCCTCGTACAACAACTCCACCCGTAAACTGCCCACACTTGGGACGCACAAACGACCGTCTTTCCACAGCAATCCGTCCTCCACAACGAATTGGGAATTTGACCCATCCAGAGCCTCTATCATGAACTGCTTCATATGAGCATCCATATCCAAAGCCTGCCGAATCCGATCAGCCAGGTCATATTGGACTTCAGTCCAATTCAGCACTGCTTCAGCACTAGATTGTCTATCCACACAAACAATCTCCAACGCCTCCAGCTCCTGCACCAACCGCTCATCATGCACTGATAGCCAATTCGCTTGAGCTGGGGCCCGGCGACTCAACGCGTCCGCAACCGCATTCCCTTTGCCAGGCACGTAGTGGATCTTGAAAGTATAGTCCCCCAGGAACTCCATCCACCTACGCTGCCGCATATTCAGATCTTTCTGATCAATCAGGTACTTTAGACTCTTGTGATCGGTGTAGATATCAATCTTCACACCGTACAAATAGTGTCTCCACAGCTTCAAGGCAAAAATCACGGCCGCTAACTCCAAGTCATGGACCGGATAATTCCTCTCATGCACTTTTAGCTGTCTCGAGCCATAAGCTATCACGCTGCCGTGCTGCAATAGCACGCAACCCAAACCGCTGCCCGAAGCATCGCTATATATCTCATAGCCTTCGGTTCCAACCGGCGAACTCAGCACAGGCGCCGTGGTCAACCGACACTTTAACTCCTCAAAAGCTCGCGCGCACTCCGGCGTCCAAATGAACTTATGATCCTTCCTCGTCAAAGTAGTGAGAGGTAACGCTATCCGCGAGAAGTTCTCTACGAAGCGCCTATAATAGCCGGCCAGCCCCAAAAAGCTCCGGACTTCTGCTACCGTAGCAAGCTCAGGCCACTCCCGTATCGCAACAATCTTCGCCGGATCCACAGCAATACCCTCTCCACTCACTATATGCCCGAGGAACGCCACTGAGGATAGCCAAAACTCGCACTTCGAGAACTTGGCATACAACTGATTTCTCCTAAGTGTCTCCAACACCAAATGGAGATGCTTGAAGTGATCCTCCTCACTTTGCGAGTACACCAAAATATCGTCGATGAAGACGATCACGAAATGGTCCAAGTACTCCCTGAACGTTCTGTTCATCAAATCCATGAACACTGACGGCGCATTAGTCAGCCCAAACGGCATGACCGTAAACTCATAATGCCCGTATCTCGTACTAAACGCTGTCTTCGGGATATCACTCTCCCTTATCTGCAGCTGATAGTACCCAGACTTGAGATCTAACTTCGAGTACACCGTCGACCCGACTAACTGATCGAAGAGATCATCAATTCGGGGGATCGGGTACTTGTTCTTCTCAGTCAGCTTGTTTAGCTCCCGATAATCAATACACAACCTCAAGCTTCTGTCCTTCTTCTTAACAAAGAGGACCGGTGCGCTCCAAGGCGAAGAACTCGGGCGCACATACCCTTGCTCCAGCAACTCTTGTAGTTGAACTTTCAGCTCTGCCATTTCCTTAGGCGCTAGCCGATACGGAGATCGTGACACAGGCTTTGCACCTGGCACTAGCTCGATCGTAAAATCTATCTCCCGTTGTGGCGGGGCTCCAGGAAGATCTGCGGGGAACACATCAGGGTATTCCGATACCACTGAAATACAATCCATCGCGGGCTTCGGCTTTGCAACCTCCACTAGTGTAAAGAACAGTTCTGCTCCGGCACGAACCGCCTTCACCACCTGAAGAGCAGACATCAACGTCTTGCTCGACCCCTTTAAGCCCGTAAAAGTCGTCTCACGACTTGCTCCCAGCTTTACTTCCTTGCTACCGCAATCTATATGGGCCTGCTGCTCCGAGAGCCAGTCCATTCCAAATATGACGTCGAACTCCACCAACGGAAGTAAGGACGCCCGCAGGTCAAACTCCTGCTCTCCAATACGAGTCTTAACCTCGCAGATTCTATCCGCTCGCATCGAACACCCATTTGGCAACAACACATCCAACTTATCCTTCGCCATCGAAGAAGGGACTCCGATGCGTAATATAAATCCTTCGGACAAGAAGGAGTGTGAAGCTCCCGTATCAAAGAGTGCTCGTGCCGGATTTTCACAAATCAACACAAATCCTAAACAAGTAGTGGTAAGGTAACATGTGCATAACAAGCATATAAAGGAATTGACTTGCTATAAATTAAACCGTACCTGTCACCACGTCAGCTTGTTTAATGGCCTCCTGTTGGCCAAGATTGTAAACCCTTGGTTGGGCCGGAGCATAATGGGATGCGGTCGATTCCACCGCCTTGCCCTTCTCTTCATAAGTAGCTCCAGGCCTCCTTTCGGACTTAGGACGTCCGCTCCAACAATCACGGGCAAAGTGCCCCGTCTTTCCACACGTAAAGCACGCACCCGGGGTCCGACCCGTAGTCGCCCCAGAAGCGCCAGAAGGAGCTGGACCCGAAGTCCTAGGCTTCTTGAAAGTCCTCCGATAGCCTGACTTTGAAGTAGTCGGCACTCTGAACTCAGATTTCTTTTCACCCAAGCTTTTCTTCGCTTGTACACTCTTCATGTCCTTCTCCAAGGACCGGGCAGTATTGACCAAGGTTAAGAAACCCTGCGTCATTGGCCCCGACAGTAACAATCTCAGCTCATCCCTCAAGCCTTCATAAAAACGATTAGTCTTGCGCTCCTCATCCATGATGGTGGAGCTAGCATAACGACTCAACCGCGTAAACTCGTGGAGATATTCATCCACGTTCCTCTCACCCTGCACCAACTTCAGGAATTCATTCTCCATTGAAATCCTCTGAGTAGAAGGGAGGTATCTTGCTAAGAACAATTCCGAGAACTCTTCCATCGGAACGTCTATCAGTTGTCTACCTCGCAGATGATGCAGCTCCAAACCTTCCCACCACATCCTTGCTTCACCGTCCAGCAGGAACGTAGCAATGGTGGTCATCTGCCACTCCTCCGTCTCCGTCGCTGTCATGACTCTCTTCACCCTAGAGAGCCAGTCTTCAGCTTGAGATGGGGTTCCCAACCCCGAGAATAACGGAGGGTTAAAGCTCATTACATGCTTCAACTGCCTCTCAGTCGCCCTCCTTGGCACTATTGGTTCTACAACCACTTGCTCCATCCTCCTCGGCTCAGCCTCTTGAAGAGGTACTTGCTCCATCACAGGAGCGGGCTGCTGCGCTTGCCTCCCAGGCTGCGCATTGATCACGGCCAACACCGCTTCAGCAACCAATCGTATATTTTCAGCCGACAGAGGTGTTGCAGGAGCAACATCCAGTGCACTACTTGCCTCAGAAACTCGGCGTTCTGACGGCCCAGCACCACTTCGGGTCACCTATAGTGGTACAAAACACCGTTAAGCGACCAAATAAATTGCAAATAGCAATTATAGGAACACGCAGGTTCCTCAAACACGAGTATTTTCATTCCTAAGTGGACATTCATGGGTTCTTTTTACTGTTATTACGATGACGCACACAATGTGCTCACCACCCCTTAAAAAGAATTCGCCCACGAATTCACTTTAAGCCCGACCAAAACCAGTAGTCTGATACCAAATTGTAACACCCCCTATCCGTCGCATAGCATATAACAGTAGGTCCGGCCGGGGCCCGACGCCATATGCCACAGACAGACCGGGTGGTTACTTATGGAAACCATCCAACCAATCTCAACGTCCTACACAGAGCATTCTAGCGGAAGCAGTTTATAAAAGTTGCAAAACAAGAACCCAGCAACAAGCATGAATGTCCACTAACATGATAATAGGAATGTTATTACAAAATACTCAAAAGTCGGCCTTAAGGCCGTACAAAATGTTTCACTTGTCTTTTACATGATTTACAAACCTCGGCTCGCAGGCCGGCCATACATGAATAAAACATAAAACATTTCCACTTGGGCCTTCGAGGGCCAGCTTCGCAAAAAGGGCTTTAGCCCGCTATTGACCGCTTGGTCCAGCTGCACCTGCAAGCAAACAAACCACCGCACGGTGGCAAACAAGGCAACGGTCAGCAATGCTGACCAAATTATAACGATCCCGCCCCCAATTCGGGGCGGCGATGCTCCTTTCCTGCATTTCACTAGCATAAGCGAGCAATTAAAACCATAGCCATTTCATCACAGGCGTGGGCTCGCACGGCCACACGCCCCGTGCACTCAGGGCACATTCTCGGTGAACCGGTCGATGTCACGTCAATTAAAGCCATTAACATTCCGGACTCACCACCGCCACTTAGACGGCCATTCCTATGAGCAATTCGTCTTCATGGTATTGGTCACGTCAATTTAAGCCATCGACCACCGAAGACTCACATCTATGCCAACGGCGAGTACCATGTAACTTTAGGTCTCTCTAACCCGAATGACATAAAGCGGGTACGGCTCCATCTAACCCGTGCTCACATCGCAACGACAATTTAAGCCATCTGCGCGGGTCAAACTTTCACCGATTCCAATTCTACCACAAATCACATAACCCCGTTATGTTCAAGTTGGCTCTCAGGCCACCAAGTTGGCAAGACCTCGTGTCCGCCCAGTTTTCCGGGTGCACCTTTGGGTTAGTCCCCAAGGCTCCCTGCTGCAATCTACCGCGTAGAAAACCCGAAAAACACCCAATAGCACGGAGTCTTCTCCGGCCTTATGCAATGCAACATCACCGATCCGAACTACATGTCCGGGTAGGCTTCAACCAAAATGCCTATGTCCGTTCTCGCATACGGACGCTAAACAACGGGGACTTTACATATCTACCCGAAGGAACGCCTCCAACTCTCCGCAAACTCGCGAGAGCGGGCTTCCTATGCAAAGAAAGAGAGCGACTCATGCTCAAGTTGAGGATCGTTACCCTTGCGGTCCTCTTTGGCGCCATCGAAAAGTAATCGGATGGAAATCACCGCACTTGCGTTGCCTCCGTGGATCCGGAGTCGGCTTGCGATTCGGAGCTCCGAAGCTCCTCCAATGGCGGATCTAGCTCCTCTTCTTCTTGCCTTAGCTCTTCTTTCTCCAAGGGTTTGGAGAGAGAACAAGTGGAAAAAGTGAGGGTTTTCTAAGTCAAAACCCGGGTATATCCCTTCAGGAACAACCCCCAGCCGTTGGATCTTCAGTCAAAGAAATGAACGGCTTCGATTCGGGACTGAAATGCCCAATCTGGACCGAACACGGCCTGGCACACGCCCGTGTCCAGGGCCGTGTGCCTCATTCGCCGTCAAAATCGAATCACCTGGAACCTCACACGGGTATCGAACACGCCCGTGTTCGAGCTGACACGCCCGTGTTCCATCTGACACGGCCGTGTATCTGGCCGTGTACCCCATGATTTTCTCCCGTTTTCAACCCGAGAACTGCACGGGTTCTAGGACACGCCCGTGTCCTTGCCCGTGTCACCTTGACACGCCTGGGCTCCAGGCCGTGTACAAGGTCTCGGCACTTCGCGGCTAAGTGTCGACACGGGTCGACACGCCCTGCGACACGCCCGTGTCGCAGGCCGTGTGCCATGTCTCGACACACTGTCGACACCAAAGTGTCGACTTCGCGGGACGAGTGTCGACACGGGTTGACACGCCCTGCGACACGCCCGTGTCGCAGGCCGTGTGCCGTGTCTCGACACAACGTCGAAGCACTGTGTCGACTTCTCGGCTAAGTGTCGACACGGGTCGACACGCCCTGCGACACGCCTGTGTCGCAGGCCGTGTGCCCAGTCTCGACACAATGTCGAGACCAAAGTGTCGACTTCACGCCTTAGTGTCGACACAGGCTTGACACGCCCTGGGACACGCCCGTGTCCCAGGCCGTGTGCCTGCAGCCAGAACTCAAACTGGCCCAAATTATTCCCCTCTGCTCCTTTGAGTTTCGGGGCGTTACACAGGAGCTGTCTAGTGGACGGTTGGTCAGAGGAAAAGCTTGATGAGCAGAGGAGAAGCTTGCTGAGTAGAGGAAAAGCTTGGTGAGTAGAGGAGAAGCTTGCTGAGTAGAGGAAAAGCTTGCTGAGTAGAGGAAAAGCTTGCAGAGTAGAGGAAAAGCTTGCTGAGTAGAGGAGAAGCTTGCTGAGGAGAGGAAAAGCTTGCTGAGCAGCGGAAAAGATTGTTGAGCAGAGGACAAGCTTGCTGAGCAGAGGAAAAGCTTGCTGAGCAGAGGAAAAGCTTGCTGAGCAGAGTAAAAGCTTGCTAAGCAGAGGAGAAGCTTGATGAGCAGTGGAGAAGAAGAGAGGGGTCGCTAGCAGCGGCAACAACAGACTTCGCCCTCCGCGGCTTAAATACCACTCTTGCGACGGGCTTTACTTTAATCAAGAAATAAGGTTACAGCTTGCTAAAGTATCTTTACATGAGAAAGTAATAAAGGGTACAATGGGGGAAGCTGGCGGCTACGGAAGAAGTGCTAGAGGCTAAGGAAAAGAGGCTGCTAGCAGGCCGCACATCTTGATGGCAAGCTGTAAAGGACTAGAAAACTGAGTCTGCAGGGCTTGCTGGCAAGCTGTGGAGGACTGAAAAACTGAGTCAGTAGGGTTTGCTGGCAAGCTGTGGAGAACTAGATAACTAAGTCTGCAGGGCTTGCTGGCAAGCTGTGGAGGACTGGAAAACTAAGTCCGCAAGGCTTGCTGGCAAGCTGTGGAGGACTAGAAAACTGAGTCCGCAGGGCGTGCTGGCAAGCTGTGGAGGACTGGAAAACTGAGTCCATAGGGCTTGCTGGCAAGCTGTGGAGGACTGGAAAACTGAGTCCACGGGGCATGCTGGCAAGCTGTGTAGGACTGGAAAACTGAGTCTACAGGGCTTGCTGGCAAGCTGTGGACGACTGAAAACTGAGTCTACAGGGCTTGCTGGCAATCTGTGGATGACTGGAAAACTGAGTCTGCAGGGCTTGCTGGCAATCTGTGGAGGACTAGAAAACTGAGTCCGTAGGGCTTGCTGGCAAGCTGTGGAGGACTGGAAAACTGAGTCCGCAGGGCTTGCTGGCAAGATGTGGAGGACTGGAAAACTGAGTCTGCAGGGATTGCTGGCAAGCGGTGGAGGACTGGAAAACTGATTCTGCAGGGCTTGCTGACAAGATGTGGAGGACTAGAAAACTGAGTCCGCAGGGCTTGCTGGCAAGCGGTGGAGGACTGGAAAACTAAGTCCACAGGGCTTGCTGGCAAGCTGTGGAGGACTGGAAAACTGAGTCCGCAGGGCTTGCTAGTAGCGACAGTTTTCCTCCTGCACCTTCTCCCTCCTACAAATGAGAGGTATTAGGGGCTATTTATAGGCCCAGGGAAGATCTTCTATAAGCAGGGCCCAGTGACATCATCATGGAGACTTGTGCGGACTCGGCGAGCAAGCTGTCCAGCTGGGTGGACTGGGAGAAGGTAGGCCGCCTCCTTCGTGCTGCTGAGGAATAGGGGGCCGCCTGAGGAGTAGGAGGCCTCCCCTGGTGGGCGGCCTGAGACTGGAGGCCGCCCCTGGTGGGGGCCTGGGCCAGGAGGCCGCCCTTGGTGGGCAGCCTGGGCAAGGAGGCCGCCCCTGGTGGGCGGGCTGGACCAGGAGGCTGCCCCTGGTGGGCGTCCTGGGCAAGGAGGCCGCCCCTGGTGGGCGGCCTGGGCAAGGACGCCGCCCCTGGTGGGCGGACTAGACCAGGAGGCCGCCCTTGGTGGGCGGCCTGGACCAGGAGGCCGCCCCTGGTGGTCGGCCTGGGTAAGGAGGCTGCCCCTGGTGGGCGGCCTGGAGTAGGAGGCCGCCCCTGGTGGGCGGCCTAGAGTAGGAGGCCGCCCCTGGTGGTCAGCCTAGAGTAGGAGGCAGCCCCTGTTGGGCGGCCTGGACCAGGAGGCTGTCCCTGGTGGGCGGCCTGGGCAAGGAGACCGCCCCTAGTGGGCAGCCTAGGATGGGAGGCCGCCCCTGTTGGGCGGCCTGGGCAAGGAGGCCGCCCCTGGTGGGCAACCTGGACTAGGAGATCGCCCCTGGTGGGCAGCCTGGGCAAGGAGGCCGCCCCTGGTGGGCGGCCTAGATAAGGAGGCTGCCCCTGGTGGGCGGCCTGGGCAAGGAGGCCGCCCCTGGTGGGCAGCCTAGAGTAGGAGGCCTCCCCTAGTGGGTGTCCTGGAGCAGGAGGCCGCCCCTTATCGGCGACCTGAACCAGGAGGCCCCCCCTAGTGGGTGGCCTAGAGTAGGAGGCCTCCACTGGTGGGCGGCCTGGAGCAGGAGGCCGCCCCTAGTGGGCGGCCTGGACTAGGAGGCCGCCCCTGGTGGGCGGCCTGGAGCAGGAGGCCACCCCTGGTGGGCGGCCTGGATAAAGAGGCCGCCCCTGGTGGGCAGCGTGAGGTAACAGGCCCTCCCTATAGTGGAGATGGAATCTTTCTTCTGGCGAGCTGGATAGTGAGTTTGCCGAGCCAGCGATGGTTGAGTCGGTCTAGGGTTGACGCCGGCTGGGCGACCTGGTAGACTTAAGACATAGATCACGTAGATCACCTCCTGCTGCTTTAGATTGCCTCCTGCAAGGAAGTGTGCTTTGCTATTAGCAGGCCTAACCGCGCAGCCTATGAGGGTGAGTTATTGAAACAGGCCGCCATCCCGCAGGGCACGCGGTAGCTATGCGACCTGGGCGGATAGAGAAATCTATCTGCCTACACTTGGACTTGTCGTGAACTCCAGGGAGAACCTGGAGCAAGCGACTAGCCAGTTGGCTACCTTGGGAAGGATCGCTGATTTCTGGGTTAACATAATCACCGCACTTTTTTAAGTTCTGAAGGGAACTTCAAAAAAGTTGGAGACCCGCGAAAATCGTGATCCACCCTAAAGGAAAGGAAAAGGGCAAGGAGAGATAAAACCTGATGTCTTTCCTTAGAAGTTTGCTAATGCCTGTCTTTTTCTTGCAAATGAAACGTTAGGGTAGGCGTGAGTGAAATGTACATCCTGCACGTACCTGGTTTTGCCTTTACAAAATGAAGAAAATTTTTCTTCTACTGAGTTCTGCAAAATGAAAGTGAAGAAAACAAAGGAGCATAATAACTTGCAAGTACCTGATGGAGGCTAGCAAGTGTTTGCTGCTTTCTGCAAAAGAGATGTTAGAAGCAAATATGGGATATAAAAGTAGCTTGCAAGTAACTATGAAGAAACTTGCAAGTGTTTACTGATCTCTGCAAGAAAAGAGTTAGGAGTAGGCAAAATATGTGAAAGTAGCTTGCAAGTACCTGTGAAGAATCTTGCAAGTGACTACTGATCTCTGCAAGAAAAAAGTTAGGAGCAGACAAAATATGTGAAAGTAGTGATGAGTGCGATTATGATAGGCCTTTTACTATCATAATTGCAATCATGTACACTATTTTCTGCCTACTTGTGTAGTAATTTCGCAAGATTAGTTGAGAAATTGTCTTATCATCAATATAAGAGCACAGTTAGAATTTTTGGTTACTCCTTGTATTAAGCTGTATATTTATCCTTTCATTTTTCTAATGCAGGTAGTGTCAACCAATGGAACTAAAAGTCTTGGAGAAAATAGAGGAGTTCACGGAGTCAAGATGGATGATGACAGGACAAAAATTTGTCACACACTGGTAGACATACGGCCATGTCAATACCCGTGCCTATGTGCCCTGGAGCTGAAGAAATTGGATGCTGGAGACAGAGACTCACATGGGTAGGCACACACCCGTGTGCCTACCCGTGTCAAATTTGAACACGACTGCCATCCAACCCGTGTCTAGAGAATATGAAGAACAACACGGCCATGTTAGTACCCGTATCATCTGACACGGCAAACTACCAGACACTCCTGTTCGTGGGGAACTGCTCTAGAACCGTCAACATGGCCTGACACAAGACTGAGTTGGTACTAGTGTTCGATTATGTTTGCTAGGAGACTATAAAAATCGTGTAGAAAAATGAGAGGGGACTTTTGGATCAGTTTTTGTTGGGGAGAACTTCTGGAGCACGAAGTGGAGCATCCAAGAGAAGGAGGATTTGAAGGGTATTTTCATATGCATTTAATCTTTCATTAATGCCTTTTAATCTTCCCTATTTCTTGGTGATTCAACTTTAATTATCTTTTATTTTACATGAACTTTAATTTGGAACAATTTGTTAATCATGTATCGCCTTGTTTTCATCAAATTTGTGGTAATTTGTTCGTATGTAGGCTTGCAACCAAAGAGATTTCTCCTAATTATGAATTTCTTGTTTGTTTTACATGAATTGCAAATCTCTAGATTGAGAAATTGGAAGTTTGTAATGATAGTTACATGTTCATATTTTGGTGTTAAATCTTTTTGTAATTCAAATTTCATGATCGAGAGATATGTGGTTTGGATACTTGGAATACGAATAAATGGATTCATGGTATTTTAGAGATAAGATTTCATGAATGTATGTAGTAGATAGGGTGTTTCCACTAATGCAGACTTGAGTATTGTAAATTGTTCGAGAGAAAGTTTACTAACTTAGGTCTAGATCTTGAATTGCTCGAGAGAGAATTCGATAGATGTTTACCCTTTACATTACAACAAATTTGATAACATTATTATTTCATGATTACGTAAAATTGAGTTAATGAATGAGTATTTCATGTAATTGCTCATAACTTTCGGCTTTTTATCATCTTGAATTCCCCAAAGTTTAACTATCCAAATAGTCATAGTTAGGTTAATTTTAGATTAAAAATCAATTTTAATTATTGGTACGATAATAGAGTGAGGGTGAGTACGAGTATTTGAAATAGACCTGTGGAATACGACACAAGAAGTAGATTTCTCCTATACTATGATTGATAGGTGCACTTGCCTGAAAGTTAATTCAATCTAGCTTATGCCCATCTACATAGTTTATACTAGATTGTAGAATGAATCAGCATCGAGTTATTACTTGTTAGCAAAGAAAATCATCAAGTTTTTTGCGCCGTGCCGGGGACTCGATTTCATTATTTTGAAAGCCTAAACTTTATTAATCTACCAATTTTTGTTTATTAATGTATAATTGTAAATTAGTTATGGAATAATTATATCACTTAATCTCTATTTTGTAGTCTGTTAGTCTATGACAAGGGGCAGAAATTCTGGGCTAGCACCATTTCATCTTGACCCAGAGCGAATTATCCATAACACCAACCAAAGGGACGTGGGAGTTAATACACAGATATTTCAAACGAACTAGTAGAAGAAGAAATAGTTAACCAAGGAGAGAATCATCCGAAAAATTTGGATACCATTGCCAACCATAATGAGCAAACTATGTCTGACTTTGCTAGACCTAACCTCCAAGGAACTGGGTCAAGTATCGTTAGACCGCCAATAGTCACCAATAACTTCGAATTGAAACGTAGTGTCATACAGATGGTTCAACAGTATGTCCAGTATGATGGCCTGCAAGATGAAGATCCTAGCACCCACTTGGCCGGATTCCTGGAGATATGTGATACATTCAAGATCAATGGTGTTTCCAATGATGCCATTCGATTGCAATTATTTCCATTCTCGTTAAGGAATAAGGCGAAGCAGTGGTTGAACTCATTACCTAGAGGGTCGATTACTACGTGGGATATGATGGTTGAGAAGTTTTTGATGAAGTATTTCCCACCGGCGAAGACTTCAAAGCTAAGGAATGACATCACTATATTCATGCAATTGAATCTGAATCGTTGTACGATACATGGGAATGATTCAAGGACCTTTTGAGGAGATGTCCCCACCATGCTCTACCTTCATGACTTCAGATTCAGACCTTCTACAATGGTCTAAATCCGGCCACTAAACAGATGATTGATGCAGCTAGTGGAGGAACTTTGAATAACAAGACACCTGAAGCGACTCAGTAGTTGATAGAAGACATGGTGATTAACAACTAT
The DNA here is from genome assembly GCA_039583875.1 of Platanthera guangdongensis. Taxonomy (NCBI): domain Eukaryota; kingdom Viridiplantae; phylum Streptophyta; class Magnoliopsida; order Asparagales; family Orchidaceae; genus Platanthera; species Platanthera guangdongensis. The sequence goes on along the minus strand of CM077147.1, from coordinate 117,922,337 downwards.
CAATGGACTACCGTAAGACAAAAGCGTAGTAAGCCCGCAAGAATTTATGAAGTGGATGCTGTCACCGCCTTAGCCATTCAAGTGGAGAAGCTTCACCAAAAGATGGACAACCTTACCTTAGCATCACCCTCCATGGCACCTCAACAATGGGACCCTTCATATAGTGGAATGCCTAGTTGTGAACCTTCAGTACAAGAGCATGTTGACTATATGGGTAACAATATGAGACCTCCTTTAAATCAAGCGAACAACCCATATAGTGCTACATACAATCCTGGATGGAGGAACCACCCCAATTTCTCTTGGGGAGGACAAGGAAATCAAGGGAAGCAAACCATGTTTGGACAACAACAACAACCGGAACCAAGGAAGCCTACATTGGAAGATGTTCTCACCAAGTTCATGCAAACTACCGATGTAGCCTTCCGGAATAAAGAGGGCTCGATTTAGAATTTGGAGAATCAGATTGGACAGCTTGCAAGGATGGTTTGTGAAAGACAACAAGGGACGCTTCCAAGAAATACTTAGACAAATCCTAGGGAGCATGCAAAAGCCACTCAATTGAGGAGCGGAAAGGAGTTACAAGACCCAAGGATTACGAAGGAAGCTCCCCAAGTGGAGTCTAGCGGCGAAGGACCAAGCGAGATGAACGTGCAACCAATGGAGTATCAACCAGCAGTACCATGCCCAGCAAAGCTTAACAAGGAGCGCATGGATACGCAGTATGGTAAATTTCTATCTATGTTTAAACAATTACATATCAATTTACCTTTTTCTAAAATTATTCAAATGCCTAAGTATGCAAACTTTCTTAAGGATTTAATTTCTAATAAAAGGAAAATAGAGGAATTATCTTTATTAACACTTAGTGAGGAATGTTCTGCTATTTTGCAAAATAAATTATTAGAAAAAATTAAGGATCCCTGTTCATTTTCAATTCCATGTTTAATCAGAGATTTGCAAGTAAATAAAGCTCTAGCGGATTTAGGAGCAAGTATAAATTTAATGCCTTATAAACTATATTTGAAACTAGGTCTAGGAGAACTTAGCCCAACTATAATGAGTATTCAACTAGCAGATCGATCGGTTAAGTATCCTAGAGGAATAATGGAAGATGTATTGGTTAAGGTAGATAAGTTTATATTTCCTGCTGATTCTGTTATTCTAGATATGGATGAAAATATTGAAGTACCACTTATATTAGGTCGTCCATTTTTAGCCACTTCTAGAGCGCTTATTGATGTTTTTGATGGTAAATTAGTTTTGCAAGTAGGAGAAGATGAAATCAATTTTCAAATTGGCAATACTATGAACCAATCTTTAAATAATGATAATTATTGCTATTTTTCTCATGGTATTGATAATGTTATGCCTTCTATAAATTCTAATTTTTATTGTAAAGATCCTTTAGAAATTTGTATTACAAACTGCTATCTAGAAGAAGAAAAAAATAAAGATATTGTTGAACATTTATTTTTTCTAGATAGTAGTGCGGAGATGAATAAAATGACTGAATATAGTTTGATTACTCAATGAGATCACGAAGCTCTTAAGAATAATACTAATAATCCACCAATAGTAGAACTTAAAAAATTACCGGATCATCTTGAGTATGCATTCTTAGGAACTAATTCTTCTTATCCAGTTATTATTTCCTCTAATCTGTCTAACACTGAGAAAGATAAATTAATAACTGTATTGAAGAAATGTAAAGGTGCAATAGCATGGCAAATATCTGATATAAAGGGTATTAATCCTAGTTTTTGCACTCACAAAATCCTTTTGGAAGAAAACTATAAATCTTCTATTCAACCGCAACGTAGGCTAAACCCGAATATGAAAGAGGTAGTCAAGACAGAGATTGTTAAGTTGTTAGATGTTGGTATTATATACCATATTTCGGATAGTTCATGGGTTAGTCCTGTCCAAGTCGTTCCTAAGAAGGGTGGTCTAGCAGTGGTAGCTAACGATAAGAATGAGTTAGTTCCTATGCGAAAGGTAACAGGTTGGCGTGTCTGTATTGACTATAGGAAATTAAACAATGCCACTAGGAAAGACCAGTTCCCTCTACCTTTCATTGACCAAATATTAGTACGTTTGTCAGGACATTCCTATTATTGTTTTCTAGATGGACTTTCTGGATACTTCCAAATTCCTATAGCACCAGAAGACCAGGAGAAAACAATATTTACTTGCCCATTCGGTACATTTGCCTATAGACGTATGCCTTTCGGGTTATGTAATGCACCCGCCACTTTTCAAAGGTGCATGCTAGCCATCTTTAACAAATATGTCGAGGATAACATGGAAGTATTTATGGATGATTTTTCTATTTTTGGCGACTCGTTTAATCTTTGTTTGGATAATTTAGAGAAAGTTCTTAGGAGGTGTGAGGAGACTAACCTAGCGCTTAGTTGGTAGAAGTGTCATTTCATGGTCAAGGAAGGGTTAGTGCTTGGCCATAAAATCTCAAGCCAAGGAATCCAAATAGATAGAGCGAAAATTGAGACCATCGAAAAGTTACCACCGCCAACCTCCGTCAAGGCAGTGAGAAGTTTCTTAGGACCTGCGGTATTTTACCGCCGGTTTATTAAAGACTTCCCAAAAATAGCTAAACCACTTACCAGGTTGTTAGAAAAAGACACACCTTTCATTTTTGAACAAGAGTGTCTACATGCCATTGAGTTTTTAAAAGAGAATTAATTAATTCTCCTATTATTATCGCACACGATTTTAATCAACCATTTGAGATCATGTGTGACGCTAGTAGTTTTGCGGTAGGGGCTGTTTTAGGACAACGCCGAAACAAACACTTTAATCTTATATACTACCTAGCAAAACACTTAATAATGCACAGGAGAATTATACAACTACAAAAAAAGAACTCCTAGCAGTGGTATTCACCTTCGATAAATTTAGATCTTATTTAACATTATCTAATGTGGTAGTATATACCGATCACTCTGCCCTAAGATATTTATTAGCCAAGGCGGAAGCTAAGCCTCATTTAATCCGTTGGGTTCTCTTATTACAAGAATTTGATTTAGAAATTAGGGATAAATGAGGAGAAGAAAACTTAGCGGCAGACTATCTTTCACGTTTAGAAATTCCACTATGATCAATGTTAGATGAATCTGAAATTTCTGATACATTTCCTGAGGAATCACTATTTGTCATATCTATGAATATACGTCTTGATTATCCATGGTTTGCGGATTATGCAAACTATCTTGTAGCTAAGGTTCTTCCAAAAGAATTTTCATACCAGCAGAAAAAGAAATTTTTCTCTGATTTGAAATATTACTTTTGGGAGGACCCCTTTCTTTTTCGGATATATGCAGATTCTGTTATACGAAGGTGTGTATCAGCGGAGGAAGGTTGGAAAATTTTGGAGCAGTGTCATTCAGGCCCTGCCAGTGGTCACTATGGAGCAAATCGCTCGGCAAAAAAGATTCTTGATTCTGGTTTTTATTGGCCCCTTCTATTCAGGGATGCCCAAAGGTATATGCTTCCATGTGATTCTTGTCAGAAAGCAGGTAATATTTCTAAATTACATGAAATGACACAAAAATATATTCTTGAATGTGAAGTATTCGATGTGTGGGGGATTGATTTTATGGGACCATTTACAGTTTCTTTTGGGAATAAATACATTTTAGTAGCTGTGGATTATGTATCGAAGTGGGTTGAAGCACAAGCTTTGCCTACTAATGATAGTAGGGTAGTAGTCCGATTTTTAAAATACTTATTTGCACGATTTGGCACACCACGTGCACTTATTAGCGATAGGGGTTCACATTTCTGTAATTTGCAGCTAGATAAAGTATTAGAAAAGTATGGAGTTACACATAGGATAGCCACTTCTTATCATCTGCAATCTAGTGGTCAAGTTGAAGTTTCCAATAGAGAGCTTAAGAGGATCCTAGAAAAATCTATAGAAGGGAATAAGAAGCAGTGGTCTAGAAAACTTAATGATTGTTTGTGGGCATATAGGACCACCTTCAAAACACCTATATGGACCACCCCCTTTAGATTAGTCTATGGCAAATCATGTCACCTACCTATAGAATTAGAACACAAGTCATATTGGGCGATACGCTCTTTGAATTTTGATACTAATTCTATAGGGGAGAAACAAAAAATTCAACTTAACGAGTTAGATGAGTGAAGAACCATGGCTTATGAGAACTCCCAGATTTATAAGGAGAAGACCAACTATTTCACGACCGTCACCTTTGCAAATCAAAGACATTTTAGAAAGGTGACCAAGACCTCCTTTTCAATTCCCGTCTTCGTTTATTCCCAGGCAAGTTAAGGTCTAAGTGGTCCGGACCCTTCAAGGTTAAAGAAGTCTTCCCCTACGTCACCGTCGAACTTACCCACCTTGAGAAGGGAGATTTTAAGGTTAATGGACACCGAATGAAGCCTTATTTTGGTGAGCTCCCTAAAGACTTCGCTCGTCAAGAGACCTGCCTCCGTCTAGATTAGGATTATGAAAAATATAGTAATGTTCATAAATTCTAAAATTTTTAGTATAAGTATAGTTATAAGAAAAAAATTTACGTTATAAAAAAAAATTCTGTAAATAATTTCACATAAGGAAGAATTCGAATTTTAGAGGTGCACACGGGTCACCACACGCCCGTGTGGGTGGCCGTGTGCTCAACACAGCCTCAGGCCCAGCAGTGTCACTTAAATCTGGAATAGGACGATTTCATCCCGAGAACAACACGGGTTCACACCAACCCATGTGTCTGGCCGTGTCTCTTCGCTCGACGATTGTCGAGACCACTGCATCGACACATCCGACATGCCCATGTCGTCTGGTACACGCCCGTATTGCGTGTCACCTACCAACTCGTATATTTTTAATGCGCTGTGCCAGATCAGACATGGGTCCACATACGGCCGTGTTGTGGCCCGTGTCCGCCTGTCGCGCTGTTTCTGTCAGTTTGACCGCACGACCCCCACAACACGTGTTTCACGAGGCTGAGATTCCTCAATACGGGTACGCACATGGCCGTGTGTGTACCCATGTTCGCCTACTATATATAGGGGCCGTGTCCTATCCTTCCTTTCCATCTCCTGATTACAGCCAATCCTCCCGCTTCTTCCAAGACCAGAGCTCGGTTTGAGTGTTCTTTGCCTCCAAAATTCGCGGATTCACCTCCTCTACTCAATCTGCCCTCCGTGGTAACCATTTATAATTTATAATTTTACTCTACTCCTCCGCCTCTGCTCTTTCCTCCACGTTCTTACTCTCCCATTTTCATTTTCAAACTAAATATAACAAAAATCTTTTACTTTTCTCCACAGACAATGTCTTCCCGAAGAGGCCAAGGCGGTCGCCGTCGTCGACCAGAGCTCCAGGATCTATCTACGGAGCGGCATGATACTCTTGTGCCGCTTGTGTTCACCGATCCTACGCAGTCCGCCCGTTACAACTGCCTCCAATCAAAGAAATTTCAAGACATCTGCACCATTGATTGGAGTGTATTAGGAGAAATAAACTTAGTGGGGGATGTCTAGGAATTAATTTCTATATTGGGTTGGGAGCAATTCTTTGCGATAGAAGAGTTAGGCTTTAAGGAACTCACACTCGAGTTCCTCTCCTCATTTTTACTTAAATATTAGGCCAAATCTCATTGATTCGGCTCGCGAGCACGAGGGGATCAACTCCATTTGAGTAGGGGGCACCTTTTACACAGTTACCCTGCTCTAGTTCACCCAATACCTAGGGGTGTATGAGGCGTCTTTCCTCTTTAGTGCCGCTTAATCTGACCCTCATTTCAACCTGCCCTCTCGCAATATTGCCGGCAGTATCTGGGCTCGGCTCGCTTTTGACCTTAGTCCATATGAGGACAAGAGGTCAAAGGCATCCCAGTTGTATTCCCCCGCCCTCCATTACATTCACTACCTCCTGAGCCATACTTTGAGCGGCCGGGGAGAAAGCTCCGACATTGTCAGTCAGCAGGACTTGTTGTACATCTATACCATGTCATCACGTTATCCACTGCACCTAGGCTTCTTACTCTCCCAGTTCATCCTCCACCAGGCCGACACCCCCCGCATATGGTCTATTTGTGTAGCACCCTACATCACTCGCCTGGTGAAGAACATGGACATATTATCAGCCATCCCCCGATGATAGTGGTCGCGAAGACCGTGCCCATCATGATGGCCAGCCTTCGATCCCTCCGCCTCATCACCGCCCGTCAGGGCCGGGGAGACGTCACATATTCTATCACGAGGCGTGGACAGTAAGCGCAGGACGACAGTGATGACGAGGTGGATCCTGACCTCGATGTGCCTCTGGTACCTCCGCCCCATTCCACTTATGATCATGGAGAGTCTTCTACTGCTCCCCCTCCGCCTTGTTCGCGGTATTCACGGGAGTTTCGGCAGTTCTTCAACACCGAGCTCTTACTGCGCTTACAGCTTATCGAGGCAGCGCAGACGCAGACGGAGGACTTCCTCATCCAAATCAGGACCACTTCGGGATCGCCTCTAGATAGCCGGCAGCTCCTGGCCAGCCACACTTCCCAGACGACCAGCCGCTTTACTTTTGACATGTATCTGTAGTGTAGTATTTCTTTATTTCTATTAATGTATTTCAGATATTATATATGATTTCATGTCCGCTCCTGGTTCCTTCATGTACTCTTCTATTTTGATGATAGCAGTTCCTTTTTATTATTCTTAGTGAAATTATTTTTCAGCACTTTATATTGCAATGAGGACATTGCAAATTCTCAGTCTGGGGGTGGATGTTCTTTCTTCCATTTTATAATTATTGTGATGGACATGGTTACAATTGATAATAATTTTGCTATCATAACACTCAAGTTAGTTATACCCCCTAAAAAAAAATTTTTTTCATTGACTTTTGTTACTCTTTTAAGCTCTCACTATTCATTCAGTTGGGATTATCACTATTTAATTTAACTTCGCACGCTGATTAAAATGAATTAATGTAGACACATAGAAGTTCCAACTTTGTTGATTCGTAATTAAGTATAAAAATACATTAGCTTAATTTTCTCTATATAATTTATTGTTAAGATTAATCCTTTATATTATTAACTATCAATCACTATATTTTAGAAAATATAATTATCTACAGTAATGTGAGTCGATGAGTGTAACATTTCTATAATTTGGTATTAGTGAATTAAAATGAAAGGTACTCTCTATTGATGTCTAGCACTTTCCCTCTAGCGATCCTCAAAAATGTTGCATAAGTTAACTAGTGAGGGCGGAAATGACTTAGTCCTCCTTTTAGATAGCTTGAGCCTTGCAAACCCAAAACCTTAAATATTATACCCTTGCACCCCCAATTTGGACCTAATCCCTATTATTTTGAAACTCTACCACTAAAAGTCACCAAGGCCAAATCCTTACCTATTTGCACACCTATCATTGAGCTCTTAATGGAATGAGTTTATTCGTAGTGATATGTGGCCTGGGTGCGTGTATACTTGCACGCACTCAGAATGATCCCTACTATGAACCAAAAATAAAGAAGAGAAAAAAAGACATAGTGATACGTGGCCTGAGTGCGTGTATACTTGCACCCACTCGGAATGATCCCTACTATGGCCTCTTGGTTAAGAAGAATAAATATTTAGAGTATCCTTAAAAAATATGGGAAGTATACTAATTGCAACGTCTGGGGGTGTTTTTATAACACTAACGTATGTTAAGGTATTTTCCAACAAAAGGCTCAATCAAGATTTAGGTGTGAAAGAAAAGAAAACAAAATCCATTAAATCTATCTTTGATTAGCTCACCTATAATCTTTTATCCTAAGCTAAAAAGGCTACACCATAATACAAAATCCTAAAGATCCGACCTCACTAAGTCTAACTAGTGCCGTGGAGAGGGCGTGAAAAGGGTAAGCTCATGACTATCAATATGGGTACTTATAAGTTTTGAAACACTAATACATATTTTATTGAGATTGTTATTTTCTCCTCACATTTATCATAGATGACTATACCTTTATTTCTAGGAAAGAGTGAAAGATAGTTAAAAGATATATTGGAGGAATCTTAAGATAAATTTATACTTAGAAATGTCTGCTAAACAATTTCATATACGATTACATCATCAAAGTCCCATTTAAATTCATAGCAACCAATGTGCGGAGATAAAATTATTTATTGGTAACCCAAGTGTTTGAATTAGTTTGCTTAAGGACAAGCAAACATCTAAGTCTGGGGGTATTTGATGAGTGTGATTATGATAAGCCTTTTACTATCATAACTGTAATCATGTCCACTATTTTCTGCCTCCTTATGTAGTAATTTCGCAAGATTAGTTGAGAAATTGTCTTATCATGAATAGGAGAGCACAGTTAGGATTTTTGGTTACTCCTTGTATAAAGCTATATATTTATCCTTTCATTTTTCTAATGTAGGTTGTGCCAAGCAATGGAACTAAAAGTCTTGGAGTAAACAGAGGAGTTCACAAAGTCAATATGGCTGATGACAGGACAAAAATTTGGCGCACACAGGTAGATACACGGCCATGTCAATACCCGTGTCCTATATGCCCTGGAGCTGAAGAAATTGGATGCTGGAGAGAGAGACTCACACGGGTAGGCACACACCCGTGTGCCTACCCGTGTCAAATTTGAACACGACTGCCGACCAACCCGTGTTTGGAGAATATAAAGAACAACATGGCCGTGTCAGTACCCATGTCATCTGACACGGCCCAATACCATACACGCCTGTTCGTGGGGAACTTCTCTAGAACCATCAACACGGCCTGACACACGGCAGTGTTGGTACCCGTGTTTGACTATGTTTGCTAGGAGACTATAAAAATCCTGTAGAAAAATGAGAGGGGACTTTTGGATCAGTTTTTGTTGGGGAGAACTTCTGGTGCATGAAGTGGAGCATCCAAGAGAAGGAGGATTTGAAGGGTATATTTGTATGCATTTAATCTTTCATTAATCCCTTTTAATCTTTCTTATCTCTTGGTGATTCAGCTTTAATTATCTTTTATTTTACATGAACTTTATTTTGGAACAATTTGTTAATCATGTATCGCCTTGTTTTCATCAAATTTGTGGTAATTTGTTCGTATGTAGGCTTGCAACCAAATAAATTTCTCCTAATTATGAATTGCTTGTTTGTTTTACATGAATTGCAAATCTCTAGATTGAGAAATTGGAAGTTTGTAATGATAGTTACATGTTCATATTTTGGTGTTAAATCTTTTTGTAATTCAAATTTCATGATCGAGAGATATGTGGTTTGGATACTTGGAATACGAATAAATGGATTCATGGTATTTTAGAGATAAGATTTCATGAATGTATGTAGTAGATATGGTGTTTCCACTAATGCAGACCTGAGTATTGTAAATTGTTCGAGAGAAAGTTTACTAACTTAGGTCTAGATCTTGAATTGCTCGAGAGAGAATTTGATAGATGTTTACCCTTTACATTACAACAAATTTGATAACCTTATTATTTCATGATTACATAAAATTGAGTTAATGAATGAGTATTTCATGTAATTGCTTATAACTTTCGGCGTTTTATCATCTTGAATTCCCTAAAGTTTAACTATCCAAATAGTCATAGTTAGGTTAATTTTAGATTAAAAATAAATTTTAATTATTGGTACGATAATAGAGTGAGGGTGAGTACGAGTATTTGAAATAGCCCTGTGGAATACGACACGAGATGTAGATTTCTCATATACTATGATTGATAGGTGCACTTGCCTGAAAGTTAATTCAATCTAGCTTATGCCCATCTACATAGTTTATACTAGATTGTAGAATGAATCTGCATCGAGTTATTACTTGTTAGCAAAGAAAATCATCAAGTAGCTTGCAAGTACCTGTGAAGAAGCTTGCAAGTGTCTGCTGATCTCTACAAGAAAAGAATTAGGAGCAGACAAAATATGTGAGATTATCTTGCAAGTACCTGTGAAGAAGCTTGCAATTGTCTGCTGATCTCTGCAAGAAAAGAGTTAGGAGTAGACAAAATATGTGAAAGTAGCTTGCAAGTACCTGTGAAGAAGCTTGCAAGTGTCTGCTGATCTCTGTAAGAAAAGAGTTAGGAGCAGATTAAAATATGTGAAAGTAGCTTGCAAGTACCTGTGAAGAAACTTGCAAGCATCTGTTGATCTCTGCGAAGAGACTTGCAAGCATCTGCTGATCTCTGCAAGAGGAGAGTTAGAAGCAGATGTGGTATATGAAAGAGGGTTACAAGTACCTGTGAGGAAACTTGCAAGCATCTGCTGATCTATGCAAGAGGAGAGTTAGAAGCAGATATGATGAAAATACTAAGCTGTAAGTTGTGAACATTTTCTACTTGTCATGTGTGTCAAATTATAGGTGCTTAGCTACTGAGTGCGACTAGATATGATAGTGTTCGTTGACTATGCCTCTAAGTATGTGTGAGGATTTAGCTAGCAGAATGACTTTACACTATTCACATATCCCTAGACGAAGCACTCTTATAGAAATTATATGCTTACATATTATAACTCATGATATTGTGTCTACCACATTAAAATACCTTGAATAATCAATGTCACGATAGATATGCGCTTCTAGAAAGGGTAGAGCTTTGGGTCAAATCTCTAGTGGTCAAGTCATGTGTATATACGTTAAAGTGTATCTATATATGTGGGTAGATTTCGATTGATTTTTGGTCCTTGGAATTCAAAATATAGAAAAGGGGATAGATCAATATGTATAAATAAAAATAAATGAATGCAATGAAGCCTTGTGTCAAGGATCCCCCCAAGCACTACTCAATTCTCCTGATAAGTCTTTATGAGCATTGTGAGGATGAGCACCTTGGTCTAAAAATAAATTCAAACTTGTGCACGGACTAGAACCTTAAGCTTAGCGCCCCTAACTCTAGCCTTGGTATTACGTAGATAGCAACGTGATGTGATTTTTCACTGTATTCCTCTCGCGATAGCATATTGAATTACTGAGATAAACCATGTAATGAATGTTAACTCTACTTGATGTTTGTCTTACGATGCTACACATACGCATGCCATTGCTCTATCTAACGCTTCCATTCATAAAAATTGGACTGCCACGGCACTATATGTCTATAGCACGTAAGTTCTAGCGCACGATTCCTATTCATGACATGTACAATGTTCCTCTATATTTTTCTATAACTCTTTTAGCATTGTACTCTAAATCATTATGTACTTAGCTCACCTATGTTGTCCAATTCTTTTTATCTCTGATAACTAATTTAAACTATTTATGTGTACTGCACTCATCGGTTTGACTTCCATGTTTATTCTTTCTGAATTACTTATTACTTTTCGCCACTCGTTTCACTTTCTATAAACGTGCCCAGTATGCTTTCTTATCACACCCATTATATTGCATTTTGTTCCACCCGTGCATGCGCATGTATGTTTATTCTTTTGGTCTCGCCTACCCCTTTCAATAATATCAAAGAGGGAGAATAAATTGGTCATGAGTCATGGGATAGGGAAGATCACATGTAGGGGGAGCTTATTATGGTGTGTGCACGTAGATATGGGGAGCACGTAGAACACGTATTTAGGGGGAGCACGTCTGTAAGGTATAACACCCCCATCCGTCACATGGAATATAACAGAAGGTCCGGCTGGGGCGCCACGCCTTAATCCACAGACATTTAGTGGAATTACATAATAATACCAAATTAACAGCATAGGAATACGCATCCTAACTCAGAACATTCTAGGAGAAGCTTTTAAAATAGTTATAAGAACCCAAATACAAAAGAATGAATGTCTACAAAACCCAAAGTAGGAATGACAGCAAAATACACCAAAATCTCGGCCTTAGGGCCTTACAAGTGTTTACTTAAACAATACATGTTTTCCATACTTCGGCACATAGGCCGACCACACATGAACCTAATAAACTAAAAATTTCGCTTTGGCCTTCAAGGGCCAGCATAGCATTTAGGGCTCCAGCCCGCTACATGCCACTAGGCTCACATGTTCCTGCATACAAACAATGCACTGAATGGTGGTAAAACAAGGCAACGGTCAGCAAAAGCTGACCAAATTATAACGACCCCACCCCTTAATCGGGGTGGCAGTGCTCCTTCCCTGCATTTCGTTAGTATAATCAAACATGATAGTGAAAGTACAATTTAAGCACACTTCACCACAGCGTAGGCTCGCACGACCATACACCCCCTGCTCTCAAGGCACATTCTGGTGAACTCGGTCCACCACCGCCCCCAGGACGGCAAACCTCGTGAGCATTTTAGTCTTTCTGGCTGAAGCCTAAGACCCGCCCTCTATACCATCGGTAAGTGCCACGTACATTAGGTCTCTTTAATCGAACCACATAGAGCGGGTACGGTTCCACTCAACCCGTTGCTCACATCGCCATGTTAATTTAAGTCATCGGTGCGGGTCAAGCTTCCCCAAATCCCGAAGTATCGATCATACAATACTACATAACCCGGTTATTTACAAGGTTGGCTCGCAGACCCAACAAACTGGGCTCCCAGAGCACACAACCTCTCAATACTGGCACCCATGTCTCAAAGAGACATGCCTCACAATAACAGAGCAACCACGGCGGTATTACTAACGCCACGTGGTACCTGGCAGAAATATGTTTTTGCCCAGTTTTCTGGGTGATCCTTGGGGTTAGTCCCCAAGGCTCCTGATGCTTAAGATCACGGCAGTGAACCGGTCGCACAAGTAATATAAAATGGGGGTCTTCCCAAGTATCAACTCACAAGGAACACAGTAAGGTGGAGTTAATTTCGAGGAGGACTTGAGATTGAAGTCCTTAGGTCGGAGCTAACTAAGGGGAGGTTTTTATATTGCGAAAACAAAAAATAAAAGGCTAACAACTACTCCTATGCAATGCCGCTATGCGATGCTTCGCCAGGTGAGATGGAAGACTAGTCGGGCGCTATGCACCAAATCACTAGGCGGATGGACGGGAAGGCTAGCGGATGAGGTGGTTAGAACGGCGGAATGAGCGGCAAGGGTGGATGGTGGTGGATGGAATATGGCGCAACTCAAGTAAAAACGAAAACATACAAAATCACATAGACATGATTGTATAAAAACATTTTACAAACTAAGCATACTTCATCAATATAAACAAAGTTAAAAACAATATCAACAATAAAGCAAGAATAAGTCAAGAGATCGACCGAATCCGAAGTCTTGCTGAGGATTCACGGTTGGAATCGTCGGGTTGTCATTCTCACACAAGCTCGGTCCTCAACTGCGTCCGGGTAGACAATGGTTGTCACCACAATGGCCAATGGCCCATCTTGATTCCTACAAACGATAGAATAGCGGACGCAAGTTTGCTAGATTCATGCTAGTTTACTATGGCTTAGTATATATGAGCTCATATAGGACAGGCACATAGATGTACTCGGCTTGAAGGTCAG